>CM076943.1:3802500-5002500 GCA_039566865.1 Aurelia coerulea | reverse complement strand
AATATGTGCAAGAACAAAAGGTTTCAACTCAAGTTTTTATCCAAACTGCTTATCGGAATGGGGCCACACTGTCCAGCTCTGTAAATGTTTCCAAGAACAAATTTTTGTCAATTATCCTTCCATTCCACGTGCAACGTTGGTCTACCGTATGCATGACCCAAAAAGGCTTATCCATCCTAACACAGCTACGTGCTGGACTTATATTCGCAAATTTGAAGCATAATTTCAGGGATACTTTGAAAACCTTTAGTACGCAACAATTGATGATGTTTAGGATACGGAACACTATTTCCTGCTTTGTCATACTTATGATGCAAATAGACAAGATCTTCTCAGCAGTGTAAATGCGATATTGTTGCCTCATGGTTTAATAAATCCCTCAAATGAGGAGTTGCTAAAACTTATCCTCTTTGGCCACAGCAGTTATTGTTTGATTCAAATGCAAAATTTCTCACAGAAACGCCAGAATAAAACTTATAAATCTCTTCTCACCTAGATATTTTCTTTCTGGTTTATTTGTAAAATCGTTTTTATAGTTAACTAAGTTTATATGTTCAGTGTAAATTGCCACAGGGTTGCTATGCGTTTTCATGCTCCTTCCTTGTGGTATCGTATTGTAACTTGATGCATGTTTCCGCAAATATTGATGAGAATTCGAAAAAAAATTGATTTAATTGACTAAAATTTGATTTAGCCTTTTACAGAATTATAAAAATCATAAAAAATGTTATGTTGTAATTGGGCTTAAACTGTTGAGGTCTAGGTTTTTCAAACTCCTATACAGTTTTGGGACCGCAGTTAGTTATAAAGTAATTCAGTTACCTCACCCGAGAAAGTTTGCGAATTGTTTTTTAATTTGTATCGAATGTTTGTAACTTTTGTAGCTTGCTGTTCCAAAAACATATATCACATTTTCTAAAGACTTGACATGAATGGACGAGGAATTTTTTTTTTCGTGGTATGATGTTTTATCTATTTACTTTACAGCTCTAAGATTCGTTGACATTGTCACATTTTCATTTCAGATGTGACAGTAATATCTACACATTAGAATACCTATTAAAGCTACAACCAACAGAAGTAAAAACTATTGCTACTGATGAAGGCTCTAGTAATGAAGAATCTACCGAGATGATAGAGGCATAAATGCAGCTACTTACCTTTCTCTCTTGAAGAATTTTTATGAGGCTTATTCAAGCAAAGGAAGTCAGCACTATTTCTAATGATGATGGCTCTAATAATGAAGAATCTACCGAGATGGTGGAGGAATAAATGCAGTTACTTACCTTTCTATCTTGAAGAATTTATGAGGCTTATTAGAGCAAAAGAAGTCAAAACTATTCCTGATTATGATGGCTCAAATGGTGAGGAAACAGCCGAGGTGGTAGAGGAATAAATGCAGTTACTGACTTTTCTGTCTTGAAGAATTTTTATGAGGCTTATTGAAGCAAAAGAAGTCGGAACTATTTCTGATTATGATGATGGCTCTTGTAATGAAAAATCTACCGAGCTGGTAGAGGAATAAATGCAGTTACTTACCTTTCTGTCTTGAAGAATTTTTATGACGCTTATGATAACCGAAGAAGTCAGAACTATTTCTGATGATGATGGCTCTTGTAATGAAAAATCTACCGAGAAGGTAGAGGAATAAATGCAGTTACTTACCTTTTTATCTCGAAGAATTTTTATGACGCTTATGATAACCGAAGAAGTCAGAACTATTTCTGATGATGATGGCTCTTGTAATGAAAAATCTACCGAGAAGGTAGAGGACTGAATGCAGTTACTTGCGTTTCTATCTCGAAGAATTATTTATGAGACTTATTGAAGCAAAAGAAGTAAGAACTATTGCTACTGTTGATGGCTCTAGTAATGAAGAATGTAGCGAAATGGTAGGCTTATGACTTTTCGTCCTTTGTTTCCCTGCGTTCTTTGATTTGCTGATATCACTTGCTCAATAGGGACTCATACCGTTACTCTTATAAAGCGGGCCCCCTGTTTCAAAATGGCCTAAATTAGCGAGAGTTCTCGTACACTCAACAAAATCGCTTCAAAGTCTGGTTTAAAGAGCTTCAACATTGAAAAGCAAACTTTTAGTACAAAGAATAATATTTTCCTGACCTGCTCATCGCAAAATACATACCTTTCAAGCAGTAATCTTCCTCTGTAGAAAAAATAAATCCATTGCAGCTACTAGAACTCTAGACCTTATCAACCGTTTTTTGTACGCAACAACAACAGCTGTCTAAATAACGCCTCCTTATTGGTTGAAAACTAAATCCTAGCAATTTGATTGGTCAATACGGAACCACTCCATATGGGCCTAAAGGGGGCCCACTAAATAAGAGTAATGGTATGAGTCCCTATTGCCAAGTGATATCAGCAAATCAAAGAACGCAGGGAAATAAGGGACGAAAAGTCATACGTCTACCGAGATGGTAGAGAAATAATTGCAGTTGCTTACCTTTCTATCTCAAAGAATTATGTATGAGAGTTATCGTAAGCAAAAGAAGTCAAAGCTATATCTGATGGTGATGGCTCAAATGGTGAACAAACAGCCGAGATGACAGGGGATGGAAGCAGTTACCTTTCTATCTCAGAGAATTCTTCATCAATTTATTGTAATCACGGGCCAGGGGGAAATGACTCACTAGACACCTCGTACACAGCTTTGTGAAATCCTTTTCCTTTCGGTGAAGGCGAACCATCTCTGGGACGATCATGCACAAAATCTTTCCCAAGTTAGTCTGCCCTATGCACAAGGTATTATTTCCTGTATTGTAAGATCAGTGTCCTTCATTATTTTATCAAAGTATGTAATCTTTCTTTTCCTCTTCGCTGCCTACTCTTAGATGGTTTCCACAGTGGTAGTTCCAATGCTACGTCGTTCTTACGTGTTAAGAGATGGCCAATCAATTTTGCTGTTCTCATTCTCTCGTTTGATAACTTCCTTTCACTACGATCTTTATTTTTCATGGGCTGACTTAGTGAACCCTTTTACTCTTCTTGACATTTAGTTCTATGTACCATCAAGCGATTTTACTGCTCATGGTCCAAGTTTCTCCACAACACAGCACGACTGATTCAACTGTTGCTTATAAGATTCTTATTTTCCTATCATGGTCCATTTTGGATCTCTTTTCCAATCCTTTTTATGAGACATCCCTAAGATACCCCAGAAATCCTTTTGTTCTTTTAAATGTATGGATCTATATAAGTATGGCCACTGCTCCATGAATATGAAAGCAATAATATTGAAAACTGTCTTGTTTTATTGCCAATATGTTCAATTAGGTTCAGTAATTTACCTGGCCTTAATCGGCCATTCCTTCCCGTGGATATGGGTGATTTTCTGCAGAAAGCCCTCCAAAAACCTGCAAAAACGAATGAAAACAATGAGCAAATTTTCCTTCCTAGAATTGATGACACTCGCATAAATTTCATGTATTTTGTCATCTTGGGAGAATGGAATCGCCCTGAATAGGTCATCGATACCAGAGGGAGGACTTGTTCATCCTCCCAAAAGGATAGCACATACTAAAGTGTCAACAAGTCATTGCTGTGAGGCCATTGTAAGGCAGAAATGTTAGGGAAATTTGTTCATGAATTTGGGCATGTTTTGAGGGTTTTTTGAAGAGGCTTTCTCTAGAAAATCCCTCATAATTTCAGAATGGAATGGCCGATTTCAGTCAGGTATATTTTATTGTAGATTTGAAAATGTCTACCATTAAACTATATATTTGCCGATATCATTGTCTTAATATCCAGGGAGACATGACCTTTCAAACGGGGATTCTTTTTTCTGACTCACCCGGTATAGTTCTCAAAAACATCGCTCTACATTTGTAGAGCGATGTTCAGCGATGTTGAGTGGTGTTTAGTGGGGGTGTTAAAACGCTCTCAACAATTTGACTGAAAATTTGTTGAGCGACGTAACTTCTCACTTTCGGAGAGCCAAGACGAGGCAAACCTCTATTTGGGTACAATCGTTTTGGCGCCATATACAGTAGTTTGTGTTAGTTTGTGTTCAAAATGGCGGTAGGAATTTTTAAATGAAATTAAACTCCTCCCTCATCACTATTCGATCACGCTCTCGATATGTTCTGGAAGTTTATTTGTTTCTTTCTTTCTTTGGCGCAAAAAGTAATGGTTAGTGCGCTTGCGCCGACTGAACATTGTTGGACGGAGTGTTAAAATGCTCTCAACATCGCTCAACAACACCTAGAACAATAGAAATGTCGAGTCGACCCACTGAACATTTTTGACTTCTTTCAAACTCCACTCAACATCGCTGAACACCACACAACATCACTGAACATCACTGAACAGGGTGTTAAAATGCTCTCAACATTTGTCCTCTACAAATGTAGAGCGATGTTCAGTGCAATGTTGAGAGCGTAACCCCAATAACCCCAAATTCCCGTAGATGCTGTTTTTAGCTACAGTCAGAGAGATGAGTGTTGCTGCTAAAGTCGCCTTCAATGGAAAATCAAGCGCCTTGTATAAGAAAAAGAACCGCATCAAAGGCAACATTTTGGTCTTTATGTCAAACGAGAATGATACGCAAAAATCAAAAGTTTCGTGCACAAAACTATTGGTGCATTTGTGTCAAATGAGATGTCATGTGAGATTTACGATAACGCAAAATTACTTATGCAGAACCCAACAGAGCGTTTCATTTGTTGCTATTCGCGGGCATCTAATTTGAGACAAGCAGTCACGAAGATAACCTCTGTGCAGAATGATATGCATGAAGATGGTTTGGTTCAGTGTGATCTCGTGCCTTCCCCCTGTCAATGGCGCCATTGTTTGCTGGGATTCTGCAACTTTCTGTAGCTGTGTAGGAGGGGGATCCTTCTTCCTTCGGTGATACTGCGAATGCTAGCCTCTGTGCAGGCCGCCGGTTACATCATCCTCTAAAGTTGACTTATTTGCATAATGAGTACTATCAATAAGGCTAATGATTCGTTCGTTCTAGAAAACGATTTTTTTGACATAATTGAGCTGCTAATGAAGTCAAGAACGTGCCAATTCTGGGTAAATTTGTTGTTGCGTCAGGGTAAACATCTTGGTGATTTATCCATCTTAAGGTGTCAAATCTGTCTAACATGAAATAAGCCGACGTCAAATGTTGCTATAGGATCGCGGGAAACTTCTGTCTAGTATGCGCTTTATGTGCGCTTTCTTTATTTCAGTGCCAATTAGCTGAGATAAAACGTTAATCAATTGCTTTAACGAGCGTGACGGAAGTGGGTTACTTACTTTCTTTCTTTCTTTCTTTCTTTCTCACTGACTGACATCGAAGCCCCTTCTTAGATTACAAAGTGGATGATGATTTCACAAGTGGTCTACCTAGGATTATGGCAAGCTATCTAAAATTCCCGTCGGAGCAAATGATATTTCACATGATAGATTTCAAAGTTTTGTGTTGTTGAACGACATATTGTAGGAAGTTGAGAATGTAAGAAAATATTTGCGTATCATATTTTGCAACGAGCTGCTTTGCTTTGACACCTTGGATACGGCCACACCACTGTATTTTCCCGTTATGATGCGAATTGCTTCACTTTGTTGCAATTAAAGGGAATGTAAGCATATAAAAGTGGCTCAAGCCACTTGCGGTCACAGTCTAGCCAATTACATATCAGTATTTCCTGTTGACGTCGATAAGTTACCCAAATATGGTGCGGCACGTGTCACGGCCTATTATCTTTGGATGGCTATTTTTATAAAAGGCTGATATATGCTTTGATTCCCTTTAATTTTTTTCGCCAGAAAGAACGGCAATATAACGGTTCAACGACGTCTGGTCACACAGTGATCGGATGTATCATGTGACAACCATGCAAGGCTGCGATTGGGTTGTGGTATGAAACAACGCTAAAATACGGGTCGGGACCATCGGGAGCTTGTTTTCCCCGTTGTTTTGCATCAGATAGTTTTCTTATGGAATCGGCTCATGTTGCCAAAGCGCTGTAACAGCGTTGCACGTGACAGCGAAATGCGGTCACATATCACAGTGTAATTATCCCGTTGTTTTGAACTGATAAAACGAAGTAAAAACGCACAGTGTGACTGCAGCCATTGTTATTTTGTTTTGTACATAGCAAGAACCAACAAGAATCAAAAGACGTACCAGCCGTTTTACAAATCATAATTTGTGAGCAATTCAGCCTATTTGATATCCTTGCTATTGTCGTGAATACCACATCTTGCCACAACAGGTACTATTAAAAGCAATCTGTCCCCTATTGTTCTGACCTTGGTTACTGCTTTATTTACCTTATTTACGCTGCAGCTAAATTCATGCATCACTGAGTCTCTATGACCCTGATTTCTTTGGATAAAGCGAATTAACACCAACTTCTGGAATATACAATAGAGATCTTTATCGATTTTATTTTCATTCATCGAAGGGGACAGATTGCCTTTAAAGCAAGTATGCAATGGTAAATAGGCTCCTCTATAAATACAACAAAGACATAACTCAGACACAGCATTGTTTCTTAGCAAGATAAAAATCTCATTCTTAGGCTACCCTTTGTTGACATTGTGTGCAACTTCAATTTGAATGGAGTATTTTTAGATGTTCTGCTCTCTGCAAATGCAAGCTTTTAACCTTGCACAAACCCTTTAACGGTACAATTTTCCTTACAATCTATTCATACACAGTCCATGCAGGAATGCAACGGACAGGTAAAGGCATTTTGTCATGGTAAATAGACCAGCTTTGCCATGCCGTGTATCATGCGACCCATGAGATAAAGATCAATTATCACTCTTAATAAACTAAAAGGACCTGCTGTTGCACAATACGTTTCATGTGACCAGTTTCATTTCATATGCACGTTAGCCAATCAGATGCGCTGTCCAGAACCATGAGTCAGCCAATTCTGACAGATAGGGTATACCTTGCCGTCTTATGCTGATTCAATTCCTTTAATATACAGTCCATGCAGGGGGTCCGTGCATGTATATTTAATAAGATAGAATACTGCTTAAGTTTCAAGGATTCACTCATTTCGGCAAAACAGAAGAATATTAGAACAAAAATAGACGACAAAGGAAAGATTACCAAGAGGCTATGGACAGCTTTCAGTTGATGTTGTAAGTAGTCATAAGTACTGGATGGACCTAAAAGAACTTCATCTGTTTGAACTTTTGTAATGCGGAGAATATTTCAGGTATTGGAGTGAATTAAAGTTTGATTGATACCCGAAAATCTAAATTGAATTTAAGTAAGCTCCTTTACTTCGAAATGCGTGAAAATAGAAAAGTAACCTCCTGACTTAAAGCAACATGCAAATATTATTTATTTCCTTCTGGGCTTGAAAACTAATTTTTGCTAAAATATCAGATCATATACGCTGTTTCTTCATAAAGATTTGACCCCTAACTCTTAAGAGGAACGAAATGTGTTTCAGGTTTCAGTGCTGAGATATAATGTTCATCGATGGTTTTAGGCTTCTATTCACGCGTTTCAAAGTTATGGGGTGTTGTAAATTAATTTAACTTATCTTTCCAGTGCTCAGAAAATTAGAATAAAAAAATATTGGGTGACCCAAAGAGCTTCACCAGCTAGATTATAACTACCGGTTGTCCCAAAAAAAGTATACAGATTCGGTTATCTTCAGCGATGTGAATTTAGCTTTAATAAATGGCTAATCACTCTCAAAATGTTCCTCCGTTGTTAACTTGAACATAGATACCACGTTTATTGGTATTGATGCTTTGAGAGCAGAAATATCAATCTCGAAAGCTCAAATTTGCGTCCACTGCAAACCAGAGCTTTTGCCTTTTGGCCTAAGCAAGTTTCTGAAGCAAAGAAAATTTCGAAATGCATATTCCGCATTTTGATTGAGATAATCGCCAACATTTTCCAGTGAAAACTCCAGTTAAAACGTGAAAACGTAGTTCCAGTGAAAACATAGCGATTGATTGAAATCGTTTCATGCGCAAAGCAAATTTAGAATTTGGCTTTTTTCACATCTTCCAAAACATGGACGAAACAGGAGGGAACAGTTCGAGAAATGAACGAATTCCTCAGCTATTGTTTTCGTAACTAATTTTACAGTTGGAATTCTTTTAGGTCCGCGGAGTAGTAGTTTGGGTACAATTTGTATATTTCTGAAAGAAAGAAGCTTTGATATGAAGGTGAAGGTGCGTTTTTCAGCGCCAAGCGCTGGGATCGCAGAAATAGAGCAGACCTAATCGAGTCCGCGACCCCTTGTCATGACGCTCAAGTGGTGGGGTCCTACCGGGTATCGAACCCACTCCGCCTGACTGTTCTGGCTGCAAAGTCAGAGGATTACACCACTGCGCCACAACACCTTCGATATTCTTGATTGGTAAGTGTATTTACTTTGATAAATGATGAATGTATTTGTTTTTGGAGACACACTAGAGAATATCTGCCATTTCTCATGAGTTTATCAATTCGCGCTCGAAGATCAGACTTTGAGCAAATGAAACTATCACGAAGTTTAGCGTGGCATTGGAATTTTGAGAGTGCCTCGTCTATTTATCAATACTAATCGGTTTGAAAGCTTGGGAGCTGCTCAAATCATTCCAAATTTTAACAGACAGAGAGTCGAACGCTGAAAATGAGGCTGACTTCAAAGAAGCAACGAGCAACTTAAAACTGATGGTGTCTGTGGCGCTGTTTACAAAACTATGACTGCAAAGGCAAGTTTCTTGCAACTTTCTTGGGCTTAATTTGTGGTTTGAATTCAAGAACAAGCATCTTTTGATAGAGATAAAGCATCTTTGGACTGCTTGTGGATCATGAAATTTTGTAATAACAGCTAACCTCCAAAAGTTTTAATTGTTTTAGTTTAATGAAAATAAATTGCTTTATTTATTTATTTATTTCAATCGATCTCAACAAAGCTTTCGATACCGAATACCATAAGATTTTGCTTAAAAAATTGGGGAAGTACCGTATTCAAGAACTTTCCGGAGGCTGGTTTAAATCGTATCTTTAAAGCAAAAAGCAGTACTGTGCCGTCGACGGTTATGAATCAAGGGATATGACAGGTTGTCCCCAGGGTTTCTGTCGTGGCCTCCTCCTCTCGATAATCAGAGATGGGCAAGATACTCTGAGAAATATCTTATTACAAGTTACTGTTACTGGGAAAATTTGCAAGATACTGTTAGTAACAAATAAAAATATCTTATTACAAGATACTAGATACTTTCAAAAAAGTATCTAAGATAACGTTTCAAGATACTAGTTACAAGATACTTTACCAAAGGGTACATAACCAATGCCTCCTAACATTTTGCGTTATAGGTGGCACATTCATTTTGCATAAGTATATTGCAATAGTGCCTAGTGCATTTAGTCTAATTGAGTGCATTTGTTTGGTCAGTCCTTCTCCTAACGCATGTAAGCATTTCCTAATGCCTCCTTATGTTGCCTCCTATAGAGCGTATTTTTGAATTTATAAGAAATATTCCATATTTGTTCACTTGCCCCTGAATTTTCTTTCGGGTGAAGAAACATGAGCCTAAGTCCAATGCATTTTATCGGTCTTCCAAAATCATCTATGTATGCTGCGTAAAAGTGTGGTGAAGACAAGGATCGTGATCAGAACATGACGTTTTTGTTCAAGAAAGACAAGTCAATAAATGATTCCAGGAAGTAGAATGCAATGATTTCTTCAACAAATGAATCGATGTATTTTTTAAAGTTTTCAATAAAAGTCCTTGTGTGCCTCAGGAGTGTCTCAAAAAGCCTGTCTCCTGAGGCAAGTACTACTCTTACTTTTATTTTTATATTTCAGGTTTACTGTATGTTCTTTTTTATTCCTGCAGTTTTGCAACATTACTGTTTTGGTTTATTTTTGTACTCCAGCTGCTGCCCTGTCAAAATTTTGACACAAGTATCTTGTAACTTTGAAGTGTTTTTCGAAAATATCTTATTACAAGATACTATTATTCAGCCAAATTGTTATCTTATTACAAGATACAGTTACTGAGTACTACGGCAAGTATCTTATTACAAGATACTGTTACTGTTTTCAGTATCTAATTACTATCTTCAAGATAAAAAGATAAGATACTGCCCATCTCTGTTGATAATACACCTGAATGACTTCGAAAAATGTTCGAAAGTTTCCAAGGCTGGTGCATATGCTGATGATACTCACTTGGCCTTAACTTCAATGAACGTCGAAGAACTGGTCCAAAAAGGCTCAAAAGGAATTTAGGCAAATGTCTGAATAGATGAGGTTTAAACGGAATATTTGATAATTGGGCACCCTCACATAACTAATAAAGTCAAGTGAGACTGAACACGAAACATTGAGACTGAATGCTTCAGATATAAAGCGAGTGAAAAAAATCACTTGGGGGCCCTGTACATGAGCAAACTCAGACCGGCACGAGTTTCAGATCGGTTTGAAATTTTGCCATGTCTGCTTTTTTGCGTTGCGTTTACATGGAGTTTCAGACCGGTCTGAAATTATACTAGCGTCACATTGCACATGCGTTGAATGCAATTGAGGCAACTGTGACAATGGTTTCTTTTCTCATGTTTTGGATTTAGGCCTATTTTCATTGTTGCGCTAAGTTATCAACAACACAGGATGTTATTAGAGTTGATAATCAAGGATAATCAACTGTACGTTTGTACTGCATTACAAATCTATTTTGGTTTGATGGTTCAAATGCTGCTTCAGAACCTGAAAATAAAACAGGAGGCTTTAGTTTTTATGTTTAGTTTCTTAGTTATAGTTTCTTGCGTCTGGAGAAAAACAAATGGACGACCAAACAATGAAAATGGCTCCCAATAGTGCAGTTATCACTTCCGCAATTATTCATTTCGCCCCGATCTGAAAAAATTTCTGTTTACATGAGAATTTCAGGTCGACCTGAGTTTTCAGATCGGTCTGAAAGACCGAAACGAACCCAGACCGGCACGAGTTTCATTTCGCCCCTTCTCATGTAAACACTCTAAGGGCCTTGACCAGACACCGAAATGAAACTCATGCCGATCTGAAACTCGTGCCAGTCTGAGTTTGCTCATGTAAAGGGCCCCTTGGATTCACTTTAGATAAAGGGCTTAACTGGGAAAAACAATTCAAAACTTTCAAATGGAAAGTTCATGCATGGAGGGCTTGCATCTTTAAACAAGTTAAAAAACATCCTCTCACAATCTCAGATCCAATGTATATCATGCTCTAGTAGAAAGTCACATGCGATCTGCAGATGTTATTTGGGGTGGGCTTGCAGGCAAGGCTGCCCTCGCAAATTGAAGAAAGGAGCCCCTTCAACGTCTTCAAGACAGCCATTTCCATGATCGATACGTCCACAGGGACCGCGGAGCCGGGAGGGCTGGGGGGCTTTAGCCCCCCCAATAATTTTCAAGATATAGCTAAAATGAGCTCAGCAACTTCTTTTCAAACGTGAAACGGTGTGTGCAAATATGATTCAGAAAGAGTAGGTGGCCACTTAGGCTTGATGAAAAATAAGAACTTTTGAGGCATTGGATCTCATTGTTGAGGCAATCAATGAGAGGTTCAACCAGCCCAGCTTTATTTCTTCGAAAAATCTTGAATCTCTTCTCGTTAACTTCGTTAATGCAAGCGATGTTTCGTCTGAAATGAAATACGTCGAGGAGAATTATGCCGACGACGTAAAACTTTCACTTTTGTTACCACAGCTTGAAATATTCAAACTTTTAGTGAAAGATGTGAAGATAGATTGCTTTCATGATATCTGGATGTTCTTGAAACAAATTCCAGTTGCTCAAAGATTGCTAATAAGTGAAATGGTCCAAATTTGTAAACTGCTGAGTGTCAATCCTGCAACAAATGCAACTGGCGAGCGATCATTCTCTTTAGCAAGGTGCGTCTAAAAACTTGGCTTCGCTCAAGAATGTCCCAAAAAAGGTTCAACAACTTAGCAATTCTTCACAATCACAAACAAGGGACAGACAGAAGACACAATATCGAAGTTGCAACTGTTTTCATCAATAGAAATGAGAACAGAACAGGATACGAAATTTTGGGAAAATTCATTAAAATGTTGATTCATTGATGATACAAACTTACTCAGAGTAAACATTGCTCGCGTTTTTAGGTTCTGTTATTTTTAAAATGCTGAACTCTGAAAGTATGGCAGCGTCATGTTATATTACCGTATTATCTATTTCTTAAATGAAATAATTCCAAGAGATTTTCAACTTCGACATATGACTAAAGCATAGCGTTCCTTTAGGCCTTTTCCATTATACCAAAAGATGCTGCGTGTAGTCCACGAGCCTTCGCTATCAAATGTTAGACGTACTATAGACTGCAAACTTTCTCCACTTTTATGGCGATTTACAGAAGGATTTAGTGGTTAAATATGCTGCAAATGAATATCTTTTCCCGGGCGTTTTTTGGCATGTAAAGGGCGTTGCTCGCATTTATAGCCAAAATAGAGGGCGTGGTCAGGAAAATTATTCTGGGGGCTTCGCCCCCAGACCCCCTCGGCTTTCCTCCCTACTTTTTAGCCCCCCAATCGAAATTATGCTCCGCGGTCCCTGTACGTCCATGATAAATAACGAACGGTCAAATAATTTCCTTAATGTTGGACAACTTGTCAGGCTTGATCGTGCAGTTATGGCCTATAAGATCATGAACAGACTCAGCCCAGAAAATATCTGGAACAAATTTCGACAAAGATCCCAAAACTCTAGTTATAGTTATAACACGCGATTTTGCAGAAATCTTTAGATTCCAAGGTACAATATGGAGTATGCCAGACAAGGGTTTTTCTCTATGAAATCCCTATAAGTATCAGGGTGCTTCCTACCTTGTGCCAATTAAAAGAGACAACTAAAAATACATTTGATACTCCCTGTAAGAACAGCAACGAAACTGGCCTTAAATGTTTTTCTTTTTGTTTATAGACAATACTGATTGATAGAGGTGTATATTTTAGCTGAAGGGATATGAAAGAAAACTTCTTCAATATATTTCGTGCCATAAAAACTTGCACCATGTGCCATAAAAACTTGCGCCATGTTGAAGCCTAGAATCGAGGGTGGTCAGGATATCGCAACTTTTTAGTTCAATCCGAGATAAGTTGCAGCTTCGCCATACTGCTACATTTGGAATTCAATGTCGACCTTTTGCTGTCAAAAAAGCTATCAGAATATCAGAATTTTAAAAAGCTTCCCGAGAATGCGTTGCAAAGATTTTTGAAGATTTGCTTTTGACTTTTGTTTCTCTTTGCAGTTGGGCTATCTGGTTAACTACCTTGTCCATTAATGGACACATCTTGCGGACACCATGCGCACAATATGGAAATTTCAGCATCATCAGGCAAGGATTCATTCTTGCAGGTTCCACTTTGCAAACATTCGAAAATCTAATCATTCAAGCATGTGAATTCGAATGCATACTGCGGCAAAATTGTCGATCAATCAACACGAAGTCTGGGTCTGGAGTTAACTGCCAGTTGGTCAGTAAATCAATCGATTTCCCATTTGATGAAGCAACGCTTTCTCCACAACCTGGTTGGTCATACAGGACAACAAATTACAGTGAAAAAAATGTAAGTTGTGCACGGGAACAAGTAAGACGCACGGGAACTTATGAACATGAGTCCCTTGTATATCCCTGTGCTTTTTTACTTCAAGATGGCGCTTCGGTCAACAGAGACTCATGCTTTTACTCTGAAAAACCTGACCCTATTTAGGCCCAAACTCTTAGCTTCCTAGAGTACCAATCAGATTGCCAGATTTGTCAAAGAACGATAAGTTTCGAACATTCGTTTCGATTGACGCAGCTGACTAAATTTGAAGGAAGTTGCTGCGGCAGGTAGTTGAAGATTTCTCTGGTATGTTTTGGTCTTTAAAACATGGAAATTGCAGCATCGATCGATCGAATCCAGAAGATGGGGTCAGCTTTTTCACTGTCTCATTATGAGTCCCTGTTGAGCAAGGTTTACTGCAGGGATACAAGGGGCTCATCGTCACAAGACTAAGGAAAAAATGCAGATTTTGTTACACAATAGCATCAGTTACTTTAATTGCCAACTCAGTTCAAAGCGATTAGCGATTGCAAACAAACGAAATTCTCTCAACCAATAATTCACAACAAACAAAGCCGCAAATGTTGCCCCAAAACCAGGAGTAGGGCAAACTCTTGCCTTGTGCACGCGAAAGGTGGTTTTTTAATTGAAGTTATGTGCTTATAACGAATGAAGAAGAGTAAACCTAAAGTAGACTGATGATATGGTCGTAGTTATCGCTATTGAAATACTGCCGGATGCTCCTTACTCCAGTAACTTGAGAGAATTTCCTTTGTTTGCAATCGCTAATCGCTTGAACTGAGTTGACAATTAAAGTAACTGATGCTATTCGTCCAAATGCAGAAAAACAAATAATGGAGTGGGGCCTGTAGAATCGATTCGTGGTAAAACCAGCTCTGTATTTTTATTTTTTATCTTAGACGTCAAGCTTGCGTAACCTCAGGGTTCAGGCTGTTCCACAGATGCACACCACGATATGAGAATGACTTTTTCCCAACTCATAAACAAAAACAAAGCAAACCGCCATAGTGGCCCTGAAATCCAGGTAGCTATCTCGCTCGTTGTGCATTCCTGTATTGGTTTTTAAGAGTCAAAATGAGCACGTATCGAAAGAAGAAGGATATATCTAAGCATCTGACTCGGCTATTTTATTCATTTGGTGCAGAAGCCGATCGGGAGGCGATTCGGGGTATAATTAAAACACTTACTCCTCCGCTTCTGAACCAAATAAAGAAAATGCCCTTGGGAGATGTTTACATCGATCCGTCTTCTTTCGAGACATGCTCATGATGACTCTTCCAATAACCAATCCAGTAACCAATCCAGGAATGCACAAGGAGCGAGCTAGCTACCTGGGTTTTAGGGCAACTTTTGCAGCTTGCTTTTTTTTTGTTTATGAGTTGAACGACCAGCCATGGAATTCCCTGTCTGGAGTCACAAATCGCTTTCTACCTAGGTGTCAATAAAAAGTAATGGATCCTTTTGTAACATTGTCTGTCCTTGTTAAGCTGTGGTGGTAATTGATTAATTTAAGGCCTGAATACGCGAGAATTGAAATGCCTCCTGCTCGACTTCTGAATCAAATAAACAAAACCGCCAGATAGAACTTTAGATTTCGACTGATTACTTGATGACTTGACTCTTGAAATACAAAGGACAAAGCTAGTGACTGCTGGAGATCGTGCATTTACAAGTGCCTCTCCTCATCTTTGGAACAGACTGCCATATGCATTGCGCGCAACGGATTCTCTTGACACTTTCAAGTGCAGACTGAAAACACATCTGTTTCAAGAATATTTTAGCTAGATTTTATTATCCACAATTTTAGCATTCTCTGTATTATTGTATAAAATATCACCCTTTTAGTTTTATAGATCGTGTAATGCGCCTTTGAGCCGTGTGGATAAATGGCGCAATATAAATGCCTTTTATTATTATTATATTACGATGAGTCGCAGTTATCCCTATTCAAAACTAGACTATTTCACCAGACCGAGACTGCTCATACGGCCGGAAGAAATGGCCGATTAAGGCCGGGTAAATTACTGAACTTAATTGAACATGTTGGCAATAAAACAAGACAGTTTTCATTATTATTACTTTGGTATTCAAGGAGCAGTGACCTTCCAAGCGGGAATTCTTTTCTCTGACTCACCCGGTAGTTTGGACCGTTCATAACTTAATAAACTAATCAATTCGCCTCGTATCTTTGTTTGGTGCTGTCATCATCAGCATCATCATTATCATCATCATCATCATCATCATCATCATCATCATCATCATCATCATCATCATCATCATCATCATCATCATCGTCATCATCATCATCATCATCATCATCATCATCATCATCATCATCATCATCATCATCATCATCATCATCATCATCATCATCATCATATCATCATCATCATCATCATCATCATCATCATCATCATCATCATCATCATCATCATCATCATCATCATCATCATCATCATCATCATCATCATCATCATCATCATCATCATCATCATCATCATCATCATCATCATCATCATCATCATCATCATCATCATCATCATCATCATCACCATCATCACCATCATCACCATCATCACCATCATCACCATCATCACCATCATCATCATCATCATCATCATCATCATCATCATCATCATCATCATCATCATCATCATCATCATCATCATCATCATCATCATCATCATCATCATCATCATCATCATCATCATCATCATCATCATTATCATCATCATCATCATCATCATCATCATCATCATCATCATCATCATCATCATCATCATCATCATCATCATCATCATCATCATCATCATCATCATCATCATCATCATCATCATCATCATCATCATCATCATCATCATCATCATCATCATCAATAATTTATTTGCAGTTGGCAAGAATCAAAAATAGCTTCTTTACAGCTAACTAATGCCTACTTTATTACATAATTTGCAATTTAGAAAAATAAAGACAACTAAAATGGGCAATAAATATTACAGGATTATTGTCTATTCTATTAGAATCCAACTTTTGGGATATAATTGGGCTAAAGTCTCAGTGCTCCTGTGATCATAGACCGAAGTTTTACTGCTCCTCAATGTTCAATGCCAAGTCCTTTGCTTTTGAATTTACAAATGATCAACTTTATCATGGCAGATATCAACATATTCAACCTCGTTCCCAAGGTCTTTAGTAACCTCCGTCCAAATATAAAAAAGGCCCTGGAGACGAAGGTATGACATACCCCTTGTTCAAGATGCATCAATTACAGGGTTTGAGTAACTCTCCCACTTTGATATTTCTGAATGATTTTGTTCTTACAGGTGGGAAAAATTTGTCAGAAACTAAAGCCTTGCCCTGCAGATGAGTCATGCGTTGATTCTTGCCACTGTCCGGGATATCAATGCATTTTGACGGATGCACGTAAGTTTACGAATATACTATATTACTGATATAACCAAATATAAAATATAAAATATAACACGCAATATAAAAGAGCTAAATGTTGAAATTTGTGAAAGAAAATTGTTTTTTTTCTCAATAAATTGAATTCTTTCAATTGATGCATCAAAATTTAAAAATAAATAAAGATCACGTTTTATTTTGATTTGTTCTTTTTGAAGCGATGAATAATCTGCTACATGGTGTTGTCTTTGGTGAAGGGAAAAGACAATTACAATCATAACATTTTAACACTAATTTTAGAACTATTATAGCGTCACAAAAATTGATTGTACGTGCTTGAAACTAAGGTCTATTTCATTCCCAGATATGCAGCTACAATATAATCTACCTCCAAGACTGCAAATTACCAGTACTTAGACGATATGGCCGATTTTCCAAAATGGGTTACAATTGCCCTTGTCTACTTGCCGAAAATTGTGAAGACATTAACTTTAAAACAAAACAGTTTCCTGTGATGATATAATTTAAAACGTCAAAAAGGAAACTTCACAGGCATTAACCTTCGCAAATTCCACTTTTTAGGAAATTGTACGGAATAAAATTTCGCGAATTTTGGCCAAAAATGCAAAAACGCGAAAATTTCTTCCGGGAAAGCTATGTCCTAAGCCATATGATAACAATAATCTCTTACTTAATTGAAACTAATTTCTCCTTTTCCTTCATCTTAACCTCAAAGGTCGTTATGAAAATTGCCAGGATGCACATAAAAGAGGGCTGCAGACCAACAAGGATTACATCATACAACCCCATCCAAATAGTGTCTTCCCAGTCCCCTGTGATATGACGACCAATGGAGGAGGATGGATCATTTTCCAACGCCGAGTAAGTGGAAGTGTGGACTTTTTCCGCACCTGGACAGAATACAAAAATGGCTTTGGAGACTTAAATGGAAACTTTTGGTTAGGACTTGATAAGCTCCACCTTCTCGCAGGGCCTGGCAAAGGAGCCATTCTGCGTGTAGATCTGAGGCATATGGACTGGCCTTACATGATATTTGCTGAATACAATACATTCGAGATAGCCAATGAAGCTGATAGGTATCGCTTGAAAGTCAAAGGATATTCAGGCAACGCGACGGATTCACTAGATGAACGGCACGATGGGAGCATGTTTTCGACAAAGGATAAAGGCAGCAACTGTGCTGATCAATACAAAGGAGGTTGGTGGTACAGCAATTGTCACAGAGCAAATTTAAACGGCCTCTACCCACCTGATGATCAAATGTTACCGACGTATATGAGTTGGCATAACTTCAAGAATGCTTATGGAAGAGTGACATTCTCAGAAATGAAGCTGAAATATAAATGAAAGTAGACCATCGGTAGTTCGACGACGCAGTCGTGCTTGACTGCCCGCACTTTGTTCTTTTGCGGGGGGGGGTTATTTGCTGTGGAGGAGGAACTAGCGTAAGAAATTACATTCATACCCTTTCTCCGCAGAAATATATAAACTTTCTCCCTTTGCAGCAGCATATATGCTGAACCCAGGAGGAGGGGGGGGGGGGGCACTCCTATACTTTGCTATAGTATCATGCTCGTACAAAGGTTAACATATGCACCCTAAATGCTGCCCTGTTTTCGCCAAATACATGACCCGTGTGACCCGCTGACCTGTGCTTTTTCAATTGCTCCCCCCTCCCTAGGGATGCTGAACCATAACTGCGGTTTCTAACTACACATGGAAAGACTGTATGACATTACCGATGCGACGTGCCAAGCACTTCTGAAGCACTTTTTGAATATCAATAAAATCATATCATTATGTCCTTCTTATTATTATATCTTTTATTATCTTTATAATTTTCATAATCGGAGTCATAATCCTTTTACTTATTTAACTTTACATAACATATTGACAAGCTCATCAAAGTACCCCAGCTAATTGTACCCCCGTGATTCATATGGGGGTGCATTAATAAATATTAAAACAAAATGTATCCCCAGAGAAGATATCAATCTCCCCGGTATTCCCGGTACCAAGCAACTCACAAGTGAAACCGCACAGCTGCAAATTGCCAACTCCCGGTACCAAGCAACTCACAAGTGAAACCGCACAGCTGCAAATTGGCAACTCCCGGTACCAAGCAACTCACAAGTGAAATCGCACAGCTGTAAATTAGCAACTCCCGGTACCAAGCAACTCACAAGTGAAATCGCACAGCTGTAAATTAGCAACTCCCGGTACCAAGCAACTCACAAGTGAAATCGCACAGCTGTAAATTGGCAACTCCTGGTACCGAGCAACTCACAAGTGAAACCGCACAGCTGCAAATTGGCAACTCCCGGTACCAAGCAACTCACAAGTGAAATCGCACAGCTGTAAATTAGCAACTCCCGAGGAGAAATTTGACTGTTGATTTATGCAAAATCCAATAGAATGCACTTCGAATGAAACTCTGCTGACTCCTTATTTCAGTAGTGGTATGAATATACCGGGTGAGCCAGAAAAAATTCCCATTTTCGAAAATTTGTAGCACCACAAGTGCTTCATGGATTTGAATGATTTAAATTCTAGTAAAAAACCTAAAGATCGAAGCATTTTGTGATTTTTCTTGTGTTCTTACAAGTTTTACAAATATAGGTAAATTCAACTTTACAAAAATTTCATGGTTGCAAAATGACTGAAAAGGGCCTAAAACACTTGATCGTTGGGACTCTCCTCACACAGAACAATACGCACGGGAGTTTCTCCTCTCTCAAGAGTTATGTCAAACAGAGACCAAAAATGTTCAATCCCATGCCAATAAATGTGCAGATGATATCTCTCACCCATGAGAAATGTTTGTTGTTGTGAGCGAGGAGTCCTTTATGATTTGATAAAATATTTTAGGCCTTTTTCAGTCATTTTGCAACCACCAAGTTTTTGTAAACTTGAATTTACCAATTTGTCCAGTAGTGCTCGTATGAAGGCGAGAAAAATCACAAAAATACTTCGATCTCTTGGCTGTCAAGCAAATATGGATTCATTTCAATCCGTCCAGTACTTTTTATCCAATTAATTTTCAAAAAGTGGGAACTTTTTGTGGTTCACGCCCGGTATGGTTATTATTAGTATTTAGGTGGCAAATGCTTACAGACTGTTGGCTAACTTGATATATAATATACCATAATGATATATCTATTCATTGTTGCACTCAAGAAAAAAATTAGCTCTAATCAATAATGTATAACAGTCAAAGTTAAAGATGATTATTGAATGAAAGTTTTTGTTCTTTAAAGAGAGCGATTGCCACCCAGGGTCCTTTGCGTGCACGCTACAATTTCAGATTGTCTGAAAATCAAGTTTTGTCAAACGAAAAAGTATGGATCCACAGTGCAGTAGTTGAAGTAATTGAACAATCCAACTAAACTAAAAGATACTTGTCTATCAATTCAACTAATAGCGTTTCATGGAAGAGACTTTCGCACAGTGGACCGTTAGACTTATGACTTTTTGTCCCTTATTTCCCTGCGTTCTTTGATTTGCTGATATCAGCTGGTAATAGGGAATCATACCATTACTCTTATAGAGTGGGCCCCTTTAGGCCCATATGGAGTTGTTCCGTATAGACCATTTTGACATTTAGAAAAAGGATCTGGGGAGAGCAATATTTTTCTGGTAAATGGCTGCCACAGGGCTTTTCACCAACGATAAATTGCACTGTGGCAGCCATTTACCAGAAAAATGTTGCTCTCCCCAGGCCCTTTTCTAAATGTCAAAATGATCTATTGACCAATCAAATTGCTAGAATTTAGTTTTCAACCAATAAGGGGGCGCTATTCAGACAGTTGTTGTTGTTGCACACAAAAACCGTTGATACGGCCTGGAGTTCTCAAAGCCATGCGATGGATCTATTTTGTTTCTGCAGAGGAAGATTACTGCTTGAAAGGTATGTATTTTGCAATGAGTAGGTCAGGAAAACATTATTCTTTGTACTAAGAGTTTGCTTTTCAACGTTTAAGCTCTTTAAACCAGACTTTGAAGCGATTTTGTTGAGTGTGCGAGAACGAGAACTCGCGCTAGTTTAGGCCATTTTGAAACAGGGGGCCCACTTTATAAGAGTAATGGTATGACTCCAAGCAGCTCTTTATCCTGGCTGCGTTTTATGAAGGTAAGTAAACTTTAGCAAAATCTTCACCGGTTTCTCTTTTCTTCTTCGCTTATTCACTGTCTGATTGGTCCGTGAAAATGAGGCTTTGTTGGTTCACGGCCATGGACCACGATAAAAAATTGGCGGAAACATTTTATTACTATGCTCCATAGGCCACGAGCAAAAATTGTCAGAAACATTTGATTCCTATCTTGCTTGCGACAAGAAGTTGTCAAACTGGCCGTCTCAATCAATAGTTTTATTATGAAAAGACGATACCTCTCAAACCATTTGTTAAAGTCTACCGAGTGCGCCAACATAAACTATGCACGTTTGGCAGGCCACAATAAATCGTACACTGGACCGATTTTGAAGATTTATGACTTAATCGTCAGCAGAAAGGGCCTGAATTAGATCCTAGGATTTTTTGCAAATTTTTCCGCGCGCGAACTCTCGTCCAGCAGATTACAATTGGTCGATCTCTGAATCCCAAATCACCACGAATAAGTTCTCTCTTTGTCCATTCATGTCGACTCTTTAGAAAACTTGATCGATGATTTATGATTGCTTTCAGTGTTTTCACTGCCAAACGTGGATAGTTTATTTTGGCGCACCCGGTAATAAACTGCTGTTCTAACCTTCTATAATGTAGCTTATTGTTTGTTTTAGAAACCCACTATTACCATGTTTCAGCAAATGGTTTCAGAATTCCTGGTCTCACTTGTTCTTGTTCATTTTTCGTGCTTTCTTTTCACAAACATAATAAGAGGCTATCACGCAGAATCTGTTGTAAAGTGTAAGAGTGATGTTTTTGTCCTGTCTTTGATCTTCTAGAACACCGCAACAAATGTCTGTGTCGTTGCATAATTTTCTTGTAATTCCAACTTCAAGTTGGTCAAAAATTGCCTCTGTCCCATCTGCCCACCAAATTGATCCATTTTTCTCCTGGAAAATTAAAGTGATGCACTCTCAGATACTGATATTTTCTTCAAATTTGTTTATACGATTTGATGTTTTTCTGGCCTGTCTCGCTACCGAACTGGAAAACGGTAAGCAGGGTGTCGGTGGTGGTAATTGGACGGCTGTGGTAATCGAACACTTGCGGAAAACTCTCGAAGCCAACAGAAAAGTATGTTAGAAATAAAATCCATCAAAGAGGGTATTTCTTGGTATTGAAAGCTTAGATTTTAGTTACTAATTACCTTTTGTTAAAGAGAGTCAACGGATATAAAAGCCCCACGCGGATGGGGTCTGGGTAGTCTATAAAAAAAATAGCCAATCAGATAGCGCGTAGGCAGACTGACACTGCGTCAGTCACGAAATCATGTGATCACTTCATGTGATCACTTTCTATTGGTAGCAACACAGCGACAACAACACCCCGAAGATGACGATGTAATTTGTCAAACTGGGAAAATTCATGGATCACTTTCTGGATGTAGATGGAGCGCATGCGTCATTGAATTGGATTGCAAGTTATTTCTAAATCGACTGCCCTTTAATCCGTTGATTCTCTTTAATTATCTTAAATGTAAAAACACGCTGACACAAGTTGCTTTCGTTGTGCTTGGCAGTGTAGAAAATGTCGTTATAAACATCACACCCAGATTCAAAACTCTGAATCCGTTGTCGAACGAAGCAAATATCTTAAAAAAATCAAGGAAGTTGGATGTCGAGCATGTGAATAACACAGAGGATTGTGCCAAAGAATGAAACAGTTTTGCTGATGGGAGATCGGCAAATGCCATATGGAATAGTCTGGAAAGTTTATAGCGGTGGTTTTCAGACACCAAATTTGTCAGTTAATTGGGAGAATGAATAAAGTTCAGATTTGAGCTGTGATTTGGATTTTCATATTTCTTTCATACATTTCTGTACGTAGAGCAATCGAAAGTTGTAGCGAGATAAAAAAATATAGTTCTAACGCATCTCCCAGTTTGTTTTGTGTGCACTGAGAGCTCTCCAGAATCGGACAATTGTTTTTGCACTCAAGAATAAGGAAACGAGTCAAGAAAAATGAAACTGTAGAGTCTATAGATGGAATACTTGCCAAGTAAACAAGGGCAGATTTTGCAATACAATAGCATGAGTTGCTTTTGTTGACACCTCAATTCAAAGCGATTTGCGATTGCAAACAAAGGAAATTCTCTCAACCAGCAATTCAAAACAAACAAAGCCGCAAACGTTTCTTTGAAACCCAGGTAGCTAGCTCGCTCGCTGTGCATTCCAGAAATTATCTTCAAGGGCAAACATGGGCATAGATCGAAAGAAGCAGGATGCATCTGCACATCTGCCGCGGGCATTTTATTTGTTTGGTTCATAAGCCGTCTAGGAGGCGATTCAATTCTCTTATTGTTTTAGGTGTTATCAAAACATTTACTGCCCAGTTTCTGGACCAAAGAAATAAAATGCCCGCGGCAGATGTGTAGATATATCCTTCTTTCGATCTATGCTCATGTTTGCCCTTAAAGATAATTTCTGGAATGCACAGCGAGCGAGCTAGCTACCTGGGTATCAGAGAAAATTTTGCGGCTCTGTTTGTTTTGAATTACTGGTTGATAGAATTTCATTTGTCTGTGATCGCTAATTGCTTTGAATTGAGGTGTCAACAAAAGCAACTCGTGCTATTGTATTACAAAATCTGCCCTTGTTTGCCAAGTATGAATAGAAAATTAAATTCCTTCGCATTTTCTGCATTGTGAATCCAATGTCCGAAAGCCACCGCTACTGTCAGAAAACCACCGCCAAGGTCAATCTCCAAAACATGTTGCCAAATAAAAGCAGGCAAAGTAAAACCAAAATACTTTGGGAACATGTGCCTAAATATCTGTCCATTCATCTGGTAATTTTGGTTTTTGTCTGTGATTAATTTCTTATGAAAGTGTGCCAAGCTGGCCAATGTAGGGCAAGCTGAAAATGTCTTTGCAATTGCTGAAAACCGGTACATTGTTGGCAATTTTGGTCAGTTTAGTCCTCGTTAGGGGACACTTTCGCACGTTTGGGTACTGTGGACGTACCATTGGGAAGAGTATCACTTTGACACAAAGAACAATCTGATTCATGAGTTCTTTCGTTCTAAATATTACCCGTTTCAGAAACAAGACAGAAGAGCTATGAGTGAGCTGACGGGGGGATCTCTTCATCAAAGTAAGTCAAAAACATTATCCGCTTAGTTAGAAAACCTGTGATCCATGAAATAAATATTGATTTCAGCTGAAGTGCAGGGCGGACTTTTTAGGCCTTTGTAGCAATAGCATAATGCATTTTGGTTAACCCTAATCCAACAAGGACAGATTTTGTAACGCAATAGCATGAGATGCTTTTGTTGACACCTGAATTCAAAGCGATTAGCAACTGCAGACAAAAGAAATTCTCTCGACCATAAATTCAAAACTAACAAAGCCGCAAAAGTTTCTCTGAACCCAAGTAGCTAGCGCGCTCGGTGCGCTTTCAAGAAATTGTTTTTAAGAGCAACCATGAGCATATATCGAAAGAAGAAGAACATATCTAAACTTCTACCGCGGGCCGTTTATTTCTTTGGTTCAGAAGCCGAGCAGTAAATGTTTTAATTACACCCAAAAATGAGAGAATTGAATTGCCTCCCAATGGGCTTTTGAACCAAACAAAATTAAATGGCCGAGGCAGATGTAAAGATATATCCTTCTTATTTCGATACATGCTCATGTTGATCTTAAAAACAATTTCTGGAATGCACAACGAGCGAGCTAGCTACCTAAGTTTCAGAGAAACTTTTGCGGCTTTTCTTGTTTTGAATTGCTGGTTGAGAGAATTTCCTTTGTCTGCGATCGCTAATCCCTTTGAATTGCCGTGTCATTCAAAACCAACTCGTGCTATTGTCTTACTAAATCTGTCCTTGCTAGATGCCAGAGATCAGCGATCACAAAAAGGATTCAATTGACAATTATTGAAGTAAGTAAGAAGCAAGTAAGAACCTGTTTTAACCCTATGTAGATGTAATACAGTCTTGTTTTCGAGCGAATGAAGTCCAGTTTGCTCTTTGAATCTATTTTAGCCAAAATTGCGTCTCTATTTTTGCAAATTTGGAAGCTCATAGGCCACGTCGCAGAGTATCTTGAAACCATGAAGCAAGACCCTGATTCTTCATGGTGGAAATATCCTTCGTCACAAGGGCAAGTCGATAAGCTGCACTGACCACCTATGAGGAGAAATATATCAGAATAAGCTTATGAAATGCTCATGATGGAGAACGGGGACAATTTTTTTGGATTGTAAAAAATATCTTTAAGTTCATGTGCTTTTATTGCAAAGTCTGTGAGCATTTCTTAGCCTAATTTTTATGCAAAAGTTTTCTGCGACTTGATATTTTTGATAGGTTGTAAACAATTTTTGCTGCCATAAACAAGTTTAAATAGACGTTCAAATTTAACTTAATTACTACTTTGTTTTGGCTGTCAAGTTTTACTTACAGTAATTTACAGTTTGAACGCGGAAAACACTTTGAGATTTCGATAAGGCAAATTTTTGATTTTCTGATGGAACTAAATGTTTGAAAGAAAGTAGCGAGAACCCAGTACCTTTCTGAGAAGCCTCTCCAATCTACGAGAGAACAAAAGGATAGTATCACGTGTCAGTGCATTATAAGCCAAAACATAATTAAAATTTATCACAACTTCTCATGGCACCAAGCAGACAAACAAAATAGCAACAAACTTTTTAATTTTTCAACAGAAAGACTTACTTATTATCAATGATTTTAACCATTTTCAAATTGAAAATATATTGTAGTCATTGCCAGAATAGGATGTCGTTCGTGTTCACTTTCCTTTAAAACGGTCCCTCAGGTATTGCTGTTTCTCAGTGTTTGAGGTATTGCTGTTACTTGTTTGTCAGAAAAAATAGAAATTTTGCACATAATCAGTTTTTGAATATATTTTATCATTTTGTAGCTTAATACTGGTCGCAGCAAATCGCAAGAAATTTTTAATAATAGATCTTGTGTGGTTGAAGATGAATTCATTGCTTCCTAAATTTGACCTTTCTTCATACCTACCCTTGGCTTTATTGCGATATAGCTTTATTGTCGAATCAGTGGTTCGTATTGTCACGTAGCTCTTCGGTTTCAAACAAAATGTTTTGGCAAATAACTTTGTTACAAAGTTCCGCTGCTGAGTTCAATTCTTTAGAATGGTCCACTAATATTACTGTTCCTTACAGGGAATTGGCAACAGTAAAGCTTGTCTCTGGCACTAATCTCAAACTCTCTGTCACAAAGAAAAGAGCAAGTTAAAATTGGTTCAAAATTCAATGAATGGCAGAAGATAGTTTCAGGAGTTCCACAAGGCTCAGTTATCGGTCCACTTTTCTTCAATATCCTTGTTAATGACTTCATCTTCGCCATGAAGTCCTCCCATGTCTGCAACTTTGCAGATGATAATGCTGTGTATGCATGTGACAAAGATGTTGAATCAGTGGCAATGAGACACGAGGATGATATCTCTAGAGCTCTTGACTGGTTTAAATATAACAGAATTGTGGTAAATCCCAAAAAATTTCAAATAATGTTTCTTGGCCTGAGACAGCATCAAGAATTTCTCTTGGAAATAGATAACAAAATAATAAATGTGACAAGGTCTGCTAAACTACTTGGGATTACTGTTAACGATGAGCTGAAATTTGACAAGAGTGTGAAAACACTGCCCAGGGGGGGGGGGGTACTCCCTAACTTTCAATACAGGGGGGTTCCATGCCACTATTTCTTTGCTGACCCCTAAATATTAAGCCTAATGTTTTGGGGACCCCAAATATTGAGTCTAATGTTTTGGAGACCCTAAATATTGCTATCTATTTCTGGGGCCCCTAAAATGTTTTTGGAGGATTTCTATTAAAGCTTCTGGATCTTTCTCAGTTTTTGAATAATACCAGAACATTTATCTGATGATTCGCAACTTCAGGGCCAAATTGCACCATTCTTCCTTTCTTCAGAATTGTGGACCCCAAATATTGAATTTCGGTTCATGTTGTAATTCACAGACCCCAAATATTGATTTAACGTAAAATTTCGGACCCCAAATATTGGCATGGAAATCCATGAGTATTGAAAATCAATGAGTACCCCCCCCCCCCTGTGAAACACTGCCTAAAAAATTTAATAGAAAAGTCAGTGCAATCTCAAGGGTCGCACCTTACATGGACGAGAAGAAAGGGAAGATCCTGTAACACACATTTATAATGTCAAATTTCAATTATTGTCCACTTATCTGGATGTTTTGCGGTAAAACGCAAAACAAAGAAATAGAGAGAGTTCACAAAAGTGCCTTGAGAATACTTCTTGAAGACTATGCATCGAGCTTCGATGAGCTTCAATAAAAGATAGATAACATTAGGGTCCATGTAAAAAATCTACGTAACTTGATGATAGAAATCTATAAGTGCCTATCGTGCGAAAATCCATCCTTTATGCGGAATATTTTCCAGCGAAAGAAGCTAGCATATAATCTAAGATCAGGTTCACTATTAATGCTACCACAAGCGAAAACTACACGCTATGGGACCAGTTCATTGACCTTTAGGGGTAGCATCCTCTGGAATAGCCTACCTGACACTATAAAAAGCTCACCATCTGTTGTATGTTTCAATCAGTTTCAATAGATCGATAAAAGAATGAAAGGTTGAAAATTGCATATGCAAAAATATCTCGTAGAAGCAATATCTTTGGAAATCTCTCCACGAACAGTAATCATGCAAATCAATGTAAATGAACTTATTCTCTTGATATTATTATTGTAAATCTCTCCTTTGCAAACAATTGGTTTGAATTTGCTGTTGTATAGAAGTTATTGTAAATACCAACTATAAAGAATTTAAGAATAATAATGATAATAATTATGAGCAGAACAAAGAAAACACAATTCTTTGGTGATCTATTGTTTATGGTGCGTGTGTGCAACTTCGATTTGAAAAGGATGTTTTTGGGATTTGGCACCTTGCAAATGCAAGCTCTTCACCTTGCACTAACCCTTTAAGTGTCGGCTTTTGTAAAGCATTCCTACCTTTCGTAATCTCGTAAACGTTGCATTTTCTTGCTCCAAGAGAGCATTTTCTGCAGCACCTGTCAGTAATTCGCATTCTCCACGACCATCACTATCATCAGAGGCAGCGAAATAGTTTGTTGCTTCACAATCTTTGTCGTTCAAGCACCATAAGTTGCATTCGATGATAGAGCTGACTTTCTTGACCGCAAGCAGGAGTTCCAAGCCAATTGCTTTCTTATGCTCAAGGCTCAATTCACCAAACGCGGACAGACTATCCGTACTGGTAGCCAACAAAACATTTGAATTAATGCATATTATCCATATAGTTACAATTACAAAGAACCTGGCAGTATTTAAACCCAGCATTGCTGCATCTTTAAGCTCCGCCACAACAAGGCCTAGGCTCTGCAGGTTTTTCAACCAATGTGAGCAAACTTTGAAACCAAGGCACTCAATGTGAGCAAATTTTGAAAGCAAGGCACTTAACATAAATGTAATGGCTGTTTAAATTAGAATCGTGCTACTTCATCTTCTTGATCTTTTTCATAAATCTTGACCAATGTTTCCCTGCTCTGCATAAAAACTCTTACAAAATTGATGATACTAATCGTGATCATGTTTAGAACATTCTTGCCTTGCTGTTTCAGCTGCTTACTTTTGATGCTAGCTCTATTGCTTTAAAGGGGCTCCGTCGTCCAAATGTAAACAAAGCGATGATGTTTGCAGTTTTTTGAAAGGTGATATCACACAGGATTTTTAAATTTTTTTCCAAAATGAAAGTTTCTGTTTGGACATAAATCCTTGTACTTCACTAAAGAACAAACCAAATATTAATATCTTCTCTACGATTGCTTGGATATAAGTGGAATTTTAACTGTCACTTTTTGGTGGCTTGGGTGAAGCCACCAAACAAACTGCAGAGAACAATGGATGAACAATGGATAATCCCCGACACGTGCGAGTTTACGGATTTGTTTACTATTTGACGACTGAGCCCCTTTAAGGGGAGAAAATTTCGCGAGTTGGAAAAAACGCAAAATTTTTGGAATTGGACTTCGCAAATCGGTCAAAATTGGAATCTTTACGGAATAAGCTTTCGCGAATTTCACATTATAGGGAATTTTGGAAAATTAACTTTCGCGAATTTTAGTTAAAGACGCGAAAAACGCGAAAGTTTCTTCCTTTAAAGTAGCTCCAGCGAAGTTGGAAGCTTCGAGACATTTTATGCAAATTCTTTGTGCCACAAGGACACAAGGAGTCTGAATGATTTCTACGAGGTGGTCTTTTTAACCAGTTTCGAATAAACGTGGAATAATCCAAAAAGAAAATGAATCCAGTTTGCACCAACCTCATTAGTAAATGTCAATTTTCTTAGTTGATTTCATCAGAGATGCGAAAATATCGCAAACCTACCAACTGATGAATGTCATGTAGCAAAATTTAAAATTGTTTCATTTTATTAAATTTAGAAACTGAATTAGCAATAAATTTAGGCTTTTCTTCTTGTGGTAGAATCATGGGCAATAATGCACTGTGTTTGTAGCTTAGAAATTAAAGTTCATTACCTCGTTACTGCTGTTTTTCTTTGATATATTTTCTTCGGCCTAAACCCACCATTGCAAGAAATTAATACTTACCTCAGGAAAATGGGCTATCAGTGCATCAGCCTCTCTCGCACCACAGGTTAATCTGACTGCGGAGGAGAGTGCACCAGGCCCTTTTGCCTGAACAGCGGTAGTTTTTACGGTCGGTGATAGACATGGAATAACGAATTCCGGCTAATGCACCTGTCAGGAAGTCCGACTGGACAACCGAAAAACTAAAAAGTTAACCCAAAAAACAATAAACTCAATAACACAAATATAAGAAGGGACAGGGAGGGTGGGAGAATTTCGTCGTGAAGTCTTCATTTCATTTTAGAGAATGAGGTCGGTTGAAATAACTCCAGAGTTTATAGCTCGACAGATAAGACGTGCCGGCCGAGACATCGCAAATTATCCTTGGGTGGTCCGATGAGTCGCCTAGTGATGAATGCAACCTGTTTTGTTGATTTAATGATTCATCCTTCCCAACTAATGAGACAGCTCTGGCATTTATCCCAGTCAGCGAAACAGTTCCACGCCCCAGCCAAAACACGGACCGAGGAACCAGGATCCAAGCCAAGGACTATGGAGTCAGGTGCTGGACAAATTGGGTGACTTCACTTCGTGGAGTCGAATTGCAGATCGGGGAGGCAGGATTCATAGATCGTTGGGGCATTCCCCTCTTCGTCGAGTCGCTTTTGACTTCGTCTCGGCAGTCTACTCTTCGTCGAGGGAGGGGGTGGAGCAAGTCTTTTCGTCGAGGCACTTTGCTTGACATGACTCTTCGTCGCGGCGCTGCGATTGACATGACTCTTCGTCGAGGCAGGCGCTTTGAATGATATGACTCTTCGTCGAGGCGCTTCGCTTCACATGACTCTTCGTCGAGGCGCTTTGATTGACAGTATTGCTGCATCATTCACTTCATTTTTATGTGCTCTAAATATAACATTCGAGATCATACATTGAAGTTTCAAGAAAGATTTAGAACAATATTGATGCCCTGTCCTGGGTACAAACGGCTCTTTCAAAAGATTTTCGTAGTCGGACCTAAGGGTAGGGGAAATAAGTAATAGGAAAATACGAGAAGTTCTGTACTAAAGTTTGAGCCCAGGGGGAGGGGATAGAGGTTTAAATTTATTCATTGTATATTTCGTGATGTCTGGTATAACGAACAGACATACCATGAAAGCTCTATTTATTGAGCCAGCTTATTTAATTTCAGACACTCCAAAGGGGGCCTTAGAAGAGAGGGGGGGGGGGGGGGGGCTTATTTAAAATCTTTGCTCATAGGGGAGGGGCTATTAGAGAGGGGGCTAAAAAGACCTTTTACGGTATTGTATCCGATTGTTAGTGAGTTGAGTGTTAGTAAAGAAAAGTAAAACGTTATCAAAACATGCAGAACAATATCATCTTCTTCGAATCTTTTCCTTTAAAGCTTTTTATCCTTCAAGACTCAAGCAACTCTTATGCGAATTATACGTATTTTTTATAAGAAACCGCTACTTATAAGAAACTCAGACTCTCAGATCGCCAAAAAATTAAGAAACTCTTGCATGTTTTTCTTTATTCTCACTTGTTTCCTGTATCATATTATTCGGAAAGTACTCGAGTAAAGTCTAAACATTGTTTTGATTTTGAAATGTTCAGGAGGGCACAGATCTGATAATTTAAGGAATACGTGTTTGTATTTTTTGGGAGCAACTTTACGGCTAATAATTGTTTATGTTAGCAACTATCAAGAACTATTCAAATCTATCATCTCCACAGAAATCGCACAATGAAGTGCGTCTAAATATATCTAATTACATCAGCAACTACTGAAACACAACAAGACGCAAATGATAAACAGAATCTGGGAGATTGTTTGGTATATCATAAAAGCAGGACTCATGGGACCGGACCCACGGGTGTGGGGGTTCTTGGCCAAATTTTGGGTAGGGGTCTGCCGCGAGCATCTTCAAAAGGGTACCGTTAGCTAAACCAACTTTTACGAAAATGGTACCCTTGGCTAGACCAATTTGACCATTTCCTCGACCAATATTGTCAAATTTTTGTGCCAAAAATGATATAATGACCGTTCGCTAGACCAATATTGTCAAAAATGATACCCTTGGCTAGACCATTGCTGGCCAGGCAGTCGTTGATTCTGTCTATTCTGTCTATTCTTGTTGATCATCCATAAAGAACCATCTTTAATCCAGACAGGAACGTAGGAAGCATCTCAGACTTGGTGGAGGGGCACGACACTTCAAGGGCACCTTTTTCATTACCCTGAAAGGGCACTTCCTGAAAATAAAAAGGGCACTTCTTTGTTTATTGCAAAATCTTTGGGGGCACGTGCCCCCAGTGGCTTCCCTCCGGTCCCTACGTCTCTGAATCCAGACCAAAAAGGGGAAAGACGAAGAAGAAGCTTTTCTCCCAGTGAGCTTCCTGCAGGTAAACTGTTAAGAAACTTTAAATACTCAAATCTGATAGTTTCAAGAAACTTCAATTTCTTAATTTCTTTTAAAAATACTGCTAAACTGGCTGGTTAGCCACTGGGGGAATGGGGGAATGGGAGCCCCCTCCCCCCCCCCACTTTTCTCTATGGTCACTGTTCCACTTCTTCTAAATCCGTTGAGAAAATGTCGAAGGAGGGGTGAGGTAGGTACCTCTAGGGTACCTCTACAGTTTGATAGACACATAAGAGTGTTTCATGACGGTTAGAAGGGCGTTTCCTGGGTATATAGTAAAAAGGGCGTTTGCATGATCAGCTGTGTTCCGGTGAACCAACGAGGAATTATCCAAATCTCTAAAAATTTGTCTTAAAACTTCAGGGATGTAGGATCTCAAATTTTCTTGTGGAGGCAACTCTGAAGACGCCATTTTAAATCTGGAGCATATAAAAATGAAGTGAATGTTGCAGCAATACTGTCAATCAAAGCGCCTCGACGAAGAGCCATGTGAAGCGAAGCGCCTCGACGAAGAGTCATATCATTCAAAGCGCCTGCCTCGACGAAGAGTCATGTCAATCGCAGCGCCGCGACGAAAAGACTTGCTCCACTCCCTCGACGAAGAGTAGACTGCCGAGACGAAGTCAAAAGCGACTCGACGAAGAGGGGAATGCCCCAACGATCTATGAATCCTGCCTCCCCGATCTGCAATTCGACTCCACGAAGTGAAGTCACCCAATTTGTCCAGCACCTGACTCCATAAAGGACAACCCCGCAAACCTCCCGAGGACGTATTAACCGGGCTTAAATTGCATTTCAACCCCCATTTAATACTTACCTCAGGAAAATGGGCTATCAGTGCATCAGCCTCTCTCGCCCCACAGGTTAATCTGACTGCGGAGGAGAGTGCACCAGGCCCTTTTGCCTGAACAGCGGTAGTTTTTACGGTCGGTGATAGACATGGAATAACGAATTCCGGCCGCAAGAGCACGCAGTGCTCCACCCAATCACCAACCGTAAAAGACTTGGACGAACTTCTCCCTACCTAAGCAGAACTTAAATAAAGCAGATCTGGAACAAAAACGTATAAAGCCTACGATAAGGCATTAAAAAGCAAGCCTACGATAAGGCATCATCCAATCATATACAAAAAAGACAGAATGTCAAGGCACGCGCCCGCGTGTATGACCCCTAAAAGGTAAACAAAACGAAAAGTGGCGGCCAGGCTTAAGGCCTAACCGTCACCAAAGATGCAGCTGGTGCTTAAGCGGGGCATCATGTACTAGAATCTAACAGGCCCTCCTATTGGCCAATTTGAATTTTCTCATTTGCATACAATAGAAAAGATTAAAAATCTTTTAGATTTTAGATATACATACAATAGAACACAGACGTAGACATAACGACAGAAAAAGAATGCACAGACAGAGATAGAGACATATGAACACATAGATACGCATAGATCCATACAGACATATGGAAACATACTAGATGCATACAGGCACAGACATATGGACACAAAACGAATGCACACAGACAGACACAGACATATGGGCACATACCAGATGCATAGACATATGGACACATACTAGATGCATACAGGCACAGACATATGGACACAAAACGAATGCACACAGACAGACACAGGCATATGGGCACATACCAGATGCATAGACATATGGACACATAATAGATGCATACAGACACAGACATATGGACACATACCAGATGCATAGACATATGGACACATACTAGATACCTACATGCGCACACCAACAGAGAGTCGGAAAATGGGTCTCCTGGGTCTCGAGGGTCACATATATACATAGATAGATACCTACATCCACACCAACAGAGAGTCAGAAAGTGGGTCTCCTGGGTCTCGAGGGTCACATATATACATAGATAGATACCTACATCCACACCAACAGAGAGTCAGAAAGTGGGTCTCCTGGGTCTCGAGGGTCACATATAGATAGATACCTACATGCACACCAACAGAGAGTTAAAAAGTGGGTCTCATAGGTCTCGAGGGTCGCATATAGATAGATACCTACATGCACACCAACAGAGAGTCAGAAAGTGGGTCTCCTGGGTCTCGAGGGTCACATATATACATAGATAGATACCTACATGCGCACACCGACAGAGAGTCGGAAAATGGGTCTCCTGGGTCTCGAGGGTCACATATATACATAGATAGATACCTACATCCACACCAACAGAGAGTCAGAAAGTGGGTCTCCTGGGTCTTGAGGGTCACATATATACATAGATAGATACCTACATCCACACCAACAGAGAGTCAGAAAGTGGGTCTCCTGGGTCTCCAGGGCCACATATATACATAGATAGATACCTACATGCACACCAACAGAGAGTCAGAAAGTGGGTCTCCTGGGTCTCGAGGGTCACATATATACATAGATAGATACCTACATCCACACCAACAGAGAGTCAGAAAGTGGGTCTCCTGGGTCTCGAGGGTCACATATATACATAGATAGATACCTACATCCACACCAACAGAGAGTCAGAAAGTGGGTCTCCTGGGTCTCCAGGGCCACATATATACATAGATAGATACCTACATCCACACCAACAGAGAGTCAGAAAGTGGGTCTCCTGGGTCTCATATATACATAGATAGATACCTACATCCACACTAACTGAGAGTCAGAAAGTGGGTCTCCTGGGTCTCGAGGGTCACATATAGATAGATACCTACATGCACACCAACACAGAGTTAAAAAGTGGGTCTCCTAGGTCTCGAGGGTCGCATATAGATAGATACCTACATGCACACCAACAGAGAGTCAGAAAGTGGGTCTCCTGGGTCTCGAGGGTCACATATATACATAGATAGATACCTACATGCGCACACCAACAGAGAGTCGGAAAATGGGTCTCCTGGGTCTCGAGGGTCACATATAGATAGATACCTACATGCACACCAACACAGAGTTAAAAGTGGGTCTCGACGGTCTCATACAGATAGATACCTACATGCACACCAACAGAGAGTCAGAAAGTGGGTCTCCTGGGTCTCGAGGGTCACATATAGATAGATACCTACATGCACACCAACACAGAGTTAAAAGTGGGTCTCTTGGGTCTCTTATATACATAGATAGATACCTACATCCACACCAACAGAGAGTCAGAAAGTGGGTCTCCTGGGTCTCGAGGGTCACATATATACATAGATAGATACCTACATCCACACCAACAGAGAGTCGGAAAATGGGTCTCCTGGGTCTCGAGGGTCACATATATACATAGATAGATACCTACATGCACACCAACAGAGAGTCAGAAAGTGGGTCTCCTGGGTCACATATATACATAGATAGATACCTACATCCACACCAACAGAGAGTCAGAAAGTGGGTCTCCTGGGTCTCGAGGGTCACATATATACATAGATAGATACCTACATCCACATCAACAGAGAGTCAGAAAGTGGGTCTCCTGGGTCTCGAGGGTCACATATATACATAGATAGATACCTACATCCACACCAACAGAGAGTCAGAAAGTGGGTCTCCTGGGTCTCAAGGGTCTCATATATACATAGATAGATACCTACATCCACACCAACAGAGAGTTAAAAAGTGGGTCTCCTAGGTCTCGAGGGTCGCATATAGATAGATACCTACATGCACACCAACAGAGAGTCAGAAAGTGGGTCTCCTGGGTCTCAAGGGTCTCATATATACATAGAACGGGTCCCACATCATAACCAGAAAACCCACCTCAAAACCAGAAGTGAAAAACGAAGTAGACGGGATCCATCTCGATTACTCCAGAACAGGCCTGAAGAAACGGTTTACTTCATTTAAACCAATCACAGCTCGCTATTTCCCATATTACGAATTGGTGACGTAATTATAGCATAATCCCGTTGACAGTTATCACTTGGCACTTCATTCCTGAAAGCGTTTGAGGTACCGCGACCTGCACGCCATACGATCAGCATGCCAGCAGCGGGAAATTTTTATCTTGGTATCTGCTAATCGATTGAAAAGGCCCACGGCGCTTGCAAGGAGGCCAGAAGGTCTCTTGGTTCAAACGAAGTTTAAAAGACTGCGAAGGGGGGAAGGGGGATTCAAACAAAATCTTTCCCTTATTCGGACTCAGAAACAAGAACAATTAAAACACGAAAGAAGAAATCGTCATACCTTTTGGCGTCGGACTGATTCTGAATTTTCCAACATTTGTTCTCGGTTATCATATCAAATCATTACATTTCTTGTCTGTCAAGCAAATTTTGCGGGAAAGAAGATTGCGCGCCAAATTTCCCGATGAGTCTTCACCATACTAGCCATTGCCTTTATGCTGCTTTGGTATCACGTCTTGCAGTCTTCCAGTATATATCAGTTCTCAGAAAAGATGTTCCATTCTCCAGTTATGTAAACAGGCAGCATCTTTCGATGCAAGTAGTCACAATGAATAATCGAATCCATCGCATCGTCCATTTAAAAAACTTTCTCGCATGCTTTGTGAGTGGAGAAAACTTGTCACTTGACATAGCTCGATGTCATGCAGAGTTTTTTTATTTGTTCATATGAATTGACACGAATGCTTGCTGTGCCATGCTGTGCCAAAGACACACACTCTATTGTTTAACTGGCCCGCCAAAATTGTTCAGCCATTGTAAAAACTTAATTTCCGTGCAAAATGCTGTTGACAGAGTTTTCACAGACATAGCTGATTCAGTCGCCAACTCTTTGTAAAACCAGGCTAACGTTTACAGAAATCGAATGGATGGAGTGACTGAAATCTCAGTTTTCCATTCAACTCAATTCCGAGGGGTGTATAACTCTTCCGAAAAGGCGCACGAGATTTTTAAAAGAATAGGTTTTTAGGGATTTTTTACGGATTTTCTTGAAAACAAAAGGGTTTCTGCCAAAGGTGTACGAGATTTTTACAGAGTGATACGCCTCTCGCACTCAATTCGATGTCTGTAAAGCAATCGAGTCTGCATTGCGGGGCGGGGTGGGGGGGGGGGGGGGGGTAATATATTTTGATTACTCCACTCCTTTCCGGGTATTGCTTTCACTTGCCTTTCTAACGCTAACGCCTATCAAAAGAAAGCAGTTTTTTCTAAAGCCAGTTGTCAAAAGCGTTATTTCATTGTTTTTCAAAAAATGATTATTTTTTGGATGAATTTTACTTTTTGCCGTTTTTGTCTAAAACCGGCTAATTCCGAAGTCGGGTGAAAAACGTTTTTCTTGGAGTGCACATCCCCGTACAATTTACAGTTGAAAGTCAAGTACCCCTCCCCCGCCCCCCCCCCCCCCTATGTGCACGCAGGCTAAGAAGTAAGGGAAAGGTTAGAAAGATGGCTTTGAATTCAGCGTGGCAAATTTTCATTTGAAAAAATACCTAAAATTGTCTTTTATGACAAGTAGAAACAAAACAACCTGTGACGCAGGGCACAAAACCATATGTGAGGCTGTTAAAAACATGAATGGCTTAAACATTTTTCTGCCATCTTCTGAAATTGTTATTCCCTCACACCCTCCCGACTCAACGAAATAGCGAAAAGCGTTTAGGTGGTCTTTCTTGTCATTTTTGGGCCACTCACTCAGAAGTTGAGGTTAATCTGCCTCTCTCTGCTCGGGTTTATGCGACTTGTGAGACGCAATTAGCAATGAAAATCTGGTTTGGTCTATTTCCAAGAAACCATCTCGAAATCTTATCATAATGGCTAGAATGACGTTTGAGGTTTATTTTATCATGCCAATAATTTGTATGTTCGTCCAAGAAATCCAGCATGCATTTTCTCTTTGCCGCCGTTATTTTTCGAGTTGGATGGTTTTCGGACGAACAGCCCAAACGCTATCTCTGGATTAAAATGGTATGATATAGGTCATATAGTGAATTTAAAAACGCACGCGAAGCTCTCTGGTTAGCTCATCTCACTGTATGGATTTACTACTATGGAACATCAACGCGTGGATCTAACAAACTCGGTTCAGCCTTCGTCTGGTTTTTGGAAACTCAAATTTAGATCTGAAGAAACCAAAATGTCGATTAGCATCACATCGACTTTATCCCCCTGTGTTCCTTTTGAGTAATATTGATATTACAGAGCAACAAGGCAAGGCGATTTCTTTAACAATAATTGATTGTTCAAAACTTCGTATTTTTAGTGCCCCAAACTGTCAAATGATTCTTAAAATATTCGGGAAATATGCGTATTGCTGCCAAAAGTGGTCAGGAAGTGACTTGAATTCAACTAAACTCAACTTAGAGATGCGCACCAATGCAACGAAGCCCATCAAAGGTTTAAACAAATTATTTCAGAAATCTGAAATTCCAATTTCGGCTTTAACATTATAATTTCTACCCTGCAGAATCCTGCAGAATAACAGAATCCTCGTAGACAGCCAGTATTGACAAAAGACACATTGCGACTGTGACTGATTTCCAAACTTAGATGTTCTTGTATATCTTGCGAGCTTTGTATTTGTGTTTCATTTCAATTGCAATTCATACGCAGCATCGACCTGAGTTTTCCATTTAATTTATCAATGATTCCTTTTATTTCAACAAATTAAATCACAAGAACATACTGTTTGATCGTCTTTCTGCTGGGGGTTTTCTTTGACAAAATCAGTGAAAGAAACCTAAATAGCCTGTGTTGAAAAAAAGCTGGTTTCTATGTCGCGGGCTCTTACTGTATATTGACTCTGCAAAATATGGAACTAAAGAACTAAACAGGAAATATGCCAGTTATATCTTTGTTGTTTAACTTTATGAATAAGCCCCCTCTCTAAAAGCTCCTCTTTTGAGCCTCCCTCTAGTAGTCTGCGTGTAGACTCGGGTCCAGGCAAAAAAAGTCAATATTTTTTACTGGGCGCGAGTCTGCACGCAGGCTACCCTCTGGTGTCTCCAAAAGTAGATAAGCCTCCGGTGGCCTGATAGACCATTTACGGTACTCCTGTTAGTTTCTTGTGTTTGAAATTTGGCCTTACATTATCTTTTTTGTTCATTTGAGTTTTTATGGGTTTTGATAGATTGGCTGTTATTTTCAGTAGGTTTTTACCATCCTAGAAAAGCGTTCGAGATTGTCTTTATTTCAATCATTCGTATGCTCATCCAAGAAATTCGGCGTAGAAATTCTTTGTTGCGATCATTTTCCAAGTTGTTTTCCGGGACGAACAGCCCAAACACTATCTCTGGATCAAATGCTTCGATACAGAGACTTCACGCTTAGATTCAGAAATATCAACGAATTGACAGCATACAGCGCATGTCACGTTATGGATTGGACACGCGATAGGCTTGGATACAGAGACTTCACGCTTAGATTCAGAAATATCAACGAATTAACAGCATACAGCGCATGTCACGTTATAGCATACGCTAGGATATTGCATAACAACGCTTAGAACCAGTAGCTTGGTTGTGCAGTCTCAAGTCTTCTGTGCTTAGATTGGCCTTAGCCAATAGAAATGATTAGCCCAATGCAGCATCATTGTACCAGTGGTGTGACTACGGAGGGGGTATGGGGGCAATTGCTCTTTTCGAAAGCATTTTCAGAGAAATGTCAACTCTTTCATTTTAGGACTGGCAAATATGGAATCACGGGATGCATTGTGAGTGAAAGAAAAGGGTCCGGAAAATATTTCATGACCATACCTTTTAGATCGTTGGAAAAAGCCCCATTTTTGGAGAATTTGAGTTTTAAAGGAGCAAAGGGTCATGACTGATGGTGATGGGAAACTTTTGATGATAGGACTTTAATTTCACGAGGACATAGATTATTTTTGAAATTCCATAATATCAAGGGTGATAGCTTGATAAATTCTGGTAACTTCCTCGAATATAGATCAGTTTCAATCTTCATTTCCAAGAGTTTGGCTTTCACAGCCTTTTCACTCACAAAAGTGAACGAACCTCAGCAAATTATTGTGGAAGACTGAACTTCTCCCCCACTTTCGACGGGCTTGCTTCTACATAGCCCTGTGTAGTGGACGTATTTCCGTGGTCTCATTCGAACTATTGTTTTTGAGCTTGAAAAGAAAATATAGTCTTAAGACAACTGCTGAAAGATGAGACAAATGAATATGTGCGAGCTGAGGCTCAGCAATATTCGTCTTACATTCTTTAAATATTCTTATAAATATTATTCTTATAAAAGAGCGTAGGTAGAAAAAAAAAACGAGCTGCGACTCAATGTGATCGGCACCGGTCTTCAAAAATATTATTTAACTTATTCTTGTTGCATCTACGATGGTGCTTAAACACATTACAAAGTGGCTGATATTCCTAGGGCTCATGAAAGGTTCCAAAATCTTCAAACAGGGAGCAGCTTCCGTCTTTCCGGGATGACCCCCAATATTTATGCTACATTTTAGTCGCCAAATATGTTGCTATTGCTGATTACCAATATGACAAAAACCCACGGGGGGGGGGGGGGGGGGGTCTTCCATAGTAAAGGTACCCTGGGATGTGCCGCGAGCAAGGGTATACTCTTTCGGACATTTAGTCTGGTATTTATAAATAGATACATTTTTGCAATTTTGGTCCAGTCATAGTCTAGCCAGGGTATCAAATGTGACAATATTGGTCTAGGGAACGGTCATGTTTTCAGCTAAAGTAGTATGGGTACATATCTTTCATCCTGACAACCCCTTCTTGTTGATAATGAAGTAATTTTCGGGAAACGAATCGTCCTTTGATATTTTCAAGTCCAAACCAACAATTTGAATATATATCTGTTGACTCGGATGGCTTTGAAATGAATCTAGCCAAGGGTATTATTTTTCAATATTAGTCCAGCCAAAGTGAATCATTTTTGTAGAAATTCATCTAGCCAAGGGTACCATTTTCGAAAAAGTTGGTCTAGCCAATGGTACCACTTTGAATATGCTCGTGGCAGACTCTACCCAAAAATTTGTCAAGAACCCCCCCCCCCCCCCCTTGCAGAAATGTAGAAAGTACCCTTCCCCTGGTTCTTAAGTGGCTTTTCATATTCCACCAGAACATTAAAATGGCTGGATTTAAGCTTTGGGATAAAAATGAACAGAACAAGCAACTTACTTTGGGATTATTTGTTTTCAAGTCCAAATGAAGCCTTAAAGGTTTGTTGTTGAAATGAACCTGTACTGCACTCCCAACTCTCCAAATTTAGTGAGATCTTCTGGCGAGAAAATCTTACAACCCTTGTTCTCCATACTGCATAGATCGTAGAGGTAGCCATAGAAGATTCGCCAAGAGTGCAAAGTTGTTTTTTTTATAACCTTTGAAAAATCCTGCAGTGGCGTTTCGATTTCATTTAAGCCAGACCAAGGAAGTAAACTACCCTAAAATATCTCTCTCGATATGGGGACATGAATTTTTTAAAGGTTGAGATTTCAGAATTCTGGATTCAGCGTTTCATTTTGCTTCAACAGAAAGGCAGAAGTAAGGATGCAATTTTTCATCAATGTTAACTGAGGCAAAGAGGTTGTGTCATGACCTCTCTCAAAGGAAGTAACTATACCTGCAAGATAACTACCCTGCCCTGCCGTGCTTTGCGCCTTGGAATGATATTTAGAAAGCACTGAATAATCAAAGGCCCTTACATTTTACATGGCCTTGAAAAAGGAGGTACGATAATGTTTAGGTCATTTCCGATTGTTCCCTAGATACAAAAGTCAGCAAGCTTCTAAACTCGTTTTAAGGCATTTTAAAATGAGCGTTTTCTCGTACTTTGATTTCAATATCGAGAATGCAAACATCACCGGTAATCATCCATAGTGGCTGGTGTTCAATTTTCGCTTTTCCCACCCACTCTACTACATCTTGGTAAAATCTTTTCATGCTGATATTCGATTGTCTCTTTTGGAGGCCAGCAGTGGCATAGACATTTAATCAGGGCCGATACCAGCCACAGCAACAAAATCAGTTTCCATCATTGAAACTAAAACGCATTTTTACGGTGGCCCCATTAATGGACATCAAGTAGCAAAAGCTAACGTCCAATACAAAAGTTCACATCAAATAGAAAAAACTCACGTCAAATACAAAAAATTCACGTCACATAGAGAAACCTCATGTCAAACACAAATAGTTCACGTCAAATAGGCCCAAATAGAAAATCTCATGTGAAGAAGAAACATTTCCGTCAAAAAGAAAAATTCCTGTCAACAGAAAATGGCCATTTTATGTACAATAATTCGAACGAGACCACGGAAATACGTCCACTACACAGGGCTATGTAGAAGCAAGCCGGTCGAAAGTGGGGGAGAAGTTCAGTCTTCCACAATTTGCTGAGGTTCGTTCATTTTTGTGGGGGAAAAGACCATGAAAGCCAAACTCTTGGAAATGAAGATTGAAACTGATCTATATTCGAGGAAGTTACCAGAATTTATCAAGCTATCACCCTTGATATTATGGAATTTCAAAAATAATCTATATCCTCGTGAAATTAAAGTCCTATTATCAAAATTTTCCCATCACCATCAGTCATGACCCTTTGCTCCTTTAAAACTCAAATTCTCCAAAAATGTGGCTTTTTCCAACGATCTAAAAGGTATGGTCATGAAATATCTTCCGGACCCTTTTCTTTCACTCACAATGCATCGTGATTCCATATTTGCCAGTCCTAAAATGAAAGAGTTGACATTTCTCTGAAAATGCTTTCGAAAAGAGCAATTGCCCCCATACCCCCTCCGTAGTCACACCACTGGTACAATGATGCTGCATTGGGCTAATCATTTCTATTGGCTAAGGCCAATCTAAGCACAGAAGAATTGAGACTGCACAACCAAGCTACTGGTTCTAAGCGTTGTTATGCAGTATCCTAGCGTATGCTATAACGTGACATGCGCTGTATGCTGTTAATTCGTTGATATTTCTGAATCTAAGCGTGAAGTCTCTGTATCCAAGCCTATCGCGTGTCCAATCCATAACGTGACATGCGCTGTATGCTGTCAATTCGTTGATATTTCTGAATCTAAGCGTGAAGTCTCTGTATCGAAGCATTTGATCCAGAGATAGTGTTTGGGCTGTTCGTCCCGGAAAACAACTTGGAAAATGATCGCAACAAAGAATTTCTACGCCGAATTTCTTGGATGAGCATACGAATGATTGAAATAAAGACAATCTCGAACGCTTTTCTAGGATGGTAAAAACCTACTGAAAATAACAGCCAATCTATCAAAACCCATAAAAACTCAAATGAACAAAAAAGATAATGTAAGGCCAAATTTCAAACACAAGAAACTAACAGGAGTACCGTAAATGGTCTATCAGGCCAACGGAGGCTTATCTACTTTTGGAGACACCAGAGGGTAGCCTGCGTGCAGACTCGCGCCCAGTAAAAAATATTGACTTTTTTTGCCTGGACCCGAGTCTACACGCAGACTACTAGAGTGAGGCTCAAAAGAGGAGCTTTTAGAGAGGGGGCTTATTCAAAAAGTTAAACAACAAAGATATAACTGGCATATTTCCTGTTTAGTTCTTTAGTTCCATATTTTGCAGAGTCGATATACAGTAAGAGCCCGCGACATAGAAACCAGCTTTTTTTCAACACAGGCTATTTAGGTTTCTTTCACTGATTTTGTCAAAGAAAACCCCCAGCAGAAGGACGATCAAACAGTATGTTCTTGTGATTTAATTTGTTGAGATAAAAGGAATCATTGATAAATTAAATGGAAAACTCAGGTCGATGCTGCGTATGAATTGCAATTGAAATGAAACACAAATACAAAGCTCGCAAGATATACAAGAACATATAAATTTGGAAATCAGTCACAGTCGCAATGTGTCTTTTGTCAATACTGGCTGTCTACGAGGATTCTGCTATTCTGCAGGATTCTGCAGGGTAGAAATTATAATGTTAAAGCCGAAATTGGAATTTCAGATTTCTGAAATAATTTGTTTAAACCTTTGATGGGCTTTGTTGCATTGGTGCGCATCTCTAAGTTGAGTTTAGTTGAATTCAAGTCACTTCCTGACCACTTTTGGCAGCAATACGCATATTTCCCGAATATTTGGAGAATCATTTGACAGTTTGGGGCACTGAAAATACGAAGTTTATTTTGAACAATCAATTATTGTTAAAGAAGTCGCCTTGCCTTGTTGCTCTGTAATATCAATATTACTCTGAAGCAAGAGAGAGGAATAAAGTCGACGACAGTCCCAGTTTGATCGATGTTACCAAAAATTCTTGAAATTCGTGATGAGTATCGATATTTCGGTTGTTTCATAATATATTCATATCTGAATTTCCAAAAACCATAATTATGAGCATATTTACACTGCACTTAGTAATTTGCTTTTGGAAACATTTTGATTCGCTAAAATGATCATTGGCTCAAAACACCAATTTTCAACGAATTTTCCCAGGTGCTGGAGCACTGTAGCTCGCTCAGGGCGGAGCGGTCATTTTTAATCCTGGGTACCAGGGCAGAGGATTTTGAAGAGGGATATGAAATTTTTCCCATTACTTTGTGGGAGTACGAAAATATCAAGGGAGATTTTATGGGGTGCAAAACTATTTTGCTTGAAATCAAACTTTATTGAAAGGTGATGGAGTATAAAAACTCTCTTCTCAAGATTAGGTATGAATACCCTGGGTACAGGGAATGAACTGTTGTTTAATTGTGTAAAATTATCCTCCACTCTAGTACCCAGGATTAAAAATGACCGCTCCCTCAACTACTATACAGTTATAGTGAATCTGCAAATCCTTTTTTGAAACCCAGTTTCACTCTTTGGTTTGTATCTATGGTTTGTATCTTAGACCTATACACAAGAAAGATGACAGGAAAGACCCCGATAATTATAGGGGTATAGCCGTTGGATCCTGTTTGGGCAAACTCTACAGCTATGTTCTTCTAAACAGATTACAACTACATGTTAAAGAACACGATCTCATAAAGAACAACCAAATTGGATTTATGAAGGGGAACCAACCCGCTGATCACATGTTTGTACTTAAGTCTCTAATTGACAAATCTGTTAAGTACAAGAAGAAACGGATATATGCTGCATTTGTGGATTTCAAGAAAGCCTATGATACTATAAATCGGGAAAAACTCTTCTTTAAACTAAGGCAAGCAGAAGTTGGTGACACTTTTCTTAATAGCTTGAAGTCCATGTATAGTTCAGTCAAGTACTGTATAAAACTGGCAAATGGCTATACAAACCCCATACCCAGTGAAAAGGGACTTAAACAAGGCTGCGTTCTAAGCCCAATGCTCTTCAATTTATTTATCGATGACATTGGTAATATTTTTGACAAAACCTGTTGCCCAATCTCTCTTATGGACATAGAACTAAACCACCTCCTGTATGCTGACGACCTTATTCTCCTTTCCACATCACCCGAGGGTCTCCAAAATTGTTTAAACGCCCTTGGGACTTACTCTCGACAATGGGACTTAACTGTAAGTATAAAAAAGAGTAAGACAATGGTATTTAATCCATCGGGCAAACTGATCACAGATAACAAATTCTCGTACCTAGGCCAACCTCTTGAGATGGTGAAAGAATTCAGCTATCTTGGCATTACGTTCTCTATAAGTGGCTCTTTCTCTAATGCTATCCAAACACTTAAAGATAAGGCAAGTAAGGCAATGCACCCTCTCGTAGACACTGTTTTCAAATTCAGTCTAGGAGTATCAACGTCTATGAATCTATTTGACAAACTTATACAACCTATAGTACTTTATGGCAGTGAAGTATGGGGAGTGCTTTCCCATCACCAGTTAAGATCTATTTCAAAAGACCCTAATCTCTTCTGCAAATACTTATCAGACTCACCTACTGAAAAGCCTAAATTAAAATTTTCGAAACTAATTCTAGGCTTGAAGCGAAACACTTCAACCTTAGCTGTATACGGTGATTTAGGTGCCACCCCTTCAACATTAAACAGTATTCTACGGGTCATAAAATTCTGGCACAGAATCGTGCAAATAGATGATAACACTTTGGTAAAAAAGGCATTCCTAGAATCTACTTCTCTACCAGATAATTTATCGAACTGGTTAATAAGACATTTAAATCTAATTTTAAACTAGAAACCTTTTTGACTAAAGACCTAACTTTCGAACATAGAAAAGCACTGAGTAAGTTCAGATGTAGTGACCATACACTTTTGATTGAGGTGGGGAGGCACAAAGGCCTACAAGTGGAACAACGTCTCTGCAAAATGTGCCAGTTAAACCTAGTCGAAGACGAATTTCACTTTTTGACAATGTGCCCAGCATATGATAACTTAAGAATTGACCTACTGTTAACTGCAAATGTCGAGCCCTTAGACCCAAAGATACAGTTTTCCAATATTATGAGTAGCGAAAACACTGCAGTTCTTAGATGCCTGGCTGAGTTTATTATTGATGCTAACAAGCTGAGAGACTCGCTTCATATTGTTACCTAGGCCCAGCCTGGGTGTTCCAAGACATCTAAACACATTCTCGCTTTTTTTTGTTGCTGCTATTTTACATTTCACGTAGCTTTATTTGATACTTTTTAGTTCATTTCTTTTTTTTATTTAGCTCAGTCTCTTGTTCAAGTTTTCTTTTTTTCTTTTATCGGGTAGTATTTAATATTATGCGTTAGTTTAGTTTGTTTTATAGCTGCCATACCTGTAATAAGGTAGAGCTTTTATGCTATTATGATGATGTATTTAGATTAAAGGGAGTACAAAGACCAGCATAATTGGCACAAAGTCAGCTACTTGCTCTGAACAGCTTCCAGAATAACTGACTGTACGAATTCACAAAAACAAACACAAACGATGGCAAAGGCTGCTGGTCTTTGTACTCCCTTTAAAGTGAATCAACGGAGCTAAGTAGAGGCAATCTATAATTAGGACAAAGAAAACTCCTATGCTCGTTATTGTTCCTCTTGCTAAACAATATCCACGAACGTCTCGAAATCATCGAATACAATAGGCTAATAATAGAATACCCAGACGCCTTCCGCGCGTGGCTTTTATCTCCGTTGATTTCACTTGTGACTGAAGATGTTTGATGCATATTGTGAGCGCATGCGCATAATGATGTCATTGGTTTTCACCTTTTTATTCGTCGTAAAATCAGCAAATTGTGCCCCCGTCAATCTGATGCGCCCTTTTTAACATTAGTCATTTTGCTTTGATATGTAACTCAATGGTGACGGGGTAATGCTCATTCAACTCAAACTAAACGTTCGTTTGGCTTGCTTAGAACGGAAGAATGCTGAACCGAGTTTGCTGGATCCACGCGTTGATGTTCCGCAGTATCAAATCCATACAGTGAGATGAGCTCTATGCTATTACAAAGTGCATCGAGATAACCAGAGAGCTTCGCGTGCGTTTTTAAATTCACTATGTCATACCATTTAATCCAGAGATAGCGTTTGGGCTGTTCTTCCGAAAACCATCCAACTCGAAAAATGGCGGCGGCAAAGAGAAAATGCACACTGGATTTCTTGGACGAACATAAAATTATTGGCATGATAAAATCAACCTCGTCATTCTAGCCATTATGATAAGATTTCGAGATGGTTCTTTGGAAAATAGACCAAACCAGATTTTTATTGCCAAATACGACTCGCATAAACCCGACCAGAGGGCAGATTAACCTCCTACCTCAACTTCTGAGTGAGGGGCCCAAAAATGGCAAGAAAGACCACCTAAACGCTTTTCGCTATTTCTTTGCGTCTGGAGCGTGTGAGGGAATAACAATTTCAGAAGATGGTAGAAAATTTTTTAAGCCATTCATGTTTTGACAGCCTCAAATTTGGTGTTGTGCCCTGCGTCACAGCTTGCTTTGCTTGTACTTGTCAAAAAAGGCAATTTTAGCTATTTTTTGAAACGAAAATTAGCCAAGCTTAATTCAAAGCCATCTTTCTAACCTTTTACCTTTCCCTTACTTCTTAGCCTGCGTGCACACCCTAGGGGGGGGGGGGGGGGTACTTGACTTTCAACTGTAAATTGTACCGGGATGTGCACTCCAAGAAAAACGTTTTTCACCCGACTTTGGAATTTTTTACTCGAAATGATAGCCGGCTTTAGACAAAAACGGCAAAAAGTAGAATCCATCCAAAAAATAAACATTTTTCAAATAACGATGAAATCACGCTTTTGACAACCGGCTTTAGAAAAATTGCTTTCTTTTGATAGGCGTTTAAAAACAGGTGAAAGCAATACCCGGAGGAAAAGGAGTGCACATCCCGTAAGCAATATATATTATATACCCCTTCCCCCCGCCCCACAATGCGGACTCAATAGCTTTACAGACATGGAATTGAGTTTAATGGAAAATTGAGATTTCAGTCACTCCATTCGATTTCTGCAAACGTAGTTAGCCTGGTATTACAAAGAGTTGGCGACTGAATCAGCTATGTCTGTGAAAACTCTGTCAACAGTATTTTGCACGAAAATTAAGTTTTTACAATGGATGAACAATTTTGGCGGGCCAGTTAAACAATAGAGTGTGTGTCTTTGGCACAGCATGGCACAGCAAGCATTCGTGTCAATTCATATGAACAAATAAAAAAACTCTGCATGACATCGAGCTATGTCAAGTGACAAGTTTTCTCCACTCACAAAGCATGCGAGAAAGTTTTTTTAAATGGACGATGCGATGGATTCGATTATTCATTGTGACTACTTGCATCGAAAGATGCTGCCTGTTTACATAACTGGAGAATGGGACATCTTTTCTGAGAACTGATATATACTGGAAGACTGCAAGACGTGATACCAAAGCAGCATAAAGGCAATGGCTAGTATGGTGAAGACTCATCGGGAAATTTGGCGCGAAATCTTCTTTCCCGCAAAATTTGCTTGACAAACAAGAAATGTAATGATTTGATATGATAACCGAGAACAAATGTTGGAAAATTCAGAATCAGTCCGACGCCAAAAGGTATGACGATTTCTTCTTTCGTGTTTTAATTGTTCTTGTTTCTGAGTCCGAATAAGGGAAAGATTTTGTTTGAATCCCCCTTCCCCCCTTCGCAGTCTTTTAAACTTCGTTTGAACCAAGAGACCTTCTGGCCTCCTTGCAAGCGCCGTGGGCCTTTTCAATCGATTAGCAGATACCAAGATAAAAATTTCCCGCTGCTGGCATGCTGATCGTATGGCGTGCAGGTCGTGTACCTCAAACGCTTTCAGGAATGAAGTGCCAAGTGATAACTGTCAACGGGATTATGCTATAATTACGTCACCAATTCGTAATATGGGAAATAGCGAGCTGTGATTGGTTTAAATGAAGTAAACCGTTTCTTCAGGCTTGTTCTGGAGTAATCGAGATGGATCCCGTCTACTTCGTTTTTCACTTCTGGTTTTGAGGTGGGTTTTCTGGTTATGATGTGGGACCCGTTATAGATAGATACCTACATCCACACCAACAGAGAGTCAGAAAGTGGGTCTCCTGGGTCTCGAGGGTCACATATAGATAGATACCTACATGCACACCAACAGAGAGTTAAAAAGTGGGTCTCATAGGTCTCGAGGGTCGCATATAGATAGATACCTACATGCACACCAACACAGAGTTAAAAAGTGGGTCTCCTAGGTCTCGAGGGTCGCATATAGATAGATACCTACATGCACACCAACAGAGAGTCAGAAAGTGGGTCTCCTGGGTCTCAAGGGTCTCATATATACATAGATAGATACCTACATCCACACCAACAGAGAGTCAGAAAGTGGGTCTCCTGGGTCTCGAGGGTCACATATAGGTAGATACCTACATGCACACCAACAGAGAGTTAAAAAGTGGGTCTCCTAGGTCTCGAGGGTCGCATATAGATAGATACCTACATGCACACCAACAGAGAGTCAGAAAGTGGGTCTCCTGGGTCTCGAGGGTCACATATATACATAGATAGATACCTACATGCGCACACCAACAGAGAGTCGGAAAATGGGTCTCCTGGGTCTCGAGGGTCACATATATACATAGATAGATACCTACATCCACACCAACAGAGAGTCAGAAAGTGGGTCTCCTGGGTCTTGAGGGTCACATATATACATAGATAGATACCTACATCCACACCAACAGAGAGTCAGAAAGTGGGTCTCCTGGGTCTCCAGGGCCACATATATACATAGATAGATACCTACATGCACACCAACAGAGAGTCAGAAAGTGGGTCTCCTGGGTCTCGAGGGTCACATATATACATAGATAGATACCTACATCCACACCAACAGAGAGTCAGAAAGTGGGTCTCCTGGGTCTCGAGGGTCACATATATACATAGATAGATACCTACATCCACACCAACAGAGAGTCAGAAAGTGGGTCTCCTGGGTCTCCAGGGCCACATATATACATAGATAGATACCTACATCCACACCAACAGAGAGTCAGAAAGTGGGTCTCCTGGGTCTCATATATACATAGATAGATACCTACATCCACACCAACTGAGAGTCAGAAAGTGGGTCTCCTGGGTCTCGAGGGTCACATATAGATAGATACCTACATGCACACCAACACAGAGTTAAAAAGTGGGTCTCCTAGGTCTCGAGGGTCGCATATAGATAGATACCTACATGCACACCAACAGAGAGTCAGAAAGTGGGTCTCCTGGGTCTCGAGGGTCACATATAGATAGATACCTACATGCACACCAACACAGAGTTAAAAGTGGGTCTCGACGGTCTCATAAAGATAGATACCTACATGCACACCAACAGAGAGTCAGAAAGTGGGTCTCCTGGGTCTCGAGGGTCACATATAGATAGATACCTACATGCACACCAACACAGAGTTAAAAGTGGGTCTCTTGGGTCTCTTATATACATAGATAGATACCTACATCCACACCAACAGAGAGTCAGAAAGTGGGTCTCATGGGTCTCGAGGGTCACATATAGATAGATACCTACATGCACACCAACACAGAGTTAAAAGTGGGTCTCGAGGGTCTCATACAGATAGATACCTACATGCACAGCAACAGAGAGTTAAAAAGTGGGTCTCCTGGGTCTCGAGGGTCACATAGATACCTACATGCACACCAACACAGAGTCAGAAAATGGGTCTCCTGGGTCTCATATAGATAGATACCTACATGTACACCAACAAAGAGTTAGAAATTGGGACAAAGTCTACACGAACACATAGTCGAGCCTGGCAGCATAGGCGTTGGAGACAGGGGCTAGGGGTAGGGGCTACAGCCATCCTCATGTTGGAACAATTAGCTATATAATTGGGCAAAAATTTTCGTAAACATTAGATTTTCTATCAGGCAGCCTCCCCCCCCCCATCAAATTTCATCTCCCCGTGCGCTAATGCTCCTGGATCTCGGTGCTTTCATTTGTTTTCAAAGGAAAAGGGTTTAACTATTGTCAGCTCCCTGTCAGCTGTACATCCTATAGTATTCTTGCCGTTGTCGAATCAAACTGGTTTGAAGATGGGGGAATCTGAAACATCGTCTCTTGCCGAGTCGGATTGAAAATGAAATAGCAAGGGTGCAACGACTGATCAGATGTTGAAAAAAAACCGCAGATGATAGCCTAGAATTGATTAATTAAATGCTGCATAAATACGGTGGTTGTCAAGTCTTGTTTGTCCCTCTCATGCGACAGAGCTTGTGATCTCCTGTCGTGTTTTACTCATTTTTTGATTAAATTCTGATAAAATTTTGCAGAAATTTTTCAGCTATAAACCTAAGTTCCCAGAAAGGAAAATATTTGTTCCACCTCTGTCCTAAAGTCCCTTCTAGCATATAATTTTCTAAAATAGAATAGCAATAAATGCACTTATTTTCTTGTTTCTATTCGTATCCGTCATTTTTTTGTATACGTCCTTTAAATTGTAGTTGGTGTCATAGGCACTTTAAATATGCAAAAGGGTCTTCTTGTTCTATGTCATTTTTGATAGCATCATCAATTTTGGCCATTTTGATATGAATTCTTTTCGACTTACATTAGCAATAGCGAGAGCATGTAAATCGTGATAGACGAAGAGGGCGTGGCTTCTATTTGAAAAAAATAAGAATACTTCAAGAATAACACAAACTTGGCCTTCTCTATGGTATCTTTCGTGAACCCCATCAAAAGCACCAGAGTCCAGAAAAGGTCACGGCTCCACGGCTGTGAGCCGGAGGAAGGTTTTGCTTGCTAATGACATATTTGAGGAAGGTTTAGTCATCTTTTTAGAAATTTGAGAAAATTGTGGAATATTTTGGCAATATGAATTATAAGGTCTATTCAACGCTAGAAGAGGGTTATTTTGACTTGATGAAACGAGGAAGGTTTAACTCATCAGATTTTTATCTTAAGGTTTGACTTTTTTCTGGACTCTGAAAAGCACGTTGGCTTATTTTTGTTCCCAGGACAAAGGGAGCTGGGAGGGGATTCGGGGGCTTGCTCTGAAAATTTTTAAAATCACGCTCTCTAGATAGTGAGAGAATGCCTGTCTTAAAAAGAGGTCAACACAAGAAGAGAATGAAAGACACCCGCCTAGGAGAGACAAGTAACACTGAAAAGACTGCTCGTACACGCTTTTTATGAGAAACTGTGCTCTGAAGTTTGTTGTTTGGTTTTGCAACTTTGGGCCAATTCTTTTACAGGGTGAGAAAAAAAGCAATCCCTATTTGAAAGGCCACTGCTCCTTGGATAAGAGAACAAAAATATTGGCAAATATATCATTCAATAGTGGACATGTTCAAATCCTTTTACGAATTTACCTGAATGAGGTCGGCCACTCCACTCTAAAATGGTAAGGGATTTTCTGGAAAAAGCCATTTCAGGAAATCTTTAAAACCGGCCCAAAATGACGACCAAATTTTCCTGATATCCCTGCTTCACAGTGATGACTTCAACAAGCATTGGCAAGTGTTGTGTTATACTCTTGGGAGGACAAAGTCACCTGGAATTATGCTGTTATGCTCCCAGGGCCAGTGGCGGAGCCACGGGGGGAATGGGGGGACAAGTCCCACCAACTTTTCTCTGAGGTCACTCTTCCAATTCGTCTAAATCCGTTGAGAAAATGTCTTAGGAGGGGTTAGGTAGGTATCTTTAGAGCTTGATAAACAAAGAAGGGTGTTTCCTTAGGGTAAAAAGGGCGTTTCCTGAGTATGAAATGGGCGTGGTCCTGAAAATTTTCCTGGGGGCTTCGCCCCCAGACCCCCGCCTTCCTTCATCCCCTCCACTTTTTTCAGGCTGGCGCCGCCACTGCCCAGGGCGAGAAATGACACTTTCATAATTCCAAAGGGATAACATGTGCTAAAAGCTGGTAAAAGCCATATTGCTGCGAGGAAGAAAATTTGGTCAAAATTTTCGGCCTACTTTGAAGATTTTTGAATGGGCTTTGTTTTTTGAGAAAATTTTGAGATGAAGTTGCCGATTTCATTAGGCAAATGTAAAATTAATTTGAACATGAACAATATCTTTGCCTTCATATCCAGACAGCACTGGTCTTTCAAATGGGATTGTTTTTGCTCACCTGGTCGTAAAATTTTCTTGCAACTGCTTCTTTTAACAAAATGAGTCTTGTCTTTGAGCATCTAATTTGTAAGTGCTTTTCACATGTGCCATATAAGACATAAAGGAGTTGCAGAAATCTGTTGAAATTTTCAGCCGAATTTGCAAGTTTTTGAGCCTCAATGTTTAGAAAATTGCTGATAATTTCGGAACGATAAATCCAATTCAAGCATAGTGAATTCTTAAACTATGTTCAAGATCTTAGCAATTCAAGAAAGCATTCAACAAATATTGATACTTCATCCCAAGAACCCTTAAAAGTACCGGTCAGTAACGTGTCAAATTAACATAATTTTCTCCCTAAAAAGGGCACTTATTTGCCCTTTTCCAAAAAGGGCAGGGGTGTGGACCCCCAGGACCCCCACCGTAGTTGTGCCCCTGCTGATTGGACCCCTGCTAAGCATAAACAAGAAAGGGTTCAGCAACCTGACAAAACATACAATTTGACAAATTGCAGGGCTTTTCAATTCAGTCACAATGAAAGGAAAATGCCATTCACTCATTCAAAGAGAAAATCTAAGTAAAAATAAACAACGTAAATTTGAGAAAATCAACCATATCTAACAAAGTAATTTATTCCATCCAACTCATTCAAATTGCATCAGCCAAAATTACACATCCTGTAAACTTAAAGTCCCAACAGCTCATATGCCTCTCATTTTAAAAATGTCTTTGTCAAAGTTTGTTCTTTCAAATCTTTTCTTCAAATCAGAGATCTGTGAACTTCCTCAAGAGTGGCAGAAAAGCAGACAATCTTTGAGCTTTTGTCATTGACATATGATATGCAGTTGCAAGCTGAAAAAAAAAACAATATCACTGGTGTTTAAACCACTGGTATGCTTAGAAGTTGTCTTAACCCCAGGTCAAAGGCATCCAATATTTCATCCAACATGCTGGAGACCTTTGTTTAATTATATGTTGGATGCGTTTGACCAACCATGTTGGATAACATTTGCAAATTGATCTTGCATGAAGTTTGATGGAGATCAAAAACAAATTTTGTTTCAAATGTTGGATGCAATGCTGAATGCGTTTGACTTACGGAGAATTTACTTGTTGAAGCATTGTTAATCAGGCATTGTAACAGAGTTTTCATGTTGATAACTTCCATTTTTAAGCTCTGGGCCCAAATGTTATTCTCTTTAGAACTCTAAGACCACGTTGGTGCAAACCCAGGGATGTCACAAGGGGTGTTCAGACAGATTGTTAGTAGTACTCAAATAGTTATATTTAGTAGTACCCACAAATATAACTAATTTTCAACAAGAAACCCATACATAATAAATTCATTCAGGAGCCAGTCATTGTTTCAGCCTTTTTATCTTGAAAAACCTTGCTGACCTATTTTTCCTTGCTGCATCTGAAGTTATGTGTTACATGCTACACCTTGAAACTTCAAGAAGGAAGTCATCATATACACTGCGGCAAAAATTGTTGACTATATAGTGCACAAGAGTATGTGATGTCCAAAGTTTTTAGAAAAGTGTGACTTTACTGGATTTGATGAATGTGATGACCCCTTTTCTAAGGTCAGAATAAAACAACCCATGCTTGTTAAATATTACATTTGGTTTGGTTTATACTTTTTTGGAATGTTCTATGAGGAAAGACTGCTTTTGATGTTCTGAGCACAGATGATGACAAAGGAAGAACAATAGAATAATAGTTTCTTAAACAATAGCCAGATGTGCACCTTTCATGGGCATCATATCATATAAGTTATAGCGTACCATATTAGCCTACATGGCATTGAGCACTGTTTTAACCAGTAAAGACACATACAGCCTTTTGTGATAGCGTACCATATTAGAAATCTCTAAGATAAAAGGGCCTCCAATTTTTTATGGTACAAATTTACAACAAAGGCATAAGTCAATGCGCATCATCAGTCACAAAGTCACTCACCCAAAATATATCAAAATCCAAAAAAGGCACAAAGCTTCAAACTGCATTGTTTAAATAATGTTTTTTGATATATATATATACACACACAACATGATAAGCTAAAGAAGCACACTGTTTTGTTCACAAGGGAAAATGAAAAGGGCCCACAGACAGGGACATTGTTCCACCAGTCAGTACGTTAAAAAATACCCTGTGATTGCCATTGGATTGGATGATTGTGAAGTGTTTAGTGAAAGTATTATTGTACAAAACAAATTGAATTGAACTGTCAAAGGCTTATAATAGCCTCCACAGTACATCGATAATAATGATGTACTGTATGATATGAAACGTTCACAAATTGTTGAGTATTTAAATAATTTACGATGCAGATGCTTTTGTGTCTTCTTGTTTGTTGTTGCGAGGGTCCTAGGCCTAACTAGGCCTTGAGGTGTACTGTCCTATATAGAAGGCCAAACTAAAGAAGTAAAGCACACAAAGATCGGTGAACCATGGTTTCATAAACAATAAGTGGCTTTGCAACCTGGGACAACGAAGTTCTAGCAACAAAATAGGATCAATTTCATTCATTACTAGTGTCACAACAGCTGAAAAGTTACAAACCTCTCTATTGCCAATAATAACCATGATGTTTCTTCGAGAGCTTTCACTTTCTTTGGCCTAGCTTCTTAGGGTAGGCCTTCATCAAGTCACTTGTTATCTCATAGGATTCTGCAGTATTGCTTACAAAGACTTCCAGCACAATCAGAATGTTTCAATTGGCAAAGTTGCACAATATTACTCCCATTTTATGTACGATTCGCATGCCTCCTCGCTGAACTAGTAGTCGAAGTATCTCACCAGACTCACAGCCAGCTTCTTCATGACATGTTGTGGTTGTTGCCTCTGATAAACTTGTCAACCGTTTTCAGACATATTGCGATGTGATTGGCCAAACCTTTCGTGATTCCCCTCAAGAGCCAATCACAATTCAAGTTACTTCCGAGACCCTAGAAATCCCCCTCTAGCAAGATCAACCAATCACAGGCGCTGTTAGATCAAGTACATGACTACTGGCTTAAGCACCCGGCAGTGCCCAAGCACCCGACAAGGCCTTTCGGCCAAACAGCTGATGCAACGTGCATCCGACACGCCCTGTATTAGGGCACACAGCATTGAAACGATCCTGTATCGTGCACGACATTGACACTGCACAGACGATGACACAAATTACACTGTGTACAATACAGCAACATGACAACGATAAGCGATTTGCATTGGGCTGATGGCACGGCCATCCGGGCACACCATATTGCATCACATCCACATCACGCGGCTCCTCGACTGCAGCTTAGTTTATACCAGAGCTTCCAACATGACAGTCTTTGTCTTGGTTTCATTGCGTTCCATTCCTACAAAATAAAAGGTTATGCGCCGACTAGGCTTACGGCCCAGCCGTCACGAGGCATGCTTTTGGTGCAGTGCACCCGACTGGCCCGATGGCCCAGCTAAACTGATGCAATTTGCATCCAACACGCCGTGCATAATCGTAAGCAGCTGATATCACTTGGGCATCGGCCCTATCTATGGCAATAGCAACATTGATTTAACTCAAGTAGGCAAAACACACTCTACGATATACGATATCGCAGGGCGCAGCACTAACAACAGATTGCTTTCGTTGGCTTTTCACATCTACACCATGGCATTTTACGAGCCTGGGCTAAATTTACTAAGGCTGAAGGCTACCTGACTGCCTTCTCGTGCACGTCCCTCCTAGGCTTTACCATTAACATTGAATATATATGCTGTTTTTCACCCGATCGATAGGGAAATTATCGCTAGATTGACAAGCTTACACAAAATGCTTCATAACAATAAGCACAGATACGAGTATGATATGCTGAGCACGAGATACAAAAGGCAAAGGTACATATAGCCCTCACGATGCCATTTTTCACAAGTCAGTAGCAACAAATTGCACGATACGATTACGAGCCTGCTAGTGAAAACCTAACCAATATTGCTTTTGCTTCTGACAACAGAAAACGTAGGCCCTTGCTCACCCCATATTACGAACTAAACCGGGCATTAGGCATTTAAAAACGGTTATAGTTTAAACTCATCCACGCACAACGATAATTTCATATGAGAAAAACCCACAAACAATACTTTGTTAGCCCCAATTTGGACTTATTTATTGCTGAGGAGTTAGGGTTTTAAACTCAAAATTGCCGGTTCGAAACTTGCAGAAAGCGGAGAAATACGCAATGCAATGAAAGTATGGCGAGTCTATTAAGATAAAATCATGTGTACCTTTCGGTTTATGCTCACCGTGTTTATGAACGGATGAAAATTGTAAGAAAATTGCTGAAAATAATCCTTGCAACCTATTCACAACAATGAGAGTTGCAGATGAGCGAAGCTATTATCCTTTGCATGTCGAGGTTTGCCCCCTTTTGTGGACCCGGATTTCAGCCTTAGATCCACTATTTGCTCGCCTCTGCTCGTCCAGCCATCCACCTGACCTGCACAGGCTGGCAATTATGCTTCCAAATCTGGTGCGTTGGCCAATCTGATATCTTTGAGTTTGTTAATTCTTGCTTGTCTAATTTGAAGCTATGAGCACATTAAACGGACAACAGTGAAAATACGACAAACATTTGTGTTGGAACCACCTGATTAGAAATGAATTCTCTCTATCTTGTATTTACTTGCCCCCAATTGTATTTACTACTAATAGCAATCCATCACTGAATGAAACATTTTTGCTTGCAAATAATCCGCTTATTAATGGATGTTGAGTAGTTTTACTTGCTGAGGCAGACCACGAATCTATTCATCGAGCGGTCAGGGCAAATCCCTGCAGATCAAAACAAACATCGAAAATAAAACAACAACAACAACAACAACGACCAGACAAACAAACAAAACATTGCGGTTGATGGAAAATGAGGCACTTACAACATCCTCGCAAATATTTCATGACGACATTGACGTGTTTGCTGTCGAAATAGATCAAACGAGGCGACCGAGACTCTGAAACAGCTAGCCCGGTGGGCGTAATGATCAAAAATGTCCTCGCTTTGTCACGATATTAGTATACTAGTGACATACACAATAACCTACTCTTGACACCTTGCCAAAAACTGAGAGTTAGTACATGCAAAACATCAATGGATGTTATTATTGAATGCAAATGATTCGAAAGGTTCAAATGATCCAAGTTCAAATTGAATTTCAATGGACTTTCCTTAGTATGTAGAAATCGATGATCGATAATTCAATTATGTATTTGGTGCATTTCTCTCGAATAAAAGGTACTAGGAAAGAAACGGACGCAAGAAACAGACAGATTTTTCAGCACACTGAGGCCTTTCAAACTTACGTTATCATCAGAGTGTGACTAACTCTCGAATAACTATAAAAGCTCGCAAGTGTAGCTCCTGTTTAACTGAAGATGAGACAAGCATGTCTCGAAACGTACAAAATCATGGCCTAGTCTAATAAGTAATATTATAATCACAATTGAATTTTTCTTAACTAATTGGACATGTCGAGCTATTTACTGAGGTGTCTTTCTCTGACATGACCCTCGAAATGATGTTCGTCGCGGTTCTAATGTGACAATTTTTTTTGTAAAGCTGCGCTGTCCAACCAATGTTCCAAATTGAATTCTATTGAGATCAAATGCATCAAACTTTTCACAGCAGGTAAGACCCGAGGGTGACGGCCCTCTACTAATATCGAGGTACTCCCAACGCACAACCCGAGATAACCCAGCCCCAATAGGACGCTTTAATCTATCTTTGTTTTTGACACCAAAGCCGTTATGCACCAATATTCCGATAATAAGTATTTATAATGGCAACAAACCGAAAACGAGTTAGGCAAATTAAAGGAGAAACAAGCTCTGTGTTGCTAGTTGTGTACACGACAAACGTTCACGCGCGAAGCCGCCCAAGGGGGCCGCCCTCCCGTAAACATATTTGTCTTGCTGTTTGCACGCGTCGGCACAAACACAACATCATTTGCTTTCAACAGGACGCAGAAAATTATAACAAAAAACTCCCTAAAAGACAGCTATTGTCCTAATAGACATTCTCGCACGCCCTAGCGGAAGAGCGGTACACCCTCATGTAGTCATGTGCCAAAATATTACCCTGTTGGAGTGCTTGTCGTCTCGTAACGCCAATAGGTACATTTTTATATGAATGTTGAGCCTACAGCAGCAAATCTTTTGCTTGGTACTCAACAACGTTGAAGGCTGCCACATAATTCCAAAATATGGTGATGGTGACCCAATTTTCATAGTCTGACAAAAAAGGCACAACCTCTGAACAATAATGATAAACAAGTAAACAACGTAACATATAAGCATTTTGATGCGAATTGAAATAAGCATGACGTTTCGATTATTGCCCGTTATCAAGCCATTATCAAAGGCAGAAACACCGCAACACAACAAAAACAACAGCAAATGGTTGAATCAATTTTATGCCTACATTTCGCCCTGCCATGAAGGACTTCTTCACAGCAAAGATAATCAGGGTTTGCAATGTGACTAGCTAGGATTATCCCCTGCCTAAAAAAAATCAACTGAGTCATTTGCTCAGTTTCCACGCACAGCATTAACAGCGGGAACGATGGGTCACAGGCCTAGCATCGCACAAATGTTTTATTCGATTTTTTGGAAATCCGAGAGGAATATGAAATTCTTCTAAATATAAAATATAAAACGGCGTCACCTGAATTTCACCAGTTGACAAACCTCTTGTCCCAAAACAACAAATGAGAACAGTAACCAACGATTCTTGATAATAGTTCCAGAAACTTCACTATGTTCCCTCGTTGTTTCCATTTTTTCAATCAGAATTTCGTCGTGAAGTCTTCATTTCATTTTAGAGAATGAGGTCGGTTGAAATAACTCCAGAGTTTATAGCTCGACAGATAAGACGTGCCGGCCGAGACATCGCAAATTATCCTTGGGTGGTCCGATGAGTCGCCTAGTGATGAATGCAACCTGTTTTGTTGATTTAATGATTCATCCTTCCCAACTAATGAGACAGCTCTGGCATTTATCCCAGTCAGCGAAACAGTTCCACGCCCCAGCCAAAACACGGACCGAGGAACCAGGATCCAAGCCAAGGACAACCCCGCAAACCTCCCGAGGACGTATTAACCGGGCTTAAATTGCATTTCAACCCCCATTAAAATCTAAATAGCGCCTGCGCACCTCCGAGAATGGTTTGCTCCTTCACAGCGTAGAATCTCGTTCTAAAGGTCCACCTCCACCATCCAAACCTTTGAAACGAGATTCCACGCTGTGAAGGAGCCAACCATTCTCTGAGGTGCGCAGGCGCTATTTAAGTTTTATTTCTTGCAATGGTGGGCTTAGGCCGAAGAAAAAATATCAAAGGAAAACAGCAGTAACGAGGTAATAAACTTTAATTTCTAAGCTACAAACATAGTGCATTATTGCCCATGGTAGAATCTTACATTTTTGGAAAAGGCAAAATAAGGCTAATATTTCATTTTGAATCAACGTAGACTTGCCCCAAGTCTATTTCGCTAAAAAAATTTGAAGGGAAAAGCGATTTGCGAAAGTATACTTTCAGATAGACTTATTACAGTTGACGAGATAGACTTGGGGCAAGTCTAGATATAGTATATACTTCTAATTTACGATTCCAACGGTTATGGGAAGACAAAATTAGGCCCTACTTTTGCCCAACCAATGTCTTCATAAGTTTTGGAAGCAGGGGCAGAGTTGAAGTAGAAGTATGGTCCGAGTGATTCTGCAATGTAGGGGCGCGAGACCAAAGGCCAACGAAGTTAACCGAAAATTTGTCGGGCACTGTACTCACATGGAAAAACTTTTGCAGACAAGCCCGTTAGATTGTCCTAAAATGGTATTGGAATCATTTTCTGATAAATTGAATGGTTTATCGACGAGATGCATTTGCCATCGACTTTTTTCAAATCAGAGATGGCGCCAGGGAAGAATTGCTAGGGGGGCAAATACTCTCAGAGTGCCGACAGTGAGAAATTTTTTATGAACGAGTTCAATTCATGTTCACTGAGATGACAACGCAGCAAAGAAATCTGGAGGTGCAGGTTATGAAAATGCCGACAGTACATGGAAATTGTCGAAAATTTGAGTGCCGATGGGGGGCCTCAATGAAATTTTGGGGGGGCTCCTGCCCCCCTAGCCCCCCCCCCCCCCCGCTGGCGCCATCCCTGTTTCAAATGATCTTTGCAGAATGCAATTTTTAACTGAGGTCCCAGAACGTTAGTTGCAAATGAAACATCGAGTGCAACTTTGTTCGGGGACTTGTTTGAAGGCAAAATTTCCATGAAAACTACTTCGGATCGTTGGGAATTTTCCCGGGGGGGGGGAGTACTTGACTTAAATTTGTACAGGGGTGTGCCCACGAAAAATTTTTTTTTTACCGTGCTCTAGAATTCTTCGCTCAAAATGATAACCTGTTCTAGAAAAAATTGGTGAAAAGTATACTCAAAAATATGAAATTTGACCAAAAAACGACCCGATCTAGCAGAATATTCCCCTTTGACATGTTTTGACAACCTGCTCTAGAAAAATTGCCTCATTTTGATGCCCTGTGCTGGAAAAAGTTGGTGAAAACGATACCCTTAAAGACGGCACATCCCCGTCGGACAAATATACTAAGTACCCCCCCCCCGGGGAATTTTCCATTTGTGAAAATCTTACCTTTCTTAACCCTATCCAGACTAGGGGGGGGGCACAAAGTGCCCCCCCTAGTAAACTTTTCCACACAGCTCGTCGAGTATCTCTAGAATAGTCTAGCTTTTTTGTGACTTTTAGTTTCTATCTATGAGACATCTTTTGATGTCAATTTCAAAAATTTTGACTCTGATTCCGGGGGTCAACACATGACTTTAAATCGAGTGCTCCGCAAAATAAATACCTTTTAAATCATAACTTTGGAACCACTGGCTCTATGACAATGAGACAAACATTTTTGAGCTCGTCTTAAAGTAAGCTTTCATTTGATATATAGTTTATTGATTTTGGATGACGTCATCAACAATTGGTTGTTGCGCATGCGTATTGACGAAAAACCATGTTATGCTTCATTTTTAGAAAAATGAGTGACATTATATGATGCAGCAGGTCTTTTTATGTATATTTAGCATTTTTTGCTATTTTTAAAAGTAATTTATAATCAATTTTAGACAAAAATTGCAATTTTTTTCGTACAAAATAAATAAATGCTGACATCAGCAAAAATATTTGTGTTACAAAGCAAAAATTTCAAAATAAGAATTACAAAGATATAATCCTTCTATGTTTCAAAGATCATATCGATATATCTTATCAATTTGGAGATACAACGTGACAAAGTACATGTGGTTTTACACCCAAATTAGCAACATTTGCTGACGTCAGCACTTAATCACGTGACATAAACAAAAACAAATCACATCATCTTGTTTGCCTTATCATGTTTGTTACTTGTGCCAAGTTTCAAGTCTCTAGCACTTATGATTCTGAGAAAAACCAGGGGGGCACTTTGTGCCCCCCCCCTAGTCTCCCCAGAGTTTCAAAAAGCCCAGTCTGGATAGGGTTAAGAAGGGAAGGAAAGGATCACTGTTGACGATAGGTTTTCATGGAACAAAATTTTGAACATAGAGATTGGCAATTGTATAGAAATGGCTTTTGATCAAGTCATGTACTACATGCTCTTGTAACACTGCAACTTTGTTTGAGGTCAAGTGAAAATTTACTTCACGTACAGTAACGGCAACGTTGAATATAATAATGATAATAGTAATAAAAATTTCTCTATGTTAGGTTGGCTTCTGGTCTAGCTAAAGCTAATTAATGCCAACCAAAACTTAATTACATGTTGTTGATATTGTCAAAACTACGTTTGCAAGGATATCAATCAATCTACAACCATGCTACAACTACAGAAATCCTAGATTCTCAACATATTGTTTACATAATCTGCAGTTGCAAGCAAACTCATGGCTTTGTAATGTTTCTTTTGAAACAGTTCAAAGTCTGGGACCCTTTTAAGGAAGATGGCATTACATGAAATATCTAAGATCCAAGGAAATGTGCATTTTCAAAACCATACCCTGTCGTGTTGGGTTTTGGTGCCAAAATATTTCTGCCACTTCGATGGGTGTATCTAGTATCTTTCTTAATGCATAGTATATCTAGTTACAAAGTTGCAAATGTTTTAAGTCAACGGAAAATGCATTTCTCGTACAGTAACGGGAACGATGTATAAATATTGAAGGTGTTGTGGCGCAGTGGTGTAATCCTCTGACATTGCAGCCAGAACAGTCAGGCGGATGGGCGGACAGAGTTCGATCCCAGGTAGAGCCCCACCACTTGAGCGTCATGACAAGGGGTCATGGACTCGATTAGGACTATTCTACTTCTGCGATCCCAGCGCTTGGCGCTAAAAACCGCAACTTCACTTTTTCATTTTCATTTTAAATTATTTATACACAATATCCCTTCAGCATAATAAAACTACAAAAAACATACAATGCAATTAATCAATATATTTATATAAACGAAAAGAAAAACATCGAGGGCTAAAGATTATATTGCTGTTCTCCCAGGGAGTTGTGTTTCAAATTGCTTTCAGCTCATCAAATGTATTTTTAGTTGTTTTTTGAATCGGCACAAGGTAGGTAGTTCCCTGATATTTAAAGGGATTTCATTCCAGACCTTAAGAGCTGAATAGGAAAATCCTTTTTTGGCATACTCCAGATTGTACCTTGGAATCTGAAGATCTCTACAGAACCGCGTGTTATAACTGGAGTATTGGGATCTTTGTTGAAATTTGTTCCAGAGATTTTCCGGGCTGAGTCTGTTCATGATCTTATAGGCCATAACTGCACGATCAAACGTGACAAGTTGTCCAACCTGAAGGAAATTATTCGACCATTCATCTTTTATCCTGGACGTATCGATCATGGAAATGGCTCTGTTTTGAAGACGTTGAAGGGACTCTTTTCTTGAATTAGAGAGGCTACCCCAGATTACATCTGCATATCGCATGTGACTTTCCACAAGAGCACGATATACATTGCTTAACTGAGATTGTGGGAGGATGTTCTTCAATTTTTTTAAAGATGCGAGACCTCCGCGAACTTTCCCTTTGACAGTTTTGAATTGTTCTTCCCAGTTAAGTCCTTCGTCTACAATGACTGCAAGTGATTTGGTTTTTTTCACTCGTTTTATATCTGAACCATTCAGTCTCAATGTATCGTGTATCTCCACTTTATTAGTTTTACGAGGGTGCCCAATTACCATATACTCTGTTTTTTGTGGATTGGCACTTAATTTATTTATCCGCATCCATTCAGAAATATGGGTCAACTCCTCTTGAGCCTTATGAACAAGTTCTTCGACATTCTTTGATGTTAAGGTCACGTGAGTATCATCAGCATACATACCGGCCTTTGAGACTTTCAAACATTTTTCAAAGTCATTGAGGTACATTATGAAGAGAAGGGGGCCAAGACAGGAACCTTGGGGAATGCCACATGTAACTGTCCTAGGCCTTGATTCATAACCGTTGGCGGCACAGTACTGCTTTCTGTTTTCAAGGTATGATTTAAACCAGTCTCCGGAAAGTTCTCGAATAACGTATTTCCTCAATTTTTCTAACAAAATCTTATGGTCAACAGTATCGAAAGCCTTTTTGAGATCAAGGAATATTGCTAAATTAAAGTGCTTGTGGTCAATATTCTCATACCAATAAAGTTTCTTAATTTCGCATGAAAATTTCGGTGTTTTAGTAGTAAAAGTTTCTTAATTAGTTTCTTATTTTTTGGGCCTAAAATTGCGGTATTGTTCGAAGCTGAGCCTTCTTCTCGAGAAAGGGCTTCCATTTTGCATTGACATTGTCATCAAGAAGAAGCCGTGCACATCAAGGCAAAAATTTACCAATTTTGCAGTTAAAAGTCAAGAAAAGACGAATGTACCTTTGTTAGAGAGACATAGAATAAGAGACATACAGAAATAAAGTTTCAGAGTTTCTTAACTGTTCTTGAGCGTAGTACTAGAGTTTCTTAAATTTTTGGGCATCGTAGTACTAGTTTCTTATAAACCAGTTTCTTATAAAAAAAAAACGTGTAGTCAGTACTATCAATCAATGATGTTATTGTTGAACAAAGTTTTTGAAAAGCTGATTGACTCATTGTCAGAACCTTGTTTGCTTTGAGATATTCGTAAACTTGGTCATGTACAATCCTTTCAAGGATTCTCGAGAACACAGAGATCACCGAGTAGCCTCACTTTTAGAACCTGATTTGAAAATGGGGGTGACCTTCGCCAGTTTCCAGATGTCAGGGAAAATACCCTTCCGTAAAGAAGAGTTGAAAACCATTGTCAACGGTTTACATATTACATATTTATACATATTTATATATGAGATCCGCAGCGTCCTTTATCAGCATTGTCGGAATCTTATCAGGTCCTGGGGTCTTGCCATTTTTTAGTTGCTTAATGGCTCTAGGCACGTAATCCTCATCAACAGGGGTGAGTCTCATTGTGTTCCGTTCATTATCGATATGTTTAAGAGGATCGTCATTTGTATTTTGTTCAATTTTACTTGCTAGTTTTGGTCCAACTGAAACAAAATGATGATTCAATGCTTCTACTATATCTCCCTCCTTAGTTAGTTTTTTGTCATCTATGTCCAAACTCGCAGGAATTGTTGACTTAGAGGATCGATCTAAGACTCTGTTTATAGTCTGCCACATTTTTTTGGGGTTGTCCTTATTTTCGTTAATTAACCCGTGATAGTGTGACTGTACAGCAACCTTTATTTCTTTCGTTACTTTATTTCTAAGTTGCTTATAGACACTCCATTTCTCAGGAGATTTTTCAGCAGCCCTCTTAGCCAAATCCCTCTCCCTCATTAGGGATCTTATGGATTGATTTAGCCAAGGTGCAAATTCACCTCGTACCCTTCGTTTCTTGAGAGGGGCATGCATATCTAAGATAAACTCAAAAATCTCCTGAAAGGTGGAGGCCATTACATTTGGATTTTCTGAGAGCGGATTAAGGATGGCGGATTAAGGATTCACCTTTATATTTAGTATACACGGTTGTTCCCGTTCCTGTATGAGTAATGTAAGGCCACTTACAAGAGGGTCTTTCAAATGTGAGTTCCATCACTATGCAGGATGGGCATGAACACATCAAATAGCTTCTTTGACAGCTAGATATGGCATGGACAAAACTCGTGGATACATCAACTTCTAATAAAACGGCGATTTTAACTATTTACACTAAACTTTCCTAAACAACTAACGTCTTTTTAATGGCTTCGACTTCCCGGCTCAAACAGCTTTAACGACGGTTCTTGCGACTTGCGACTTCTTCGACTTCGACTTTAAGGCTTAACGGCTAACGACAACAGTTTACGGCAAATCAAGGCAAAAGTCCCTTCACGAAGCCTTGCAACTTATTTTATACGAAAAGGGCGTGTCCATTAACAAAATTCTAAAAAAAGGCAAAATATTTACAACAACCACTAAGAGTTAAGTTTTTGTCTTCGATTGTCCACTGATATTTCTTCTTTTACTATTGCACCACTACGACGAAATGGTTGCACCACAGTCATGAGATTATTGCACCACTACTACATTACGTCATTGACTAATGTTAGCATTCAAAAATGCGAAGGAGGCTCCTCGATATAACAGTAAGGATTCCAGTCCACCCAAAAAAGCAAATATATGCCACTTTGTTTGAGGTAAAGTGAATATATACTTCTCGTGCTGTATTGAAAGGAAAATTTTCAAAAGAGAAAAAGAAAATGGCAGAAAAACAAGATGTATAACCCAATATTTTAGATATTCCCTTTCTTTTCTTTCGAGAAAATGTCCCTTTCAATGACACCTCTGGAGGGACAATTATGGAAACAAGGTAGCATTGACCTTTTATGCTATCCCTGTCATTTTAAACTGGGGGTGTTTTCAAATTGAATTTCGTTACTTTGTTATATTTGCATCCAATTGAACATTTGAAATTACATCCCTTTTTATAAATTCATTTTACAATTAATTTCAAATTTTAATGGCAAAATATTACATTCATACAAACATACATACTTTTCGGATGGTACTTTGGCACATATGTTACTTATATATGTTACTTTTCGGATGCAGAATACTGTCAATACTTATGTGTAAATAATAAATTATAAAGAATCATATAAGAATCACTTTTTCGATTGGAATTAGAATTAGAATGATTACTGCTAATCCTCTTCATTGCTGGAAAAAGAACAAAGACTGATTTCCTATCGCTAGTATTTCATTATCTGCTGATGAAATTACAACAATTCTCCGAAAACCTGAACCTCGCATAGTGTGAGGGGTAGGTTAAGATTACTTTGTACAAACAGATATTTTCCGTACAAAGGAGGCTGACAGATAAAACACGTGGTTGCTCCTTGGCCAACTCCAGAACCTCGTATGCAGGTTGGATTTGCATCTCCGCGATTTGCCGTTGTATTTCCAATCTTTATATTGAAATTTGAAAGTCTATCACCGCAACATCCACCTCTGTTTGTTAACTTCATTGAGTACACGAAGGCAGTTTTGCCAAAGTCAACACGCCACCAAGGCAATACACTGCAACAGCCTGTATGAGAACATGATCCTGCACTGTAGATCGTGTTTGTGTTTCCATCAACTGCGCAGCCAGGACAACCATACGATCCCGGTCCTTCCGAAGCAGGCTTCCTAAGTGCAATGTTAGAGAGACCTGAAGAATGAAAAACATTTCATAAACTTACAAATCGTAAGGGGTGAGCGAGAAACAGCACACACCGTAGACTTATTACAGTTCGTCCCTAGTTTTCGCTCGCTATTGAGTAGAATTACTAATTGAATTGAATGAAATCGCTCTCTCAAACAGGGACTCATAATCAAACTAACTCAAAATCAGGACAAAAACTCGTTTTCACGTCAAGTTCCTGACGTTACAATCAGATTGCAGCATTCGGGGCTGCTCGGCTGTGATTGGCTCATTTAAATTTCCCGCGTAAATTTTTGAGTTTTCGGTAAAATTTTCGGTAGTTTTCGGAATTGTCGGTGCCCTTGGTCACCCTGTCAAGAAGACAGCGCTTCGCGTTGCTTTTTCCCAAAATGGAGGTTGTTATCGTCGCAGCTATGGACAGAATAAAGATGATATCAAAGGGCACTGTACGAAAGAGTTTTGAAGGGAAAGGATGCATTTGTTTGTTTGCCAACTTGCTGTAGGAAGACCCCGGAAGACTTACTGTTTGGCGAATTTAAATCGTGAAACACAGGATTCCTTTTTGGCCTGAGCAAAACAAAAAAGGAGCTTGAGGTAAGCACTTCGACCCGGCAAAAAGTTAAGAGAAAACTCACATTTGATGTAGAAAAGATACTCGAAATTTCTTGAAACATTCCTCTATAAACAGCAGAAGTATTCGTATTTGAAATTCTGTGCAAATTATAGTAAATTTGTCAAAGAGGCTTGAACCTTGAAAACGTTTCTTCGTTCTTGCAAAGTGCCGATCAATTTATCTTTCCTCCTGAAGTTTAAAATCACAGACTACAGTACAAAGTTGCTTAAACAGAAACTATTTTCAATCTTACGAAACAAATGTGTCATAAGAGTTTTGTGGATAACTCCATATTTTTAGGAGAATTTATTCTAGATAGATGATTAACCTACAGGCATGTGAAAACAGAATTCCTTTTCGCGAATTTGTTGAGAAACTAGACGAAATCGTGCACGCTGGTCAAGTTCTTCAACGAATGAAACTGTGCTCATAACTGTTTACATTCTGCGCTTTTAACAATCTAAATTTGCTTAAAATCAGTAGATAAAAACAAAATCTTTAGCTGTATCATTCCTCTACAAGCTTCTGAAATTTCAGTTCGAAAACATTAGCCAAACCGCTCCTACTGGGCATTTACATGTTGGTATCGTTGGAATTCCGAATTCCCTTCGAAATCATAACAATTCATATGATAACAAAATGCTCATACACAAAAGATAATTTGATACTTCCACCATTACGGTTTTCTCTGCTCAGACAGCATATTGGAAAAACCAGACCTTGTGACCTTGAGACCCCTATGACCCCTAGGACCCTAGGAAGTAGTGAGTTTTGAAAGGACCCTTAACATAGAGGGGTCATCCCCTCTGCATAAAGGCTATCTGATAACGAGGATGCTAAATGCTAATCAGGTTTCAGGTTACTTCTACTATAATTTTTCAAATTTAGTGCCAATACAGACAGACAGCAGTAGTAAGTAGTAGTAGGAACCGAGAATGGAGTTACACCAGAATTCAAAATAAAGAAAGGAGTACGGCAGGGCTGCATATTATCACCAAGCCTTTTCAATTTATATGCTGAGAAGATATTTAGAGAAGTGGAAGATATGAAAGGAATTGTTGTAGGTGGCGTAAACATCAACAATTTAAGATACGCAGATGATACAGCTCTAATAGCTGAATCTGCCGCAGATCTACAGGAATTGATAAATGCAGTAAATGAAAAAGGAAAGCCATATGGGATGGAAATGAACGTTGAAAAAACAAGATCAATGGTCGTGAGTAAAGTAAGTCCCGTACCAAGAGCTAACATCACTCTGGAGGGAGCACCAATCCCCGGGGGGGGGGGGGGGTACATGGCTTGAGGATGGACGGGGGTCTGCCGCCCGGTTTTCAGAAAGCTACCCTCTTCTAATTATCGAAACTTGCTTTTGATACCCACTTTTATGATTAATTTTGGCAAAAAACTGCCAATTTTAATCATTTTTTGCGAATTTCAGCGAAACTACACCCATGTTTATGGAAAATCTGCCGAAAAAGGACCCTTGTTTAGAGAATTTTGGGCCCAAAAACCCACCCATATGGGCGGCACATACCCGTACCCTAAATATGTTATGTACACCCCCCCCCGGGCACAAATCAAACAAATGGCTAATATGGTCTATTTAGGACATATGGTGACGGAAGATGGCAAGAATGAGACTGAAATCAAAAGAAGGATAGAAATAGCTAGAAGTTCATTTCATAACATGTCAAAGATTTTAACATCAAGAAGAATAAAGGTCTAAACAAAGAAGCGGCTGGTTAAATGTTATATCTGGTCAACTTTACTGTATAGTGCAGAAACATGGACCATAACAAGAGCAATGATTGGAAAGATTGAAGCCTTTGAAATGTGATATACAGGAGAATTTTGAAAATATCATATACAGAACCAGGGGTGGCGCCAGAAATCTTCCGACAGGGGGGCTGGAGCTTCCGACAGGGGGGCTAAAATGGCTAGAAAATGCAGTTTTCGTACGTTATTCTCCCAAATTTCCTCCGACAATAACCCAAAACTTACTCCGACGGGGGGGCTAGATGCTTCCGACGGGGGGGCTGTAGCCCCCTAGCCCTCCCCTGGCGCCACCCCTGTACAGAACACAGAAGAAATGAATATGTATTACAAAAGACGAATACGAAAAGATCGCTGAGATCGAAAGGATCGCCGAAAAATAAAGCAGAGAAAATGTGCTTATTTTGGGCATCTGATAGGAGGAGACGGGCTTCAAAGGCTTCTCCTTGATGGAAAGTTCAACGGGAAAAGAGGAAGAGGCAGGCCAAGATCAACGTGGTTTGATAACATCAAGGAATGGACACAAATGAACTATGCCGAAGCCACAAGAAAGGCACAGCATAGAGAGAACTGGGCATCCGTGACAGCCAACCTGCTCAGAGCAGAAGGCACCTGACGACTACGAGTGCCAATACTGTTTATTGCAGCCTGGAGGGGGGGGGGGGTGAATACCATTGAACAGACATAGCATCAGTACAAATAACAAATGCATTTCATTCTTTAAATAGTCGACAAGGGGTGTTTGATCCCCCAGAAATGGAAGCATTTCCACCCTTTATCAGTGCTCATACTGAAGAATACAAATATTATTTACGGTGCATTAATATTATTGCTCTTTGTTTTAAATTTCCATGAACTTCTATTTTGTGTTTTTCAACTTTTGAGCATTTTTTGGTTTCACCCCAGTTTATATTTGTATGGAGGATGCACTAACACAACAAACAAGGGTAGGGCAGGGACTTTCTCTGAATGTTACGATGGATGAAGATGTTAATGATTTAGCGGATTCTTTCATTCAGCTAAGTGAAGGCATAGTCACTATTATGGTTAAGATGAGAGTTACACAATCAGCAGCAAGTTTCCATGCTTACAGAAGAACAATGCCAGTGTCTAGATCCGCCCCTGCTTGAACGGTATTAACCCCCAGGCAGCAATCAACGGCATTGGGGCCAAATTTGAACAATTATAGCAGAAGTAGCCTGATTAGCATACAGCATCCTGATTAGCATTGTAAGCATATAGTCTTTATGCAGAGAGGATAGCCCCTCTATGTTCAGGGTCCTTTCAAAATTCAGTACTTGAAGGTCCTAGGGGTCATAGGGGTCCTCGGATCATAGGGTCTGGTTTTTCCAGTATGCCAGCTCAAACTGCCTTTACTGACACCGACTATTACATTTCTATGGGCTATTATCTTGGTAATTATAACATTAAAGTAATAACGTCATTCTATTATGAGGGCTACATTTGCCTAGACTGATTACATTCGTCTAAGTTTTACTCCTTTGAATTGAATTGTTATTTAAGGTTATAGCCATTCCTGAAGGGGTATTGCGGAGGGTATCGTTGGGGAATTGAAAGAAGACAAGGACTCGTGTAATAACTCCAGCTTTTGCCTTTCTTTTGTTTCGTACGGCTCCAATGTCCGGGCAAGGGGGGGGGGGGTACTCTGGTATATTTAAGAGAGGGATTCTCAAGTTATTTTTTTGGGTCAAAAATTTGGGCAATATTAATTTTTTGGTTCTATGACTTGTACAGTTAGTTTTTTGGGTTCCTGAAATTCTGCCTTACTCTTTTGGGTCTCCAATATGCGGAAAGTTAAAAAATTGAGGAAAATATAATTTACAAACTAAATTAAGTCAAGTAACATCAATACTTTGGTCACAGAAAGTGATAAAGAGAAAATAACGCCAATAGGCAACACATTCTTTCTTAAGCAATCACTCGGTACGACGGCGGGCCAGCTCGGCGCCGCAGGCGACGAGCGGCAAGCCTAGTCTACTATAACTAAGCGTTGAGACGGTGAGATCAAACGATCCATACGCGTTTTGTACGTCACTGAGATTTCCCCCTTCCCGTCCCACTACCCCTTGCATTTAGGTGCCAAAAAATCCGCAAAAATATGTAAGTTCCACGAATCGCCTTCTTTTCGCCAAAAAACGCCAGGCTCGGCCGCCAGGAACGGAATATGTCTGATTTGGGGATTTTCAGGCAAAACCCTGTGGACAGAATCTATAAGGTCTCTCACCCTATGGAATCCCCATCGTCCGCAAACGGCTTTTACCAGTGATACTTCTGCTGAGAACTCGGTTTTTTTGAGTTCATGAACATTTATCGTTTTAGATAAGAGAACATTATTCTAGATAGATGATTAACCTACTGGCATGTGAAAACAGAATTCATTTTCGCAAATTTGTCGAGAAACTAGACGAGATCGTGCACGCTGGTCAAGTTCTTCAACGAGTGAAACTGTGCTCATAACTGTTTACATTCTGCGTTTTTAACCGTTTAAATTTGCTTAAAATCTGTAGATAAAACCGAAATCTTTAGCTGTATCATTCCTCTACATGCTTCTGAAATTTCAGTTCGAAAACGTTAGCCAAACCGCTTCTACTGGGCATTTACATGTTGGTATCGTTGGGATTCCCCTCGAAATCATAACAATTCGTATGATAACAAAATGCTCATACACTAAAGATAATTTGATACTTCCGCCCTTATGGCTTTCTCTGCTCAGACGGCATGCTGGAAAAACCAGACCTTATGACCTTGAGACCCCTATGACCTCTAGGACCCCTAGGACCCTAGAAAGTACTGAGTTTTGAAAGGACCCTTAACATAGAGGGGTCATCCCCTCTGCATAAAGGCTATCTGATAACGAGGATGCTAAATGCTAATCAGGTTTCAGGTTACTTCTACTATAATTTTTCAAATTTAGTGCCAATACAGACAGACAGCAGTAGTAAGTAGTAGTAGGAACCGAGAATGGAGTTACACCAGAATTCAAAATAAAGAAAGGAGTACGGCAGGGCTGCATATTATCACCAAGCCTTTTCAATTTATATACTGAGAAGATATTTAGAGAAGTGGAAGATGTGAAAGGAGTTGTTGTAGGTGGCGTAAACATCAACAATTTAAGACACGCAGATGATACAGCTCTAATAGCTGAATCTGCCGCAGATCTACAGGAATTGATAAATGCAGTAAATGAAAAAGGAAAGCCATATGGGATGGAAATGAACGTTGAAAAAACAAAATCAATGGTCGTGAGTAAAGTAAGTCCGGTACCAAGAGCTAACATCACTCTGGAGGGAGCACAAATCCCCGGGGGGGGGGGGGGGGGTACATGACTTGAGGATGGACGGGGGTCTGGCGCCCGGTTTTCAGAAAGCTACCCTCTTCTAATTACCGAAACTTGCTTTTGATACCCACTTTTATGATTAATTTTGGCAAAAAACTGCCAATTTTAATCATTTTTTGCGAATTTCAGAGAAACTACACCCATGTTTATGGAAAATCTGCCGAAAAAGCACCCTTGTTTAGAGAATTTTGGGCCCAAAAACCCACCCATATGGGCGGCACATACCCGTACCCTAAATATGTTATGTACCCCCCCCCCGGGCATAAATCAAACAAATGGCTAATATGGTCTATTTAGGACATATGGTGACGGAAGATGGCAAGAATGAAACTGAAATCAAAAGAAGGATAGAAATAGCTAGAAGTGCATTTCATAACATGTCAAAGATTTTAACACCAAGAAGAATAAAGGTCTAAACAAAGAAGCGGCTGGTTAAATCACAGGGGGTCCAGGAATGTCAGTGAAGACCACTGTAGTTTTGGTTTCTTGATTCCGCGGTTCTCGGTTCCTTCGTTCCTTGGTTCGTCGTGAAAATAACAGCTGTGTAATTTGATACCGATTACATCATCCTTGTGTGCGGTCAGCCAGCTATTGTTTCATTTGTCGTGTGAGAGCTCTTCTCTCATTGGCTGCCGTTTGAATTCGCGGGTTTTTCAAATCCTGCGCCTCGTAACGGTAACTTGCAACGGTAAGAAAGAGAAAGAAGAGAGGAAAGGGATGAAACTTCACCAGATCGCTGAAACAGGGTCAGGTGTACGCTACTGCCACAGGGGATTCCCTCTGGAAACATGAAGGAAAATTAATTTTTTAAATTAATCCTTTTTAAATTGACATTTAGCAAAATTAGAATTTCGCAAATTTGTTAATTACTAATATTTCATGGGAATATATTTTTGAGAATTTATTATTATAGGAAATTTTGAGCCATAAATTCAGAGACGTAGGAACCGGGGGGGGCACTGGGGGCACGTGCTCCCCCAAGATTTTGAAATAAACAAAGAAGTGCCCTTTTTGTTTTCAGGAAATGCCCCTTTAGCTTAATGGAAAAAGTGCCCTCGAAGTGTCGTGCCCCTCCAAGTTTGAGATGCTTCCTACGTCCCTGCATAAATTCCAGGAATAAATTTTGGCAAATTTCATCGGCGTAGGGGGAGATAAAATTTGGGGGGGCTGCCCGATAAAAAATCCATTATTTAAGAAAATTTTGCCCGACTTAAACATAAACGTGATATGATATCGTACTCTCCCAAATAAAACATCGAGACAGTCAAGAGAAGATCCCAACAATCCACGGCTGCACTAAGAGTATATAGTAAAGTAAAATTGACCACGGTGTTCTTCCACTCAGACGTAAAATGATCATTCTGCTTGCAATTACTTTTCATATAGAAAATTGCTAATTTGCTTTCATTCATTCCCTCAAAGCGAAGACAGATTGAAAGATCTCTGACTAACAAGCTTCATGAAGGGGACTCACCATAACTTCGACCTTAGGTTATGCACTACTTTCTTTCATTGTTCGGTCAGTTATCTTATCTTTGAGTGTACTCTCGCGATATGTACTGTAATTCCCATTTTGACGGATTCATAAAAGTAAATTCCAAAATTGCTTCACCCCTTCATTTTGGATTTGCAGCCCCCCCCCCTAAAACCCTCTGTTCCTAATGAAGGCGATAATTATACACTTACCTCACATAAGTATTGCACCACCTAACACAAAATGGCGGCCAAAAGTGTCTTTCAACCCAATCAACGAAATTTGCATAACAAAAGCATCAGCATTTAAGGGTTTCCCTACCGGGTATTTTGGCCGGAAAATAATTGTTAATTCCTTGGCTTTTCATTCACAAATAAAATGAAAAGTTATTTTGTTGGTTTCTTTAATAAATTAGTAAAAACCTTTGAACAACATTGAACAAAATTTTGGCAGCATAGCTGGGGGAGTAGGCCAAAGCAAAATTAGGAACGGATAGATATCTGGGGGCAAAGATAACAAAATTTTAGTGTTTTCAAATTGGGATTCAACAAAATTTATCACTATGATAAAAGTTTTCCACTCGAATGTGATAAAAGAAGAAAATTCAAATAAATAACAAGGCCATCATTCAATGTAACTGAACTTAGATTTGTCTAAGAAGGAGTCAAGTTAAAAAAATTCGCTCCAGTCACTTGTTAAATTTCAAATTACCTTGAAACTAAATTCAAGTGTAGCAATTTTGTTAAGTACATCAAAATCCATATATTAAAGTGTCAACCACTTGCCTGAAGTCTTCCAGGAGGCAAAATTAATTTTAATATGATAAAAGTGGTATCAAGGCCATTCTTACCTTGGAATGGTTTCTTCCCGTTTCTCCGTTGTGTTTATCCTTCTTGCATTCCTCGCCGAAAACTTTTGTCATGGCGATAAATTTTGCAGAATCCAGATTTGAAAACTATAAAATGTTGTTTTCTTTGCTCTAAGAAATCTATCCGTTTCTTAATTTGTTTTGGCCTACTCCTCCAGCCATGATGCCAAAATCTTGTTCAATGCTGTTCGGAGGTTTTTGCTAATTTGTCAAAGAAACCAACAAAATAACTTTTCATTTTACTTATGAATGAAAAGCAGACGAATTAACAATTATTTTCCCGCCAAAACACCCGGTAGAGAAACCTTTAAATGCTGATGCTTTTGTTATGCAAATTTTGTTGATTGGGCTGAAAGACACTTTTGGGCGCCATTTTGGGTAAGGTGGTGCAATACTTATGTGAGGTAAGTGTACTATATTCTACTGTAACAATAGCTGGCTGACCGCACACAAGGATGATGTAATCGGTATCAAATTACACAGCTGTAACAGGAGCGTAAATTGTCTGCCGCTGACCATGGCGGACTGGTGACGCGGGCGCCTCCTTCCCATGCTTCGCAAGTTTTGTTCCAGTGAAGAAAGCGCGCGGAAAAATGTTGGATGTCCGACCAAGGAAAGTTGATTAATATACGATATCCTCGTCTCGGCCATCGATAGAGTAGGAACAGAGAAGGAGGTAAGTTTGATTTTTATCCTGGTTTCTTCATAATTTTGTATTCAAACAAATTTTGCTTAGTCTAGGCCGAGATTCACAACAAACAGCCTGGAACGGGCCTAAAATCACGAATACTCTGATAAATTTGATTGCATTCTTCCAAATCTAATCCTTGCCTCTTAGTAACTGTGATAGATCACAACAATAATATGCAACCAAAACTAGTACAGCCTCATTACTCATGCTACATGAATTGTATGATGTTGAAAAACCCAGATAACTACTGAAACAATCAGAACTTCTGTATGGATGGCTGCTGGTGTCAACTGTCAAAGAAAGTGAATGTAAAAGGGGGTAATTTTTCTCCATATACAGGTTGTGCTGCAGAACAAAGTATATTGCACTGCTTACTAGACATACTAATTAACACAACTGCCATCATGAAAATATGCTGCAAAAATTCCCGTTAGGCTTTTGCACACTCTAAAATGTCCCAAGTTTTCCTTTTTCTCTGTATAGTATTTAGAGAAGTCTTTAAAAAGGGTCCTTTTTTCTCCTAATACAGGTTGTGCCGCAGAACAAACTATTTGGGGTGATTAACTAGACCCACCAATAGATACTTCAGCCATAATGGAAAGTTCCTCTTAAAATTCCCATTGGGGGTTTTCGCCCCTTGAAATGTACCTGTTTCTCTATATTCCTATATGTAGAGACTATTGCAATTAGAGAAAAATAGGGGTGCCATTTCCTGTTAATACAGGTTGTGCCGCAGAATAAACTATGTTGGGTGATAAACTAGACCCACTGATAGATATTTCAGCCATAATGGAAAGTTCCTCTTAAAATTCCCGTTGGGGGTTTTCGCCCCTTGAAATGTACCTGTTTCTCTATATTCCTATATGCAGAGACTATTGCAATTAGAGAAAAATAGGGGTGCCATTTCCTCTTAATACAGGTTGTGCCGCAGAACAAACTATGTTGGGTGATAAACTAGACCCACTGATAGATATTTCAGCCATAATGGAAAGTTCCTCTTAAAATTCCCGTTGGGGGTTTTCGCCCCTTGAAATGTACCTGTTTCTCTATATTCCTATATGTAGAGACTATTGCAATTAGAGAAAAATAGGGTTGCAATTTCCTCCTAATACAGGTTGTGCCGCAGAACAAACTATGTTGGGTGATAAACTAGACCCACTAATAGATACTTCAGCCATAATGGAAAGTTCCTCTTAAAATTCCCGTTGGGAGTTTTCGCCCCTTGAAATGTACCTGTTTCTCTATATTCTTATATGTAGAGACTATTATAATTAGAGAAAAGTAGGGGTGCCATTTCCTCTTAATACAGGTTGTGCCGCAGAACAAACTATGTTGGGTGATAAACTAGACCCACTAATAGATACTTCAGCCATAATGGAAAGTTCCTCTTAAAATTCCCGTTGGGAGTTTTCGCCCCTTGAAGTGTACCTGTTTCTCTATATTCTTATATGTAGAGACTATTGCAATTAGAGAAAAATAGGGGTGCAATTTCCTCCTAATAGAGGTTGTGCCGCAGAACAAACTATGTTGGGTGATAAACTAGACCCACTGATAGATATTTCAGCCATAATGGAAAGTTCCTCTTAAAATTCCCGTTGGGGGTTTTCGCCCCTTGAAATGTACCTGTTTCTCTATATTCCTATATGTAGAGACTATTGCAATTAGAGAAAAATAGGGTTGCAATTTCCTCCTAATACAGGTTGTGCCGCAGAACAAACTATGTTGGGTGATAAACTAGACCCACTAATAGATACTTCAGCCATAATGGAAAGTTCCTCTTAAAATTCCCGTTGGGAGTTTTCGCCCCTTGAAATGTACCTGTTTCTCTATATTCTTATATGTAGAGACTATTATAATTAGAGAAAAGTAGGGGTGCCATTTCCTCTTAATACAGGTTGTGCCGCAGAACAAACTATGTTGGGTGATAAACTAGACCCACTAATAGATACTTCAGCCATAATGGAAAGTTCCTCTTAAAATTCCCGTTGGGAGTTTTCGCCCCTTGAAGTGTACCTGTTTCTCTATATTCTTATATGTAGAGACTATTGCAATTAGAGAAAAATAGGGGTGCAATTTCCTCCTAATAGAGGTTGTGCCGCAGAACAAACTATGTTGGGTGATAAACTAGACCCACTAATAGATACTTCAGCCATAATGGAAAGTTCCTCTTAAAATTCCCGTTGGGGGTTTTCGCCCCTTGAAATGTACCTGTTTCTCTATATTCCTATATGCAGAGACTATTGCAATTAGAGAAAAATAGGGGTGCAATTTCCTCCTAATAGAGGTTGTGCCGCAGAACAAACTATGTTGGGTGATAAACTAGACCCACTAATAGATACTTCAGCCATAATGGAAAGTTCCTCTTAAAATTCCCGTTGGGGGTTTTCGCCCCTTGAAATGTACCTGTTTCTCTATATTCCTATATGCAGAGACTATTGCAATTAGAGAAAATAGGGGTGCAATTTCCTCCTAATAGAGGTTGTGCCGCAGAACAAACTATGTTGGGTGATAAACTAGACCCTCTAATAGATACTTCAGCCATAATGGAAAGTTCCTCTTAAAATTCCCGTTGGGGGTTTTCGCCCCTTGAAATGTACCTGTTTCTCTATATTCCTATATGCAGAGACTATTGCAATTAGAGAAAAATAGGGGTGCAATTTCCTCCTAATGGAAGTTGTGCCGCAGAACAAACTATGTTGGGTGATAAACTAGACACAATGACTAACACTTCATCCATGATGGCTAGTTCCCCTTGAAATTCCCGTTGGGGTTTTTAGCTGCTTGCAATGTGCCCATTTCTCTATATTCCTATATGTACAGGGTGTCCAAAAAAAATTGTGCCCCGTTTGCTTGAAGATTGCCTCAAAACGGCAAAAGATTCTCGCCAAAATTTTGCTTGATTGTGCGCTTCAGATATTCAATTAAATTTTGCTACCAACCCTGTAAAAATCCGTTGTAAAATGATGGAGCTATGACCTTTAGGAGACCAAATTCGCCGGATGACTGAAACCAGTGGTCAGCCATTTTGTCTTACTATTTTGCAGCGATGACAATAGCTTCATGGATTAAATGAAACAGCAGCCTCCAATTTCATAGCTCCCGTGAGAATTCCAATCATCATCAGAGAGTTCAACCATTTCTTACCTCACAAAAATTATTTCTTACAGCACATGAAGCTATTTATCACTGAAAATAGTAAGACAAAATGGCTGACCGCTGGTTTCAGTCATCAGGCAAATTTGGTCTTCTGAAGGTCATAGCTCCATCATTTTTCAACGGATTTTTACGGGGATGGTAGCAAACTTTATTTGAACATCTGAAGAGCAACATCATATAAAAGTTTGGCGAGAATCTTTTGCCGTTTTGTCGCAATCTTCAGGCAAACGGGGCACAATTTTTTTGGGACACTCTGTAGAGACCATTGCAATTGGAGAAAAGTAGGGGTGCAATATTCTGATATCTTCAAATACCTAATGACAGGTGTTACACAGGGTAAAATATGCCTTGTTTAAAATATTTATAAACACTTATAAAAGTATTGTAAAGAACCTAGTAATTTATATCATTGAGAAATCTCATATTTTTATCATAGAAAAAAGGACAATCACAAATTGGATGGAGACAAGAGGCTCTCACCATACAAAATTCAATGATTTGATAAGATGGGTGGTAGAACAGAAAGGTGTATATGCTATTAAGCAATATTAATTGAAGAAGAACTACCTAAACAAGGACATTCAGTATGCCAACTTTAGAAACACTTAAATGACAGTATCTGTCAACCTTCTTTTATAATTCAATTGACTGTAATTTACTCATTGAAGAATGGTATTGATCATAACATAGTCTTGTACTTATTCTGTCTAAGACCTATGCTGAAACTTTGACATCATTGTATGATGTTGCACTTGGAAGAATTAGAAAATTCAAATGGGGCAAAGTGTTCTTGGGATAATATTCGTTATAAATTTTTACACGTTAAGGCTGATTTCCAATCACTGGAATTTTCAGAGCGGGCAGAATTTCTATTGTATGCAAGAGAAAATGTCGTTCTGAAATTGAATAGAAAGTTACGGCTGAGTGACCTTTTATTGTCTAAAATTCCACCCGCTCGGAAAACTCCACTGACTGGAAATCAGCCTTTAAGAAATTTATCCAGCACTGAAAGCTTTCAGAATTTTTCTCATTTTTGACCATCGTGACCATTTTCCAGTCCCTGGACTATATTGAAGAGACAGCAAATAATGAAAAATAATTGCAACAAGTAAGATGAAATGTACGATGGTTTGTAAAAATCAGGTCAATCACCTAAAAATCTTTAAAGAAAGATACTGTAAAAGTCCAGTGTAAAGAAACTTTTTAACAGTTAACATAGCTCTGTATGAAATAATGCTGACTTCAGATGTGTAAAATGGGCTTGCTGGCATAAAGCGTAATTGAAAAACAATTGTTGCCATGGTGAATGGAATTGGGCCATTAATGAGGGTGCAGCTCAAATCTGTTCAAAATTGTTATTTTGTGATGAAAATTGTTATTTTATAATGAAAATTGAAACAGGTGATATTCATAATCAATTTCTGAAGAAATCTTAGAGCCGTTAATTTTTGGGTAATGAACTGCGTAATTTTAACATTACAATATAGATGATGAAGTCACCATAGGCTTAGGCCCTGACCCAAGACACAAATCAGCCTATAATGAGAGGTGGTAGAAGGTCCACAACAAAGAAAAATTTGATGGCAAATCCAGTGGTCTGTTAAAGTGGGGGATGGGGATTTAGCTGTTAACGGCACAATTCCATTAACTGTGGCAACAATTGTTTGTTGACTCATAACGTTTCACCGTTATAACATTGATAATGATGACATAGATAGTGCAAGCACACGCACACAATCCATGAAGACCTGAATGTTGTAACTGAGGTTTCCCTATGCTTGCAATGAATTTCCAGTATGGTACCATTAGATATCTCATCTCTGATAGTTCCAGCATTGTTTCTAATCTTTTTTTGGCACACCATTTATTCCTGTTTTACTGTGGGATCTATGTGGATCTTCATAACTTTTGAAACAATTCCATGATTATTTATGGCACCAGAAAACTGAACATTCTCTTTATTGCAGTTACTACTAGCAATATAACATCATATTCAGTGTTGTTCATTCTCCAAGCCAAGGTTCCTTTTTAGGCCATGCTGCTGTTGATGTTAGATCAAAGTTTGAACTTCTACTTCAAACCATTATTGCAGAAAAAAGCACTTGTCATCGCAACTTCACTCATCGTATCATGTAGACTATCTGTTAGTGTTAATCAGGCCATTACTATTAATAGGTGGTCGCTTTAATTTTACAAGTTCTTGCAAGAGTTGGTCGAAAAGCTCAGTCTTCTTTCGCGCTCCTCCTTTGCTGGCAGGATAAAAAGCAACGAACCCAACCTAGTCTAATAATGATAAAATAAAAGCTCAATTTAAACAATAACATCCAATCTGTTTCTGTGCCAGCCTGCATCCACAGCTCTTTCCGACGATTGATAACAAAGTAACCGAATAATTATCGAGGCAAACTGTGTTTAAATTAAGTTTCACAACACTTCACATGAATGAAGAAAGTTAGGCCAATGGCCACTCCACTCGCGTCGCGTTAAATCAGTCTTGTAATCATTGATCCCCTGTGCGCTCTTCGCGCATGGCAAATGCAATTTTCCCTCCTGCTGACGAACCAAGGAACGAAGGAACCAAGAACCGCGGAATCAAGAAACCAAAACTACAGTGGTCTTCACTGACATTCCTGGACCCCCTGTGGTTAAATGTTATATCTGGTCAACTTTACTGTATAGTGCAGAAACATGGACCATAACAAGAGCAATGATTGGAAAGATTGAAGCCTTTGAAATGTGGATATACAGGAGAATTCTGAAAATATCATATACAGAACACAGAAGAAATGAATATGTATTACAAAAGACGAATACGAAAAGATCGCTGAGATCGAAAAGATCGCCGAACAATAAAGCAGAGAAAATGTGCTTATTTTGGGCACCTGATAGGAGGAGACGGGCTTCAAAGGCTTCTCCTTGAAGGAAAGTTCAACGGGAAAAGAGGAAGAGGCAGGCCAAGATCAACGTGGTTTGATAACATCAAGGAATGGACACAAATGAACTATGCCGAAGCCACAAGAAAGGCACAGCATAGAGAGAACTGGGCATCCGTGACAGCCAACCTGCTCAAAGCAGAAGGCACCTGACGACTACGAGTGCCAATACTGTTTATTGCAGCCTGGAGGGGGGGGGGGTGAATACCATTGAACAGACATAGCATCAGTACAAATAACAAATGCATTTCATTCTTTAAATAGTCGACAAGGGGTGTTTGATCCCCCAGAAATGGAAGCATTTCCACCCTTTATCAGTGCTCATACTGAAGAATACAAATATTATTTACGATGCATTAATATTATTGCTCTTTGTTTTAAATTTCCATGAACTTCTATTGTGTGTTTTTCAACTTTTGAGCATTTTTTGGTTCCACCCCAGTTTAAATTTGTATGGAGGATGCACTAACAAAACAAACAAGGGTAGGGCAGGGACTTTCTCTGAATGTTACGATGGATGAAGATGTTAATGATTTAGCGGATTCTTTCATTCAGCTAAGTGAAGGCATAGTCACTATTATGGTTAAGATGAGAGTTACACAATCAGCAGCAAGTTTCCATGCTTACAGAAGAACAATGCCAGTGTCTAGATCCGCCCCTGCTTGAACGGTATTAACCCCCAGGCAGCAATCAACGGCATAAGGGCCAAATTTGAACAATTATAGCAGAAGTAGCCTGATTAGCATACAGCATCCTGATTAGCATTGTAAGCATATAGTCTTTATGCAGAGGGGACAGCCCCTCTATGTTCAGGGTCCTTTCAAAATTCAGTACTTGAAGGTCCTAGGGGTCATAGGGGTCCTCGGATCATAGGGTCCGGTTTTTCCAGTATGCCAGCTCAAACTGCCTTTACTGACACCGACTATTACATTTCTATGGGCTATTATCTTGGTAATTATAACATTAAAGTAATAACGTCATTCTATTATGAGGGCTACATTTGCCTAGACTGATTACATTCGTCTAAGTTTTACTCCTTTGAATTGAATTGTTATTTAAGGTTATAGCCATTCCTGAAGGGGTATTGCGGAGGGTCGTTGGGGAATTGAAAGAAGACAAGGACTCGTGTAATAACTCCAGCTTTTGCCTTTCTTTTGTTTCGTACGGCTCCAATGTCCGGGCAAGGGGGGGGAGGGGGTACTCTGGTATATTTAAGAGAGGGATTCTCAAGTTTTTTTTTGGGTCAAAAATTTGGGCAATATTAATTTTTTGGTTCTATGACTTGTACAGTTAGTTTTTTGGGTTCCTGAAATTCTGCCTTACTCTTTTGGGTCTCCAATATGCGGAAAGTTAAAAAATTGAGGAAAATATAATTTACAAACTAAATTAAGTCAAGTAACATCAATACTTTGGTCACAGAAATTGATAAAGAGAAAATAACGCCAATAGGCAACACATTCTTTCTTAAGCAATCACTCGGTACGACGGCGGGCCAGCTCGGCGCCGCAGGCGACGAGCGGCAAGCCTAGTCTACTATAACTAAGCGTTGAGACGGTGAGATCAAACGATCCATACGCGTTTTGTACGTCACTGAGATCTCCCCCTTCCCGTCCCACTGGCCCTTGCATTTAGGTGCCAAAAAAATGCAAAAATATGTAAGTTCCACGAATCGCCTTCTTTTCGCCAAAAAATGCCAGGCTCGGCCGCAAGGAACGGAATAAGTCGGATTTGGGGATTTCCAGACAAAACCCTGTGGACAGAATCTATAAGATCTCTCACCCTGTGGAAACCCCATCGTCCGCAAACGGCTTTTGCCAGTTTAACTTCTGCTGAGAACTCGGTTTTTTTTAGTTCATGAACATTTATCGTTTTAGATAAGTGAACATTATTCTAGATAGATGGTTAGCCTACAGGCATGTGAAAACAGAATTCATTTTCGCGAATTTGTCGAGAAACTAGACGAAATCGTGCACGCTGGTCAAGTTCTTCAACGAATGAAACTGTGCTCATAACTGTTTACATTCTGCGTTTTTAACCGTTTAAATTTGCTTAAAATCACTAGATAAAACAAAATCTTTAGCTGTATCATTCCTCTACAAGCTTCTGAAATTTCAGTTCGAAAACATTAGCGAAACCGCTTCTACTGGGCATTCACATGTTGGTATCGTTGGAATTCCCTTCGAAATCATAACAATTCCTATGATAACAAAATGCTCATACGCAAAGATAATTTGATACTTCCACCTTTACAGTTTTCTCTGCTCAGACGGCATATTGGAAAAACCAGACCTTATGACCTTGAGACCCCTATGACCCCTAGGACCCTAGGAAGTAGTGAGTTTTGAAACGACCCTTAACAAAGAGGGGTCATCCCCTCTGCATAAACTATGAAGTGTAATCGAGGCCAAAATCAAACCTTGATTTCGAAGAGACAATCATGCACTTTGGTTACTATGCTGCACTTTCCGATCATGCACTTTCCATTCTTGTGCTTTCCAATCGTGCACTTTGTAAACATGCACTTTTCAATCGTGCACTTTGTAATCGTGCACTCTCTATTCGTTCATTTTGTAACCATGCACTTTTCATCAGTGCACTTTTCATTCATGCACTTATAAAGATATTTGTGCACTTGAAAAGACATTCATGTACTTTGTAATCGTGCACTGTCTAATCTTACAGTACTTAGTAATCTTACTCCATGTGCAATATTCTGAAATCGCTCAACCCCTAAGTGAAACATAGCGCGCTTGTAGAATTGACGTTTGCTTTAAGCGCGCTTGCTAATTGTCATCAATCTTCCGGTTGGAGGAAGTTTGCACAAGGCAAAAATTGGAAAGGATGGCGGATTTGGGTGATCAAGCTACACTGAATCAAATAGGTAAACATTTATCACTTCACTGGCATATATTAAAAAAATTAAATATCTCCTTCTCATGCCTCCAGGTGTCACCTAACGAGCCAAAACACTGAAATTGGCTTCGCAAAGCTCGCCATGAAATTCTTTCATTTTGTTTAGGCTTGTCATTGTCCATATGTGCTCGAAAAATGTTCCATATGTATTGAGAACAATAATTGACAATCCCTTCTGGGGAATACACGTATCTTCTTTATATGAAATTTGGGTCAGTACTGAAAATTTCCCAAAATTATAAGATTTTGAGTAATTAGAGTTTCTTACGAGTTTCTTAGGAGTTTCTTATAGAGGTTCCATAACAATCTTCATGTTCACTACCTGTGCCCTAGTGAACTTTTCAAACAAGGCTTTTTAATGCCTTGTTTTAAGGCCTTTCCAATGTTTAGACATTATTCAAGTACCTTTCGAGTAATATCATATGACTATGAGTAATATGATATAGGAAACGAGTGAAAGTAAAGCAAAAATATGTCAAAGATTTCCTTTATCAAAATAAATAGTTTCTTAACTTAAATTTTCCCAGTACTGGAGTTTCTTAATTTTTTGGCGATCTGAGAGTTGAGTTTCTTATACGTGTATATCGATTAACCACCAATCGCGCTTCGCCTGAACTTCCATTTAAAGTAGACATATTTTTGTATAAGAAACTGCCCATAAGAAACTCAACTCTCAGATCGCCAAAAAATCAAGAAATTCCAGTGCTGGGAAAATGTAAGTTAAGAAACTATTCATTTTGATAAAGGAAATCCTTGACAAATTTGTACTTCATTTTCGCATGTTTCTTGTATCATATTACTCAGAAGGCACTTGAGGCCTTGAGCAATGTCTAAACATTAGAAATGCTTAAAAACCATATTTTGAAATGTGTTCAGAGTGGAATAGGTAGTGCACGGGGGGGGGGGGGAGGTTCTTGGTCAAATTTTAGGCAGGGGTCTGCCGCGAGCATATTCAAAATGGTACCGTAGGTTAGACTAATTTTTACGAAAATGGTACCCTTGGCTAGACCATTTGGACCTTTCTCTGGACCAATTTTTACGAAAATGCTACCCTTGGCTAGACCAATTTTGACCATTTCCTGGACCAATTTGTCAAATTTGTACCAAATATGATAGCATGACCGTTCGCTTGACCAATATTGTCAAAAATGATACCCTAGGCTAGTCCGTTGCTAGGCCAAAATTTAAAAAAAGGATACCCTTGGCTAGACTAGAAGTCCGAAGAAGTATACCCTTGCTCGCGGCACATCCCCAGGTACCTTTACTATGGAAGAACCGCCCCCCCACCCCCCCCCCCCCGTGAGGAAGTGAACATGAAGTGAACATGGAGATAGTTATGGAAACCTCTGAGAAACTCGTAAGAAACTCTAATTACTCAAAATCTTATAATTTTGGGAAACTTTCAGTACTGACCCAAATTTCATATAAAGAAGATACGTGTATTCCCCAGAAGGGATTTTCAATTATTGTTCTCAATACATATGGAACATTTGTCGAGCACATATTGACAATGACAAGCCTAAACAAAATGAAAGATTTTCATGGCGAGCTTTGCGAAGCCAATTTCAGTGTTTTGGCTCGTTAGGTGACACCTAGAGGCATGCGAAGGAGATATTAAAATTTTTTAATATATGCCAGTGAAGTGATAAATGTTTACCTATTTGATTCAGTGTAGCTTGATCACCCAAATCCGCCATCCTTTCCAATTTTTGCCTTGTGGAAACTCCCCCAACCGGCAGATTGATGACAATTAGCAAGCGCGCTTAAAGCAAACGTCAATTCTACAAGCGCGCTATGTTTCACTTAGAGGTTGAGTGATTTCAGAATATTGCACATGGAGTAAGATTACTAAGTACTGTAAGATTAGACAGTGCACGATTACAAAGTACATGAATGTCTTTTCAAGTGCACAGATATCTTTATAAGTGCACGAATGAAAAGTGCACTGATGAAAAGTGCATGGTTACAAAATGAACGAATAGAGAGTGCACGATTACAAAGTGCACGATTGAAAAGTGCACGTTTACAAAGTGCACGATTGGAAAGCACAAGGATGGAAAGTGCATGATCGGAAAGTGCAGCATAGTAACCAAAGTGCATAATTGTCTCTTCGAAATCAAGGTTTGATTTTGGCCTTGATTACACTTCATAATAAACGCTATATGATAATGAGGATGCTAAATGCTAATCAGGTTACTTCTACTATAATTTTTCAAATTTAGTGCCAATACTGCTTATTGCAGCCTGGGGGGGGGGGGTGAATACTATTCAACAAACATAGCATCAGTACAAATAACAAACGCATGTCATTCTGTAGATAGTTGACGAGGAGTGTTTTATCCCCCATAAATGGAAGCATTTCCACCCTTTATCAGTGCTCATACTGAAGAATACAAATATTATTTACGGTGCATTAATATTATTGCTCTTTGTTTTAGATTTCCATGAAATTCTATTTTGTGTTTGTCAACTTTTCAGCATTTTTGAGTTCCGCCCCGGTATAAATTTGTATGCAGTATGCACTAATAAAAAACAAACAAGGGTAGGGCAGGGACTTTCTCTGAATGTTACGATGGATGAATATGTTGATTATTTAGCGGAATCCTTCATTCAGCTAAGTGAAGGCATAGTCACTATTATGGTTAAGATGAGAGTTACACAATCAGCAGCAAGTTTCCATGCTTACAGAAGAACAATGCCAGCATCTAGATCCGCCCCTGCTTGAACGGCATTCACCCCCAGGCTGCAATCAACGGTAATGGTACCAAATTGATTAGCATATAGCCTTTATGCAGGGGGGATATAACCCCTCTATGTTCAGGTTCCTTTCAAACTTCAGTACTTGAAGGTCATTGGGATCATTGGGATCATTGGGGTCATAGGGATCCCTGGATCATACGGTCCGGTTTTTCAAGTATGCCAGCTCAAACTGCCTCTACTAACACCTGCTATTACATTTCTATGGGCTATTACCTTGGTAATTATAACATTGAAGTAGTAACGTCATTCTATTACGAGGGCTACATTTGCCTAGACTGATTACATTCGTCTAAGTTTTAGTCCTTTGAATTGAATTGTTATTTAAGGTTATAGCCATTCCTGAATGGGTATTGCGGGGGGGGGGGTAACTTTGGGGAATTGAGAGAAGACAAGGACTCGTGTAATAACTCCAGCTTTTACTTTTCTCTCGTTTCGTATGGCTCCAATGTTCTACTATAACTAAGCGTTGAGACGGTGAGATCAAACGATCCATACGCGTTTTGTACGTCACTGAGATCTCCCCCTTCCCGTCCCACTGGCCCTTGCATTCAGGTGCCAAAAAATCCGCAAAAATATGTAAGTTCCACGAATCGCCTTCTTTTCGCCAAAAAACGCCAGGCTGGGCCGCCAGGAACGGAATAAGTCTGATTTGGGGATTTTCAGACAAAACCCTGTGGACAGAATCTATAAGATCTCTCACCCTGTGGAAACCCCATCGTCCGCAAACGGCTTTTACCAGTGATACTTCTGCTGAGAACTCGGTTTTTTTGAGTTCATGAACATTTATCGTTTTAGATAAGAGAACATTATTCTAGATAGATGATTAACCTACAGGCATGTGAAAACAGAATTCCTTTTCGCGAATTTGTTGAGAAACTAGACGAAATCGTGCACGCTGGTCAAGTTCTTCAACGAATGAAACTGTGCTCATAACTGTTTACATTCTGCGTTTTTAACAATCTAAATTTGCTTAAAATCAGTAGATAAAAACAAAATCTTTAGCTGTATCATTCCTCTACAAGCTTCTGAAATTTCAGTTCGAAAACATTAGCCAAACCGCTCCTACTGGGCATTTACATGTTGGTATCGTTGGAATTCCCTTCGAAATCATAACAATTCATATGATAACAAAATGCTCATACACAAAAGATAATTTGATACTTCCACCATTACGGTTTTCTCTGCTCAGACAGCATATTGGAAAAACCAGACCTTGTGACCTTGAGACCCCTATGACCCCTAGGACCCTAGGAAGTAGTGAGTTTTGAAAGGACCCTTAACATAGAGGGGTCATCCCCTCTGCATAAAGGCTATCTGATAACGAGGATGCTAAATGCTAATCAGGTTTCAGGTTACTTCTACTATAATTTTTCAAATTTAGTGCCAATACAGACAGACAGCAGTAGTAAGTAGTAGTAGGAACCGAGAATGGAGTTACACCAGAATTCAAAATAAAGAAAGGAGTACGGCAGGGCTGCATATTATCACCAAGCCTTTTCAATTTATATACTGAGAAGATATTTAGAGAAGTGGAAGATATGAAAGGAGTTGTTGTAGGTGGCGTAAACATCAACAATTTAAGATACGCAGATGATACAGCTCTAATAGCTGAATCTGCCGCAGATCTACAGGAATTGATAAATGCAGTAAATGAAAAAGGAAAGCCATATGGGATGGAAATGAACGTTGAAAAAACAAAATCAATGGTCGTGAGTAAAGTAAGTCCCGTACCAAGAGCTAACATCACTCTGGAGGGAGCACAAATCCCCGGGGGGGGGGGGGTACATGGCTTGAGGATGGACGGGGGTCTGCCGCCCGGTTTTCAGAAAGCTACCCTCTTCTAATTACCGAAACTTGCTTTTGATACCCACTTTTATGATTAATTTTGGCAAAAAACTGCCAATTTTAATCATTTTTTGCGAATTTCAGCGAAACTACACCCATGTTTATGGAAAATCTGCCGAAAAAGGACCCTTGTTTAGAGAATTTTGGGCCCAAAAACCCACCCATATGGGCGGCACATACCCGTACCCTAAATATGTTATGTACACCCCCCCCCCCCGGGCACAAATCAAACAAATGGCTAATATGGTCTATTTAGGACATATGGTGACGGAAGATGGCAAGAATGAGACTGAAATCAAAAGAAGGATAGAAATAGCTAGAAGTTCATTTCATAACATGTCAAAGATTTTAACATCAAGAAGAATAAAGGTCTAAACAAAGAAGCGGCTGGTTAAATGTTATATCTGGTCAACTTTACTGTATAGTGCAGAAACATGGACCATAACAAGAGCAATGATTGGAAAGATTGAAGCCTTTGAAATGTGGATATACAGGAGAATTTTGAAAATATCATATACAGAACCAGGGGTGGCGCCAGAAATCTTCCGACAGGGGGGCTGGAGCTTCCGACAGGGGGGCTAAAATGGCTAGAAAATGCAGTTTTCGTACGTTATTTTCCCAAATTTCCTCCGACAATAACCCAAAACTTACTCCGACGGGGGGGCTAGATGCTTCCGACGGGGGGGCTGTAGCCCCCTAGCCCTCCCCTGGCGCCACCCCTGTACAGAACACAGAAGAAATGAATATGTATTACAAAAGACGAATACGAAAAGATCGCTGAGATCGAAAGGATCGCCGAAAAATAAAGCAGAGAAAATGTGCTTATTTTGGGCATCTGATAGGAGGAGACGGGCTTCAAAGGCTTCTCCTTGATGGAAAGTTCAACGGGAAAAGAGGAAGAGGCAGGCCAAGATCAACGTGGTTTGATAACATCAAGGAATGGACACAAATGAACTATGCCGAAGCCACAAGAAAGGCACAGCATAGAGAGAACTGGGCATCCGTGACAGCCAACCTGCTCAGAGCAGAAGGCACCTGACGACTACGAGTGCCAATACTGTTTATTGCAGCCTGGAGGGGGGGGGGGGGGGGGGTGAATACCATTGAACAGACATAGCATCAGTACAAATAACAAATGCATTTCATTCTTTAAATAGTCGACAAGGGGTGTTTGATCCCCCAGAAATGGAAGCATTTCCACCCTTTATCAGTGCTCATACTGAAGAATACAAATATTATTTACGGTGCATTAATATTATTGCTCTTTGTTTTAAATTTCCATGAACTTCTATTTTGTGTTTTTCAACTTTTGAGCATTTTTTGGTTTCACCCCAGTTTAAATTTGTATGGAGGATGCACTAACACAACAAACAAGGGTAGGGCAGGGACTTTCTCTGAATGTTACGATGGATGAAGATGTTAATGATTTAGCGGATTCTTTCATTCAGCTAAGTGAAGGCATAGTCACTATTATGGTTAAGATGAGAGTTACACAATCAGCAGCAAGTTTCCATGCTTACAGAAGAACAATGCCAGTGTCTAGATCCGCCCCTGCTTGAACGGTATTAACCCCCAGGCAGCAATCAACGGCATTGGGGCCAAATTTGAACAATTATAGCAGAAGTAGCCTGATTAGCATACAGCATCCTGATTAGCATTGTAAGCATATAGTCTTTATGCAGAGAGGATAGCCCCTCTATGTTCAGGGTCCTTTCAAAATTCAGTACTTGAAGGTCCTAGGGGTCATAGGGGTCCTCGGATCATAGGGTCTGGTTTTTCCAGTATGCCAGCTCAAACTGCCTTTACTGACACCGACTATTACATTTCTATGGGCTATTATCTTGGTAATTATAACATTAAAGTAATAACGTCATTCTATTATGAGGGCTACATTTGCCTAGACTGATTACATTCGTCTAAGTTTTACTCCTTTGAATTGAATTGTTATTTAAGGTTATAGCCATTCCTGAAGGGGTATTGCGGAGGGTATCGTTGGGGAATTGAAAGAAGACAAGGACTCATGTAATAACTCCAGCTTTTGCCTTTCTTTTGTTTCGTACGGCTCCAATGTCCGGGCAAGGGGGGGGGGGGGGTACTCTGGTATATTTAAGAGAGGGATTCTCAAGTTATTTTTTTGGGTCAAAAATTTGGGCAATATTAATTTTTTGGTTCTATGACTTGTACAGTTAGTTTTTTGGGTTCCTGAAATTCTGCCTTACTCTTTTGGGTCTCCAATATGCGGAAAGTTAAAAAATTGAGGAAAATATAATTTACAAACTAAATTAAGTCAAGTAACATCAATACTTTGGTCACAGAAAGTGATAAAGAGAAAATAACGCCAATAGGCAACACATTCTTTCTTAAGCAATCACTCGGTACGACGGCGGGCCAGCTCGGCGCCGCAGGCGACGAGCGGCAAGCCTAGTCTATATACATATTCGTTGCAGTCGGATGTGGCGTCATTCCCTTTGTCCCTCTCGCGAACGTTCTCATTGTCTAGACAGTTCGATTGGCAGAACGGCAACATGGGCGAAGTCAAACCGCAGGTGAAAACGTCGCCCAACATTCCGTTCCTCCTCAAAACGTCCTCTTTTTCCAGTCAAGACTCTGGTCGAGGGGTTATTCGCCAAATTCAGTTATTTACAGGGATAACATACAGTAAATGAGAGGGGAACATAATGTCATTGGAGGGATTGCCTCAGTAAATTTCAGGTTACTCAGTAAATTGTAGGGCTGACATGATGTCGTTGGCGGGATCACATCAGTAAGGTTGAGGCTATTCAGTTACTTACAGGGATAACAAGCAGTGCCGTACAGGGATAACATCGTGTCGTTGCAGGGATGACATCAGTAAAGTAGTGGTTACTCAGTATTCTGCGTGGATAACATCTTGTCGATACAGGGATCACATCAGTTATTTCAAGGTTATTCAGTTACTTACAGGGATAACATCCAGTAAGGCAACGGGATGAACTCACTAGCTTGGGGAATTTCTTTAGAAATTCTTACCGTGTTTTTGTAAAAAACGGGGGTTATATGAAGTGAATAGCACTACACGTTATTTTTTATAAGAAACTTGGATCAGCACTTAGTACTAAAAGTTTCTTAATTTCGCATGAAAATTTCTGTGTTTTAGTAGTAAAAGTTTCTTAATTAGTTTCTTATTTTTTGGGCCTAAAATTGCGGCATTGTTCGAAGTTGAGCCTTCTTCTCGAGAAAAGGCTTCCATTTTGCATTGACATTGTCATCAAGAAGAAGCCATGCACATCAAGGCAAAAATTTACCAATTTTGCAGTTAAAAGTCAAGAAAAGACGAATGTACCTTTGTTAGAGAGACATAGAATAAGAGAGACATACAGAAATAAAGTTTTAGAGTTTCTTAACTGTTCTCGAGCGTAGTACTAGAGTTTCTTAAATTTTTGGTCATCATAGTACTAGTTTCTTATAAACCAGTTTCTTATAAAAAAAACGTGTACGGACAATCGTGAATTTCATCAAACACAGTCACGCCATAATGTTGTTTGCAGCTTAGGCCTTATCAAGATAAAAATATTGTGGTTTTTTGTGAACATGGATGAAGAGTTTTGTAAATATTTACTACAAGCACCACACAAGAAGAAATTGACGGAAAACGTTCGCGAAAGAGATATTGAATTAGAATCCTTTATCGATCTAATTGCCCAGATAGAGTCGAAAGGGGGGGGGGGGGACCGAAATGCAGGAAAGGCCTTGCCGAGGAATTCGACAAGATCAACCTGACACTGTCTTCTGTCATCTGTGACTGCGAGTCCTCTTCAAAGGAATCTTCTTGTGTCTCTAATATGCGAGGCCCACCTGCTTCGTCGCAACGATAATTCAGTCCGGGGAACGGCTTGTTATTGAGCATCAAGCCAGTCGTGAATGGCTTTGGCAATTTCATCGGAGAGTATCAAAATCCTCCGTTTGTCGTTCATGCCATCCAGGCGCTGGGCTGGTGAAAACAATATTGTTCTTCTTCATGATACTTCAATTCAAGATACGTGAAACTCAGCGAGTGTTACCTTGAAGCCAAACAAGAAATACGGAAAAAAGACTGAGCCAGCAGAGAGTTATCGGTCAAGTTTTAGTTTGATAATTAGTCACTGGAGTCATATCAGTCTGGACTCAATTCTTTTTTATTCCCATTCGATTCACACTATATCCAATGTGATATTAGCCTACGCATAGCTATATTTTTCAAAAGAAGAAAAGATTTTACAGAATAATGATGAGACACAACACTGGACTGAAGTGTTATTCTGCTGATTTGTCACGTAATCTATGCACATTGGCACTAAGCATCTAATCCAATCATTCATGTTTTTACTTTTCAATGTAGTTATTTGTACAACTTTATCCTCCATCGTAGGATTAATGACCCCATTAGGAGGAACCATTTCTTGTCAATATCACAGTTTGCAAACCAGTGTTCCGTGCACACAATAACCCCCCATACTCGAAAACAATAGACAATTTAGTCATCAGTGCACATGATCCCTCTAGTGCATTGTTTGTATCCCTCTCAGTTACTGAACAACCTTAAAATAACTGATGTAATCCCTTTACCGACACGATGTTATCCCGTTGCCTTACTGGATGTTATCCCTGTAAGTAACTGAATAACCTTGAAATAACTGATGTGATCCCTGTATCGACAAGATGTTATCCACGCAGAATACTGAGTAACCACTACTTTACTGATGTCATCCCTGCAACGACACGATGTTATCCCTGTACGGCACTGCTTGTTATCCCTGTAAGTAACTGAATAGCCTCAACCTTACTGATGTGATCCCGCCAACGACATCATGTAAGCCCTACAATTTACTGAGTAACCTGAAATTTACTGAGGCAATCCCTCCAATGACATTATGTTCCCCTCTCATTTACTGTATGTTATCCCTGTAAATAACTGAATAGCCTAAAATTTACTGCATGTAATCCCACCAATGACATCATGTGATCCCTGTATTGCACTGGGCAACCGCTGCCTTACTGAACAGCCTCTACAATACTGCACAGACGTTCTACAGGGTGAAATTCCTCACCCCACTTTCGGCTTGCCAAGCCCTTTGTTTCCCTTTGTGTTGAGCTCGAAATCGTTTGTCATTCCATTGTTCTCGCGCTGCTCATGACGTCAAAAAATGGGTGCCCTTCAACACCCCATTGAGGGATTTTCTGATTTTTTAAAAATCCCAGTGGGATCTCTTTTCGCTTGATATGCATTGGCACCCATTTGGAGAGGGATTCAGGCCCGGGGATTTTTTAGGTGCTGGAGGGGGGTCGAGTGGAAATTGCACAATTCCTACCCTTCAAAGGCCATTTCCCCCAGTTTATTGCTAAATGTTGTCTTTTGACAGCCTTGCTATATTTAAGGAGTTTCTACCTCAAAATATGAGTTATTGGGAGAGGGATTGGTGCTCCAGAGTGCCACAATTGCAACATTTTCTAATTTCTAGATGCCTTTTTGGCCCTTTCTCGGGGACTCCCCCTTCTCTCAAGAGAAACATCCCCTTTTATGTTTTCAACCACCATCTGAGTTGTCACGCAAAAAGGTTTTGACATTGTTGTGCAGCATAATAATATAATAATAATAATATGATAAAATGAGGGATAAGGAGGCCATTGGCCTATTAAACCCTTTAGCGTTCGTTTTAAGCGTATTCATAGTTGTACTTCTTGTTACCGCAAAAATCGTCATATAATTTCTCAAACTCTATAACTGTCTTCGCATTGACTATGGTTGCTGGCAAATTGTTCCATTCGTTTATGACTCTGTTTGAGAAATAGTTCTTCCTCAGGCTCGACGATGAAGCAAACTTGAAAAGCTTGAGATTGTGTCCTCTCGTAACTGAAGTACTTCGTTCAAAAAATACTTTGCTATCAGTATCGATCATGCCGTGTAGTATTTTGAAAGTTGTAATCATATCTCCACGTCTTCTTCTATAGCTTAATGTTGGGAGATCGAAGAAAAGTAAGCGTTCCGTGTACGATTTGTTTTTGAGTTCCTTCACCAACTTTGTTGCTCGTCTTTGCGCCGATTCTAATGTCTTAATTTGTTTTACTTTACATGGATTCCAAACTGGCGCACAGTATTCAAGGATTGGCCTAACTAGGCTTTTGTAAAGAGCATTGAAGGTCTCTTTGTTGACGAATTTCATGGTTCTTTTAATGGACGCTAAAACACCGCTAGCTTTTTTTGCGATTTCTGCGATGTGTTTGTCAAATTTGAATTTGTTGTCAGCTATAATTCCAAGGTCCCGAATTGATTCAACTGATTTAATCATCGTATCCGTTTGTGTTAAATTATCTGGCATATAATATCCATTTCTTTGATTGGAGCTACCCAAGTGAAGTACATTGCACTTATCACTGTTAAACGGAAGCTGCCATGTTTTTGACCAAGTTTTGAGCGATTCAATATCATTTTGAATATGTTGCGCTTGACAGTTAGAAGGAGAATATATTTTCGTATCATCAGCAAAGATCTTGACTTGACAGTATTTTACGTTGTCAGGTAAATCGTTTATATACAGCAAGAATAACAGTGGACCAAGGACACTTCCCTGAGGTACTCCACTAGTCACTGTTGTCCACTCTGATTTGAAGCCGTTTAATACAACTCTCTGTTTCCTACCAGTTAAAAAGCTCTTGATCCAATTGTATATGTATCCTTCAATACCATACGACTTGATTTTGGTAAGAAGGCGTTTATGCGGTACAGAGTCAAAGGCTTTGGCAAAGTCGAAATAAACTATGTCAACTGGAATGTTATCATCTAAAAGCGATGTCCATTCTTCGAAGACTTCTAATAGTTGCGACAAACACGATCGAAATTCTCTAAAACCATACTGATCCGGTGTAAATAATTTGTTCTCAAGTAGGTGATCAGTTAGCACATTTTTAATCAATCGTTCCATTATTCTGCAAACAACCGAAGTTAAACTTATTGGTCTATAGTTTTCTTTTTGATCTTTTTTGCCTTTCTTGTATATTGGAGTGACATGAGCAAGTTTCCAAGTATCAGGAATTAGTCCAGTTTGGAGACTTGCTCTAAACATAATACATAACGGATTTGCAATTTGTGCAGCAATTTCACGTAAGACTTTCGGGTGCAGGCCGTCGGGACCTGGCGACTTTGAGGGTTTCAACGATTGTAATGTTTCTAGTACCATTTGTTCTGTAATATCCATATCTATTAGCACTGAACCTGAGAATTGTTTATCGATCAGTGGGACAGAAGTCTCATCTTCTTTTGTAAATATCGAACTAAAAAATTTATTGAGGATATCAACTTTTTCTTGCTCAGTTTCTGTGTAGGTCCCATTTTCCATTTTTAGATCCGGTACTTTAGTATTTGACTTGAGCTTGGAATGAGCATATTTCCAATACTTTTTGCTGTTTGTTTTTAATTGTTCTGCAATTTTCTTTTCAAATGCTTGTATATGTTTTCTCAGCGTAGATTTAACTTTGTTGCTCTTTCTTTTGTATCTTTCGTAATCCTTTCCTTTTTTGGTTAATAACCACCTTTTGTACGCATTATGTTTCTTCTTAATTATCTTCATTATGCTGTCATTCATCCATAATGGAACTTTATTCTCATTGTTGATTTGATATTGGGGTATACACTCTTCCATTGTAGCATGGAAAATTGCTTTCAAACTGTTGATAGTTTTTAGATTAAATAGTACTTGAATTGTTCCTAGAGGGGATTAACATTTACGATACTCTCGACCAGCTTTTGGCAGCAAATGGCCACTAAACCTAGATTGGCTAAAGAATACTAAAGAATAGGCCTTCGTGAAATGAGAAGAGGGAAGGAAGAGTAAAATGGTGTGAAATATTGGACGATAACTGGAAGTAAGGGATCGGCAACGAATGCGTGCATTCTGTTTTTGACAGAAACCACATTTGCAGAAATTGAAGCTGAACAAAATCCTTCAAAGAAGACAGGGGCCAAGTCTTGGGCCAAATCGAATTAAAGTTTAGCTATGGGATTTATTTCCTGCAGTCTTATTTTATGAGTCTCCGTAAGTTTTTTTTTACCTGCCGTCTTTTTATGCTTTTATGAGCAATGATTGGGACTTATCTGCTCGGTTATTACACAATCGCAACTTTTGCCAACATTATCGATATATTATATCATTTCATTTTATGCCAACTGTACTTTCATATTATATCTGACAAAATACGCCAACATGACAAAAGTTTTGCCAACCAGGTTCGCGTAAAACTATCCGATAACATCTGTGTATATTAATGCCAACCACATTGGCATTTAATGACACATTGTACATATGCTCCATACTCGGGTTCATGTTCGCGTAAAGCTTCACATATACATGTTTTCTATATGTTTCAACATTGGTTGATGCGGTTGGCAGTAACTGTTTACATATCATTACATGTATTATCAAACAAATAATGCCAACCTCATTGGCATAAAAGCCTTGCATATATTTCATCGGAAGCCACAGCAGTAATTGGCATAAAAGTGTTACATATACACATACAAACAGTTATGCCAGATATGTGACAGTTTAAATGAACAACAAGGAAATATTCTTGTTTTTTTTTTATTTTATAATGCATGACAAAAATGAACAATAACTTCTCAACAAACAAATTATAACTCAACTAACGATTAAGAGACCCTCTTTTCTCTAGGCCAGTTGTCAAAAACCAAATAGACCTATATACCATGCAAACTAAATTAGACAATGTAATTTCAAACCCTCCTAAAGATGGAACTGTTGGATCTACCAAACATCCAAAAAGATTGCATTGTACTTTTATGCTTGGTTACTATCTTTTCTAAGTTTCAATGGACTATATTCAACTGCTGCACATATAATACCAACAGATACAACGGGATCCTAACATGATGAAAATAGCGCTGCACAAATCATAATTCCTAATACGTAATATTCAATGTGCAAAAGAGCCACAATTCAATCTTTCATTATGAGTAAATATTTCAAATAAAACGAGAGCAACATGAGATGGAGCTAGCAATCTTTTCTTTTGCACAATATTTGAAAAATGAAGATGTTCCTTTTTGCTCCAATTTCCAAGAAATTGTTGTTATATCTCGTTCTGCTCTAGTTTCTTAAACTTGTATTCAAATATTTAACCATCAAAATATATGAAAACCTAAAAATCACGATAATAAAGATAACATTTTTAACTTGGATAACATAATGGTTATTACCACCAGTTAATACCAAAAAATCTAAGCAAAAGCGAATTGATGAGAATAGATTCTTGACCCTATTTTAACCAGGTGAAGTGCTAGTGATTTTCTACCGGGGGGGGGGGCTAATGATCTCCGCAAGTATAACAGCCATGTCATCGGTTGCTAGGCAACCAGAAGCAGTACAAATTATTGACGAAATCGAGCTATACGAAAAATATCGATTTTTTAGATGATTGGATAAAAGCAGCAAAAAACTATCCATATCCTTATGCTTGATATCCTTATTTTGCAAAATTACATAGTTTCATATGGATAATTTTGGTTCCTAATTGATTAACTAATGAAATAAGGACAATTTGATGCAAAGTCGTTTGCACAATAATGATTATTAAGCACCATAAAATTTGCATATATTTGGTGAAATCAAGGGGCCAGTTAAGATAGGGTTACAAAATTAACAGAACGAGTCAGTAAATGATTTTCTCTTAATAACAAGCTAATAGCCCATTCACACTGGCTAGTTAAACTAGCTTAATAAAAAAACAAGTTAATGAATGTCTATTTGGTCAATTCAACAAATCAAAGTCATTTGATTGGCTGAATTTTAACCTGGTTTAGATAAGCTGGGTTAAGTATGTCAATGTGAATAGGTGTATTATTCGAGTGGGGGCTGGTATGGAGCGAAGTTTCAAAGGTGGCTGTCAAGGTGAACGAGCCAAGTTATAACATTAACATTAAATTATCTAACAACTATAAAAGTTGATAGTGCATAAAATCTTCAATCCAAAAACTTAACGTCATCACCTCCAATATTCTTCTCCCATGCATCACTTTCTGGTCCGTAGTCATCAAAACGGATCAAATAGCCTTTGGTACCATTGTACATGATAACTCTTCCTTTGCACCATTCTGTCTGAGAGTTGTCATCGGAAGAGAAGTACTCGACTGCAACATGGTGACCAATAGCTTTAACTCCTTTTGGGACCTTTTTTCTGATTTTATCTCTTGAATCGGGTGGATTCTCTGGATTTCCCATACATCTTTTCTTTGATCGTTTCTTTGCCTTTGTTTTACTACAAAAAGATAGCAATGGTGAAAACATGCATAGAAGGACCAAACTATTCAGAATATTAAGCAGAAATCTGTTATTCGCTAACCACCTAAAAAAAGATTGTATTTTCCATAAATTCTTGAAAAGTTTCTTGTTTTGAAAATTTGTTTCGTGATTTCAATTTCAAATTGCTGCCAACTCAGCCCCATTATTTATGTAACGAACAGGTCCACACAAGAAGCAAAATAAAGTACACCCAGAAATGATACGAAAAAACTTCTCTTTCCTCCCAATACACATCACTCATGTTTATAAGACTATTTTAAGAATTTTAAATTTGAACAGCTAACCGTTGAAAGATTAAGATATTTTCTGTATTTTTGTTGATATATCTTTGCTTGTATTGCAGCCTTTAACAAACAGGTTCATTTTATTAATCACTGATAGTCCCATTGTTTGATTGCTTTTCAAAATTTATCATGTTTCAAATCGATACTTACGTGTAAGTGATACTTCGTCCATGTCGAGCTGCAATAAGCATAAATGCGTATCTCCTGTCTTCGTAGTAGACATGCTCTATCGCCTCTTTAATGCTGCACAGTGTATTTGTTTTTGAAACTCGGTTTATGCTTTCCACCGGATTGTTGGTTGCTTGGCTTGATTCCCATGCATCTGCACTCATTTGTGAAAAAGCCAGTGAAAGCTTTGCCAGATGTTCTTTCCGTTGCCACCATTGTGCCCAGAACGATGTTCCTCTCCATCCCGAATTTTCAATGATCTTTGCAGCTTCCCTAAGGTTGGAATCAGTGACAAGATGGCACACTTCCTTTGTCTCAGCTTCCCCACAAAGCACATTGAATATCAATTTGACAGTTTCCTTATCTTTGCAGTTTGGAATTTTGCTTGCCAGGTGCACAAACAGAGCTTTCTGGTTCTCAGTCTCAGTAACAAGGGTAGCAACTTTTTCTACGCTTTTCATAAAATGAAACTTACAGCCTCTGAAAATTTTTTCAACAAGATTTTCAGGCAAAACCTCTCGAACTGCACGATCTTCTGCATCACTGAAGTCTACCATCAATTGCTGTAGGTTTCTTCCCATGGCAAAGTTTCGACAATGTTCGGTTATATAGGTGAAGAGTTTCTTTAAGGCAAATGCCATACTCAATGTGTCTTGTTTATTGAGGAAAACTCTAGCAACGGGGACGTAGCATTTTAAGGCATCACAAGGCGAAACAAGGTTGAGAAGTCCAGGAAAATCTGAATTTTTTACATACGTTATATCCATGTACAGATGTGTGATATCCTTAAACATCATCAGCTGCCAATTTGCAACAAAGAATCCAAAAATTCTTTCGCCTATCATACACGTATGGTCAGTTGTGCAATAATTTCCCATCATTTCAGTTAGTTCACGTTCAATGTCCTTGTCTATCAGATTTGGGTCTGTCCGTTTTTCCACTTCCTCTCGAATTTTTGGAAAAGCTTCCATAACCTTCAAAGCCCTAAATTTGTCCGTTTCTTGAGTTTGAAAGCCTGCCTTTGAAAGCTCTCTACGAATGCGCCCAGAATGACTAGCAGCAGGGTCACATAGCATTGGCTCATACTTCAGGCCCTTTCCCTTTTGAAGTTCCTTTGGCTTTATGCCTGGATTAGCAGTCAGTACCTCTCGTAAGTCAGTTTTTGTCTTTGATTTAAGTTTCCAATCGGCTGGAAACGGATGGTTATGCCCATTGGTATCACTGCGTACTCGGCTTATACACCCAAGCCACTGCCTGTTGTCTTTCTCATCAAGTGGATAAACATACACAAAGTGGACTGGACAGTCTTCACCACAAACAACAAGATTTGGAAAATCTTTGGCGTGCTCTGGACAAGCATTACTGCGTGAATAATTTGAAAATCCTCTGTTGCATTCGTTACTTGGGCATTTCTTGCATCCTTTGCATTTGTTTATTTGGATAATTAATCTTTCGTTTCTGCCTTCCATTGTCACATCATGAACTGACTGTTTCAAGCTTTGTCCCTGACCCTTCGTCAATTGCAAATCGTTCCTCATGAACTGCCTCCCAGCTGCGGATTTAACTTCTCTCCAGTTAGATGCGAAGTAAATATATGGCATTTTGTAGCTGATGTTATATCCAAGGAGCCTGTAGTCTTTCTCTGAAATTATTTTTTTCCACTCATTTGGTTTCTGGAGCATATCTTTTACAGTGGGGAGAAATATTTGACTTTGACTTCTCTTTGTCCCTTTCAGTTTACCCTCCTTTTTATTGGCTTCGGTTTCCTTTGTAACTGAAAATGGATCCGGTGCATAAACGGGTCTTGGGGCGAGCAAAAATTCATTTCCAATTTCTGAAACGGAGATTCGTCTAAAGCATCTCAAAGTCCCACTGCCAAGAGTAAGAAAGTCATAATCTAAAGTTATGAATCCATTGCAAATTCCTATCCGTATCAACTTGCTCGCTACTTCCACAGACACTCCCTTGGTCGTTGTAAAACATCCATAGCTGCCTAATTGGATCAACTGGGGACGATCTCTGTACCACTTTTTGTTGCTTTGCAGCATAAATCCAGCAAGTTGCGCCATTGTGACAGTGTCGGTAACTGAAAGCATGTCGTTGATACTTTTAAGAAGAAGAATGAAGTACTTCTGTATGTCTGTTGCAGGGGAATCTTGCAAACATACCTGACAGTTACACCCTTCCCTCTTTCCAAATTCTGCGGGATGCAATTGATCACCTGGGCTTTCAAAGAATGTAGCGAGAGCATTTTTTGCACACATCCCAAGATACTGGCTGTAAATGAATTTCCACGAAGCGACAAAGTCCTTTATCAATCCTTGCACCTCATTATTTTCTTTATTGACAATTCCTCTTTGATCTCTACAATGTTTGACCCAATTTCCTAACCTTTGGTCATCGTGAAATTCATTCCACATGCACACAAATTTTCCTTCCTTACCTTCCCTGCCTGTTCTGCCCATCTCTTGAATAAAGACTCCTGTGTTTCTTGCACATCCAATCCTAACGGACATAGTGCAATTTTTATTGTGCATGCCACATTCGTATGTCTCTGTGTCTTCTCCTTGCCTTCTTTAAATGAGGTCGAGGCTATTTGTTTTTCTTTTGCCATCATACGTCCACCAACAATAAACCTTGCAGAATGTCCAGCTTCGCACAAAGACATCGCGATATTCTCTGCATCTTGTTGAAAATCAACAAAACATACAGCCACTTGGCCGTCAAGGACAGATTTCAATTCACCTATCACTTTTTCCCATGTCCAGTGGTTTGAAGTTGAAAATGGCTGTTTTTCCAAGCTACCACTTTCATCAACGTCTCCACTGCTACATCCGTGGTCCGCCTTCGCTTTGCTCCTTTCATATTTTTGGAATTCTATTTTCACATTTTCCAGAATCACGCTGTTTGTAATAATCTGAGTGGACGATGGCATATATTTTTCCATTAAGATGTTTTTCCACTTAGTCGAAATTGTGGCAGAACATCCCAAGACAGGTAATGCAAGGCTTTCAGCAAATCCAATGAAGCCATCATACGACATTCTAAATCTTCCTTGACGGTCTACGACCTTATGCACTTCATCTAGAACAAGCAGGGCTAAAGATTCACGAAAAAGAGGCTGAAGTTGCTCCAATGTACCATTCTTGTCAAAGAGGTACTCTGGCGTGCAGTATACAAGAGCTGGCAGTTCTTTGCCTTCGAGTAGGAGCCGGTAATTACTCGATCGTTCTGCGCTGCCTGCTGGAGAACCAAGAGCAATTGCTGAAATACCTTGATCCTGTAGAACTTTCACTTGTTCCTGAATTAGAACAACAGACGGCTCCACAACCAGTGTAAATTTTCCCAAGTTTTTATGGAAGTAAATAGCTGGTACCACATAGCAAAGACTTTTTCCTGATCCACATTTATTTGCCAGAAGGAGAGACTGGTTTTGTTTGGTCAAAACATCAATTGCCTGCATTTGAAAAACTTTCAGCTCTTTTATACCGAGTAAATTCAGCACATCTGCAATCGTAAAGTCCTTATCTTTAGAAATTGTTTGCTCTGATGGACATAAAGACGGGCTGGCCTCAATTAGATCCATTGTTGATAGTTCTTCCTCACCACTACTGTCAAGTAAAGCTTCAGAGTCCTCTAAAAGAAACGGCAATATACGAGTAGATGAGTTCTCAGCTAATTTATCTTCGATACTCGATGCATCATGAATTGAGTGGCTACAGTTTGACTGTTCATTCTTCGTGGATTGTGGAGTTTTATCTAAGGAAGAGCAATCAACATCCTTCGTTTGGTTTTTGCGAGACACGAAAACAGCTGATAATGAAAGCTGACGTTTCCCATGAGACTTTGGAGTGCTTTCCAGGTTCCAGCTTTGCGAGAGCTTTCGCTTTGAGGGAGATTTCGTTGGTGTTAACCGTGGTGATTGTCTCACTTTTGTAGAATTATCCAATTCCTGCACACTTATCTGTACCATTGCTGCCCCTATTCGATGCAAAGGATTTTGTAGCCAACATTTTTTTATCATCGCTATCAAATTGTTTACTCTGCTTTCAAACTCTTCCGGATAGAAGGTACACAAGTCGTGGAAGCTTGGTCTCTTGCCTTCCTTTACTGCCCTGTATATTGGCCATGGGTCTGTGGTGACTGATATATCGCCATGCCAAGGGTAAGGCAGATTTGGTGTTAGAATTTCTAATGCTGTCATTGCAAATGCATACATGTCTGTAGCTGCACTGGGTTTTGCTGATGCTGGATGACATAGCTCTGGAGCCAGGTATGCCGTTGTTCCCATAACATTTTTCAACCCATATGTTGATGTCATGGATTGTTGCTGTTTTAGAATACTATATGTTCCGAAATCAGCCAGTTTGCAGTGAGGTTTCTCCATTGTTCCTGTCACTAGGATGTTGTTCGGTTTTATATCTCCATGAGTTACTCCTTGCGAGTGAATGTAAAGTAGTCCTGCAGAAATATCGTCCAGAAATGCAATGCGTGGTTCAAGTGGCTGATGACCAGGGGGATTTGACCAAGGATATTCAAAACTGACTTTAGATTGTGCACAACACTTCCTGCAATATAAATTTCGCAAAGCTCAAAAACGAGTGCCCTTTTCGAAATCATACAACCAACAAATTGCACTATATTCTTGTGAGAACCTAGGTCTTTCCAAAAATTGCTTTCTTTGATGATATATTTGCCGTCAACTGTATCGATTTTTTGAACTGTTTAATTGCTATTGCATTGTTCTTGTATGTGCCTTTGTAAACTCTTCCTATCGCTCCCTCTCCTATCTCCTCGCCGAAGTCCACATTCTCAATTTCGTATCTGCATTTTTCTCCGCGCTCCGGAAGACGGATCCACTTCATCCAGTCCGATGATGTCTTGGCATTGCAACTAAAAATAAAAGATGGGAAGCTTCAAAACTGTTGCAGTTGCAAACATATATACTCAAAGTGTATCCTACTATCCTGCATCGCAAATTGACCAAAAGATTACTTTTGTGGGGTCGCTGTATGGATGCACTGTGTTTAATTGTTTTTCCCTCTTTCTGTACGTACCCCTGATATTCTGCGGAGCACAAGAAAAAGTAATGTATGTACATTATTAATAGTAAGCACAGCGTTTTGAGTCAAGTCCTTAAATTTGATGAATACCGTAAAAGCTCATTTAGCCCCCTCTCTAATGAGCCCCTCTCTAATAAGCCCCTCCCCTCTGAGCCAAAATCATAAATAATCCCCCCTCTCTATCAAGCCCCTGGGGGCTCTCTAATAAGCCCCCTCGCTTATATCAAATTCAAGAATTTACCAAAGATTTTCCATTTCTTCAGCTAAACAAGTTTGCATGTTAACTTTGGTTGGTTTGAGATAAAACTGTGTCGAATTTATGTATTTGACTCGTAAAATTGTGTTTTAATCTGAAAACTTGTGGTAAAGGGACTGAAAAGCTATAGTTTATATCCTTATAATATAATTTTGTGAATAAGCCCCCCTCTCTGATAAGCCCCCTCTCTATTAAGCCCCCTATGGAGTGTCCAAAATTAAATAAGCCACCGGGCGTAATAAACGTATTTTTCATAAGAAACTAAGAATTTGGGCCAGTACTGACAGTTTCTTAAAATTATCATGTTTTGAGTACTCAGAGTTTCTTACGAGTTTCTTAAAGGTTCTATAAAGATCTTCATTTTCATTACATGTGAGCTCGTGAACATTTCAAAACAAGGTTTGTATGCCTTTCCAATGTTTAGAGATTACTCAAATACCTCAACCCTATTTGGACCGGGGGAACTACCAAATATTCTCAAATATATCCACCTCTGTTGTAGATATGGTGCTGCAACTTCTTGACTTTTACTAAAATTAAATTGGCCATCAAATTTTAAAAATTCCTTCACTAAATTCTTGCAAATAACGTTAATGATAAAGTTATATACACCATTCGATTAGTTTTGAAGACCACTTTCATTTGATATGGTTTGTTTATATTTGCTAGCATCAGCAAATTTTGATATCCGCGACGTTGTTTATCTTTATGGCGTCTTAGAATGAATGTATCTCAAAATGTGCAGAAAACAGTCCCAGGTTCCTTATTGCTAACTATTTTCACTAATTATAAGTCTAAAAACAGAAAATAATTCACAATAGAAATCTCAGTTCATCTAGATTCAATTGTTAATTCCTCTTAATTAGCAAGAGTTGCAAGTTAAATTGAAAATTTTTGTGTGAATATCTTTCTCTACTCTTATTTGCTACTTCTGGCTACAATTCTGCCTGTTTCATGTTAAACTGGGCGAATTTCAATTTGACCATTTTCCCAATTTTTTGGTTGCCTAGCAACGACTCACGTGACCAATTAAACCTCTATTGTTGGTTTTGTGAAGCTAATTTCCAAAATTGGTACAAGTTTCATTGTTATATCTCTTGTAGTTTTGGAGAAAAAGAGAGGGGGAACGCCCCCTCCTGGTAAAAAAACACAGAAACAAAGAGATTCTCGCGCATGAGAATAAGTTCCCCGGCCGTTGATCTGCTTTGAATTTTACCACCATAACAAAAGGCTTAGATAAAAGGGGCAGTCCTCAAGTTTCTTAATTTTTTGGTGATCTGAGAGATGAGTTTCTTATGGGCAGCTTCTTACAAAAAATACATGTAGAGCTTTTACTCAGAATTACCATTTTTAAACAATGCTTTGTAGTTGTACAAAAACAATGAAATTAATACATGATATGTTTTGCACATACCTTTCTTTCAAGTTATTATCTTCTTGAGGTCCAGGATTTGACTCAATATCTCCTGCCATCAGAAGCAAAACGGAAAGAGCTTCTTTTCCATTGTCGTTGTTGATGAAAGATACAGACGAATTTCCACTTTGGACTCGACCCGTCCGACGATTTGCTTTGGAAGTTTTCCTCTTGAACCACAGAACTGGCTTCAATATTTCCTTTGCATAGAGAGGAATAACGCAAGGATACTCATTCACATCCTTGATATATAAAACTACGAACAATCCAAGCAGCACGAGCAAAATGCCCTTGACTGCCATTTTGACTCAAAACTTCCCACTGAGCTTCGTGAGTGTTTGCGCTTACATTGGAATTCGAAAATCGAATCGCATCGAATCACGCCATGAGGTGCGTGAACATTCCACATTCCAGAAAGTTCTTTCGGTTGAAATACCTAATGTGGTTCAGGTCAAGCATAATGTGCCAATATTTATTTTTCTTATAAAGTTTGATAAATATACCCATTAGTTTTGGTGGCATTTCCTACAACGGACGTAGGAATTAAGTTATTTTTCGATCAAACAATTTCTGTTTTTCCGGCTATTATGACAGGGGGTCCAAAAATACCAGTGACGACTGTAGTTTTGGTTTCTTTGGTTCCCTGTGATCCGTCGGCCTGCTATTGTTACAGTAGAAGAATCTTTTCTGGATCACAAGGAACGAAGAATCCAAAACTACAGTCTTTGCTGACATTACTTGACCCCCTGTGCTATTATGTCATGATTAAGAGCATTCATATTCCTGATAAGCTTTAGGAAATTATAAAATGATCCCAACAACTCTTTATTTCCTTATCCATACATCAACTAGACTGATTTCGATGGAGCAAAAACGAAGCCTCGTCCTCACGCCGAGGTCACTAGGCAAACCATGTCGTTGCTGCTGTACATTTGCTGCTAAGTTGCCCAACCTCGTACCCAGTGACAATGAAGGTTTTCCGTAAACTTCAACGCCCACATTGACCCTGGAGCCTGTTAGGCTATTCTGCTATTTGATTGGCTCTTTTCGAAACAAAAGAAGTTTCTCACCTTTGAAGCCCTGGCGTTCAGTCGAAATGAAGAACATTCGAATGGCTCTGGATACAATGAGTGGTGTTTGAACCATGGAATATACATTTCGAAATTGTCGAATATGGGATTTAGGCCCCAGTTACACGATACCGGATTCATCACACACCGGATTACTTTTCGCATCGGATAGGGGGGTGCAGTTACACGACACCGAGGCAATCCGGTGTCAGTCCACTCCGTTTTCGCGGAGTGAAACCACTCCGCTCTGGAGGTGAGGTGAAAATGAATCCGATGCACTCCGCTCCGCATTCCATCTCGTGTAACTGCACCAATCCGGTGTGACCCCACTCCGTTTGCTCGTGTAACTGCACCAATCCGATGTGACCCCACTCCATTTGGGCTTCGCAGTTGTCAAAGACAATAGATTTAGACTTCGCAGTGCAGGGTGACTCGGTGTCGTGTAACTGCAATCAAAAATGGGTTCATGGCAATCCGGTGTCGTGTAACTGCAATGAAAACTGTGCGATTTTGACGCAGATGGGTTGAAACCAATCCTATGCGAAAAGCAATCCGGTATCGTGTAACCCAGGCCTAAAAAGGACCTGTTGTCTGCCAAATTATGCTACAGTAAGAACCCGCAAAATAGAAACCAGTTTTTTCAAAACAGCCTGTTTAGTTTCTTATTCAAAGGTCATTAACCTTGAAACAGGCTGAAAGGTTTCTTATCACATGGTTAAGAAACCTGCAATGATTTCAGCTTTAATCTTTCATGAAAACCCAGAGCAAACATTAGCTGACAGTATGTTCTCGTTACCTAGCATTTTCTCCAAATTTACTCAACGTGCCAAGCCAAATTTATCATTCTAGATAGAGATGCCTTTGCATGAAATGTCTAAAAATGTTGGGCACCTGAGTTTCACAAAGATTTTCAAATATGAATTTATTTGGGGTTCTTCCATAAGAAACCTTTCTATAATCAGGCTGAGAAGTTTCTTATATGAGGGCACCATTTCTCAAAAAAATCAGCCTGAGGTTTCTTATAAAGTGGTTTCTATTTTGCGGGTTCTTACTGTAATTATTCCGATCAAAATTGACAAAATTTGTAAACCGGTCCCAAGGGTATCTGTTGAGGTCTAGCCTCCTATTGAAAACAACAGATACCCTTGGGAACGAGGTTGCTAAGTTGCCAACAATTCTTTTAAGTCAGTTTAATTTGAGTCTGAGTTTACTGTCTGTGTGGTTACCTTGCTCCTGATAGTTACATTGCCACAATTGACGAAACACTTGTTATAAGGAAATTCCAAATTTTGCGTTTTCCATATGTAATGTATTACAAAAAACTCCCCGTACACCATTTTAAGGAGTGATTTGCCTCTCGCATAATTCTATATCACCAACCCAGGAGTTTTGAAGTGGCCAGTTCCTAAGTTAGCACCCCATCATGGTAGGCAAAGTATCCGACCGACCACAAGAGAAAACAATTCAAATTTTCAAAATGATAACTTGGTACACTAATAATAAGAGCGTCGTTATCACAGGGGGGGGGGTTGTGTTGGCCAAATTTTGGGTAGGGGAACATGGTACCCTTGGCTAGACCACTGACGGCCAAAATTGCAAAAAAGTATACCCTTTGTCGCGGCACATCCCCAAGTACCTTTACTATGGAAGAACCCCCCCCACCCCCCGTGTTAGAATCAACAAAAGGTCATCGTAACAGTTGAAATATGTTTGAATAGCATTATTGCAAGCAAATCTGACGAGGCCCCCCCCCCCCCCCCCGACAGTCCACATTTTTGGCACTTCTTTGGTTTCCTCAGACCCTCACCATGTGACCAAGACAAAGTAGGAAAACGACAATGGAGTTAAAACTCCCTTCCCCCCTCAAAATTCCATTTTGGCGTGAAAAAAAAATTGCATATGGATCGCTACATATTTGCAAATTTACGCAAATCAGGTTGGCGTATATCAGTGCCTATAAATAGTATGTAAATTTGCCGTGCCTAGAACGCAGGTTAGATTGGCGAAAACTGTCCGTAAGGTTATCGATCTTTACGCGAAAGTTGTTGGCGTAAAGTTTCACATAGCTTTGTGGTAACATTGCGAACTTAATTGGCCTGTTCAACCGCGTAAGTGATATAAAAGATTTTACGCGAATCAGGATGGCGTAAAACTATGCATATAATTTATCGTCATTTTGGCAATAATTGCCAACATCTGCATTCTCCTATTTTACAAGGCAGTTTTACAAAGAAACCAGCGATTTTGCACGTCGCCCTTTGCCTGATTAAAAACGTGAAACGAGTTGAGGGGTGTTATCACTCTTCCAAACCATCCTCGCCGATCCTAGCCTGAACATGATGAATGATCTGAATTGAGAGGCCTAATGTTTACAAGCTATTCTGTTTTCAGAGGTCATTGAAATTGAACAACAAACAAAGAAACCAGCGATTTGCACATCGCCCTTAATTTCATTCTATTTTTGAGGCTCTGGTACCCAGGGTACGTCGCCCTTTGCCTGATTACAAACGTGAAACGAGTTGAGGGGTGTTCTCACTCTTCCGAACGATCCTCGACTGAACATGATGAGCGATCTGAACTGAGAGGCCTAATGTTTACAAGCTATTCCGTTTTCAGAGGTCATTGAAATTGAACAACAATACATTAAACATTACATTACAATTCTATTTGTACTTTCTTCATTGTCAAGGCAACACCGCTAATTGCCCGTCCATTCAAGACACATATCTGACGTCAATACTTTTCAAACCTTAACAATGGCAGGAAAGAACAATCAGAAAGTGATTTCAGAGCCTCTGTTTGGGTTGAGAGGGCTAGAAAGCAGGGGCGAGGGGGGTAACTCCTATAGGGGGTCTGGTATTGAGAATTCAGAGTTAGGACCCGTAACCAGGGCAAAATTTTAAAATATGACCCCATAAACCAGGAAAAATCTACCACAATAATCGTAACATACAGAGTAAATTGAGAATTTATAGAGCTATATTCCTTTTTCTGAAAGTTTTTTGTAGAATCTTAGGAAAAACGGGGTATTTTTCTTCAGAAAATATTCCAACCCAAAAACAGTGAAATGCTGGCTGAGGGGCCCTAAAATAAAAATAAAAATTCACCTGGCCCAAGTTTTATGGAATTCTACTGTTTTCCAACAAAGAGAAGAGATATCAGTTAAGTGAATCGTAATAAAGTGCCAAAATCCCAAACCTTTCTCTTAGATACAGTGTTTGTACTGGACAGATTTCTTTAGGGCTCAGTGATACTCCTTTAACCATAATCCTACCGGGGGGGGGGTGTTTTCCACCCCCCTGTCGGTTTTTTGCAGAGCATTCTTTAACGACAAAAGCTATGGCCCTCAAACTCGCTGACAATTACTAATTATCTATTAGCTACATTTTGACAATTAAATTTTTGAACAATAGGTGTCACGTGACAGGTGACACTACCATATTTGGAGCAAGGCATTGGAAAAATTGAAAAATTTATGATTTTGATATTTTTACTCCCAAAATTAGTTCCAAATGTTGACTATTGTACTTTAAAAGAATCAGCAAACAATTAGCTTTCTATTGTTGTCAATAACAATGGAATTTGCTGACGTCACTCGTGCCGCCATTTTGGGTCATTTTGGCAAATTTTGAAGTTTTTTCCAACAGATTTTGTTAAAAATGCATAGAATTGCGTTATGCAATACTTTAAAAGCATTTTGAGCCAATTATTATCAATTTTTGGCAGAAAAACACAGTTTTTAGTTATGACGTTATCAATTTTTGTCATTTTCTTCCAAAATAACAGTCTAAAAACGCCTATATGCATCATATTTGAATTGGAAATGAATAATACGCCAAATAAGAATGAAAAAGTCATTCAAATTACCTTTATTTCGTTTTTAGAACAAATAAGCCGGAAAACCATATATTTTGACATTTGACGGCATTATGACGTCATAGTGACGTCACCTAATGAAGTGGCCACGCCCAAAACTACCAATCGGCTAAGAATAGTTAGGACTACGCCCTTGCCAAGTTGCAATGATTTCCCATTAGTCTACGGCTATTTATAGAGGGGGGTGGAAAGAACCCCCCCCCGGCTATGTTAGATCAAAAAAAGCCAGGTAGGATTAGGGTTAAAGGGGGTTACCTTCAAAATTTTCCATGATAAGGGGTTTTTTCATCAACTAGAATGTCAGAGAAAGGGTATCCTATGGAATGGTCTGGACGAGCGTGATGTACCTTTTACTGTTGATTTGCACCCACCGGGAGTGTGCAGTACAGTTGGGGATGTTCAGTACAGTGGGGAGGTATGTTTCAGTACAGTGGGGCAATTTAGTATATTGGGGAGGCATGCGGAGTTAAGTGGGGGATACCTTGAGTGCAGTGGGGGACGGGGGTCTTCAGTAGAGTGGGGAGGCATCTGCAGTACAGTGGGGGGGGGGATATCATGATGTGTGTTGTGTCTGAGGCATCATCAGTATAGTAGGGGGATATTCAGAACAGAGAGGGGGTAGCCAGGGTAGTTGCCAGGGGGCCCGAGGCCTCTGTGGGCCAGCAAGAAATAAGGTATGTATTGAAATATTTTATTTGCAGGCATATGTTTTGTCCCCATTTGGAACAAAACGCCAGGCAGTTTCCTGCGTTCTTTTACCAGAAGACCATACCGGACGGCTTAAGACTAAAGTCGAATAAGTGAAACTTATATACATATATAAGCGCTCGATGTTTTCTCTACTTCATTGACAATCTACCGGGTGCGCCAAAATAAACTATGCACGTTTGGCAGCCCACAATAAATCGTACACTGGACCGATTTTGAAGATTTATGACTTAATCGTTAGCAGAAAGCCTGAATTAAATATTGGGATTTTTTGCAATTTTTTTCATTTTCAGTTTTTAGAGCTAGAAGCGAGTTTCTTAAAATTTTAGTCTTCAAAAATACTGAAAACGATAAAAAACATCGATCAAGTTTTCTAAAGAATCGACATGAACGGACAAAGAGAGAACTTGTTCGTGGTGATTTGCGATTGAGAAATCGACCAATTGTAATCTGCTGTACGAGAGTTCGTACTAAACCCCCAAATCCCCCTGAAAACGTTTTTCTTTGTTCATTCATGTTGAATCTTTTAAAATTTGATCGACGTTTTTTGATCAATTTCAATTTTTTCGAAAACGAACATTTTAAGGAACTCGCTTCTGGCTCTAAAAACTGAAAACGGAAAAATTTGCAAAAAGTCTTAGAATCTAATTCAGGCTTTTTGCTAAAGATTAAGTCATAAATCTTCAAAATCGGACCAGTGTACGATTTATTGTGGCCTGGCAAACGTGCATAGTTTATTTTGGCGCACCCGGTATTGTATTACATGATATATTTCCCAGTCCAGTTCCTTGATTAGTTCTACTTCTTGCGTGTTTCATCGTCGTATTAGGTGTAATCGTTCATCTTACTTCTTGTTGCGTTTGCGATCATCGTTCGTGTGTTGTTCCTAAAAGCGTCACCAGCGAAGTCTGAGCGTAAGATCTGCTTTTGCTCTCTCAGTCTCGTGGCTTAATGTGTATTTTCTTACCAGATTTGTCATGAGTCAAAACTTCAGCTGCTCGTGATACGCCCTCTTTACCTTCAAAGAGGCGAGTTACTTTCCCTAGAACCCAACGTTGTCTAGGAATAAGATCTTTGTGAATTGTAACAATGTCACCGACTTCTGGTACTCGTTTTACAGACTTGTTTAGTTTTGTTTCGTGTTCGCGTAATGACGGTAAATATTCGCGTTTCCATCTGCTAAAAAATCGAGATAATAATGTTTTCAAATATTTCGCTCGCTTCGTCAAGTTTTCGTAATCTGAACTTTCGATATTTTGCGAGAATGATGGTCTATCTAACAATCTTCGTCCAAAAACTAGACACGAAGGTGTGATTGGAGGTTCAGTAATATCGTTGTAAACAAACGTCAACGGTCGCGAATTAAGAACTCCTTCTGTCTCCAACAACACCGTTTCCAACTCTTCGTAAGTTAGATGCGCTTTACCAAGAGTTTTTCGTAAACATCGTTTGGTTAACTTAACCATCGACTCGTACATTCCGCCCCACCAGCTGGCGGTGGGTACATTGAATGACCAAACAATTCCGAGACTATTTACGAATGAACGTACGTTTCTATCCAAAAAGGTCTTTCCGTTGTCCGATATAATTCTTGAGGGCAAGCCTCTTCGACCGATAAAACGTGTAAATGCGCGAATAAATGAGTTTGCGTGTAAGTCTGGCATCAATTCGAGATGCAGAGCTCGAGTGCTTGCACACGTAAATAAGGCAATGTAACATTTATACATTTCTCCGGTTTTTGAACAAATATCTTTTACAAACAGCGGTCCCGCGAAATCAATCCCAATGTTCGAGAATACGGTATCTTCCGAAACTCTAAATTTTGGTAACGGCGGTGATAATGGCGTATCACAAGGTTTTCCCATCAAATTGTTTTTGAATGTTGTTTCATTTAAAATCCAATACAAGACAGCCCGTGAGTCGGACCAGCAATGAATCGATTCCATTTGACGTATTTTGAACTGACGAAATCAACTTAGCAAGAATTAGTGCTGCCATATGAAAAAAGACGGTTTTCAATATTATTGCTTTGATATTCGGTATATTGCAAAACACTTTATGCTCGGCCTCATTAAAAGCATATTTGAGAGCGGAATTTGAATATTTCATTTTCCAAAATAATTCAAACTAGATATCATTCAAAAGAGCTTAGCGAGGAGAACTTGATTCTTGCAAGCGGTTTGCAAGCATTTTGAAATTTTGTTAACTTAAGGGGGCTAAGTCTCTTGGGAATTATTTGAAGTTTTTGTTTATCTTCCTTGTAAAACAAATTTGGCATCCTATGGAACTGTGATGCCTTCTGATTAGGAATCTGCAAGCAGAATACGGAAAAAGTCATTCCTTATGAAACAACCTTTTTCGAGGGTATTTCTGTCAAATTTTATCAAGCAAAAAACTGACCACAGTGCATTTGGTGACAGGCGACGGTCAAACGAATCACTTTATGCAAGATCTAACTTCATGTTACTGTTTGCAAAGACCTGCACTTTCGAATGATGAAAAGGAGGTTTGAAAAATTTAAGGGACCAGACCCCCTTCAGTAAACAACTTTTTGCAATGCTTGAAAGAATCATGTTCCGCTCGCTGAGCTCTTTCGAATGATATCTAGTTTGCAATATTTTGGAAAACAATCGTGGTTCTACGACCAAAATCTGTTTTACTCTACATATTTTTTGATTTTCCAAACACTGTGCATTCTTTTTTGACTCACCCGGTAGCAAGAAATACAGTCAATCCATACATGGTTAGATGGTCAATATTGATTCAATTGGTAGGGTGATTTGTGCTTGTCCGTACACTCCCATTTCAAACCATGCATATAACTATTAATCCCATTGCATGAAAATCTGTCTAAACAACAATTTTGCGTTTCCCGCGACATAAACTTGAGAGCGATTTTTTATCGTATTTTCGTAATGTTTTAAACGTGTAACGTCAATTTCGATAAGCAAACAATCAAAAGAATGTTTCACCAAAACAACTTTTATTTGATAGAAATATGAAAGTATCTTAAAGGATACTTACTGACGCATTTATATCCAGATGCCTTCGAACAGTCATCCACACATCTTACTTCACAATTTCCACAGGGGTTCGATGAAAGCCTTTTCCCACAAATCGGTTGCAAATGGCCCTAATCAGATAAACGAAAGAAATAAGATTAACAACATGAAATAATGTTGATTTCAATTTCGTATTTCAATTTCAACTGTCATTATAATACAAAGCAAAAAGTTAGTTTCCTTGTTTCAGTTTTGTGATAGCTTATCAAAAAAGAAATATAACCTTCCATACAATTATGTTTCTTAGAGGGCGTTAGAGCTTCTATCAAGTGCATATTCGAAAATTCTAAAAAGTGCACTTTGTATTTCTAAGGCAAACCACTCTATCGAGCCTCGCGTATAAAAATAACTGAAGGCTCTTTTGTAGAATAGCTAAAAGGTCTTGTGTTTCTTAGAGGAAGATTATTTCTAAGGCAAACGCTGAAGAAATTGTTTTCAAATTTGCTTATTCATGACTGAAAATAGCACTTGGAACATTTTTTCTATTTAAAATGTAAATCTAACTGCAATTAGTTGAAAAGATTTATAAGAAATGTCTAACAGATCAATAATACAAATCTATTAATAAATTTGTTGTTTATACTTTAATAGCAAACTATCCTCCATCAATATTTGGTTCGATTTGGTTTTTACTACATAATGTTCCTTATTTGCCTAACCGTCAATGGATGTATAGTGCCTCCAACCTGGAGATGAACTAAATGTAGCTGAACTACTTGTCGTCTTGCTGTTTTGTTGTCTTTTACATTTTAACTATAACAAATCGATACTTTTTCTAATATGGTCTATATATATTCTTCCTTCTTAATATGTGTCCTTTATTTACTCACCTGACCGTTGATGGGTGCATAGTGCTTCCAACCTGGAGCTGAACTAAATATAGCTGTAACACTTGTTGTTTTGTTCTCTTTTAATATTTCACATTGATCTGCTGATTGTTGATAGTTAAATGAACGACACTGATTGTTGGCAGTGCAATGTTTGGCACACATTCTCAATGACTTTGCTTTCTCTATACTATTGACAGTTGTTTGCAGTTTTGTGTCTCTTGCAATAAGTTTGAATAAACCATCTTTACGACAATTGTACCTGAATATCTCTCCTTGCTCTTTATGTAGGTTTATTAGAAAGAATAGATAAAATAAATAGTTTGCCATCTTCTGTGGAGCCTCAAAAGAAATAAATCTTTGTTCTAATTATTCTCTTCCAGAGCACAGAGTCATTCTGTATTGCCTTTCAATAAAGCTCCCCATTGAAGTCCATCATCCATGGCAGAAATGACGAAACCAGATGACTAAGATTCCAAAGACATATTTGTAACAAGATGGTTTCCTAATAGTTGCAAAAATGAAGATGATATTAATTTAATGGATAACATTTAACAACACCTGCAATGTTTCAGCTTTAAAACAGAATTGTGCTGTTCACCCAGAACCGCACAGCATAGAAATAACAATTATAACGTTCGGTACCAGCAAACCTTCCATGAATTCATGAATATTGTTGGCATGAGAATTTTTCTCTCAAAACTAGTTGTCAAAATCGAGTTAGTTACCCTCTAATTGTGGTAGCCCACTTGTGGTTATCGTTGTCAAAATATCTGCGATCGTACCCGGATCGTACCGGGTGACTCAGAAACGTGACCCGACGCAATCTGTGATAGAAATTTCAGTAAGTGGCCGATTGAAATGCTTCAAGCGTTGTTCTGTCACAAAGACTAGCGCACGCTATGAGTATTTTTCGCAATTTTCCCGGCACGGTCAATTTCTCGAATAAAGGATTTCGAGGAAATGGGCATGCCTGAAGTCTTCAAAAAGTAGTAAAAAGCAGGGGATCGATTTCCAGCCATTCCAGATCTTCAAAGCAATGACGGGCGTGTTTTATTTCAGCCAGGGAATAGGCAACTCAGTCGGAAACCTTCAGAGCCAGTTTATAGTCCTTAGGTACCTTTGAAGATTTGAAATGTTTTTGAATTGATCCCTTCTTTTTGACAACTGTTTGAGGACTTCAAGCATGCTCTTTTCCTCGAAGTCCTTAATTTGAGTTACTTGCTGTGCCAAAAAAAATTACGAAAAATACTCATAACGTAGGCTAGTCTGTTAGCGACAGAAGAACGCTTGAAACATTTCAATCGGCCACTTACGTTTAGTCTATCTGGGTCAACCGGTAGTCAATAGCAACTAACATAAAGTCCCGAAATCATACCGCTCCAAAAAGTCACGTTTGCGCAACAAAGACATATTTTGTAAAACAATAGCAGGAGTTGAGTTGCTTTTGATTGACACCGCAATTCAAAATGATTAGTGATCGCAGACAAAGGAAATTCTCTCAACCATTAATTCAAAACAAACAAAGCAGCAAAAGCTTCTCTGAAACCCAGGTAGCTAGCTCGCTCTTTGTGCACTCCAGAAATTGTTTTTGAGGGCAAACCAAGGGCGATATGACGACCTTATAGTTGCCCCGTTGCAGTTAATTTCTAATTTTTGGTTTGCAAAAATTACCTATGTTCTCCTTGCTGGTTTCTTCTTTGGTAAATTTCTTGGTTTTGCTTTCTAAACGACATATATTTCTCAAGTTGAAATGAACTGTTGGATCGTGTGACCGACGTCTCTGGCGGCAGCCATTGCAATAACGAAAGTGAGACTGTTCTCAGCCTTCTCTTGCTCTTGAATTATTGCAAAGAGGCTGAGAACAGTCTCACTTTCGTCTCACTTTCGTACTCATGCATTGAAAATGGCACCAGAACCCAATAAAGAGGCTTACTACGATAAAGAGGCGAAAAACAATCACACAGCCTCGCTTTCGTTTGCGCGATATGACGTGATTTCGCTCAAATTGCATATTTGTATACGTAATTTCACAAGGAGAAGGCGACAAATAGTGGAAAAACGTATCATACATCATTCATAGCAGTATTATCTTGTATTTTATCATCAATCAAAGCAACCCCGGACTTGTCCTTTAAGGAAAACTAAATATTTTCATAGTCAAAATCACAGGCAATCATAAACGAAAAACCACAATTAACAGGTGAATGGATTTGAATTTGGGCATATTTTTCCAAAATATTTTCGTGCTGACTTTGCCCTGATATTCTTTGGCAGCGATGTTTTTAAGATGGACCATGGCTTCGGTTTACGGTTTACCATTGCTGTGGTAACGTCAGGTGACCAATTCAAACATTCTCAGATGGGGTCTATAAACAAAGCAGTCAATTCGCTATCAGGTCCGACAATTGCTAAGATGCAGATGATAACGCAATTAATCTGCAATAATTTTTAACATAATCCTTGATAGCCAACTTGAACATAAATACCTCATTCATTGATAATGCATTTAGAGTTGAAATATTAATCTTGAACGTCCAAATTTGCCTCCAACTCCAACACAGAGCTTTTTGGTTTTGGCCTAAGCTGTTAACGCGCTGCTTTGTGGAATCTCCTCAGTCATAGCAAAGTACAGCAAGAATCCTTGTGCTTAGGAACACATTGCAACAGAAATCCGAAACTGAACTTTACAGTTAGATTCACAAATTTAGTCCCGCAGAGACGTCGTTCTTACGTCATTCTTAATTCAAGAAAAACTTCAAATATTACATTAAAAATTATTCATAAGCGAAATAATTCCCTTGGGCTATCTTGCAATCTTCATTATTCAAATCCTTGAATGAAATGCTTTTGGTATCATCTCTCTCGATCTCTCGAAATCATTACGAAACATGCCAGCTTTAATTCAAAATGGGGGTTTTCCGACGATCCGAAGGGCGTTGCCCCAAAAAATGTATTTAACCCTATCTGTACTGGGCGATTTTTTAGGTAGGAAAATTGGCAAATGTATACCTTCTTAACCAGAAAAATTCTATTTAATCAACCACTCAACCGATTTTCTCCAAATTTGTTTCAAATAGTAGGAAACATGTCATAGTTCAAAAATATATACTTTTCAAAAATTTTACTTTCTATTTTTCGCACAATTAGCTTTAAATTAGCCTTTTGTTGCATGCATTTATTTTCATCGCAGGTTTTTGCCAGTCCTGATATCAGCAAATATGAAGAAAATCGAATGGTGCATGTTTGAGATCGATCAGGCAAACGAAACGAAAACTACGGACATTCTAAGCTTTTTCTTGGTTGACTTCTCTCCAAATATGGTATTACTGTGGTCACATGATCAGAGGTAGAACAATGAAATGTTAAGAATTTAATTTCCTATGAAATTTGAGTAAAAGCCACCAAAACTGGTGGTTATATCTCTTGTCGTTGTAGCGAAACGCAGCAAAGTCTGGTAGGGGGGGGGGGGGCGAAAAATACCCCCCCCCCCCCAACAGTACAAATAGGGTTAACATTGAGGCATTGCGAGCGGGAGTAACATAGGTGGACTGCCATGTTACTCCCGCTCGCATGCCTTAGTCACGTTTTCGTCTGGATCCAGCCCTGGAAAGGCAGCTTATTATATTGTGTGGTAATTTTCAGATCAAAGTTTGGCATCTCTATTTCTGGTCTCGGCGGAGGCCCTGATACACAGTTCGTATGCACCGTTCCCGTTACCGTATATGAGTAAGAGAGGTGAAATGCTTTTGTGCATTGTTCTGTATAAGAAGATTGCTTACGATTTGACCACGTGTTTCACGCTCATTTTGTACCAACGATTTTCGTAAAGTCGAATTTCGCTATCTTTCAGTGCTCATAAAACCGCAAGAAAGATCATGAGCGATAGGACACCAAGTGTGTGCCACCTTAACGTTATTTTGGTAGCGAGCCACCTTAATCAATTGTTTTTAGTGTTTTTGCCTATTTTTACTTGGTAGTGAGCCACCTTATCGCGGTTTTGCCATTTTGAAATTTTTGGTAATGAGCCACCTTAAGTGCAGATCCACCTTAACCGTAAAGCCCTGAGAGGGAAAAACTTATGGGCAGGTTATCACTGGCTTTCGCTTTGTTCAGCCGTGGTCACATCCATCCAACATTGGGCATACCTTATACGGAATTCCGCCCGGGCGATTCTGCTCTGCTCTGATTGGTCAATGAAAATCGAGTTTTCAAAATCGGAGGTCGCGCCAAAACTCTTGGTCAGAATGAACAGCAACAACGGGAATATTTTATTGCAATCAGAACGAGAACGAGCAAAAAAGAAATGGCGTGAAGTGTCTGCTTCGTTTGGCCAAGCTACCTCGCTTCCTGTGTTGGACATATTTGAGCGAGCAAATCAAAGATCATGCTGTTCACAAGAAAGTTCTCCATGCTTCAAAGCTGTCATTCCAGGATCGTCCTCCCCGTACAAGGTAACCCTTTTCGTTTTGTTTATCAGAAATTCGCGGCTGAGGCCTGCCTGTTTATATTGAGGAGAATCATACCACCTTCCAGCCTGTGAGCTGAGAGATGAGATCCCACCCTTCTATATGATCCCTTGTAACAAATACGTAGGACTAGTGCAGGTCGCAAAATCAATTGAACAATCGTCATTTTAAGTATAATCTCCTAAACATTAATTATGTGGCCATTTTCTATTTGTTGCTGCAGGAGATGGGAGTTGGATGAGAATCTCGAACACAAATTTTGCTCCTCAACGTAGAATTGCAGGGCCTTGCTTCGAACTTATAATCTTCCAAAATCACCTTTTCTGGCTTTTTAGTTCCCCCTCTTAAATCAATAGAATCACTAAGTGTTGGGATGAGTGGGGGTGAGGGTTGAGGCTTTTAATTCAATCAAGGGCTTTTCCCATAGCTGTTGTCAATAACAGTTGTTGTCTCTCAGCCAAACTGTGAACTTTTAATACTGACTGCGCTCCCAAATCATCCCCCTTTGTGTTCCCTACCCTAAATCCAGACAAAAAATTGATTATATTGTAGCAGAGTCTATCTTTCTCCACAGCCCCAAAGTGTCAAAGTTTCCTCTCCATATCTGAACTGGCAAGAGGGAGAGATTTGTACAGCAAAAGATCCCAATCCCAGTCAGATACGAAAAAGAAATCTGCATAGTGCTCAAGAAAGTCTACATCTCTGAGTGCACTGGTAAATCAAACTCAATGCAGCAGAGAGGGAGAGAACAAAATCATATGGTTGGCTCTCAGGCTTTAATGACAGTGTGAAGTAACTTCTTCAGAATCACATAGATAACTTTTTGATGAAGATCGCATAGATACTTTGATGATGAAGAATCAGATAGTTTTGTACAAATTGCAGAACTTGTGCTCAACTGTAGACTACAGTAGATTAATTGCAGGTTACATTGACAGAAGTACCCTAATGCTGCCAGCAATATAGAAGCAAAAATGTTTGTAACATATCTATAAGTATGTAAGGTATTTGTGTAAGCTTGTAGGAATTATAAAGTAACTTCCAGTGATAATGTCACATAAGCAATCCTTGGAACTGAAGCCAGAGAAAATCATTACCTCAAAGCTGCTGGATTTTAAAGAAAATTAGAACTGGACACATTTAACAATGTGTGTAAAGTTTAAAATCAGGGCATTTCAGACCAATAATGCCTCTAGAAATGTCTGGGAGCAATTGCCCCCCATTAAAATTTTGAATTAAGGGCCAGTAAAATATCTACTGTTTCCTCTTTTGCATTGTATTTCAGAAAAATTTCAATCATGGTATTGTAGAAATTGATTTTTTCTTGAGGTGGTAAATTGACATTCTTGAAAGATGATAAAACTTATACAATGGAAGCAAGCTATTCTCTTAGCATTGGAAATCTGTTTTATAACTGCACTTTTTGTCAGTGGCAGACAAAAAATAGCGAGGAGGTAAAAGTAAAAAGTATTCAGACTGGGGGTATAACCAGACCTACAATTACATTTTTTGTGAAATTTTTTAAAGTGGGGGGCATTAACCCTCCCAAACCAAACCCCCTGCCACTGGCCATGCCACTGAAGAATCCCCCCCCCATTCCTGAATCTCAAAAAGATACAGTTCTGGAATAAAAGGGGTTGATGGAAAATTTCCCCTTGATAAATATGGGTGTCTGGAATGAAAAGGATGAGTAAAAAGTTCTTGTAATCTCATGACATGCACAAGTTGTTTTATTTAAGCAATATTATGCAATTGAAACACAAAATTCAAACCAGTCAAATCAAATAACGCAACAAAATTTCACAATATCAACTTCTTTTTTATCATGAAACCAAAGGTGTGATTTAATCGCTATTGAAGTTGAACCAAAGAAATTATCAAGGATAATGCTAGGATTAAGAACTATTTAGTTTCTTCTGCTAACGACTTTTGCACTATTGTCAGCAAAAATTTAGGATGGACTCCGTGCCTGTAAGCTTGAAACTAATAAACTAATAAAAAGGGGAGGGATGTATCTTTCTGAAATTGAAACATTTCAGAATTTGTTCCATGCACTACACAGCATAGAACGTACCCAAAGCCAAATCACAAGAAAAGACAGCAGTATCTCAATTCAACTATAGTTTCAAAATCCATTATTGTTTTTTCATGAATTATCATGAAGTATGCATACCCTTTGCACATTGATTTGTTCTTTCTCAAATCTAATTAACCACATTATTCAGCCAAATATAAAGCCCCAAACAACAGAGCAACTACTGTTATTGTTTGCCAAGCATATGAGATTTGCTTGCCAAACAAATTTTGCCCTTTCACCATTTCACACACAAAATTGCTTCACCATATGAAGTAAGCAGGTTTCAAGAGCAATGATTTTGATAAAAGTTAAACAATTTTCTGTTTGCCACAAGAGAAATGTTTGTCAAACAATGTTTTGTGACATGGCCAAAGAGACAAACCTTTGCTTGGAGTGAATCTCATATGTATGGGAAACAACATTTGCTTGTTTCGCCAGGACTTCACAGTATAGATGAATTTAATTTACCACCTTGTTCATATTCTAACAAGGTACAAGTGACTATTTCTTGTGGAGGGTGGGGATGGAAAACATCTGGTAATGGCTATCAAAATGATGCCTACTCAAAAAAAAGAGGGACAAAGAATAATGCACATTTTAAGGATGGAACATTCATGAAGATAGTGCAAGATAAATCCTGTAAATTTCTAAAAAGATCGTTCTTCAGCCAGTTTGCAGAGTATGGCAGTTCTTGACAAGATCTTGCGCGTGCAGACCAAGGAGGCAGTGGTGTGCTCATGTGCAAGATCTTTGATTCCTATGTTTTCAAAGTATAATGAACAAAAGACCTCATTCAAAATCAGCCTGCACACAAAATTTTCAAAAAAAATCTTATGGATGCAACTGCCACACTCTGCAGACTGGCTCTTCAGACAGTAAGTTCACTTCTAGCCCTGCTTCACCTTGAAGTAATTCTTAGATGCAACTGCTTGTTTTTTTCTCATCACATTTAAAATATAGGTACTTTTCTTGTTTCATGTGCTTCAGCTGTGAAGATGTAAATCTTCATGCAAATGAAATCACAAGAGTATTGAAGATACTTTTACCATACATACATGAACTTTAGTGGGGGGGGGGGGGGGCTGATCATACTTTACTGCGACATTGGAAAGGCCACCGGAAAATCAGGGTGACAAGAATTCCATAAAATGTGGCACTCGCAGTTTCGGACACTGTGCCTATAACCTATACTGATCCTAACTACACCCCACTAGAACCCTACCAAAACCCTATAGGTGTGCGATGCTGCATTAGCCCCTAAAATGGCTGTACAGTAAATGTCTTCCACCCCCTCCCCACCATCAAGAATAAATTACCTGTCCCTAAATGCAGTCAAATCTGGTTTGTGAAGGACCTAATCTAAAATAGTGTCCTTGATGTCTTTTTAAACAGAGTTCAGCTCAGAACTGTCCTCCTCAACTTTGAATAATACTCTTCTTTATTTGAGAAACAGATTTTGAATCATTCATATTGTATGGGCCTTGCTTGGTTGGGTTCAGGTACTAAGGGTAGTGATGTGCAGATTCTTTGCCAGTGTTTATTATTTCAATCTTCTCTCTTTGCAAAAATCAAACCCGAATCAAATCTGTCTGTCAAAACAGACTTGCAATTCCAATCTTTGGTAATCACGTCTTTTTTAAATGCTCATGCTTTGCAAAGCACATAATGATAGTTTTATCGAGAGCGAGACGACACGACGGCGTACATGACAGAATCTTGCCAATCTTCACTTATTTGCAACTCCAATTTAAATTCCATGTCTTGTCTGATCCATGGTCTCTCAGTTTGAATGCTGTCACCACCAATGTAGCACCTACTAGATGCTTTATGTACTGCCATAAACTTCCCAAATCAAAGCTAGGCTCGTTAGGAAAGGACACTGCTGTCCATATTGACCATTGACAATTTTGGCGTTTCGTGTTCGGCCTAAAATCTGAACGGCTTCTGCTTGTACTCTCAAGTACCGAATAATCGTCCCCCCCCCCCGCTTATTAATTTTTGAAAAATTTTCCAACCCCCCCACTTTTATTCCAACCCCCCCTTTTATTAATTCTTAAAAAATAGAAGTAATAGTGAACAAATTTTTTTAATAATTCTTGCTAAGCAAATGTACTTACTGTATTTATTAACTTTATTCTCCTTTGTTTGTCTGACCCGTGTTACATACGTGCTTTACATACGTGGTACCCATGTTAGATACGTGTTTTACTAAGAAAACGAAAAACGACTATTCTCAATTTTTCCAACCCCCCCGATTGTTCCAACCCCCCCGATTATTATTATATTGAACCATTTCCAACCCCCCCGATTATTCTCACCCCCCCGTTTATTCGGTACTTGAGAGTAGTGTAATGCTCCACAATTCCTCCGCTTCAACATGATCTTTGCGTGAAAATAAACGAAAAATAGGCCAGGAGGTGACTTTCATAATGATGAATTGATTAGGCTACACATTCTGTGTATGTGACATCGTTGAAGTTCTGCTCTGATCTCCCAAAGATTCACCAACAAGGCCATTTCGATTTGCGAAAAGAATTTTGTAAGATGAACCCCCTGATTTTTTGACAGTTTCTGCTGGCTCCCCGCTGTCAGGTCTTTTGTTAAGCTCTTCGCCTGCGCAGTAGAAATGTTGGATGGATGTGACCACGGCTGAACAAAGCGAAAGCCAGTGATAACCTGCCCATAAGTTTTTCCCTCTCAGGGCTTTACGGTTAAGGTGGATCTGCACTTAAGGTGGCTCATTACCAAAAATTTCAAAATGGCAAAACCGCGATAAGGTGGCTCACTACCAAGTAAAAATAGGCAAAAACACTAAAAACAATTGATTAAGGTGGCTCGCTACCAAAATAACGTTAAGGTGGCACAAGGTGGATCTGCACTTAAGGTGGCTCATTACCAAAAATTTCAAAATGGCAAAACCGCGATAAGGTGGCTCACTACCAAGTAAAAATAGGCAAAAACACTAAAAACAATTGATTAAGGTGGCTCGCTACCAAAATAACGTTAAGGTGGCACAAGGTGGATCTGCACTTAAGGTGGCTCATTACCAAAAATTTCAAAATGGCAAAACCGCGATAAGGTGGCTCACTACCAAGTAAAAATAGGCAAAAACACTAAAAACAATTGATTAAGGTGGCTCGCTACCAAAATAACGTTAAGGTGGCACACACTTGGTGTCCTATCGCTCATGGAAAGATGACAAAAATACTTTGGTCTCTCGGCTTATATCTAAAATTCTAATCATTCAAATCCATCTAGTACTCTTTGTGCTTTGAATTTTTGAAAGCGAAAACTCGTTTCTTGTTCACTTATGATGTCTATCTTGTATGGCGTTAGCAGTGATGGTCGAACCATATGGTGGGCGCTTTGAAAGTGAAATTCCAATCAGATTGGCGTATTGATCGATTCTATTCTTGAACAGTGTTGATTCCCTTTAAGATATCAGAAACAGCAAAACTCATGTTTCAAACTTAGAGGAAATATGTAGCCCCGAAATACATAGATATTTCGTGTTTGCCGAACGAAATGATATCGTCGACGTATGAGTTATAATTCTAACAAATGGCATGCATTGTTATTTAATGGGATTTAACCAGTAAGAGTCAATCTTAAGTTAAGAACTCAAAAGAAAATATACCCTTCCACGGTAAAAGTACATTCTTCACTGGAGAACGAGGTAAAATCATAGATATTTCTGCTGTGTGGACAGAAAACAAGTCCATCGTCCAAAGTCTATATTACAACCCCAGAAAACTAGTTTTAGGTCTCATTGTAAAGTTTTTTTATACATATGAAAAATTACAATAAAAAAATTTTACATTCTACTATACCTTCCTGATACTGTACAACACTACAGGGACGATGCCAAGGGGAGCGAAAGACAATGACTACCCCATGGCCAATAGAAAAGTCACGCAACGTTTAACTACATACAATTAGGTACACTAGGAACGATTAAAACCTAATGGATACTATATTAGATTCTGCCTAACATCAGATGCCAGGTTAGGTTTGTGTTGAAATTTGAACAAGTCACGAGCACAGCTCTTTGTAAGATTTTCTTAGGATACCTGCAAGTTTACCCTGTTAGAATCGGGGCGACAGGCTTTATCTTCAACCCTCTTGCCTTTCCACAGCTTGTTTTCAATTTTGCCCAGTGAAAAAATATCATCGACGTATGGACCAGGAAACAGCATTGTCAGGTTGCCATGCTTTCGGATAGCTGTTTCAACATTTTGAGGATTTACATCAGAATCACTGAATTACTGGAGCACTTTAATCAGAAGTGGTAAATTTTTCGCCGTAAATGACAGCTGAGAACATCACATTTCGCCAAAACTCAATCACCTCTTCAAATACTCGTTGAATGAGCCCTTGATAAACACATTTTTGGTGGAAAGGCTTAATTAAAAGCGTCAAAAACAACAAATCGGCCATTTACAGCATGCTATAAAAGCAAACAACACTTCTCAAAACAAGGTATATCAGGTTTCATCGAAATTGAGATCGTTCTGTTGACAACGCTAGCTGACATTAACTGGTCACCATGAAGGTTCTCATTGTTGTATTACTCCTCTCTTTGGCAGTTTTTGTGAGGGCCAGGAGTCTACAAGATTGTAAGTTTTTGTATATTTTAAATTTGAGATAGTTCTGTCTTTTATTCATTTTCTCATTACTTTTGTTCATCATAATTCGTATCTAAAGATGTTGATTTATTACATGAACCGTACAGGCTATGTGCACATTAATGTGGTTTTCATGCCTGAAGAACTCTTTGAGAATATTTCTAATTTCTTCAAAATTCTTGTTGAAGAAAATTTACTGTCTTTCATATGGCCTAAGGATTCTTATCAAAATGTGAAGTATTCTTGTAAATTCTTAAGAAGAAGGCCTGTACTGAAGAGACTATACTGGAATACGCAAGATACAGTGAAATCATATCAGCCTCAATTCGATGCTGTCTTATAGTCTCAGATTATTTGTTTTGAGCAGATGTTGAAAATTCTGTCAGCTCTTATTTGCTGGGTATCCATATGATTGCTTGCGCGCAGATTCCACTAGTTACGCTGAAGTTAGCTTAGGGAGGCAAAACCCGGCATAACTAAACTTTCTTCGGCGTAACTAAACTTATACTTCGGCGTAACTAAAGTTTCTTCGGCCTAACTAAACTTACTTCGGCGTAACTAACCTTACTTCGGCGTAACTAAAATATCTTCGGTCTAACTAAACTTACTTCGGCGTAACTAAACTCATTTCGGAGTAACTAAACATATTTCGGCGTAACTAAACTTACTTCGGCGTAACTAGACTTACTTCGCCGTAACTAAACTTACTTCACCGTAACTAAAAAGCTTACGTCGGCGTAACCAGTTGAGTCTGCGCGCAGGCTATCCATATGTATATCTTTGGTCACAAGAAGGCTATAAAGAAACGTAGCAAGGGTAGAGTAAATTTACAGCCAGAAAGGACGAGTTGAAGGCCAGACTATCTACACCATATCAGAACTATCTTCTCTTGATGAAACTGCATAGAAGATACATTATGTGTTTTGCATCTGCCCATAACTAATATCTTTTCTATCTGCTGGTTGTTGCAAAGCGCTTCATACCATTAACTCATCGTGTCAAACGTACTGCTTTCTGGGCTGCTTATTGGGCGTGCTTGCATCATGCTGCTGTCGGGTATTATTAAAGAAAACAACTTGCACCACGTATACAGTAAATGTATCAGTTGCAAGCTTTAAAAGAAAAATCAAAACCTGGACGGGTGAGGGTGAACAGTGTAATTGTAAAATTTGTAAGTAGCCTGTCCATTATGTTATGTAGCTTGTAAATATTAATTCTTAGACATCTTTGTAAATTATATTGTAAATAGTTGGTATTAATTAGTTTTCTACAACTATTGCCACACCAACTGTAAATAATGATTATGAATTGAATTGAATTGATTTGATTTGAATTGAATTGATTTGATTTGAAATGTATATTGAATCTGTACAAGACCATGACCATCGTTGGTAGACAATTTATGACTATATCATTCCTAACATTTTAGATTCACCAGAAGAAGAAAATTTTGCCCTTGGAGTTGATGATGATGGCAAAGGAGGACAGACTAGGGACCTCCAACCAGCAGCCCAGGTTTGATTCAGAGATTATAATGATAATGATAATAATAATAATAATAATAATAATAATAATAATAATAATAATAATAATAATAATAATAATAATAATGATAATGATAATGATAATAATAATTTATCTATTTAAGGTTGGCATGATAAAGATAGTTATAAAAAGCTAATTAAGGCCAACCATTTAACAAAAGTGAAAACTGAATAATCCTATTTACATGTTTTTATAAAAATCCTAAATTATTTACATAGATCTTGCACAATCTACAGTTGCAGTCGCTGAATGTTTTTTTATTTTCCTCTTAAATTCTGTCAAGGTATGAGACTCTTTTATTTCTAGTGGCAACGATTGCCAGAGTTTGTGTCCAAATTGAGACAATATAAACATTACGTTACGTGTCTTGCTAAACAGTGTGTCTGAAGTCATTCCATGCAACTGCAAGGGCGCCGTAGCCACGGGGGCAACGGGGCCGCGCAGGGGGGAGCAAAATGCCCTTTCCAAAAATTGATTTCCGATGAATATTGATTCATCGAGTCTGATATTCATTGGAAGTGAGTTGTTTCTCATCCGCAGTCACAATACTAGAACGATTCCTTCTGCTCTCAATAGCACAGTACGTTCGTTCGGAGATGTTCTGTACAATGGGCTAAACAACGATTCCTGATTTGTTTCAACAGCCAAATTTGACACCCTAAGGTACCCTTTCTGCTGCTTCTGCCCCCGCCGCATCATGAAGCTTCCGGCGCCTCTGCATGCAACTTTCACCAAAATCCACCTTTTTGACGCAAGATCGAGGAATCAACCGTCTAATCTGATTTCCTTTCCATCAACAAGGACAAATTTTGTAACATTAGCGCATTGTCTCAAAAATTCTTTTTCGCGTACATAGTGAGTGAGCTATAACTACCTATGTTTTACGGCAATTGTTACATCCTGCTTTGTTTTACATCCGTGGCTAGATTACTCGGCCGTTGAAATCTCTTTGCCTGTGATCACAGTTCACTTTGAAAAAGGTGTGTCAATTATAGCCAACTGACGGTATTGTTACAAAAATAGGCCCTTGCTTTAAGGGAATCGACACTGTTAAATTGGTCTTTCGCCACGTCAATTTTTAAGGATCAAGTGAGATGGCATTTTGAAAGCGGGGTCCAATCAGATGGTATAGTATATATTCTACTTTAAACTCACATGTGGGTCGATTCCCTTTAACTGAGGGCCTTTTTAACCCTAGTGTCTTTGGGTATGGCTCAAATGTTGGACCTCTAATCCCAAGATCTCTACCAGATGTGGTTGGGCTTACGCGGAGTGTCATGCAAGAGTTAAGGAAAACAAAAACAGAAGACTTTTGAGTGAACAAGCTCAGGTGTAGATCAAATTTCCATTTGAACTTTGGCTCTTTCAGCACATAGGGCACAGTGTAAGGTCAGAGTTGAAAAGCCATTGCACTCCTTCGTGATTAAGGCTCGATATCTTTGCATGCATCAAGGGCCAAGTTCTTGTGACTCGGACCTCGGACAAGCTTTTGCTGTAGTTTGAACAGTATAGGTGAAGATAGATTTCCTTATAAGGTTGACTACAATGCAAGAAATCTTTCCAATGAGTTCCAGTTTGAGTCTGTTTTCTAAGTCCCGGTATGGTAAGATTATGAAAAAAGATGTCAAAAGACTTTTTCCTATAAATCCCATTTTCAAAGATTACAGTTCCAGCTGTAACATACAGAGATCATTGCATCGTTCGAATCAAATATTTTCAAAAATGTCTTCTGGGCTTCTGGAACCGTGAAATTTTGAGACGTTGTGCCACGCAAAGTTCAGTGAACTCCCAATTTGCCTCTCGAAGATGTTTGCAGAATTCATTTGGACTACTTTATACTTGATTTGCAATAGGCAACAGTTTCAAGTGATTCAAAAGTGCAATTTTGTAGTCAAATAATTCCTGCTTCAATTTGATTGATTCATAACGCTGTTTTCTTATTATTCAGTGTCTTTGGGACTGGCTTGTGTGCGGGAACAAAAGACCAAAGGGTGCACCTGTTGGCAAATGTGGACGAATCTACCGTGAATGTCTTGAGGCAATAAAGAAGGGCAAGACCCCTGCACCACCTGTACCAGATACGCCTCTCCCCCCACCACCAGTCGATGAATAGGTGAGTTAATTAAATCAACTAAATGAGCATAGGTTTAGGCACAGATTTAACGCAGTAAGTCCACTTTGCAATTGAGGTTAAGAGGCCCTTTACATGGAGACCCGACATGAAACTCATGCCGGCCTGAACTCGTGCCGCCATGAAAATGCACTCTGTTTACATGAGAGCCGATATGAAACTCATGCCGGCATGAACTCATATCGCCACGAGACCCGACATGAAACATTCCAAATACGTCATACATTTGTCAAGTACATTTAATTTTCATATCGCCCCGATATGAAAAAATTTGTGTTTACATGAGATTTTCACCCCATTAAAAAGCGACATGAAATTTTCATGTCGCCCGGAATGAAAATTTCACGTCGCCCCGACATTATGTAAACACAACAGTAGCTTAGACCAGCACCCGATATGAACACTTGTGCCGGCATGAAACTCATGCCGGCATGAGTTTCATATCGGGTCTCATGCAAAGGGCCTCTAAGGATAACAAGCATTTCCTCCAGCACTGTCCTTTGTTTAACAACTTTCGTGTGAATCTCCATGGCGAACTCTCAGAATGTCTGAACCTAGATATTTCCAACCTTGATGATAATTTCTTTTGTTCACTGCTATTGTATGGAAGTGCTGAATGTCCGTATATCATCTACAGAATGATACTTGAAGCCACAATAAAGTACATTAAATCAACCAAGCGTTTTGATCTTGTAGAATACGAAACTTAACATATCTGGAAACAAAGAATTCGTGCTTGACATGTTAGTGGCTGTGTATGTTTGTGTGTACTGTTTGTGAATGTATCTGTGTGTATGTTTGTATGTAAGTCCTTATGTGTACGTGTGTATTCGTTAAATTAATTTGATATATTTGAAATTGCAAGTGTCATTTATAGTGGGAACTCGCTGACAATATGTCCTTTCCCGTTCCCGCTATGGATGGCACGTAGTTGCTAAATCTTGTTGTTTGTTTCTTTTAATTATTTTCATTGAATAAAAAAAATGAACAGGTGAGATAAAAGAACTATTACTTTATATAGTACCAGGTGTGACAAAAAATAAATTCACTTCTGAAAGGCAACGTTAAATCGTACACTGGACAGATTTTGAAAATTTACGACTTCAGCTTTTGCAAAAAGCCCGAATTTTGTGGATTTTGTGGATGTTTCAGTCTTCTGTTTCTTGAGCTGCAAGCGAGTTTCTTTAAAATTTTCGGTCACGAAGACACTTAAACGACGTCAAAGTGTCGATCAAATTTTGTCAAGATTCGACCTGAATGGAAAAAGAAACTTTTTCGTGGTGATAGGGATTCAGAAATGGATTAGTTATAATTTGCTGCACGAGTGTTAGCCAGTAATTTTCAAGAGCAGAGTTTCAAGTGATAAGGCCCCTGAAATTTCTAATCAGACAACTCCGAACCTTGCATCTAATTTCGAATGATTCAACCCTTCGTACTTGCTACTGTAATTCAAATGTAATAGAAAATTCAAGAAAATTTCAGACATTTTCAAATTGCAAATCTTCTTCTGTTGTTAGACATACCAGCCTTCCAGATGATGTTACCACCCAAACGAAGAGTTCATCAATGGACATAATAAACAACTGTTAAAATGAACATGAAGTAGTACAGCTTCTTTAGTATTTGTGGTTTGTAATGGCATTCGTGTCTCTTTCTAAATGCGTCACTTGCTTTCTTTTAATTACAGCGAGTCTCAAACATTGAGGAATTTACCAAAATTAGGTGTCCGAAGTACTTTAACTTTCATTCAACTATCTGAAGTTTCTTGATGTACAATCAGATATTTTTTGAAAAAAGAAATAACTGAATTTTCGGCAAAATCTTCTGGTATTTAATTGAGACTCAAAACAAGGTACAAATAGACGATAACGCTAAACCTGCTACTCCCGCCTCATTTTCGAATTCTGTTCCTTCACATTTCCCAAAAACACCTTACTCTTCCCAGGTGTACTCTTCCCTAGGCTTACCACGTGATTCATTGTATTCATTCAATATTTCTAATTTGATTTTTATTACCATCCAATTCACTGAGCGATGTTAAGACTTTAGTAATGAGTCTACCCAGCCTTTCTCCATGGATTTTGATGGAGGAAGAAAGACATAGTCTTGGAACAAGTCTACGACAAAGTTAAAGATGGTGACAGGGAGCTTTTTACCAAGATGCATTACGGTCTAATTAAGAAACTGCAACGATTCTACACGACTTCGATTAAAGAGCGCACTGCATCTTTATAAAAAGCACCCTGTCGCCACCATTACCGTGTCATCGTCTAGTAGGAAATGTCAGAAACAAGTTGCAAGAAATCCGCATCAAGATGTTGCAAACCAAAAGATTTTTGCCCAGTCCATGAGCAATAGGAGACGAAATTAGTGATTTCAATGGCCTAAGCTACGATAAATGGCCTAAGATACACTCATCGTGATTTAACTACGTAGGTAACTCATTCTGCTGTTAAGATATAATGATAACTTACTCAAGTTCTTCTTTGTCGTTTCCTAATCTCGCAAATAAAGTCTGAATCGCATTTTCCAAGCCAACACAATCAACATTACAGATCGAGTCCTTTTAACCGCCATTATTCTACATCAACGGTTTATGAATGAAGCTTCACTCCTCCGCAAGCAACCTTCATTCAAGATGGCGGTTGGTTTTGGTTGGTTTCGGTTGGAAAATAAGATTCAGATAGTAATTGCAACATTAGAAAACGACGAAAAAGAACTCTAGTAAATTCCCATCATTAATTGCAAATTAAAATCATTATGTCTCCTGTTGCTCATGCCCAGTCCAGTATAAGAGAACCTTGCCGTTACAACCAAGACATCTATGCCAAAAATGTAAACGGAGCTTCAGAACAAGATTCACAGAGGAAACGCCAATGGAACGTTGGCAAGAAACAGTTCTATTCAAGCAATATTAACATGAAAACATATCTTTATATTTGAACATGAGTCTACATGTGAACTACATACTAACTATCAAGGTAGAAAAGAATAAATATATTCATAACACTTGAGAAAACGCAACATTTGAAATCAAGAAAATGAGTCACAAAATGCAGAATGCGAGGCTTGCTTTTCTGTAACGCTGGATAAAGGGTTACAGCTTAAATTCTTTATTTTGCTTTTGCTTTGTTCTAAAATCAATAAGTTTTTTCCTCCGCCAAAAAATGTGCTCTGCCCAGCGTCCGTGCTTGTGTGGCTGTCTTCGAATGGACGAATATGAGGTGTTTAGGCGAACATAGACATTTCCTTGAAACAATGGAACATTCAATTTTGATTGGGAATAGAGCCCCCAACCCGAGTGCTTTCATATACCGCCTTCACACTGACACAGTTAAACCAGCTTTATCTACTCCAGGTTACGTTTCAACCAATCAAATGCATTCGATTTTTTAGATTGACCAATCAGAAGGTCCCTCTCGATAACCTTGTTCAGTTTAATCTGGTTTAGCTTGCAGTGTGAATGGGGTAATATTCTGTCTGACAAACAAAACGATCCCTAAAGTCTTTACCGGCTACGCCAAAAGAGCCTTCAACTTCGTGATACAGTAAAAACTGGCATACAATAACCTGTGATTTTCTGTAACAGCCTGAAATGGCTCCTGCATATTTCTCTAGTGGTTCTGATTTAAAAAGGTGCTTAATTGGCAAAATTTAGCCTTGGGGTTTTTACTATAGCGATAGTTGAAATGGAATGCTGGTTGACACAAAGAATGCAGAAATAAGGTTTCTTCACATTTTCAGGCAGTTTAGCTACAGTGGACAAAATTTCCTATGAAAAATGTTGATTGAATCTCTTTAGAACAACTGGTAGAGTTTCACCTCGCATATCCTTAAGCCTGACGACTTATTCCCAACTGCTTCTGGATAAACAAATACGACCTGACGACCTTCCTTGACCGAATGCTTGTAATAGCCCCAAACTGTAAGCAACAGATAAAACTCTTGGGAAATATTAGCATTATGCTTGTTTTGAATTCATCGCACACACAAGTTTTCATGCCGCGAAATACGTTAAAGAATTTGAAAGACTTTTACCAAGAGATTGATCACCTGACTAAAAATGGGTGGAAACAAACCTTGACCGATGTTGTATATTCAAAAAACCTTATCATTGGTCAAAATTAAAGATAAGAAATTCCGTCTGCCGGACCGAACTTCATCCAGCTACCTCGCTGCGATGGGTTGGGAGCACGTGATAACTTGCAAAATCCACTTATGCATCTGCGACATACGGCTGGACCAAAAGTCAGTGAGATCTCACAAACAGGAGGTTAGTTCTCGCCATTATGTTTGACAGTGGAATTCAAATTAAGGGGACAAATTTTCCTTGGAAACAGAAGCATTTTCAAGTTGCAGGAAAGTTCCAGTGATTCTAAGTTTCGACGCTAAACATGACATAATGTTACAAAATAATCGGAAAAAATGACTACAGTTATAAACATGATCGATAAGCTAAAATAATAGATAATGTGATATACAGCCTGGTAATTTATATTTACTTTGTGATAAATTGCAAACCGGATAAGGAAAGTAACACGGACAATAAACATCTCTTTCGAAATCTTCTTTAATTTTGTTCATTCTTAATTTTGTGGCTACATCTGACTTGACACTTGAGGCAGTTTTGTGGTACGATCTGGCAGCACGATAAAGTTTAATAGGCCTAATCGGCTAAGGTTTGTTTACACCCATTTCTGGTCCAGTGATCAATCTCTTGATAAGATATCTTTTGATTTCCATGTTGAATGTCAACACTGAAATTTCCAAAGAGTATGCTCACAAGAACGGAACTTGGTAAACTAACCTTTGCCGATTTCATCTACGAATGCAGCTATTGTCGTGCGTGCGACAAAAAACGCGTTATTGTTAACTGGAATGCCTCAAGAAAGAGCTACGCTTCAAGTGTGAATTAAGCTTAATTTTTTTTAGGCCTTGAAATTCCCAACTCAACAAAGCGTGGCTGAAAGACTTCAAGTTTGCCGCGAAAATTGCAACCTTTCCCAAAGTTATGCTGATTGCAAGAATTCTACGTTATAGCTATTCCCAATGGTCATATGACGTAAAATTAAAACTTATGGTACATCAAAATCCTTGCAATAAAGACGGCATTCACATATCTTTTGAAAACTCCCACTGAAATAATTTCTAGATCACGGAAAGCAAATCCAACATGTCGGTCCATTTGAACAGTCGACCTTCCATCCTACATTATACACATCTAGACAATAGTCACACGTCTCGGTGGATCTTTTAGCACATTGTTTGCACGAAAACAGAATAAAGCGGGCGAATGCTTACCCTTATGAATGGTATTGAGACAAAATGCCTCACACATCTATTTACGTTTTTGTACACAGATTGAACAACACATATTTAAATCTGAATAAGAAATTGAAAAAGGGCATTTTAGATACCAAAAGTAGTGACTATACAGAGTTTTTCAGAAAAAATGCAACCCAACTTTAGTCGAGATTCTTCAGGAAAGAGTAATATTTGAATCAATCTGATGCAGATCTTCTGAAAGCACAATCTTTCTTCTTTCCAATGATATCCAGGTTGGGTGTATTAATTGAATTGAATCATTGATCATTTCATTGACGTTTCAGTGAGTATGGCCTATTTTTGATGCAGGAAAGTGATAGGACATTTACACAAACGAAAACACGTCTTTGGGAGAGCTTATTATATCATTCTTAATGAATGCATAGTACGGGAATAAATTTGTCTTTTTCCAACCTGAGGCCATCACCTCAAGTGCTCCTAGGCCTGGAATGTCTTGATAAAATCTGTTTGTAATTTTTCACGATGATAAAGGAGTTGATTTTGCTGTTACAGCAGGCTGCATTTGAAATCTGCCATACTTACTAAAAAAATCAATTAAATGATACTTAATTCCATCAATGTATCCAGACTTCCTATCATCAGAAGGAAGAAAAATTGTACTTTCAAGCGGTACGCAGCACATCTATTCAAATCTTATCATTTTGAAAGATATTCAGTTATAGTTTGGCTGCATTTTTTCTGAAAGATCCTATATTCGGTTGATCCATGTCTGGGATGAGGTAAATATGCGCTTTCTGGCCTCCCTCGCGCATCTGACAGCATACGATGCTCTACTGACAACACTAACAGTGAAACTGTTTACATCAGTGAATGAAATACATGTATTACTTTTTTACTTTGTCTTCAAAAAGTTTTTATTAGTACACATGAGACAATTTTCTGATATTTTCATATAGAAATATTAAAATGCGTTCATTCTAAACTACGAATGTCTTTGATCAATCTACAAATTAAACTACAACGATATTGTTTACATTTTTCGCATGAAATGACGGAGAAACTGATTTATCAACATTTCTGCAAATCGACCTTTGTAAGCAAGGTAAGAGCAAGGTATCAAAACGTTTCATTGTCCCTTGGTTAGAGCTTGGGGTGTTCAAAATAAAACATGACTTGAGTGTGGCAAGGAAAATCTTCAAATTTGGCGCTAAAATCTCCTCCTAATTTTCCATTTCTCATAAATGTCTACAGGAACTTCTATCGATCTCTTCACATACTTTTAAGGTCGTAGATTATTGACTGACTGATTACAAGATAGATTCATACCAGACATTTGAGATATTTCCGGCTAATAAACTACCCAAATTATGGTTCAGAATATGGGGGCGGCGATCTTCCATATGGTGGCGATCTAGGAGGACCATTTGGTGGTGGCGTTTGTGGGTCAGTCTTGTTATCAATAAGAGCCTTTTCATCTCCTTCTGTAGACCCAGATGAGGATCCTTCTCCTTCTGTAGACGCAGACGAGGTTAAAGGGGCTTTCTCATTTGGCAAAATCAGCGGTTCAAGGCTGACCACATCGGGCTTTTCTTCATACTCTTCACGGAAAATCACAGGTTTCTTCTGATACAGGAATGTATTCTTGTCTTTACTCTGTGGTTCATATCGCCGCTTTCTTCGGTACAAAAAGAAGAATATCAGTCCTATAACAAGCAGAAGAACCGCGATGACGATAACCGGAATTAACACAACCTCCCACCATTTGTATTCGCTTTTCTTCTGGATTCTTGGTGCTTTGCTTGCATTGAGACCACCGCAGTTATTAGATCGTTTCTTTGATGTCGTTCTTGTGATAATGTAATCAGGAGCCATAGCGTCTTTAAATTCAGAGCCTTCCAATTTGGCTTTATAGGCTTCTGCTTCGATGCTGTTGCATTGGTCTGTTTGCAATGCTTCACATGAGTAGCTTACTACAACAGAGCCCCGGTAGAAGTTCTGCGCTCTGATCGTCTTATAGTCCACTGCAGTAGCCTTTGCAATCTTCTCTACAAGTTCAACTTTATTTTTCACATTTTTCATAAAATTGTCGTAATCTACATCGATAGTAACATTAAAGATATCATTGTAAACAATATTTTCATCAGTGACTTTCACGTTGAAGACAGCATTCTCTTGGTTTCCCGCTGAATCTGTGGCTTGGATAGCGAAGGAATTATCACCAACTCTGTCGAGCATAAATAATCCATACAAGTAATGATTCGTTGTGTCTAAATAGATTATTGATTCGTCTACAGCCATTAACTGCTGTGCTGCGTTCTTCTTCAGAGCTAGAGTCAAGCCGTACGTATCCTTGTCGATGTCGTCCTCAAAAACATCCTGCTTTATTTTCACTTTAAAAGCCTGCCCTGCTTTCACATCGATTAAATCGATCGAATTCTTCAACACAGGAGGCATATCTTTCACAGTTGGCTTTATCGTAACTGGTTCCATGGTAACTAGTGGTTCGGCTGTGGTTACTACTGGCATCATCTGTGTGGTGACTGGCTTCATTGTAGTTGTTTCAGGTTTCATCGTAGTTGTTTCCGGTTTCATCGTAGTTGTTTCCGGTTTCATAGTTGTTGTTTCCGGTTTCATAGTTGTTGTTTCCGGTTTCATAGTAGTCGTTACTGGTTTCATTGTTGTAATCTTTTCTTTAGTCGTGGCTGGCTCTTTGGTTGTGACTTGCGGCTTTTCGGTTGTTGTCTTCATTTTCTTTGTAGATTTAATTGTAGGTTTCGTTGATGGTGTTGTGATTTGTTGCGTTGTCACTTCTGGGGTTGGTTCTTTTGTGACGACAGGTGTAGGCTTGACCATGATTGTGGATGTGGTTGGTTTTATTGCCATCGTACTCGTCGACTTTATTATAAGAGATGGTGTTGCAGAAATGACAGGAGTACCAGAGATCACTGACGTCACAATGGTTGGAATTGGAACGGAAGCAGCTGGTGTAGCGACGGGGGTCGCTGCTGGATTTGCTTGCCTTCTACGTCTAAAATGGTTTCTGTATACATACCAACCAAGGAATGGCACACCAGTACTATCATATATGAACTTGTTGCCAGATGCTTGCTTTAGCATGCTTACTGAAGGATCACCTAATGAAAGAGAAAATATGTAATCATAGGTTGAACTGAAGTATCAAAATTTGTTGAATAATGGGAATATTTGCTGAATGAATTCGTTTGACACCAGTCATAGTACCGGGTGCGCCAAAATAAACTATGCAGTTTTGGCAGGCCACAATAAATCGTACACTGAACCGATTTGGAAGATTTATGACTTAATATTTAGCAGAAAGCCTGAATTAGATTCTAGGATTTTTTGCAAAGTTTTTTGTATCCAGTTTTTAGAGTTAGAAGCGAGTTTCTCAAAATTTCCGTTTTCAAAACACTGAAAACGATCAAAAACGTCGATCAAGTTTTCTAAAGAATCGACATGAACGGACAAAGAGAAACGATGGCGGGGTGATTTGGGGATTTAGAAATTGATTAGTGTAAGCTAATGCACGAGCAATATTTCAATGCTTGGCCTGTTGCGAAATTCTGTAGTAGCTGCAATAAAGTACCGCCCATAGCAGTAACAGCATCAAAAATTTAAAGAGATTCCATGCTTGCTAGCCTCACGACGCTTCCCTGTTTGTCTGTTTAACTCCCTTGACACAGGAATGCAACCTGCACCAAAGCATAAATTCAATGAAACGTCAAAAGGAAATACATTTATTTGCATTATTAAAAGTAGTTTTATATTCCTTCCAACACAGAACTAACACTCGTGCATTGGTTCATAACTGATCAATTTCAAAATCCCCAAATCATCACGAAAACGTTCTCTCTTTGTCCATTCATGTTTCGAGTCTTTAGAAAATTTGATCAACGGTTTTTGACCGTTTTCAGTGTTTTCGAAATTGAAAATTTTAAGAAATCGCTTATAGCTCCATAACTGGAAGACTAAAAAATTACAAAAGAATAATGGCATCTAATTGAGGATCTTAGCTCAAGATTAGCTCATAAATCTTCAAAATCGGTCCAGTATACGATTTATCGTGGCCTATCAAAAGTGCATAGTTTATTTTGGCACACCCAGTAGATCGTCAGAAAAGGGGCCTTTTCCATTTGTGCGAGATTTGCGATAACGCAAAGCTATTCATGAAAAGCACTTGAATTGTTCTTATTCGCTAGCATTTTCACGTGACATCTAATTTCAGATAGACTATAGTTGATTCTATGCCACATTTCTGTGTTGATTTTCATTTCTCTTCGGGCACTAAAATGCACTGTTGAGTGCATTCCGTTGCTTCTCTTGTGTACAGTTTCATTTCATTTCATTTTTCATTTTTCATTTTATCATATTTAAACACAAAAACCCTATCAGCTAAAAAAGAACTATTCCTATACAAAATAAACATCTATTTACAAATAAAATAATACAAATTTGCTGATCTTCCTAGGGATCGTGCTTCGGGAAGGATGCTAATTGTTTAAGAATTCCTTCAGTTTCCTTTTGAATGTGCTATTGTGGAACTCATTCTGATTTCTAATGGGATTTCATTCCACGTTTTAGCACCAGAGTAGAAAAAACTGCTTTTGGAGAATTCTAGGTTCTGTCTTGGGGTGTCCAGATCTAACTGATTTCTCGTTCGATGGTTAGATAATTGAGATCTGGTAACAAGCCTCCCTCTTAAGTTGTCCGGGCAGAGACCATTCATTTCTCCTTCCAACAATTAAACATTTTCAGTCTACAGCTGAAAAACAACCCGTTGGCTAAAATACTTTGTTGGGTAGCCCAAAACAAGATAGGAAATCAATTACAGCCCTGAAGAAGTCCTGCATGGCAGGACGAAATATTGGCGTAAAATTTGTTCAACCATTTGCTGTTGTTTTTGTTGTATTGCGGTGTTTCTGCCCTCAAACTTATTAATTTATTCGTCACCGCAAGCATCTTCGGATCCGACAATCGACGCTGGTATCGTGGCCTTTCCTTTTTCAAACTATAGGAAATTAAACCGGGCAATTGGTATCGTATCTTATTACACACATGCTATATAATCTATATCAAATGTTTATTATTGCTAAATGATGGTCCATTAACAATGTGGCGGATCAGAGCGGATTTCAATGTGGTACATTTTGTTAACACTGTCTTTTATTTCTCATTTTTTGCATCTGTGGTTCCTACAGCAGAAATGTATAGCCTGAAAATAGGAATTCATCTGAGCAATGACAACGTAAACTGCCGAGCTCAATTTTTCACGGCGTAGAAGCATTACATGGATTTGTGCCTGGATATACACACACCCTTTACTTAACGTTTTGAATTTATTCACATTTTGTTCCTGTTACATTTAATTTGGTTGATTATAGAGTTTAGTTTTCTTTAAAAATTAGTTTAAATAAATATATATATAGATAGCTGCCATACATAATTTTATGTAGTGCACAATAGCAATTATGATGATGATGATGATTACTGTGTATATAAATGCTGTTTTACAGCTTTCCCTGTCAAGTAAACAAAAAGAATATGAACTCTATTTACAATGCTATTTCCAACCTTAAGCAATAAGAAAAGAACTATAGAATCAATATAATTGTGGTGGACCACGTGACAGCTTTCTTAAATGCAGAAAGCTCTTTGTCGTTTTGGCTTCAGATCCCAATTTGTTCCAAAGTTTGGCTCCCCTGAATGAAACGCTCTTTTGTCCTAAGGATGTTTTCAAAAGCAGAAGGTTCAAATCCAGTTTGGAATTGCGTAATTTTCTTATGGGTGGAAAAATAGCGCTAGCGGAACACGGCACCAATGGTCCCAGAAATTTTTTCTCAGGTCTCCAGAAAGAACGAAAAGCAAGAAGAACGGGGTGGGGGGGGGGGGTTAATGGATTGGTGATTCAAATTTGTTTGCGTCAAAATCCAAAAAAAAATTTCTTGTCAATTTAGGCTGTCTCCAGTCAAAGAAAAGCACTGTTTATAGCTCAGTAAGTAGTAAGTCAAAATCCACAAAATTCGCTAAATACCATTTACGATCGAGATTGAGGATCACTGATCAATCTTCAAAATCTGTCCCACATATTTCTATCATGACCTGTCAAAGGAGGATTCTTGTTTGGAGCACCTGGCTGTCACAGAAATTTTTTTCAACGATTTTTGGTCCTATAAATTAAGATATTTTTTCCACTCCTAAATTCCCTGATGCATTTATCAGGGACTCTTGTAAACAGGCCTTGCAGATAATTGGGCCCTTCATGGCACATCAAATAATATCGGTCATTCACGACGTATCGAGCCAAGCCTGTCCTCCAAAACTTAGCTCGAAACGTTCTGAAATATTTTATCTTGCTCAAAGTATGATTTGTATTACTTCATTCGTTCGTTTTTATTGAGCATATTGTACAAAAAAAAACAAAAAAGGTTGTTGGCAAGTTCTTAAAGGACAAGTCCGGGGTTGGTTTGATTAATGAAGTAATGAAGATTCTAGAAAACTAACTTACTAACTGCTCTCGCGATTTCTTAACCTTGTTTCACTTTTTGAGGTTCGTAACAACTGTAAATTCAATAAGGATTCTCTGCTCGCTGTGTCGCCATTTTCATGCATGAGCAGACGATAAAGAGGCTGGCAACGATAAAGAGACGAGAAAACAATAGGAGAGCCTCGTTTTTCTTGAAGGTGACGTCAGAAGACACAGATTCTTTGCGCTTTTATGACGTCATTTCACTCATTTAAATACGTAGCTTCGCAGGGAAAAGACGAAAAATGATGGGAAAAGTACGACGCACCATTAATAACAGTACAATCTCGTATTTTATTATCAATCATACCAACCCCGGACTTGTCCTTTAATGTGTATGGAAGTTTGAGTACAAGGTGGGGCAAAAAAGAGAGACTGAAGCAGAAGAAGAGAAAAAGACAATGATTACCGGTATAGCCAAGTTTGCAGATGACTTTCCATGTCACAACGATTCCAGGAGCTTTTGAGACAATTCCATCCCCAGGTCCAGCAATTTCCATCGATGGATCAAATACACTGTCGCGTTTCCTCTCTTCAATTCTAAATTCATGAACCGCAACATCGATGTAATCAGAGAATTGTCGAAGAAGCTTTAATCTTGACAATCCATCGTAATTTGCGATGTCAATGCTGAAAATAGCTGCAGCAACAAAACCTGGGTTTCCATCTCGACAATAAAAATCATTTTTGCCTTCTTTCACAACTATTTCAAACTTGTATTTCTTTTTTAAACCTTTGACAGATGTTTTAAAGATGATTTTAACTTTACCAGCATCTCGATTTGTAGGTATGCCAACAAGCTTATTTTTCTTTTCATTGTATGAGAGCCACAAGGGAAGCTTGTCTTTTCCATGCTCGAATAACTGTACCTATGATAAGATGAATAAAAAACTTCAATGAAAATTAAGCCTATTTAATGAGAACAAGAATTCCATGAACTATTTTTGAGCTTACAGCTGTAGAAATGAGTCCTGGACAAAGTTTTGGTCGTTCAGAGACGTTTCACGACAGAAAATTCAGTAACTTTTTCAATTTAGTGACACAAATCCCGAGAACTACCAAAGACAAATTGGAAAGTCTCTGTCATCAAGTTAGGCCCTTCTGGAGTTCTGTTTGTTAATTCTTGCAGCAATTTCTTTGATTCAATTACAGCAGTACAATAAGTACTCGCAAATAAGAAACCCCCTTGAATAAGAAACAGGCCTCATTTTCTTCAAAAAAAGGCTCCTTTAACAAGAAACAATTTTAGGTCTGAAATTTAAATGTTTCTTATTTTCAGGATTGTTATTATAGTTTGTTCCTGAATGCCAAAAGGTATTCCCATAAATGACTGTGATAGAATGTAGTATTCTCAAAAACAGAATGAACATTTTCAAGATTAAAGATTCACACCACAAGAACGTAACGTGGTAAAAATGTAAAATGTACCATTAAGGTTAAATACACATATATGTATGGTACTGTCATATACCTTGACTTGACTTAACTTGATTACCTATATATAAGAAACTTTGACCCTGATCATGAAAAGGTCTCTTTAAATAAGAAACTCTCTGAGGCCTCAATTTAAAAAGTGGTTTCTTATTTGCGGGTACCCGCTGTACTACAATTGGTACGCAATCTTCTTCATTTTGAATAAGAAGAATTATTCTTGATTGTGCAATTGGTCTCTATACAAAGTTGACACTGGCAGAAAGGGAGTGGATATAAAACAAATTTCCGATGACCTTAATTACGAGCACTCCCTTATCACATGGAAGATTCCAGTGTCATCTTTGTTATGATTGCAAAGGCGCTGACAATAAAATTGGCGAGGATTTCCCACGATTGTTCCCTTGATTACAAATTCATATCAAAGGAGATTGAGTCATTTCTGCTTCAAGTGCAAGAAATCTAATTTTTGATGATTCAAAATAAAGTCTTAAACTTTTGTGGAAGATGCAGGTGATAACCTTCTGATTAACAAATCATATTTGTGGAACGTTTGAATATGAAGCTCTCTTTCAACCGGTCAACAATTCGTAACTTAAAAGACTTATGGCAAATTGAATTTGCTTTAATTGCTTATAACTAATTTGCTTTACAGCTCCTTTCTGTTCAAGTTTTACAAGTTTTGCCACAGCCAACCCTAGAAAAAAACATAGAACTAAAGCAGAGGGCAGACCAAGCCTACCGCTAGGCAAAATGTTGTGTCCCGTCTCAAATCAAAATACTACGCAGACGATTGTAGCTAAGCAGAGAACGCTGTCGTAGGGGGTTTTACTAATACTAAGACAGCCCATCACAAAATTCGGCAGAGAATCATATCTCAGCGTGAAATAACGTAAGCATCCATCTACAGCCAGGACGCTGGGAGCCAACAGATGTTATAATAATGCAAGTTAAGGAAATGAAGTTCGTTGTGAAATTCTCTCGTTTTGCTTTAGTCTGACGCAATTTCTAGCGAAAACGAATTTAGTTTACGTCTCTATAAACCGTAATTTTCATTAGAAATCAAAACCTCTCCTTTGCCGATAGGAGGCCGCCTGGCTACGTGCTGGTGAACCAGTGGGCCAGTCTGGGACGTAGGAAGCACCTAAAACTTGGGGAGGGGGAGGGCACGACACTTCAAGGGCACTTTTTTCATAAAGCTAAAGGGGCACTTCCTGAAAATAGAAAGGACACTTGTTCATTGCAAAATATGTCCCCCCCCCCCTGGGACCAGTCTATCACTCCCAACCACTGTATAGTGTCCTAATAGCCATGATATCCAGTTTGGGCCGCATATCCCTGTTCATAAATTCCACATAGCAAAACAAGCTGGGACAATCGCGGGCAATGGCGGACTGGCTTGTCGGCTCGTGTGCCTTGCCCTCAGGGTCCTTTTTCATGACAATCCTTAAATCATAGCAGCCAGGGCCCTTTAAAAATGAGAAATGCCCAGGATCCCAGAAAGCAAACAGTCCGCTCATGATTATGCGTAACAGATACTCACTGTGGCTGTGTTGTTTTCCCTTGATTTCAACGTATATTCATGAAGTGAGAATTTGAAAAGTTTGCCAATTTCTGCAATAATAGGAGAGCCATCATGCCCCTTTCTACTAGCTTTCTCATCCTCTTCTCGTATCGATAATTTTTTGTGTAACGTTTTGTAATCAGGAGCTGCAAAAGTCCTCTGAAGTAAACATAATAAATTGAACAAGAAGAATAATTTCAGCGCCATTTTCCTGACATCGATGGTCGTGAAGCAATTGCAGTTAATCGAATTCGACGCCATCGTTTTTGAGAATCAACCAACGATCATAAATGGCTAACCAAAGACATCTGCTGAACAAATAATCGTGGAATATCTGAAAGAAAGAAATTAAAATATAGACATTGAATCGTAGCCACATTAAAAATAAACCATTACGCATGTTTGCAATAGCATAGGGCAAAACCTTGCTAAGAATATGAGCATATAATATCACAGGAGGCTGCCACATGCAAAACTGCATCTGAAACAAATTACCTAGGATTAGGTAAGTGTGGCAGTGGGACATTGTAGAATGGAGCGCACACAAGATCAAGCAAAATAGAGTTTGGTCTTCCCTATTTTTTAAGCCCACTATTCCAGAGGAACAAGTCCTTCGAAAAAGGGTCTGGTTAACAGGCTAGGTCTTCCCTGGTATCAGGGTTTGTTCTCAAAACAAGTGACATTTAACCGACCAACGCCCTGGACTGTGTCCTGAATCAGATTTCTAGGGTCAATTTCTAGAGCCATCGCAAATACAATTGTACATACCACAAAAGCTCTGGCATTAAGCGTCTGGGGGCCTCTTAATTTGGGAGACTCCAGAAGGGGGCTTTAATAAAGGGTGGTTATCAGAGAGGGGGACTTATTGACCAGGATATAACTGACAACTCTTTATTTCTTCTTTGGGGTACTTGATATAAGTGGAGGCGCGCTAAATAAAGAGTGAGCATATTCAAAAAATTGGCTTAAACGGGAGGGGCTTCTTAGAGAGGTTATTAAAAAAGGGAGGCTTGGTTGCCTCCTTCAAAATGGCCAATTTTAATCCGAAAGGACTGGGGCACATATATTTTGAATCAACATCGAATAGGGCACTACTAACGAGCTACCTGATTACAAAAGCCACTTTCCTGCCTTTTTAATCCTGTGGATACCACCTCTCACGTAACATAAAGAAGCTGGCACATGTTCTAAATTCGAGGGGGTTTCAGCTCTAGACGGCTCAAGCCCTTGCAGGAGTATCCAAAGGGGATTAATTTTTATCTAAAAAGGAACAAATTATGAATGAATTTCGTACACTTTGCAGATTTTCTCTGGATGCATATTCGTTGTACATTCCCTTTTCACATTCTCAGTGGCCACTTTACGATCAACGATCTGCCATTTCCCGACCATCAACAATATCCAGTTTGCTCCTCCACACCCTATTTCGAACACCCAAGACTTGCCCCAAGTCTGTTTTGTCAACTGTAATAACTCTACAGGAAAAATTTTTTTGACGGACTAGACTTGGGGTACCAGATGCCAAAATACGAAAATATCCTCGAATAAAAAACAATTAAAGGATTTTGCATAATTAATTTTGCGTTATCGCAAACCTCACCTGACATCTAATGACAATGTGAGACTTTCGATTGTCCATTTTTTGCCCCCCTGTGCCGATTCTGTCTGTGCTTCCTACCCCCAAATATGTGTAGCGGCCTCCTAGGCTATTGTATTGGCGAAAAATACAGATAAAAAAGCAATAAAAACTTACATGGTCTCGTGGGAAGATGGGAAGGGTAGGGTTTTTTTCTACGGTGAAATTTGATAGCAGATAACCGTGATATTCGGGCACATTAGTAAGTGGTAATTGCGTTAGAAACCAAATATCGCAGTTCATCAAAGTCTAGACGATACTCTTATGAGGGACTAAAGCAAACCAAAGATAAACGAGTAAATAAACCTGGCTATCTTTAGGCCTAACAAGATCGAAATCGGTAATTTGACAACCTCTTTCAAAGTTCGGAGGGGGGGGGGGGGGTTCGATCGCCCGTTCAGTAACTACCAAAAAAAGCTCTATTACTGTCCCTGGGGGGCTTATATAATTTCGGAGACTCAAGAGGGGGAATTAAAGAGAGGGGGCTCGTTACTAGAAGGATTCTATGTTGGAATTAACCTGCTTTATGTAGCAACTGTAAATTCTATATTACAAGATCTACCATTTTCCACCCACCAAAACTACCCATTTCATTTCGCCCTGACGAAAACACTATTAACCGTCAACTGGTATGCTACAATTTCTAACTTTCATGTCGGACTAAATTTCTAGCAGAAGATATCCTGAAATTTTAACAGAAAAACAGAAAACACTACTTCAGAGAAAACCTCGTTTGTTTCCTCATTTCCAATTTGCTCTGATACCCCCGTCGTTGACAGTACTAGGCGTTAACAAACAGATTACAATGTTTGTTCCATTACCATGACTGATATCATAAGAACTTCTATGAGTTATTGTCGACTTACGAAAATAAACAACATATTTTTGATGTGCAATTACAATCAAATATGTAAACTTGATTCAAATAACCATTATAATACACTTGGCCATGATCCAGGCCCAACATGTAATCCAGAAAATTTTCCTGCTTCGAAAATCGCCTGATTTCAACGCCTTGAAAGTCATAAAGAGGCGTTCATAGTTGATTCACAGAACAGAAACAACATCAACAAACAACTAAATAGATAAACAAAAGTTAAATCGAACTTACGAGACAGTTATACCACTGAGCGTCGATAACATCAACAAAACTCTTCTCTGTGCCAAACTTTATGGCGAATATTTGTGATCAATCACGATCAATCAGCTGTAAAAACCCTAGATTTCCGCAATACGTCTAGGGCGGATGGCCTACACTGCCACTGCTATATTCTGTCTTACTACTACACCAAATGAATCATGAAATATTTCAATCGCAATATGTATTTCACATATTCTCTGAATTCTAACGTAATTAGGGTGAGACCACAAAACGGAACCGACTTCACCCACCTTTATCCAGCAAAAAAGACTAGCATTCCTGGGATGGTAGTGATAAATTAATTGAAAGAAAGGCATTCTTTGTACAAGAATAAGCTCTTCAAATTGAATCATAAAAATCAGTAGAGAAGAAGAGGCAAGATCTATGCAAAATCTATTCTTTCATGCATGATAGAGTTTGTCTCTCGGTCGGTTTGTCTGATGAAATTCGACCCGATGCTTTGGAATATGTATTCGTTCAAAGGATCTAAGGCTTGGGTGACGATGACGCCTCGTCCCTTTGTCGGATTCCTCTCTCCTCAAAGTTGATCTGTGGTGTGAATACACTCTTTTTTTATTATAAGAATACTATAAATTTTTTCCAGCCTCAATATTCTTAAGAAATTTTTCGTTTTGAGCCTTAGAATATTCTTAGAGTATTCTTATTTTTTCAAATCTGACATGGTTTTAGGGGAACATTGTTCAAAGAATTGTCATATCATTATGAAGAAATGGTCGAACGAAAGAAAAGCTTAAGCAATTGTAACAATAACAATGTTATGAACATCACAAAACAGGAAACTGCTGGAAATTGAGACACAAATATGCGAGTTGAGGCTGAGCAATATTCTTATAATATTCTTAAAATTTGGATGATTCTGAGCCTGAATATTCTTATAAACAATATTCTTATAAAAAAAAAGAGTGTAGTGTGAAGTTACACGTATTTTTTTACAAGAAATTCAACTCTCAGATCGCCAAAAAATTAAGAAACTCCAGTGGTGGAAAAATACAACTTTTTTAAGAAACTCGTAAGAAACTCCGAGTACTCAAAATCTGATTAAATTTTGAAAAAATTTCAGCACTGGCCCAAATTCTCAGTTTCTAACAAAAAATACGTGTATGATGCCATCGCACTCCCCCCGTGCTCTGTCAACTCAACTGTTGCACTAACAAAAAATAACTTTGCGATCAAAATGTTAAAAAATGTAGCGGTTACTTGATCTTTGTGCTTCAGTGATTAAATCCCCGACTCATAGATCGAGTTAAACGGGCCTGAATGTTTCTTTCTAAATGTTATTTTAGATTTCACAGTGGTTTAATCGTAGTTCCTCTTTCTTTGTTTCAGTTTGTTTGTTGTATTAGTATTGTATATTTCCATATTTCTGTGATGTGCAACAACTGTATAAGGTAATTTTTGTCTTGATGCTAATGCTGATGCTGATGCTGATGCTGATGCTGATGATGATGATGATGATGATGATGATGATGATGATGATGATGATGATGATGATGATGATGATGATGATGATGATGATGATGATGATGATGATGATGATGATGATGATGATGATGATGATGATGATGATGATGATGATGATGATGATTTTCAACTGCCTATATTTCAACTATGGTATTTTACGCTCAAAGGCGATGGTGCACATGCTTCACAAATGACCCTGATTCTATTCTAGAAAAATTGGTCAAAAGTATACTCCAAAACATAAAATTGGACTAAACAACAACCATGTCCAGCAAAATGTCCCCTTTCTATATCTTTTAACAACCGGCTCTAAAAAATTGCTTTCTTTGATACCCCGTTCTAGCAAAAATAGGTGAGAACGATACCCTGGAAAACGGCACATCCCCGTGGGAAAAAATATGGTAAGTACCCCCCCCCCCCGGGACTTTAATACATTACGTGGGATTTGGCTTTCAGAAGCTTCCTTTGGATGAAAGCAGAATTTTTTAATGAGACGGTTGCATGGTAGTCGTGCTATAAATCATGAAGTCCACATGTCCTGCTGATTCCGTGTCTGTTTTTTAGGATTTTTTAATAAGTCAGGGTGATTACTCTCTTGACTTGCTTGCATATGAGAGAAGATGAAATTTTGGGAGGCAGTGCCAAAGGTATCGTTTTTGAAAGGAAAAATTCTGGAGCCGGGTAGAAAACAAATTTGTCGTGCGCCCGTACAACTTTGGTCAAGTACTCCCCTCCTCCGCCCCCCCCTCCTCCGGGATTAAAGTGACCTTCAATAATTTTTTTCGAAGAAATGACACACTGAACTTTACTATGCAAACAGAAGTAACGAAAGTTTGTTAAAATCCTGTCGTTTGGGTCGACTGACACTGACAGAACCCGTGGTGAATATCATGTCTACAGAATAGAGTATGCTCCGAAAAGTCCCAAAATCAAAAGGGTTACGCCGGGTCACGCCGTTTGACCAAACGAATTAATTAGAGGCCTAAAGACCGTCTCAAATTAGATGTCACATGGGATTTACGATAACGCAAAATTACTAATGCAAGCACTATCATTTTTGTTTTTCGCGGGATTTTCACGTGACATCTAATTTGAGACAGATGTTGGCTAGTAATTTTGGGCCATTAAAATGGGAAAAAGGTAATGTCACAGAGCTGTGAAGACAATGAATGCCATGAAAAGTTAATAGGTACTGCCGGTAAGGTATGAACAATTTCTCATAGCAACAAGCAATGCTCTCCAATCGGGCCTAAACCTATATCGAACTGTGCATGTATGTTTCGTCTTGACCCTGGTTTATTATGCTGAATGTATCTGGAACGTAAATCCTTCGGTAAATCAGAGATTTCCTACTGTTTAAAATGGTAGAACGCTTGAGGCAATTCCTTGATTTCTAAGATCCACACGTCAACCACAAAAGCGATCTGAGGTTTTCACGATGATTCAGTGAAATATTCGCCTCCCGCCCATACAAATTTTACCTCACACATGTTTCACAAACAACGAAATTTAATTATTATGGATTGATTGGACCTAAATTCTTGTCGTTAGCCCCGATCAAATCCGTTCCGTTTTTTTTTTTATGTCCAAGATTGTAGCCCCGATCAAATTCGTTCCGTTTTTTTTTGGGACACCCAGTAATTCAACCACTCATTGAACCACTGCAGTGCGGATCAATCGTTTCCGTTCAGACCGATAGACCTTTTTACAGAGGTCTGGGACGGCGCGCTACTTTTCTGGAGGATGGCGGGTACAAGGGAATCCTCTCCGCGATGCTGCACTGGAGTTGCAGTGGGAAAAGAAGTTATGGACAAAATATGGAAATTTAACTCCAGTTCGTAAATCAAGTAACATGGTTCACTTTCAGACTGTCTCAAATTACAGCGTTCTAGCAAAGAACCCAGGCTGAAAATGGCTCTTCGGGGCTGGCTTCGCAAATGTAAACAACGGAGCAATTGAGAGAGAGCCTTCAGTACTCGAATATTCAAAACGATTTACCAATAAAAATTTCACTGCAGTTCAGTTTACCAAAAGCCTACGATTTTTGCAGCTTCCAGCCAATGTTTACGTTTCCGCACTCCATTAATCAAAATCCAAGTTCAACCAAAACCAACTCTCCTTTTCTGTTCTTCTATAAACTAACAATGATTTCATTGCATTGAGTTACACCCTTTTGCAACGATATGACATTTCCACCCAAGGCGCTAAACAAACTGAATCTTGGAAAAAACGCAACAGGAATCTGATCATGGATAAACAATCACAGGCGTGCAGCAACACGAATTGTAAAGAAGCTTGGTCGAGATTGCGAAGTCATGCTAATAATATTGATCATTAATTCAAAGCATCAACAGCAGGACGTCAAAGTGATTAATGAGCTTGAGATGTTTTTCTGCAGTAGCATCAAGTGTCTTCGATGATATCTGGCTTAGGCATGAAACAAACTCGAATGTGCCTAAGGCCACTGATCTCTGAGTCGGGCCTAACAATCGCAAATATTCAAATCTCCTGATTTGCCCGAAGGCCTGAAGTATATTGTAACTGAAAGAACATGTTCTGCCGATTTTACAACAAGATACGACTACAAGTTTCAGGGTTTTTTATTCAGCTAAAACTGCTACAAAACACATTACTAATCACACTACTATTTACGATTTACTTTACAATACTACAATGACAAAACGGGGAGCTAATGAGTACCTCGTGGCCATTCATAAAAAACGTTAAACTTCACACAACTACAAATGAACTGCGAACGACTGAGAACTGATTAATACTGTAGGTGCAGATGAAGGCGAAGTTGCGGTTTTTAGCGCCAAGCGCTAGGATCACAGAAGTAGTTTCGTCAGGAATACCCTCGATGACAGTGTCAACAATGAGCGAACATTTTCGGTTTTCAAAAAGAGGATCAAACACTGGGCTGGCGACAAATGCACCTGCAAAATATGCCGCTAATTTTGTATAAAGTATACATTTATGTAGTTATTTTTGTTTGTAAATAATTGGTTTGAATCATTACTATTGTAAATACCAACTCTAAGCATGGATATAAAGATAAAGATAAGCGCTCATCGAGTCTGCGACCCCTTGGCATGACGCTCAAGTGGCGGGGGCTCTACCGGGTATCGGACACTGTCCGCCTGACGGTTCTGGCAGCAAAGTCAGAGGATTACACCGCTGCGTCATAACACCTTAGGAGTTGGAAGGGTTGCAGCCTTTATGATATCGGTAGAATTTGCAACCGTCTTGCCATGTATCTAAACAATGGCGTGAATTCGGGCAGCTCTTTCGACTCTTTCCCTCTATGTAAGCTGATGGTTTGACTTTGCAGGTTGATTGGCAATATTCTACGTTCTTAGCAACTGGGTCTCCAGAACTGAGGTGAACAATTAGTTGAATCGCCCAACGAGGATTATGGTTAATGGTTCGAAGACCCAAAGTCCAATGCGCGTCATGAAGCATCAAATTCAAACGTTTAAGACGGGCGAACAATTCATAGCAGAATCAATAATGAGCTTACTGTCTTTCGAAGAATCTGCGCATTTATAATCTCGGTGATAAATCACACAATTTGCAATTTAAAAATCTTACGGTCAAACTGGGAAACAAGCAGCATTTTTTAATCCAACTTTTCGAAATGTTTCAGGGTTTTAGTTTTGTTTCGATCTCTGTCATCAGCTGCTTAATCTTTAAGTTAGAAAACATGTTCTTTCTTCAACATGCTACAGATGCGTAAACGACGGGACTGGGCAATCTAAATATAGCCTATTGTGTTTAATGATCTATGTGGATGACATGATAATAAGAGGCGCGTGGCCATCTTCTGTTCTGAACTTTGTCTGGATCGCAAAATCTCCCGGCCTTTTCAGAAGGCTAGTCTTCACCCATCTGTGGCTTAGATTTTCGCATATTCAAACAGCTTCGTCTAGCGCGCAAATCTATTAATAGCATTCATGTCAAAGAATCTTTTACGAGCAATATCAATAGTTTCCGATAACGTTTATCAAATTTGGTTTTCTGAGCGATTTTTTCAACTTAAGGTTTCACGATAAATGGCCTAAGTTGTGAATAATTTAACGCTTCCATACATACGATTTTCACAGCGGCAAGATTAGATTAAAAATGATTCGGTTATCACAATATTTTACTGCATGAGGTCTCTTATGGCATCAGATAAGACACATTTTTGCTTGTGGTTAAAATATTTGAATTCTGTGTTGTTTGCGTATTTCTCGTGAATATCATTGAAACATTTTACCACTCGGTACAAGAGATTAGGGAAACGGGCGCTTCTGCTACTACTCGTTCTCTTACGTCGTTTCTCAGGCGACTGGGGAGAGCCCTTCAGGTCTGCCCTCCATGTAAACAAATTTACTTGTGGGAGGATCATCTTTCATAAGAAGTTTCAATTCTTGGACAAACTACCGGGTGTCCCAAAGAAGTATACCAATGAGGTTGGGTCCAGCGAAGTGAGTTTAGTTTTAAGCAATGGCTAATCATCCTCAAAACATTCCTCGATGATTAATGAAAATGGTGACAACAAAGGCCAACCAACATACAGCACGTGCAAGGCATGCTGCCATGAAACAGACGCTTTAACTTGGACAGAGATACGTCGTTTGTTAGTATTGGACCTTTGAGAGCAGAAATATTAATCTTGAAAGATCAAACTTGCGTTCACCTCAAAATCAGAGCTTTTGCACTTTGGCCTTAGCATATTCTTGAAGCACATCGAAATCAAAAACTGAAATTAAAGAAAAATAAAAAAACCACACAAACCGTGACTTGTAGCAGATAGAATGTAGTGTGATCTAATATTTTCAAATCTTATCAAGGCTATCGTTCATTTATTCGATATGCTTCAAGGATTTGCTTGGACCAAAACGCCAAAGCTCTGATTGGAAGGCGGATGCAAGTTTGAGCTTTCAAGAGTAATATTTCTGCTCTCAAAGCACCAATACCACCAAAAGACGTACCTGTGTTCAAGGTAACTATCGGGGAATCTTTGACAATGATTAACAATTGATTAACGCTAAAGTCATATCGCTGCAGCCAACCAAATCTGTAGATTTTTTTGGCAAACCCGGTATATTCAAAATGTCTTACGGACTCATCAGGCTAGGCCCTGTTCCGATAAATGGCTCAATTGCTAACACGAGACCATTGCCTTCGTTAAGTGTCATTTCCAAATATCTTATCCACGTTCAAAGCTCAAATCGCTTAGAACTAAGCCAATCTGCAGGAAAAGTGTTCAATTTTTGATGATTGAAAATCTTGTAATTTACACATGTGTACAAAATAAAGCGCAGATAATCTTTCCAGAAGTTTCCTTCAAAATCGGCTCTTACCAAACATGCATTTCATTCCCATATGGTAGAACGTCATGCTGATTCTAAAATCGATTTTAAGGAATGCATCTACTGGAAGCCAAATTTCATTCCATGTATGTTCAGCCTCGCGACAATTTTAAGGAAACATTAGACAACACAAAGTCGTCAAATAATAGTTATTCAAAATCTTACCGAAAAGAAAGTACCAACAGGAGTGTATCTCTTTGTTTTTTCTTTCACCAAATCCTGAAACGAAGAGCAAATATTAAGAAATTTGGATCCAAATACGGCACGTATCTCGACAGCTCTTGCAAGCGATTACATGGACTTGCAGACTCATAGATAAGCACGATCGAGATCAATACGTTTGCTTAATCAATTACTTTTTAACTACGTTCAACGTTGTACATTAAGGGTTAAAGCCTCGTTTCTATACAGCCTCGTTTCTATTCAGCCTTGTTCCGCGATACTTTAATGTCTCGTTCAATTCCTACACAGAACATCCCCCCCTCCCGGGGAGCCCAGGGGTCAACAAAAAAATTCTGTGGCGAATGCCCGGGGGCTGGGCACTGAGAAAATGCCATATTCCCAGTTACTGTACAAGCAACGGCTCCCGTTTCTTGTCAAATGCTACTCAAATGCTACTCAAATGACCGGGGGGCGGGAATATTTTTTGAGCAAATGCCCGGGGTGTCCCGAGGGAATGGTCAAGGTAGGAATTCAACAAAATAAGGCACCCAACGATTTGAAGCGGCCTTCGTCACGTCACAAATGTTTATCAAAAGCGATTCTGACTAGGGCTTAAAAGTTTGGCTCCATAAAACAAAAGCCACAAATCATCAAGCTGAAGTTTGTTCTTATAAGCTCTGGGCAATGCTTTAGGTAAACATTAATCAGACATGCCGGCGTCCAGTAATTAAGGCACAGCCAAGGTATACAACAGTTTAATCCATTTAGCGTAATACGCATAGGAGTGCCGACTACCGTTGCTGCCAGTTATGGCTCATCGAAAGAAGACTAGCATCGGACTGAGACCTGTAATTTTACACATACAAAACCCGACTAAAACTAAATTCAGAGCTGTGACAATGTTGTGTAGCGGAAACCAGAGACAACATTGAAACATAATGGTGAAAGATTTTCCTTCCTGTGGCTAATAGAAACATCAATTTTCCTACTCCCACCCACTTTGCTTTTCCACCTTCTCGCGCACTTTAAACTTCTGGCCGTCGTGTCGTCAATGTTCTACTTAGGCCATCCATCAATAACAGTATCAGAATGACCTGGCAGTCGCAATTTCCCCCAGTTTCTGTGCAGGGGTGGTACCAGGTGAGGGCTAGGGAACTTTGGCTCTTGTCGGAGGAAATGTGGCAAAATGACGTACGAAAACTGTATCTCCTAGCGATTTTAGCCCCCTGTCGAAAGCTCCAGCCCTTCTGTCGGAAGATTTCTGGCACCACCCCTCTTTCTGTGTATGGATGAATATAAGATGAGTCATAGTTAGAGCGCCCGACTGGTCTATCAATACCCAAAACTACGATGTTTTCATAAGTCTACTTTCCACATTCATCTCTACCTTTAGATAAGCCGCACCCCTGATCCCAGATTGACTCCCAAAAGGAAAACAATTTGCAAACGCTGCTCCACTTTGTTATCAATTATCGACCTACTTTTAATAGGCATTAACTAGCTGTAATTTTGCTGTTGCTGCTGCTGCTGCTGCTGCTGCTGCTGCTGCTGCTGCTGCTGCTGTTGCTGCTGCTGCTGCTGCTGTTGCTGCTGCTGCTGCTGCTGCTGTTGCTGTTGCTGCTGCTGCTACTGATGATGATGATGATGATGATGATGATGATGATGATGATGATGATGATGATGATGATGATGATGATGATGATGATGATGATGATGATGATGATGATGATGATGATGATGATGATGATGATGATGATGATGATGATGATGGTGATGATGATGATGATGATGATGATGATGATGATGATGATGATTATGACATTGACGATAACATTGACAGTGATGATGATGATGATGTTGATGACGATGATGAATACTTATAACTTTAGGTCCAACAGAGGCGGTTGCTTGAAGACCAAACTCTATCTTTGCACCGTTAATATTTCTCTATCAAATTTCTGGGCATAAAAATCGATTACCTAACCCCGGGCATCTGGAGTGGTTAGATAGAAATCACATCATCAAATGTAAAAACCATCGTAATCATAATGGACCTCGTCTTCTTTACAATCCACTAGCGACAGACTGAGCATGGGTTCTAGATAACATTGATTCCACACAAGATACCAAAGGGATAGCTCTACGTTTTTGCAAACTTTTTGCAGTGAAATAAACTCTGCAGCTGCAATGAAACCTGAAGATTTCAAGTATGTGATAAGCAAGTAACAAAGCGCTTGAAAAGATTAATTGCATTAATCGATATCTCTTGTTTCGAACAAAATATCGTATTTAGATTGTGTGTATTAGGATTTTGGGTAGATAAAGTGGCGAGCTTTGAAACTATCAGAAGCAATTGTTCGGAATTTAATCGGATGTAGGCCACAAATTGCTAGGAGAGCTGGGGCATCGCTACATTGTTTGGAAGAATGTTGATTAAAAACAAAAAATAACATAGTGAAATCATATGGAGATCAGACATTCCTCGCCATCATATTTCATAAATGTGCAATGTAGTCAATGTAGTCAAAACGCTTCTTCGAGGACAACGTGTTGGGGAAGTTTTCTGTCAAAGGATTCAAAATACACTGATTGGCTAAATGAATGACTGAGAATTGAAGATGGTCGTAATTAGCTGAAATTATCCATTTCCTCTTTATCGTATCTGTGTATGCATGTCATCTTTCAAATTAGATTTTCACTTTATCCTGACTGCTAATAAATTACTTCTCACATAAAACTATTTCACTGATAGAATAAAATCATGCATACAACGAATACCTTGAGAATTTAGATAAAACCACGTAAACAACAATTGTATTGACATCCGAATGCTTCAAAAATATTTCGGCAACTATACTTTCCAATATTTGAAATATTATCGAAACAAGGACATTGGTTAGGCCGAAGGGGGTCAAGTATGTACATGAATAAACTAGCAGTGGTCCTGGTTGCGTCATTTCGAGTGATCAGCAACAAAATAACTGCTTGGCAGCAAGTCCAATGTGCCAGAGCTGTTAGCAGGGCAGAAGACAGTGGAGGGGGAGGGGGCACAGCGCCCCCCTCCCCCAGGAAACTGTTTTGGAAGGTTTTATCGGAGAAATGATGCATTAAACATGAATTTATTAACGTTATAGGATAATTTCTGGCAAGAATTTATGAATCTACGTTAGACTCGCGAGATAGTCCCAGTTATCGCAGCAGCAACAATGACAACAACCAATTTTTTCTATTCGCACTGAAACGAGATTAAAGAGTAGTCATGGCAACCCTCGGCAGTTGGAAATTCTCATTGCTGTGGTGGGCTCACGGAAGCTAAGTTGCCTTCAAAATGAGGAAATTCTGGTTGAAAGTGAAAGGTTTGTTGATTCTTGGATTGAGGAAGCATTCGTTTGGATAGTTGTCGCTTTTGTTCATTGCTAACGTCACTGAAAACTGTGAATTTTGAGGCGTTTTATCATCTGAGGCTTGAGCCGACAACTTAGGCCCACCGCCATTGCCTGGAGCACTCAGCTTTTCGTACAGTATTGCTATGGTTTCCATATCCGAACATGAAATCGAGGGAAACAATTTCGTCCTAATTTTCAATGTGAAAGTCCACGAGTCGTAGTTTGAGCGTCCATCAGTCTATCAATAGCGATAACTACGAACTTGTAATCAGTCTAAATCTACGGCATATCATTGATAAATATTTACAAAGTGAGTAGGCTACAAGGTTGGATTGCGAAATAAGGTTAAATTTTGGTTACTGAAGAATTAGCTCAGTTGTTTCACGCATGAATATAACGTATATTCCTACAACAATTGTTGTTGCTGTTGTTGTCGATGATTTTGCAGTCGGAAAATTTTAGTTCTTCGCACCCCTATGCAGTCATGGCAGGTATCGGCCCTGGCTGTTAGTTGTCAGTGGAGACATAAAATTATGGAAATGCATTTAGCAAAAACAGAAGTGAACCAAGCATGAACCTTGTGGAACATCGAAATCTATTGGCTTGCTCTCATTTGAAGTACGAGCAATGAACACCACTGGACCAAGGTACGAAGCAAGTGGAACACACATTTCTCTTTCCCAGCTCTCACACTGCCATTCGTGATATCAGCGAAAAACACAAACGGACCAAGGCATGAAGCTTGTGGAACATCAATTTCTGTTCTCCTCCTTTCAAACATGCATTCAGACTACCGGGTAACAGCAGGAAAGCATTGCGTTGTTGCAAATACCTATAATGAAAATGTTCACGCGGAAATCGTCAGCCATGTGCTATATGGTTAAAATGGTTGCTCTGAAAGCCTAGCATTGATGTAGACTGATTACAGGAATGTCAGTTTTCCGCATTAAATTGAATGATGATTATATCGAATACAAAAAATCATGTCGTCAATCTAGCATTGATGTTGCTTAAAGACAAATGATGGATCTAAAGATAGCCTATTGTATTCCATTGTATTTGATGATCTCGAGAGATTGTCAAATCAATTGGACAAATGAAGGCATGCAGTCATATTTCATCCTACTTTTAAACCAGGCATTATATATACGTCATTTGTCTTTGACAACATTACTAAAAATAAACCAGAAATCTAGAAAATAACATCTATATACAAAACTGTAACTGACTAGTACAACAATATTTCTGAGAAGTATAAGCTTTCATTTTCCCGGTCTCCGTACAACCAAAGAGATTCTCATAGGACAAGACATAGAAGAAAGCGACTAAAGCTGAACAGAACTTACGACGCTAATCAATAACTTGCAATCTCATTCCAACACAATTCCAACATCATTCCAACATCACAGAATGTTCAATAAAATCTCGGTGAATATTCACTAAAGCTCAATGCAATTTCGCCATCAAATACATCCTGCGTGATCTCTTTATCTTATCATGGAAGCCAGAAAGCATGATGTCTGGGATGTCTGCAAAGCTTCCTAAGCCAAAACGGACGATTTTCCGTTGCAACCGGTAAATTCCTGATACAAGTAAATATGCTCAAAAATCAATTACAAGTTAGCACATGCAGATCCTATTGTGGTGTGTCTAGCTCATGAATGTTTTATCAATTGTGATGTATTGCTGAAAAAATAATGTTTCATTTCCTGCATCAACGACTGAAGCGCGAGTAAATGCAAGCGTATTGGCTCAACGAGCTTCCATATTGAACGGCACATGATGAAAGACTGTGACATTAATAATTAATCTACCTGCCTTCATTGGTTCACTTCATAGTTTATTGAACAAGGTGGAGGTAACACCAGTTTCGCCATATGGAATGCTTAAATGAGTCTCAGTTTTCCGCATTGAATTGGATGATATTTATGGCTTCAAACTTGTATGAGTGAAAATATAAACATCAGATTGAAAACGTTTAACGAAGACAAGGAATCACGTCGTAAGTCTAGTTTCGCCGGGGAAAACAGATATTCACGAAGTGGTCGCAGATGGCTACAAGCGTCACCCAACCAGGCACTGAAAGCAAAGGGACGCACGCATTGCATTCTGTCCTTATCTGGTGTGGGGGTCAATGTTTTCAACGCAATACATACGCATTACAACTGGGCTGTTCAGCGAGCACTGACTTCTTTTACCTCTCCTTGAAGCAACTTCTGGTTTACATGTATCTTAGTGGCAGCAAATTCAAACTGTTTTTGTTTACTCCGCGTTAATTCGCGATAACAAAATTTAGCTATACGTATTTAGCTGTTAATGCAGTTGCGCAACGCATAATGCACAGCGGAGCATATGTCCAATGGTGCTTGCCAATAGTACCCTTCAAATAAAGAGAGAATAATCTGTCCAAGCATGTTGCTATCAAGTTTTCTGGCCGAATTAACTCTTTTTCACAGCTCCATTGAAAAGAATAGCTAATGGTTTTTTCATAACGCTGACCTCAGCACTAAAAAGTTTACTAAAAGTAACGATGGGCATGTCCTTCTTAACAGAAAATAAGCAAAATGGCGGATTCAATTTTGTATGCTCTATTTGCGTTACAATATTTAGATGGGCGTTTCCCGAAAAGGATATGGGCGTAGCTCACAAGAATATGGACGTTGGCTTGAAAACGGGCTATGCTCGAAACGTCGTGCTTATTTCAATTCGCATCAAAGTGCTGATATTTTACTTTATTTACTTGTTTATCATCATAGCTCACAAGCATTTCATTACGTTTTTCGAATCCTAGGCCCCCATTGACGCTATTCGCCTTCGGGCTCATCGTTCGTCTTTCAGTACTTCATTGCAGTTATGGCCCTGTTCACCAGGAGTGATTTATAGCTTTGGGATGCTCAGTTGTAAATCAACCTCTGCTTCTTGTAATTCATTTTGACAAATTGATTCGTGGACTGGAAGGATTGATAGCCAATCATTGTTATGGGGTAAATTTCCAGTAAAGCCTAGCACGGTGGGTATCAATCAAAATCAATGGAAGAAATGAAATTTGCACACAATGCTTTTCTGAAATAATGTGTGGCCTAAAACTGGGCAAATATTTCCAGACATTTGATAAATATTCCAAAAATAAACAAATTTTAACATACCCGGACAAAAATGAATTAAATCCGTGATAATTCTCTGTCAGCTGACATAAGCTTGAATTATCATTGTCCAAAAATATCACGAACAATTATCAATCAATTACGACCGTCAAAGAATCAATAAAATAAATTCCATAAATTATAACATGCTAACATTTCTGTCAAAGTCGGCACATTTGAGACGACTTGTAAACAGCGAAAATGCCATGTCTAGCTTTGATTCTTGTCATCTTGTTCACTGCACTTCAAACTGCCCACTTGAAGACCCATAGCTAACAACAGTGGCGGATTTAGGGGGCAAGTGGGGGCAACTGCCCCCCTCCACGATGAAAATTCAGCTTGGCGCCCCCTTTTTTGGCGTGTAAAGCGCCCCCCATCCTTAACGCACAATTTTCTAACTATTTCGATTCAAATATGGGGGAAACGTATAAATCAAGGCGTTATTTAGTAGTAAATCAAAGAATTTTCTTTAAAAAGCATACAAAAATTTTCGCGCGCCTATACGGTGCTCTCACTTTCCATTATATTTTTGCGCCCTCTTTGCATGTTGCCCCCCCCCCTATCACCTTCGGGCTGGATCCGCCCCTGGCTAACAACGATGATCTTCGGGGGCCCTAAAGTCGACTTTTGAAAGCACATGGTCGCACATCGTTCATTCCTGATCGCTCCTCCACAGATGCTGCTTTTCACCGTATCTCGCTCGCAGAAGCCGCATTTCGTTTGCCTTCATAGGTTTCGTTTGTTTTGCTTTTCACTTGGCACGCAAAGGATCATGGTTAGCGATGGACCTTTAATGCAAAAACGTTTAAACAGGGGCGCACATTCAAATTTTGTTTGGGGGGTGTCAACATGCTCTGGACCGACTAAATTTTTCGGACCGACTGAACGTATAGCAAGCTGCGGTGTGGCCAGGGTAAATTAAATGGAGGTATTGAAACGAGGGGGTCCCCAAGAAAATTTTTGGGGCTACGCCCTTTATTTTGGCTTAGAATGTATCTCCCAATATCGTGCTTGCCTTTAGCGACGAGGAAACCTGGATCGTTTTGTGACAATCATGCTATAAATCAGGGCACGAAGAAAATTTTTGAAGACAGATCCCTTACTTTGCCTTAGAATGCATCTCCTAATATCATGCTTGCCTTTAGCGACAAGGAAAACTTGATCGTTTTGTTACAATTATGCTATAAATCAGCGCACGAGGAAAATTTTTGAAGACAGATCCCTTACTTTGGCTTAGAATGCTTCTCCTAATATTATGCTTGCCTTTAGCGACAAGGAAACCTTGACCGTTTAGTGACAATTATGCTATAAAGCATCGCACGAGGAAAATTTTTGAAGACAGATCCCTAACTTTGGCTTAGAATGAATCTCCCAATATCATGCTTGACTTTAGCGACAAGGAAACCTTTATCGCTTTTGACATTTATGCTATAAATCAGCGAACGAGGAAAATTTTTGAAGAAAGATCCTTTACTTTGGCTTAGAATGCCTCTCCCAATATCATGCTTGCCTTTAGTGACAAGGAAACCTTTATCGTTTTTGACATTTATGCTATAAATCAGTGAACGGGGAAAATTTTTGAAGAAAGATCCTTTACTTTGGCTTAGAATGCATCTCCCAATATCAAGCTTGCCTTTAGCGACAAGGAAACCTTGACCGTTTAGTGACAATTATGCTATAAAGCATCGCACGAGGAAAATTTTTGAAGACAGATCTCTTACTGTGGCTTATAATGAATCTCCCAATATCATGCTTGACTTTAGTGACAAGGAAACCTTTATCGTTTTTGACATTTATGCTATAAATCAGCGAACGAGCAAAATTTTTGAAGAAAGATCCTTTACTTTGGCTTAGAATGCATCACGGACTTGGAGTTTTAAGTATAGGCGTAATCTTAAGAACAACGACTTCTTCACCGGCAGCCTAGCAAAAGCGACTTGTTTTAGTGTGTTTGTCCTCTAAGAAGGTTTCCCCTTATGATCATAGTGTCAGCAGTGTTAGCTTTTGGTTGAAGCGTTTACCACTTTGATGGATAATATTTGTAACCCATGTCTCCTTTCTTCTTTGGGATTCATACACAAGTGTCTGTTTTCCAACGCCACATAACTACTACCACCGGCACCCCAGTGCCAGATTAGAAATTTTGAGTATTTGTAACAGCATTGTTCCTTGGGACAATCTTTGCACAACAAACACCTTCCATTTTGTGTTAGACCGCTTTTTAAAAGCCAATGATTGCTTGCCCCTAAAAATGGAAGCCTGTGCAATTTTTGTAATGCATCTAAGAAATTTTTTAAAATGCCATCTTCTGCTTTGGCTTAGAACGACTCTCCTAGTTATTGTCAAGCACTTCTTGTGAATATTCTAACTGTCGTCATGGGTCGACTTTTGCCCAAAAGATTTAAAATCGGACCAACTTTGATTCAAACTATTGTGGACCTTTCGAGCTTCGTCGTGGTTGGTCGGTCCATGAAAAATTCGGTCCACGAAGTCGGTTCACGAAGTTGGTCCATCCGATTTTGTCGTGGACCGACTTTTCCTTTTTGAGAAAATTTTTGGACCGACTCAGAAATTATTGGGGGGGGTGTCTCACCCCCCCACACCCCCCCTAATGTGCGCCCCTGCGTTTAAATCACAAAAAGCTGCCAACTACCACCCAAGCCATCTATTTAATCGTGACTTTCTATCAAAGTGCTTTCAATTTTTAATCATTCTTTGGGAGAACTGTCTTGGGGAAGAACCAAGGCCAGAAAACATTCTGTGCAGCGAAAACATTTGCTCACTTTATGCACCTTTTCCACCGACTCAGTGGGCCACATGATTAACTGACTTCAAATTAGTGCACTGCAGTTATCCTCATTTCTTCCTATTTGCCTATTATCTGACGATTTGCTGTGACCAGTGTCAGATGAAAATATTTAGCAAATGGGTCAATTACTTGACACAATTTTTTCACGCTTTTGTTCCACTAGGAATGGCTTCACAGGGGCAAGCGGGTGCACCCTGACTACAATGGAAAGGAGATGCAAGAAGGTTACTATCTGGCATTTTATCCCCCACCATCACTATGTTGTCAGCGAAATCTAGGACCAGTCAGCCCCGGTGGGTGCAATTCAATAGTAAAAGGTACACCACGCTCGTCCATACCATTTCATAGGATATCCTTTTCTCTGACTTTCTAGTTGGCGAAATGACCCCTTATTATGGAAAATTTTGAAGGTAAACCCCCCCCCCCCCTCCTTTAAAGGAGTATCACTGAGCCCTAAAGAAATCTGTACAGTGCAAAAACTGGTTCTGAGAGAAAGGTTTGGGATGTTTGCACTTTATTACGATTCATTTTGCTGATATCTCTTCGTTGGAAAACATTAGAATCCCATAAAACTTAGGGTATCAGACTTGAGCCAGGTGAAATTGACTTTTATCCCTGTTCACCAGCATTTAACTGTTTTGGGTTGGGATACTTGCTGAAGAAAAATACCCCGTTTTTCTGAGATTCTAGGTCCTAGAATTCTGCTTCAAATATACCCCTTTCTCAGCTAAATTATGGATAAGCGTAGTGTCATGTTTTCATTAACATTGCACCCACCAGGCAGTCAGCATAGCATGTCTATAACTTTTGGTGCAACAATCTTCCCCTTTGGTTGTAACCATCAAATGTAAATAAATGCCACAGGGTTATTTGAATAAATAGCACATTATGAAGGGTATTTGAAATATGAAATCATTCTAATCTTTTGAGCAAAAAATTCCACTCGTTTTGAAACAGAAAAAAATTTCCCGATATCAAATAAACTTTCCATTGTGAAAAAAAGAATCAGTTTATTAATAAAATATTCATAATGGTAATTTTGAAATATGGAATAATGGCAAACTTTCAGAAAGAAATATGAAATAATGTTACCCTCACAACCAACAGGGCTGAATCAAGTAGAGCGTTACAACTTGAGCTCTGATTCAGAATAAATTTCTGGAGAAAAGGATAACAGCAGTCTTAAATTCCTTTTCTAGAATCATTTACCAAGCTAATATGGGCTTACAAGGATTTTGATCAGCTCACATATAGTAGTCTTCTACTTAGAATTGTATTTAAAGGAAAAGTTGATTAAAATGAATATGCAGTTCATGACATTAACTGTTGAGTTTTAAGATAATAACACACTGATCTTTTATCTCCATGTTTGCAGGACTGGAGACCGACTTGATGATGTGATTCCTTGCATATGTTCAATGTTTTGATCTGATTTTATTTCTCTCATACATGGACTCACAACAAAACAAACTCTATAACAGGACTAAAATCTCGTGAAAAATCTGAAGAAAAAGCTAAAGTTTTCTGACCTCAAACATAAAATCAAGTGTCACTTTGAACATTGTTTTCATTTAAAAGTTAAACTCTTATCAAATCAGTCAATCAAAATGCTAAGAATAGGGAGGCAAACTAACCTTTTCAAGAAAGTAGCTAAATGATTGGCTGCAGCCAAAATCCAGTGGAGGTGGCCTCAGTAGTCCTTATTTTGATATTGTATCATCATGAGCCTCAGTTTGAAGCCATAAACATTTTTGAATTCAATGCAGAAAACTGAGACTAATGGGGTCAGTCTAGCCTAGAGATGCATGTCACAAAAATGGTACACAGCCAGCCCTGAAAATGCATGTCTCTGTTTCCCCCTAAAACTGAACCCTAAGTCTATTTTGGAAGTCCATTGAACTGATCCCTCTTTCACTGTTCCCAGATCTGCTGTCCACTTTTCTAAATGGCTGCAGAAAACAACAGGTCCTTTTCTCTCCCATTTAAACCCTTCAAAAAAAACAATACCACAATTCTTAATGCTCACAAACAATACCAAGGACCGAGAGGGGGGACTCATATATCTTTCCATATGGGGATGTGCTGCTGAACAGGGTATCATTTTCAGGATTCCCACTCCAGGACAGGGTGTCATTTTCTACAGCCAGCTCCATGACAAGGTCCATATTTTGTCATGATTAACTCTGAAATGTGGTTGTAGACTATTTACACTTCACGGGTATGACTTAATGGTTTGGATAGCAACATTCCACATTTCCTGACAGATTTTTCTAGGGCAGCACACAATTTTCTTTGAAGAAATTCAATAAGATGGTATGGTTTATGAAAATTTTACTCCAGGACAGGGTATCATTTTCAAAAATTTGAACTCCAGGACAGGGTGCCTTTTCAAATTTTCCAGTGGCATCTCACCTCCCCATATGTACGTAGACCAAGTGTCTCCCCTGGGATCAAGGAACAGATTACCATATTGGATAGATGTGCTTGAACTGTCACATCAGTAAATAATGTTGTCTTGCTTTGAAGAGGTACCTTCAAGCAAGCAAGATTTTGATGAGAAGAAAATGACAGTTAGAGAGTTTTAGTGACTGCCCAATAGGTCCACAAGTACCCAGGGAGCGGGGGGTACATGACTGAGGATGGAGGGGGTCTGCCGCCTGGTTTTCAGAAAGCTACCCTCTTCTAATTACCGAAAGTTGCTTTTGATACCCACTTGTATTATGAATTTTGGTGGAAAACTGCCTATTTTAACCATTTTTTGCGAATTTCAGCGAAACCCCACCCATGTTTATGGAAAATCTGCCCAAAATGGACTCTTGTTTAGAGAATTTTGGGCCCAAAAACCCACCCATACGGGCGGCACATACCCATACCCTAAATGTGTTAAGTACCCCCCCCCCCCATTACAGCAAATGGGCACAAGTAGGCACTGTACACTGGTCACAGTGAATATGGCAACATCACACTACTTTGAACTTCGCCAATAAAAGAATCCGCTATAGTTTCTGTTCGGTCGATGAAAAGGGTAAGGTGCAAACAATCCTTTGTGACTTTTTCATGAACCAAAAAAGACACTCTTTGATTGGTTAATTTCAAATTGAATTAAAGCAAACTGTTTTCATTCAGATCCTATTTGCATCAGCACATATTTTCTTCATCAGAAACTGCCCATAGAAACTCAACTCTCAGATCGCCAAAAAATTAAGAAACTCCAGTACTGGGAAAATATAAGTTAAGAAACTATTCATTTTCATAAAAGAATTCCTTGACATATTTTTACTTTATTTTCACTTTTTTCTTGTATCATATTACTCGTAGGTTCACAAAGGCACATGTAGTGGACATGAGGATTGTCATGGAACCTCTAAGAAACTCCCAAAAAACTTTGAGTACTCAAAATCTGATGATTTTAAGAAACTTTCAGTACTGGCCCAAATTCCTTAGTTTCTCATAAAAAATATGTTGTGTGTATATCATCTGAAGATCTGATGTGATCTGTATCAGAGGAGAATGTTTAGCAAATGGTTCTATTACTCACAACATGATTTTCAAACAAAAACCTATTGTTTTTCTCAACATCCCTGCTTTCCAACAGATTGCATCCAATTTACAATAACATGATACTTCCTACTTAGCAATAATACTTGAGGGATATCATTCTCAATCCTCATAAATGCAGGAAAAATCGAAGATGATCTCATAATTCAACATATTATATCAGGAGGAGCAAAGAAGAGGAAATTACCGCGAACCTCACCTACTGACAACAAGTACTGCCTCACTGATCAAACCCACAGTCAACTGTGAAAACAATCACCACCACAGCGACTTTCAGGAAGGACTGCAGGGATTTCTCACAGCATCCAATATTAATATTTTTAGGATAAGAACACAAACTTTTGCAGTTGAATGATATGAATTGTAGGAAATTATCTGGGTAGCGGATATCGCGAGTCTCCCGAACAATAAAACACCACCATTTGAATCGCTCCGCTCCTGTTTGCGGTTAGGATTCTTTGGACATGAACAAATCAGGGTGGGACGTCTCGTGTGTCAAGTGAAAAGTATCACTCAAAAAGTTTGAGATTCCATTTATATTCCATGCCTGATCTAAGCCTTCCAACTTATTAATTATCCTACAATTGTATCAACTCTTAAGTTATATTGTTAAAATTTTGTTAAATTCAAATGCCGTCGTTTACAATTCAACTTTAAAAGTTAAATTTCAAGGGAAGACCTTCCGCTGAACGAGATAAATAATTGCTATTTTCACCATGTTTTCACGAAGGAATTATCGCAAAGAATCTTACGAAATTCCCAAAGGTTATGCGGTAAATAGGGTTTTACGTAATAACGTAATGCTGAATGAAATTTCAGGTGACACTTTTCTCAATGGATTCATGATGGATTTGATGAGAAGGTCGGAAGGGTTTTCCCTGAGCTGAGTAAACAAAACCTCACATATAGATACTTGGGCAAATAGGCAAATAACGAGTCATTTCCTTTATAAATTGAGCTCAAAACGTTTCCCACGTTTGCCGGTAAGTTTTGGTTGTGTTTACAGATCGTTAAAAATATAGATTCCATGCGAGTTTGGTAGTTGCTTCGCTCTTACCCAAAATACTGTACACTCTTGCATCGGTATTGAAATGAAATACTGTACACTCTTGCCGGTTTTTTATAAATTTTTGTTCTTCCCTTTCCTAGATCGCTGTTCTCACAATCAATTTTTAGATGGCTATCTGTAAAACATGGAGTGTGGAATGATGGAATGGAATGATGGAATGGAATAATGGAATGGAATGATGGAATGGAATGATGGAATGGAATGGTATAGATGGAATGGTAGATATGGAATAGCCAAACTACTGGTCGCTTTGGAAAAAAAATTACATCAATGTGTTCCTCAAGATCTTCTTAGTTTATTTTGCATATGTTTTCTTGAAAGTCTCATGAAATTCCCTTAAATATCGACTGAAACAACAAGCATGATAACAGACTGTGTGGGCAGACATCAGTTAAGTCGTTTAATTGATGTGAGTTGTAGGGAAAAAATCTGTAAAACATGGAGTGATGGAATGGAATGGAATGGTCGACATGGAATAGCCAAACTATTGGTCGGTTTTGAAAAAAAATTACACCAATGTGTTCCTCTCGATCTCTTCAGTTCATTTAGCGCATATTTTCTTGAAAATATGCTGGAATTCCTTCAGATTTCAACTGAAACAAAATTGAATCTATGCTAGGCTCGCGTGAACACAGCTGTGGAATGTTGAGAAGTGACAGGGATCAATGACAGTTTTAATCCTTATCCTGTAATGGCGCCAAGATCATTTTTATCATAAACGGGGGTTCATAAGAAACTTTAGACAACAGCAAATTGAGTTATTGCTGCCCTCATGCACTCACTCGCTATTGTTTAAAAACAATGCCCAGTTGTTCATCATTTGCACAGTTTGTGGTATTGTTTATATTTCATTTCGCGTTGTGCAACTGTGAACTGAACTGCGTCGATTTTTCAAAAGCTATGCTTCTTGCTTCACCACGTTGTGACTTTCGTCGAAGAATCCAAAGTTTTAAGCTGCTAGCATATTTTGCCTGTGCAGCAGGCTTCACCATGGTGGGTGTTACATACACGATTGTCATTTAGAGCATGAACACTGCCTTCAAAATGCTATGAAAATGGATAACTTTAACGCAGATTGTACCACAGATTGTTTTATCTTACTGGTTACGTTGGACGCCCTGTTTAAAAAACAGAATGATTCTGAAAAATTATGCAAATTTGATAGACTCCAAGAAACTCTTAGTAGCAAGAAGCTTTTTTGAGCTAGCCTGTGTTCTAGACTCCAGAAAAATAAATTATATTTGCGTAATGGTCTGGAACACAGGCTATTTTGAGCCCCAAGTGCTTATTACTCAATCTTGGAGACTCCAGAGGGGGCTTTAAGGGAGAGGGTGCTTGTCAGCTAGAGAGGGGGTTTATTCTCAAATGAAAAGGATATAAATTAAAGCATCTTAACTCTTTTATCCCCAATTTTGAGGAATGACATACAATATTACCGAGTCAAATGAACAAATTCGACATATTTATCAAAGCAGTATCAAAATTAACCTGCACACTTTTTTAGCTAAATAAACTGAAATTTGACATCCTGTTTAATACAAATGAAGGAGGATGGAAAGTGGGGCTTCTTTAGAACATTTAGCTTAGAAGGGAGGGGCTTACCAGAGAGGGAGGGGTTTATTAGAGAGGGGAGCTAGGGAGCTAAAAAAGAACGTTTCTTCAACCTCAGTCCCCAGAGTCTTTGTCATGTTTGGACTTCCCAAAAATAAGAAATTGTAAGAAAAGTACGTCTAAACTAATTTTTTTTAAGAACTAAGGTCAAAGATTGCCAGACAGTCTCTTAAATGTTAGGATACTTTTGCTACCTAAAGTCTCTGAATGAGTTTTAATTTCCATTCTGGAATGATTTATTTTTGTTCGAAGAGCTCTTAAATCACTTTGTAATAAGATTTCAAACTAGTAATAAAGTGATTTGCGCTCAAGAGAATTTAAAAATGGTTAAAACATATTTTGAGTCACCGGAGAACATTATAACGGTAAATTACAAAAGTTTCGTATTTTTAATTCATAGTTTCTATAAACCTTTGACAAAAATAACAGGAAATTCTGATATCCGATATGGCTAGAGCCACTTGAACCACTTTTATTATAAAAATGAGTATTATTGTTGAGAATTTCTTCCGGAATCAAACCAGCTGTGAATCATAATGTTCTGACTTCCCGTCTAATTTCAATCGAATCTCTGCACATGGGGATGGCGTGGCAAGTGCCTGGAAAAATCAACACATCGATGGTGCCAGCCTTTAGTAAATTTTAGTGATTCCTTGCCATAAAAACTTGAAAACTCAAAATCTAATTGTTTGAACCTCTTGGGGGGACTAATATAGCATTTGGGGGACTATTTCCTTTTTAGCATGGTCACCATTGCAACGCATTTTTTACCTTCTTTCAAGCAAATATTTCGAACTGTCAAAGAAGCTCACCTCCCATAGCCAAAGCTCTGAAGGTACAGATCAGTGACCGAACATTTCTACCACATACAACTTTGTTACTTTTGTAGATTTCTTTCACATGATTGTTGATGTGAATTTGGTGATTTTTCTGACAGTACCAACAGGGGATGTTTGGGGGTCCCAAAACCGTAAAACCGCTCAAAATTTAAAATGCAAAACATTTTGCGATATTTTACATCAAAACGAAACATAGCGTACAAGATTACAAAATATGGTGAAACCCCGTGACCGTAAAACCCAAACATTCCCTCTATCAAGTAGCAAGCCCGGAGGAAATTAAATCTGGCTTCGTCAGCTACTGAAATTCTGCAAGACAGTTTTCTGGGAGCACACACGTGCTTGACTGTATGTAAAGCAAAGCCCATCGGCGTAGGGGAAGATAAAATTTGGGGGGGCTGCCCGACAAAAAATCCATTGTTTGAGAAAATTTTGCCCGACTTGAGGCGGATTTCCGCCCGATTATGGCTGATTTTTGCAAATTTTTCTGACGTTGGGGGGGCTGCAGCCCCCCTTTGCCCCCTATCTCCTACGCCTATGGCAAAGCCCACCATGGTGAAGCCTGCTGCACAGACAAAATTACCATTAGTGCCTAAAAATTCTGAAAATAAAATGGTACCCGATAAGACAAAATATGCCAGCAGCATAAAACTATGGATTCTCCGACGAAAGTCACAACGTGGTGAAGCAAGAAGCATACCTTTTGAAAAATCGACGCAGTTCAGTTCACAGTTGCACAACGCGAAATGAAATATAAACAATACCACAAACTGTGCAAATGATGAACAACTGGGCATTGTTTTCAAACAATAGTGAGTGAGTGCATGAGGGCAGCAATAACTCAATTTGCTGTTGTCTAAAGTTTCTTACGAACCCCCGTTTATGATAAAAATGATCTTGGCGCCATTACAGGATAAGGATTAAAACTGTCATTGATCCCTGTCACTTCTTAACATTCCACAGCTGTGTTCACGCGAGCCTAGCATAGATCCAATTTTGTTTCAGTTGAAATCTGAAGGAATTCCAGCATATTTTCAAGAAAATATGCGCAAAATGAACTGAAGAGATCGTGAGGAACACATTGGTGTAATTTTTTTTCAAAACCGACCAATAGTTTGGCTATTCCATGTCGACCATTCCATTCCATTCCATCACTCCATGTTTTACAGATTTTTTCCCTACAACTCACATCAATTAAACGACTTAACTGATGTCTGCCCACACAGTCTGTTATCATGCTTGTTGTTTCAGTCGATATTTAAGGGAATTTCATGAGACTTTCAAGAAAACATATGTAAAATAAACTAAGAAGATCTTGAGGAACACATTGATGTAATTTTTTTCCAAAGCGACCAGTAGTTTGGCTATTCCATATCTACCATTCCATCTATACCATTCCATTCCATCATTCCATTCCATCATTCCATTCCATTATTCCATTCCATCATTCCATTCCATCATTCCACACTCCATGTTTTACAGATAGCCGTTTTTAGATTGTAGCAGTTTATTAACTCGCTACTTCATCTTTAGCTAAACTAATAATGTAATCATGTATTTAAAGCTATCTATTTACTCTATCTATAAGTTACTCTTGTTAGGTTGTTAGTTGTGGCTCTACGTCTATCATTTTCAAGTTTCTATTACTTATAAATCTCTAGCCTGCGTGCAGACTCGACTATCCTAGATAGTCGAGTCTGCACGCAGGCTAATAAATCTCTTGCTTTCTTTAAAATTCAAATTCTCTTCGTTTGTTTTCCTAAAATATTGAAAGTTTTATTGAAATGAAGATTTTTCGACAATGAAGTACAGGACATTGTCATTGACTTATTACTGTGTAATATTTTGTCTTTGTATAATTTGTCTTTAAGTTTTTGTCTTCAGGTTGCTTTACGAAAATAAAACGTTACAATTGATACCGACATTAATACTTAATACTTTTCTTGAATGAATCTGCCACATCTTTTAAAAGTCATCTCGCATGACAAAATTCCGCACTGCAGACTTCAAATCCTCGCGATAAAAAATTATATTTTGTAAGGGCTACCGATGATGAAATATCTCTGTCATGAAAACCGCCAAGTGGAGAAAACTGACAAACAACAACTAGATTTCAAGGATCAATAAACAAGGTTGAAAGTGAACAGGGTGCAAGAGATAACAGGCGGGCGGGCGGTTTTCACGTTTAGCTATCGTTCGTGATAAAGAGTTCAGATATCACATAAAATATCTACGTTCCGATACTTTCCTCGGAAGGACTTGATTGATAAACCGTACGTAGACATTTTAGATATTGTGTATTTAACTTTAGTTCTATTCGTTAAATTTTACCAGTTCCTTCAGGGTGTTGGGGGGGGGGGGGGGCAGGTCTATAGTAGAGAATGATGCTTTTTGAAATACCAACCTTTGAGCAGACCGGCATTGGGGCAACTTCTCTTAAAATTCATCAATCATAACCACAACAAAGTGAGAGAGAAATGGGCTCAGTCAGTGACTCCAGTCAAAGGGGCAAGGACAAGGAAAACGATATCTCTCTGATTAAAAAGAAATTTAAAACCGAACAGGCAAAGCAAACTCACAACAGAGAGGATGGGGCAATCAGAGGGGGGAAAACTGATCATGAATAAGATGTGGCCAAGACAATTACCTGAGACAGACACGAAAGACAACCCTTCAACTAACTAAAACATAACAATGATTCATAGACGATAAATGGATACGCAAATGCTTGGTCTAGATACTACAACAGAAAGACCTTGGCTTGTCAACACAGATCAGGCCTTCCCATTCTAATTATCAATTAAATCATCGAACCGAAGCAAGGACGAGCACGATCGAATTTAGGCCCACGTTGAAGGTGAGCAGGAGTGTCTCCTTTGGACGGAATTATACATAAAATGGTTGTTTCTTACCTCCAGTTCTTCAGTTGGATCTTTGTAAATTTCTTTAAACATTCATTGTGATAATGAATCAGCTTGGATTGGGTTGACTGTGGTACATTTGGTAAGGAGATGAGAGTAAAGATGGAAATCCACTTCTCTATGGGTGACTAACCACAGTTCGATGTTCATATGCTGCTTCAGATCAGGCATGGTGTTTCCAGGGGGGTTGATTCTATATTCGCATGATAAGAATTGTGATGGGGGATTGGATTAGCAGGGCGCATTTCTATGAACAGGAGGGATAGGTATTTTGATGGAATAGAATAATGCAATTTTTGGTGATGAGAGAAACATTGGCATGGTAGGGGTAAATAACTGTCAACTCCATAAAAATTTGGACAAAAAAATGGCTAAAGATGATTTAGCTTCGCCACTTAAAAATCCACAGAAATCCCTCCTTTCTTGCTGGCTGACAAAAATCTCGTATGCTTTTGCTATTAGCATATGCTTATAGTTTAGCAATTCCTTTGGGGAGTGATATGCCACAAGTCTCTTTTGTGAAGGCAAATTATAGGGATTTTGGGGCGAATAACTTCATAAAATTTTGAAAAGTTGGTCAAAGATAATTTCGTGTTCATTAAAAATCCATAGAAATCTCTACGATAAATCCTTTTCTTCTCACAAAGATTTCACACGCTTTCAACAACTATTTTGGGGAATGATTTGCCCCTCGATATGAGAGCATTTCACTCATTCGAAAAAGCGGACGAGATTTTTTCAGAACAAAAGATTTCTACGGATTTTGATGGATTTGTCTTGAAAATAAAAAGATTTTTACCAAAGGTATACGAGATATTCTGGGAGTGAAATGTCCCTGCTTTTATGAGAAGGAGTAGGGGACACATAGCAAAATACAGAAACCTGTATCACATCATCAAACCTGATAATGACTTCTCAAATTTCAGATCAATTCAATCTGGTTGAAAAGTCTGTGGCCTTTTCTTTGCATACCATTAGTCATAACAAGAGTTTTCCAAATGTATGAAATATTGATGATTGTTTTATTTCACATAAATTTCACAATTCAAAGCTAGTGCAGACAACTTCAAACATGATTAATAAAAAAAATATTCAAATTGCTGGAATGTGATACATATTGTCTTTGTCAACTGAAAAATATTGTATTCTCAACGAAATAAAGGTCAGAATGAAAAGAATGAAAATACGTCATGGCTATATATTGCACCGTTGTTGAAAGATATTGAATAGTTGGAAGGCACACATTGGAATTTTTAGCATTATTTGCGATGTCAATATAGTTAGAAACTTTTTGTAAATTTTGAAAAGTTTTAAAAAAAAATTATATCCATTATGATGAGAATATTGACGAATGCAAATTTTGTTTCCTGTCTGTGTTGTTTTGGCCTGAGGCTATAAAATTTCTAATTCATCATGACGAGCAATCCCCCCTGGCTGTCGTTTCCGATGCTTTCAGAGCTATGCCACAGGAATTCCATTGTCCGTAACCCCCTGGTGATTTGGGGAGAGGCTTTTCCTCAACCAATCAGAATTCGAAGAATGTACCTTGGGGGTACTGAGGAAACCCCAAAGTGACTGCTTTTATCATAGGAATAGCTTTTATCCTCTCAAATTAGAGGTTGCGCAGCGGCTGAGCCTGTGAGCCTCATTTGACCACATTTGACAGGGAAACTTTAACATATTGGGGGGGAGGGGAATAACTGCTGTCCCCTGATAAGGGTCACTTTCGGGTTCGGGGTGACACTTTATTGAGAGAGACGGGAACTGGGACTACGAATAGCAGGCAAACGTTTCCTTGAAAGAGGGGGCGAAGGGATGTCCTTCAAAAACAAACATGATCTTTGTTGAGACGTTTGAAAATAATAGGGGATATTGACATTTTTTTAATATTTTATTTAACGTTGGATACATACTCTTTTAGCTTAATTATAAACAAATACAATCAGCTACACTCTTTTTTATAAGAATACTATAAATTTTGTCCAGCCTCGATATTCTAAAGAAAGTTTCGTTTTGAGCCAGAGTATATTCTTAGAGTATTCTTATTTTTTCATACCCTGGGTACCAGACTCTTTATGTTGAAGAGTCTGGTACCCAGGGTAATTTTTTCAAAGCTTCCAAAGGAAATAGCCGGGGTGAACTATGGGCAAGGTGGTCGCAATGAACTTTTGTAAGACAGTGGACAAAGATTTGAAAATTATGTTGCTGGATATTATAGTTGCCTTCAGCTACAGTTTCTTGGTACTCTTGAAACCTCGAAAATAGTTCACTTTACCTAGTCTTGCCCTATGCCGTTTATAAACTGTGCAGGCATCGTGTAAACTTACTCTACATCTAGGCTGATGACAATCGTCTAAGTTTTGATACAATGACTCATGCAATAACTCTAGTCTACATCTTTCTTTTCATATGATGCTGTAACCCTGGCCAGACTAGTACCCAGGCACCCAGGGTAACGAAACGATGCTGATATGAGTATTTCAGGTAATTTTGATAGCTGCTACAATGAGGTCCTAGGCTAGAAAGTTCGCAACCCTAAATTAAATATTAACTTGTCTTCATCTTAGTTACAATATTCAAAGAGTGAAAATAAGGTTCCAAATTTACATTTCAATGTATTATTTCACTAAAAATCAATCAAACGTGGGCCTTTTTGGGACACAAGATACATTAATGATGTCACTTTTTCTCCATGTTGTAAGTGTTCCTCCTATATCTACTTTACATCCTGCTAAGACAAGCTTTAAGCTGTATTGCATGACCATAGTCAGGGTTGACGAAAACGATATACGAGAGACAAATCTCAAATGAATGGAACTCAGAATGTTTGCCAAAGCATTTTGAAGTTTCATCGACAAGAAATTCCTTAGCAAAGAACTGTCAAACTAATAATCTCTATAATTCTTATCAACACTACCTGGAAACTTAGCCTGTTTGCTTTGAGAACCCACGTTCTTACATGAGGTATATTTTCATTATGAATTGGTTTGCCTGGACTTGTTCCAAATCATGTGAATATCTTTGAAACTGAATAATTGAATATAGATCAAAGCAAGATAACTAACTCACGAGACAACAAAACAAAAATACATTTCCCTTGAACTGAAGCATAAGCAATACAAATTACAAAGAAATACATTTTGCATCATGTCATAGTTGAAATTTGCTTTTCAGGGCTTTGAGACAAGAGAGACAAATGATTTCCGTTCAGATTAGACATGGCCTCAGGTGAATCGACACTATACGACACGATAAAATCACGATACGCCCAATAACAAGGCATTGTATGTACAATGGACCTCATAAAAAGACTGGCAACCCCTGGAATAAAGGGCAGTGTTACAATGAGAAAAGACTGTCCGAAATATTCTTGCAGAACTTTTAGCAGAGGAGACAAATTTTTAGAACCCAGAGCAAATGATGATTTTGCTTCCTGATATTAGCCGTGACAATGCCTTTGAATGGCTTCCTACTTTACGAAATGTCATTTGTGGACCAAATTTACCAGAAAATACCATTTTAGGCAGTCCTGGACTTACAACCTGTGGTCTAGTTAGGACTATTCCCACACAAGCCGCAACATTTTTTGAGAAATGCCATCTAATAGTCCCTTTAACTATTCTGCAAAAGAGCCTGGATCGAGCGTTGTTTTTATACATTTCTATATAAGGGTATATGTTGGTGTCAATAGAAGGCTGGACCTCAACAGAATAGATACGTCAACATCAACAGATACCCGAATATTCCATCAAACACCATTCATTGTAACTAAAGCCATCCAAATGTTCTTCATTTCGACTGAACGCCCGAACGCCAGGTTTAGTAGCTGAGAATTGAGAAACTTCTTTTGTTTAGAAAAAAGCGAATCAAATTGCAGAACAGCCTAACAGGCTCCAGCTTCAGGGTCAATGTAGGCGTTGAGGTTTACGGATAACCTTCGTTGTCACTGGGTATGAGGGTGATAGCTTCTATCACTATTGTGTACATTCGAAAAATCTACAAAATATGGCACAATGTCGCTCGATTCTGATTCCTTTAGAATAGCTAAAGAGTCTGTTCCACGGGGGGGGGGGGTTCTTCCATAGTAAAGGTACCTGGGGATGTGCCGCGAGCAAGGGTATACTTTTTCAGACTTCTAGTCTAGCCAAGGGTATACTTTTTTGCAATTTTGGCCGGCAACGGTCTAGCCAAGGGTATCATTTTGACAATATTGGTCTAGCGAACGGTCATGACAGCATATTTGGCACAAAGTTTGCAATATTGGTCGAGAAAATGGTCAAAATTGGTCTAGCCAAGGGTACCATTTTCGTAAAAATTGGTTCAAACAATGGTCAAATTGGTCTAGCCAAGGGCATCATTTTCGTAAAAATTAGTCTAGCCAACGGTACCCTTTTGAAGATTTGAAGATGCTCGTGGCAGACCCCTACCCAAAATTTGGCCGAGAACACCCCCTCCCCCCGTGGTCTGTTCTACGACCTACGACTAGGTAGCACGGAGAAACAACTGAAGAACACCATTTCCATTCCCTTTTTTGTAAAGATTATCGAACTATGTGAGATTCGTACAAAAGTGCAGTCAATCCTGCTAGATACAAACATTCTTACAAAAGTTTTATCAGAATCATTCGTCTGAACCTTACATCATCATGGCATCATTCATTGTAACCGAAACCGAATAAATGGGTGCAGTTCTTGTTATTTCCTAACAAAAACGAAAGTACAAGAATCATGTGTCAAAATTTACACGTCAGGCAAAGCTTCTAGCTTGAAAATGAAATCCACAAAACCATCATTACTGTTTTCATTTCTTATTTATGAGTTCTAAATTTAAATTCATAGCAATTTGAATTGTGATGAATTGGCTCTTCAGTCAGTACCACGAATCATAGACAAAAATCTCAAAATTAACTGAGTCACAAAAAGCTGCTGTTTCGAAATGTTCGAGACCTAGCACTTTTCCCCAGCGAATTTGTAATTAGTACTCAAAATTATAGCATGATGTTTAGGGGCTACAGCGTCCTGAAAAAGACGCAAGCGAGCAAGCGAGCGAGGGTTTCTGGCATTTATACAGCTGATGTGGGCCTCTAACATTGGAGAGATTGGCCAGCTGAGTGACTGATGGCTTGTAGTAGCTCCGACGATGGGATTCGAACGCACGCCAGTAGACACCACAATAATCGAAACACTGTCCTTTACCACTGAGCGCTACACCATCAAAGAAAGAGAGGCCCCGAGTTTGATCAAATTTAGCAGAAAGCAAGTCTTTGCCTTGATGTTTCTTATCTTGATTCCTTGATCTTGGTGTAGGTACCTCGATCTAACTACACGTTAAAACTGCCTGTGGTTTGAACTCGAAAGATGAGTTAGTTTAGTACCATCTTTTTCTAACTTTGATAAAATTTTTGTTTGATTTTAAAGGATATAATACTTTCAATCAAAGTCTTAAATTCTAATTTCAAACCAGCTCGTGAAAAGCGTCTTCGTACTCAAGAGAACTCTCGAATCTGAACTCACAATCGCAAACGCAACTTACCCAGAGAGCCCCGCAATTTAGACATTTTCTTGATCTTATCTTATGGAACTGATAGCTCAACAAAATGCTAGCCTGCAACAAAGATCAGGTTGTCGAAATCTAAGTTGTATCATGAAATTTGTGAAAACTTTATATCGAGATAATGTCGTCGCTTAGTTTCTTGCAAGGTTTAGTTAAACATTGAATAGTTTTTCGAACACATGGCATATATGAGCATTATCAGCATCACCCTATGCAACGTAGGCAACTTACACGTTTTATAATTATAGATATGAATACAAAGCCAACTCAAATGGATAAAATGATGAATTAAAGAAAAAATAAGTTTGGCAGATAAAGTACTCGCAAATAATTGGGAAAAGATTCGGATGCAAAAAAACTGGTGAACCAAGCACCATGAGGTTTGAGGCACTTCCAAAAATTCTAAGTATGCCTGAAAATGGTAAAAATGATACAAGAGACTTCTAAGCAATGCATCTACTCTCAAGTACCGAACAATCGTCCCCCCCCCCCTCTCTCTTTATCTTTTGACAAATTTTCCAACCTTACCACTCTTATTCCAACTCCTTCTTTTATCACTTCTTGAAAGATTGAAATCATAGTGAACATAATTTGTGAATAGATATAAAAAAGATACGTGCTTAACTAAGAAAGCGACTATTTTCAGTTCTTCGAAAGCCCCCCCCCCCCCCATTGTTCTAAGAACTGTTTAAAACGTGGCGTGAGTAATCATCGTACTCGAAACGAAACGAAACTAAACTAAACGAAACGAAACGAAACGAAACGAAACGATGTTGATAATTTTTTTGGTTGCATTTTGACATCTTCCAGAGTGGCATCAGAGCACTTGCAAAGTGACCTTGCAAATATCGCCTTCGATAAAAACCAGCAAAGATGTCAATATATTGTGAGTATTTTGCGGATACATGCAAAAACGTACCTGTCCTCTTTAGAGACCAATGACGTTTTTTTTCAAGAGTACATTTTCTTTCACAGAGCTTGAAGCAGCATCATGATCGTTTCAATTCCATGAAATATTAAAACGTTAGATTGCTGTGCTTTGCAAATCTCATGGATAGGCCCAAACGTCTCAAACGGGCCTAATTGGCCAATGATTTGGCTCACTCGAAATGTTTCGTGATCAATCTGCAGCCCACTAAAACAATTCTTTGTAAAGAAGCTTCGTTTTTCTTTCTTGTTTTCCTAATCAATAATTCATGTAAACATTTTGTTCATTGAAAAGAAAACTGCTTCCTTCAACAGGTGTGATAATTTTCTTGAACGAAAGCGGGAGGGACTTGTTAACCTGGCTGTCTCGAGATGTGATAGAGAGATATGAACAGTTTGAATTTTGCTAACCTCAAAATACAAAATTTGGACAAACTCTTGTCAAAGCATGAAATTGTTGAGACATGGACATGAAGAATTTATAGAGAGCAACTAAACAGAGATAGCTTGAGGGTTTAAGGCAATAACATGTAGCTCTGTTGTTAGCTGTCTTGTCAATGAAAGAAAGATGATCCCACCAAATGAAAGTGCTTCTTTGAAAAAAGGCTGGCTTATCTAAATGGGAGTTAGGCTAATAATAGAAAAGCAGGTACACTGTCAGCTAAATACGGCACCAGTTCCTTCTGTTAACAGTAAAACTCTTTTGAAAATCAGAAATCAGAAATAATTATATGAAGTAAAAATTTTAACAAGGACTGAAATGCATAAGCGTACGGGAAGAAAAAATCTAGGGGGGCGGCCCGACACAAAGTCCATTGTTTACCAACATTTTTGCCCGACTGAGGGCAGATTATTGCCCGATTGGGGCTGATTTTCGACGATTTTTCCAACATTGGGGGGCTGCCGCCCCCCCCCCCCCCCCGCCCCGTACGCTTATGCTGAAATGCTTTAGAGGGCTGGAGAAGTAACCCACAGGCGCAAGAGCGAAAATAGGACGGACTTGCTAACCTTACTTTTTCAAGATGAGATTTAATCAGGCGGAATTTTGGCAACCTCAAACTACAAAATTTGGACAAACTCTTCTCAAGACATTGAGATTTTGAGGCATGAAGAATGGTGGAAGGTTACCCTGGATACCTGATGGAAGCCCTACTTGGACAATTGTTTACAATTTAGAGAGCAGATTAATTGTTTGCATTCATGTCTTGTTCTGTGATAACCCGTGGCTCTGCTGTTCCTAAAAGCAGGAGAGTTGCGGCACCTGGCAGAAGATATTTCTTTCGAAATAGACCAGTTGTTTCAAGTAGGTAGTTAATGCAACTTATGGAAGAAAAACAAGTGAATTTTCAGCTTAATAGAGCACCAGTCATTTCTTGTCAATGAAATTCTTTAAAGTCACAAAGCAGAAGTTTCTATGAATAGCCGATGGAAGGGTAAAAATGTTGTTTGGCTGTCTCTAGAGAGGGCCACAGTAAAAATCCGAATAAAAACTTATGATTTTGCGTAAATAAAATAAAGATAACCGTTTGAAATGCAACTAAGAAAGCATAGGTCGGAATTTTGCTGTTTGGAATTGGATCATCCACATAGTTTGCTGACACAATCAACCAGCACGCAAAGCTCCCATGGGCTTTCAAATCTGAATTTTGAAGCACTGACGAAATAAAGGATTTCAAAGCTTTACCTCATCAAAGTATTTTGTTTCACATTTTTCAAAATCTGCAAAGAGAAGAGACATTTTGGCTTTCACAAGGCTGACATCTGTCTTTCAGTTTTTCGATTAAGTGTGACCAGAGGCAATCTGGGTCTCGCTAACTGTGTTTTCGTTTTAGCTTTTCAATGTTTAGGAATAATTTTATGCATAAAGAAAACATCACATGAAAGCTGACCTTGCATCTGGACCTATATCTAATTAGTAGTTGTATAACAACAGTTAAGGAACTGTTGCAAAATGTTAAACTCATTAACTGAGTGAGAACGCAACATAGATAGTTTAGTTTATCATTTATCATTTGCAAAGCACTGATGAGATTTTACCAAACGGTTGGTTAAAGAACACAAAAGATCATTCCTCAGTTTTTATGTTATCAAGAATCCTCATTTCATACTATGTGGATGATCTCGTCCGTGGTAGGGAAGCAACTATCAACATTACCTGTAGCCTGATAGCATCAAGTCTGGTAGCCTGCGTGCAGCCTAGGATTGTTGAGGCTGCACACAGGCTTATGCTACAAGTCTGGAGGAGTGAACCTTCATTTTCATTTTATATTCTTCACACACGGTAACGCCGTCAGCTATGCTGCTTTGCAGGGGGTCGCAAAAAGCAGCATGACGTGAAAAGCTATCAACCTTACAGATAATGCAATGAATACAATAGTAATTAAAACTAAATCACCCAAAAAGTTATCGGAAAATCTTCTTAAACCTTAGATAAGTAAATGCAATATTCCAAGGAGTTGCCTTTTTCGAATTATTGCGATTGCAACTTATGACAGTTAGATACTATTAGATAGACATTTTATTTTCACTAATGCAAATGGTGAAGGTGAAGTTGCGGTTAGCACCAAGCGCTGGGATCACAGAAGTAGAGTAGCTAAGGAGGCTAAGCGCCAATCGAGTCCGCGACCCCTTGTCATGACGCTCAAGTGGTGGGGCTCTACCGGGTATCGAACCCTGTCCTTCTGACTGCTCTGGCTACAAAGTCAGAGGATTACACCACTGTGCCACAAATAATATGTAAAACTTAATGATCTTCAAAGCTCAGCTTGACTTGCTTGCTTAACCCAAAGATCATCAGATTCCTTATGGAGGTCGCGGATTCAACCGAAGAATCATTAATTGAGACCTGTACCGAGTAAGGAAAGCATATTTGAAGTCACAGCTGTACATATTAAATAGCGAGATTATCCCAGTCACTTATCAAGGAAGTTGATGTTGCCATTTTATATACATGCTTGCAAATAGGCATGTTTTGACAACTTAAAATGAAAGGTTTCGTCTATTCAATTGTTCATCTGTTTATTTTGTAAACAAGCTTTGGATTTTTACAGGTGTCTCTCAAAAAGCATATTCTCACGCAAAAAAAGTCAAATTTCACCGTTGATAACAAAGTTTTATCATGGATATATTGTGCAAGGGTACCAAAAGGTAAGGACAGCAGAGCTCGAGCATTGACGATTGAGAAGACATAAGTATCGAGTTTCCCTTTTGATCTTGATATTCTTTATTTATAACTTTAAACCAATGCAGCAAAGGAGAGTTTTAAGAGAAGACATAAGTATCGAGTTTCCCTTTTGATCTTGATATTCTTTATTTATAACTTTAAAGCAACGCAGCAAAGGAGAGTTTTAAGAGAAGACATAAGTATCGAGTTTCCCTTTTGATCTTGATATTCTTTATTTATAACTTTAAAGCAATGCAGCAAAGGAGAGTTTTAAGAGAAGACATAAGTATCGAGTTTCCCTTTTGATCTTGATATTCTTTATTTATAACTTTAAAGCAATGCAGCAAAGGAGAGTTTTAAGAGAAGACATAAGTATCGAGTTTCCCTTTTGATCTTGATATTCTTTATTTATAACTTTAAAGCAATGCAGCAAAGGAGAGTTTTAAGAGAAGACATAAGTATCGAGTTTCCCTTTTGATCTTGATATTCTTTATTTATAACTTTAAAGCAATGCAGCAAAGGAGAGTTTTAAGAGAAGACATAAGTATCGAGTTTCCCTTTTGATCTTGATATTCTTTATTTATAACTTTAAACCAATGCAGCAAAGGAGAGTTTTAAGAGAAGTTATGTGCTTATAACGAAAGAAAAAGGGTAAATCTAAAGTTGTGCCTGGCGGATTCTGTTTATTTGATTCGCTCCTGAATGAAATAAACACAATTCCCCGGGTAGAATTTTAGATTTACCCTTCTTCTTTCGTTATAAGCACATAGCTTCTCTTAAAACCTACCTATTGCGTACACAAGGCGAGAGTTTGCCCTACTGGTTTTGGAGCAACTTTTGCGGCTTTGTTTCTTTTGAATTACTGGTTGAAAGAATTTCCTTTGTCTGCAGTCACTAATCGCTTTGAATTGAGGTGTCACTTAAAAGCAGCTGATGCTATGGTATTACAAAATCTGCCCTTGTTTTTTGGTTCGGCCCAACATGCTTTGTTTCTATTCTTAACGTCAGTTCTCAGCTGTACCAATGTTAATGCCACTCTAAATCTCACAAGGCACATTTCCCAGTAGAGCAAATGCTCAAGTGAATGCTTTCTCAGTTAGACTTAATACCATCGCCTCAAAAGAATACCACAAAACTCCTGGGAGCCTTCTGGCAATGGGATTAAAGGTAGAGCTGTGCTTTGTATACTAATGCCACTCATTATCCTAATCTAATGCATTAAATCCCACAGGTATTTGAAAATCAGAATGCGAGATTTAAAGGAATTCTTGATGTTTATAAATAGAACTGTATGTATCTCGTAACACAAATGCAAGACTAAGGACGAAGAGACAAATGCGAGCAATTAAACTGAGCAGTTTTGTAAAACAAAAAATTTAGGTTTCGAAGGAGACAAAGCCATTTGCTTTTCAGTAGAATATATCTCACACCTCTGAGTGTACTCAATCAAATCAAAATAAATATTATATTGGCCACATCTACATAGAAGATAAACAAGTAAATAAAGTAAAATATGAGCACTTTGATGCGAATGTAAATGAGCCAGACCATTCTACCACTCTACCAAACCATTCTACCGATGATATGTCAGTCCTCGGCCTCCTATATGCATCTACTGAGAAAGCACAAGAAGGAAAACATGGGAGACACGAATCATTTGTAAACTTGGAACATTGTATCCAACAGGGCTCAACAAGCAATTTACATATCTCCAATAACTGTCTATCAATCACAGTTTTATTCCTACACCTCTTTTACTATTCTCAGTCCTTTCAACGTAATATCAGTTCCCTTGAGTACTATCCTAATCCTTCGAATCTGCCCTTCTTTTAGCTTGATTAGTGTCGGTTTTACTAATATTTCTTTGCTTGATAACGGGCTATGCTCGAGACGTCGTGCTTATTTCAATTCGCATCAAAATGCTTATATTTTACTTTATTTACTTGTTTATCTCTATGTTTATCTCTACGTTCAACAACAAGAAGATTTTTTGGCTACATAGAAGGTGTGAAATCTATCCTTGAGGTTGCCAAATCGCTTTGTTTTAATCTAACCTGTATCCTTTGTCTTGCAAAATTCGCCCTTGCTAGCACAGTTGCATTAATTTTGGCCCAGTATTGAATAATTGATCTGAGAGAGTTGAGTTCAAGAAAGAATGTAGTAGCCTGTGTTCCAGAATGTAGCGGCTTCTCGAGCTTGGAATTTCAATCGCGGAATCAATGACCAGCTGCGTGTTGCGATATCTACAGCCCATTTGTGCACATTGCCCAGGATCGAAAATATTTGACGAAATGAGCAACAACTAGCATAACATAACATAGCATAGCTAGCATAACAAGGACAGATTCTGTAAGACAATATCACGAGTTGGTTTTGATTGACACCGCAATTCAAAGCGATTAGCGATCGCAGACAAAGGAAATTCTCTCAACCAGTAATTTAAAACAAGCAAAGCCGCAAAAGTATCTCTGAAACTCAGGTAGCTAGCTCGCTCGTTGTGCATTCCAGAAATTGTTTTCAAGAGCAACCATGAGCATAGATCGAAAGAAGAAGGATATATCTACACATCTGCCTCGGGCATTTAATTTGTTTGGTTCAAGAGCCGATTGGGAGACGATTCAATTCTCTTATTTTTTTGGGTGTAATGAAAACACTTACTGCTCGGCTTCTGGACCAAAGAAATAAAATGCCCGTGGTAGATGTGTAGATATATCCTTCTTCTTTCGATATATGCTCATGATTGCTCTTAAAAGCAATTTCTGGAATGCACAACGAGCGCACTAGCTACTTGGGTTTCAGAGAAACTTTTGCGGCTTTGTTTGTTTTGAATTTATGGTTGAGAGAATTTCTTTTGTCTGCAACCGCTAATCGCTTTGAATTCACATGTCAACAAAAAAGCATCGCATGCTATTGTGTTACAAAATCTGTCCTTGTTAGCTAGCATGCATTGATTGAAACACAAGTACAAAGCGTTCAAATAACAAGTGGTCTTGGACGGCCGATTATTCACACAACGAGCATAAATAAAACAGACTGGAATGATTTGAAAGATAGGTAGCTAACTGACTCGGTATGCAGCTGATTGGAATTGTTGCTAAGAGGAGATACGATCATATATCATAGAAGAATATAACTTAACACCTACCAATCAAATTTTCAACTATCTAATTCAGAAGCTTAGCAATAAATCCTGAATCATACGTATAAACCTTTTCAAATGTAACTTTGTAATAACATGACTCTAGGCTGGAATGATCAAACTTTTATTGCCAGAGTTTCCAGGGAGTCACTTATTACCATCACATTAATGAATACCGCTTCAAACGAGGGCGTGCGACTAAATTGTTAAGGTGTTACTTTTGATTAACTAAGTCATTTCACAGACAATAACATTGAGCACAATTAGTTTGGCGAATCATCTGCAGACATTTGTAATGTGTTAGCATCCCTCCATCCTCATTCTACAGGCAATTAATCACGTACAGTACACAGGTGCAAAGCAACGGTTTGCAGGGGGTTTCATGAGGCGATTTTCATTTAGGTTTGACCTTTGGTCTCTTCAGCAATGTTTTGCTGCAACAGCAGTTGTAGATACTAACTAAGGCCAAAAATGAGGTCTAAAAGCTGCTAGCACATTTCTTTTGTTGAAGAAAATGCATCAAACATGAAATCAACAGTAAAAAAACGTCTTGAATCTCCAGGGTCTTTAAAATGTTTTATTTTCAGAAATAGTAATTTTTGAATGAATGACTGCAACACATTACTTCACAAGAAGACGTGACACAATGTTGTGATTACATTCGCCGTCGAATGTGAAAGTTCAAATTAAAGATTGCTCTCCTTGAAAGCTGACAAAAGTCGGTTTCTGAGTTGAAGAAATTGGAGCTTTTTTTTTTAACTCCAAATGAAATTTCTGCATTTCTTTTGAATATGATGGCAGCAAGTTTTTTTGCTCAAACGCTTTTGTCTCGTTTCCATTATTTTGGAAGCGCATTTGGGGATTGTTAAAAATCTCATATGTTTACACTAGCAAAGTAACTCATCTTGCTGGTGTTTAAAGAAGCAGTTGATTGGCTCCTGAAAACAATAGGATCCTATTGTTGTCATAACAGGCGCCGCCAATTCATTCCTTCCAGGAGCCAATCAGCTGCATCGCAGTACTCTGAGTATCCATAACTATTTACAAACCAAAAATCCTGTATCAATGTCAATTAATCGTTCTCCTCCAATTCTCAACGTAATTCTGACCTTCAGTCCTTGACTCTAGACTAAATCAATTTACTCGTCAGTCGAGTCTCAATTCACCCTTTACTTCAATTGTCATCTCACAACTCTCAATGTCTCAACAACTCCCTTTTCGTTCCAGTCTCGTGTTCTAATTCTACTCTAATTATGTTAATTATGCGAAATATTCATAATTCATCAATAACGTCAATAAAAATCCATTCAATTCACAACACAAGCCACTAAAAAAAGCAACAGTAAAAATCCACTCATATCCGAGCAATCGTAAGAGAAGAGATATGAATGCTTGGTTCCTTCCTCTGTGGAGTACAAGGATTTATCTTCGAAATAAAGCTTTCAGTTTGAAAAAAATGAATTCTATGTAAAATTGCCTTTCAAAATTACCGTTTCGACAAAACTTTGGATACGGAACCCCTTTAATGTTTGAAATGACTTTGATTTATGAAACTGGCGACAAGGATTTATCGGTACCTTTTTCTAACTGAAGCTACTATTCAGTTGCAGAATTGCCGTCTAAGTTTCTAGCAGGTATAAGCATTTTCTCAGGGCATGTTGTAAAAACCGGACCCTAGGATCCCTAAGACCCCTAGGACCTGTAAATACTAAAGATGAAAAGGACCACCAGAGGGTCATCACCACAGACAAATAATAGATCAATGTCATCAAGCTGTCAAACTAGAGGTTGCGTATTGTATCATGGGTATTGTGGACACGATTTGTGTCGATCGCGTCCACAAACCTGGCCTAAATGTTACTAAATGAATGAATGCAGTTCGTTACCTTGCTCGTCTTCATTTCATGAGTATATCTGCTCCTTTGCCTCGCCAGCCATTCCTTCTTACTCAAATTCATAACGGCCTAAGGTTTTGAACAGTGCCGCGCTCTAAACTAGTTCCCAGACCGTCGCAGCCCTCGAACGACTATCCTGAAATTGAAATTTACCAATGATTGTATGAGCTTCCCCTCTGCCATCCTACGAACATTCGCTCGTTCAAACCAACGCCAGGAGCTCTTTAAACTCAGAATAGTACTTCCACATGGTACAAAATAGTACTTCTAAATGGTACAAACTCTGCATGATCCTTGGCATTGGCAGGCCCGTAGGATGCGGGGGGGGGGGCTCAAGCCCCTAATAATTCCTTAAAACAATAGTGCTACGCCACACGCATTAACTAGATGTATTGTTCTCTATTGTTTTGAGAACAATTGCCCCCCCCCCAATCCGAAGCTGCTTCCTACGGCCCTGGGCATTGGTTGGAAAGAGTGGAAGTTTATGGGATGGAAGAGCAGAAAGAAGGCAACGATGCACAACTTCCTGATCATGACCCTTAAGACTTTCAGTACTTAAAGATCCTCGGGGTTTCAGGGGTCATATGATCCGCTTTTTACAACATGCCTTTCCTTGGGTATCAAAGAATAATGCCAAACCGCCTTCATTAGCAAGTGGCTTGATAGTCGAATACTATCATCAATTATATTGACTGTGACCTCATAAATCAAGCCTTGATGTGCCGAAAGAAGCAAGTGGATATCGTGGAAAAACCGAATCGCAAAAACCTTTTTTACTTCAAGTGAAACCATGTTACCTTCAAAGATCACGCCTTGTAGACTGTGTATTCATTCATTCATTCATGGAAAATTGTATCATACTGCCTTTAGGAATTTTATAATGAAAGGTCGAATCCGAATCGAAAGATCTGCGGGAAAGCCGTAGGCTATGCGATTTTTTACAGATGTAATTCAATGCTGGTTAGCAGACATGCTCCATTTTACACTACCTTGACCGTGTTTCGTAAATGGGTCAACGTAAAGCACTAAAATGTTTTGCAGAACAATGCATAGCAACTATGATGGTAAAGAATTGTATTATTCTGCCACCAAACGCAAAACCAGCTTGTCGAGCGAACAGAATATTCTGGAGATAGGCCGGAGATAGGGTTGCAACATTTGCTGGTATCTTCGTGTATCTTGTAGACAGAAGGCAAAAACGGCAAAAGAACACTACCTATGCCATTTGCCAATTTTGCACGCATTAAACAGGATAGACTAATCTCAATTGTTTGCAATTGCAATGCATAGCCATCTGCGTCAAAGTATGAAATTACAAAAACATATTATTAATTACACTACCTATCAACAACTGCATAAAATTTCACTCGCTCGCTTCCCATTTTGCTGAAAATGCACAGAAGGTCTCATATCTTTCTGCTGCTACCTGCTATTCTGTAGGTAAATTTCATATGAATCCACAGCAATGCCTACTTGCAGAATGTTACGCAACTCCTCCAGCACATCCTCGTTTATCCTAAAGCTGTAATATAAATCTAACTTCGTGGAACTGGAAATATAAACTTTTTGCAAATGGTCAAACTTCATTTTTCAGTGAATTTCTTTTATAAAATTGTGCTCATGCTCAAAATTGAGCAAGCTCGCTTCGCATAAATAGATTCGTTTAGTGGAAATTGGAAGTACAAAATAAACAACTCCCGTAGAGCGTTTTTGCTCAATTAGTGAGTCGTGGCTAAGCATAATACAGATCCTAAGAAGCATCATAGTGGAAGCATCAATGTAGCAGTGATCTAGACTTATGACTTTTCTTCCCTTGTTTCCCTGCGTTCTTTGATTTACTGATATTTCTTGCTCAATAGCAACCTCGATTCCAGAGCTATCATTGTCTTCAGCCTCCCTCCCTCAGCACAAATCATATCATTGTGCAAATGAAACTGGCCGCCCATTGCTACCCTGGGTTTGAGGTTGGCTCAATAGGGACTTATACCATTACTCTTATAAAGTGGGCCCCCTGCTTCAAAATGGCCTAAACTAGCGGGAGTTCTCTAACACGGAACAAAATCGCTTCACAGTCTGGTTTAAAGAGCACTGAAAAGCAAACTTTTAGTACAAAGAATAACTTTTTCCCGACCTAGTCATTACAAGATGTACCTTTCAAGTTGTAATCTTCCTCTGTAGAAACAAAATAGATCCATCGCAGCTACGAGAACTCTATACCGTATCAACCGTTTTTTGTACACAACAACAACAACAACAACTGTCTAAATAGTGCCTCCTTCTTGGTTGAATACTAGATTCTAGCAATTTGATTCGTCAATACGGAACCACTCCATATGGGCCTAAAGGGGGCCCACTCTATAAGAGTGATGGTATGAGTTCCTATTGCGCAAGTGAATCAGCAAATCAAAGAACGCAGGGAAACAATGGACGAAAATTCGTAAGTCTAGCAGTGATCTTCTTGCAGAATTTATTGCTTGAGGTCAGAACAAAGGCAAGTAAAACACATATGAAATCATTTCATTCACAGCACGGCGTTCTTCTTCAAAACACTTTTATAACACTTGTTTGGCTATGCCTCTAATTCAAACGAATCTAATTCTGTTTCATTAAAGTCTTAAATCTAATGAAATTAAAAAGTCAATAAATCAAAATTTTGATGTGTTCACTCAACATTTCTTTAGATCGAAACCAATTGAGGTAAAAGTTTACTTATGTAATAATAGAGCGTAGGACTTAGAATTAGTATGTTAATGAAACTCGGTTGATCAGAAAGAAATAAGGAAAACATCGCATGATTGATGAATTCGAAGACAATGCTGCCATAAACGCAATGGATGACATGCGCGCGCCATTTCTATCGAAAAGGTGGACTAAAACAGTGCTGGTCACGAACAGTCTTGGTTATCAAATATCAATCCGTACGCCGGGGGAGTAAAAATGCAATGCCCGTCCTTGTAGTTCACTTTCAGATAGACTTATTACAATTGACGAATTAGACTTGGGGCAAATCTAACTGTTCCCTGGATATCATGTCCACCATTAAATGATACATTTGCTAAGATTATCGTCTTTTTATGCAGGGAGCAGTGGCCTTTCAAATGGGGATTATATTTTACATACCTGGTAGATCATGCAAATGCATACAGTGACGACTATAGCTGCATAAGCGTCGAATCTTTGTAGAAATTCGAAACCAATCGTTTTTCGAACGTTGAAAAAAATAATTCAAACAACTCATTTGAAAGAATGGAGCAATGACCGTTTCCTCCATATCAAAATCGAAACATTAAAAACATTGTGCGTTAGAGTTAGGATGAGGGGCGCTTTTCTCGCCAAAAAAGGGGCGCCAAGCTGAGTTTTCATCGTGAAAGGGGGACAATTGCCCCCACTTGCCCCTAACTCCGCCACTGTGATTGGCTGTTATTCAAACTGCACACGTAAGGCCGCTATTTACCATGACTCAATGCCTTTAAAGGATTAAGTTTAAAGTTTTGCAAAGATCGGAAAGAGTAAAAGAAAGTTGCAGGTTTTAGTCGAAGAAACATGACCACTGATTTTCTAGAAAACTCTAATTTATCTACATCAAATTAAATTAAACACAAGCCAATACAAAATCACTTCTCTCCAATCAGAATATTCGAATCAAATTTGCTTAGAAAATGGCTTCATAAAAGTTCAAGCCGGACCAGGAGCGGAGGGCGGACGGGGGCGACACAGTGCGATATTTGATACAGCAATGAAGGCGCTCAAGACACACTACACGTTACCAGTGCAATTTCAAAATGGTAGAAAATGTGACGGTATCAAACTCTTAGCAATTTCTGCAACAGCTAGGCAGGATTTAAGCTCCAAATAGGACTTATCTTGGGCCAAAGAACCAATCAGCCTCGTTTCGAAAGCGTCAAAATTTTCTATTTCATCGTCTCAAGTTTCACACACCGTCGTTAAATTACCATGATGAATGAATCATGCCATAACTGGCCGTATCTTTTAATTAACATTTTTCCATAAAGTGTATGAAAGGTTTCGTGAAAGCTGAGCTGAATTTCCAGGTTCTTAAAGGATGTTGTAGACCATAAACCAACAGTGACGAGATCATGAATTTGACATTTTCTTTGGGTGAAAAGCTCGAATTTTCTTGAATAGTTTAGCAAAGGACAGCTTCTCTATTTGAAGAATGGTGTTTTATTGGGTTTATTGGACACAAATAATGATTTGGTTTTTGAAGAATCGGTAGGACATTTGCAATGATACTTGGAGTGGCTGGCACTTGGGGGGCGAGGGGTTGCGATTTCCCCTAAATGGTGGTTAGAAAACGCTCTTTTGTTTGAAAACAATATGAATAAACAATGATTTTATATTTGGCAAAGTGTCCGCCACTGGTATTTGCTTTTTAGCAGAGTACCAAACAGCTGGAAAATTGATTTGGGGAAGATGAATGCCTTAGCGCAATATTTCGGGTCCAAACGTCTTCGAGACCACTTGACCTCAGATAAAACCAAGTGACGCCCTTCCAATCGGACCAGCAAAAACTTCCCAAGAGTATTGAGATCGTACTATCATAATAGGTGCCTCGATACAAAGAATAGGCTGGGAAGAAATGGTTGCCATTCAATGACATCTTTCTACTGCAGTCGTTGTTTGAGTGTCATACTTGGTGCAAAATTCTTTTTTCAATATAGCCAACATGATAAAAATTGCTCTTGCGGCCAATATTTACAAAACTGTCATCTTCGCAAGAGCCAATTCATACACACACAACATCCGCGTTTCTTCTGAAAAAAGCATGAACTTATATACACCATCGGATTGCTAATTTCATCGACCATGCAGAATAATAGACCTTGCATCTTGCAGACGTCTCCTATATTTCTTCGCAACTTCTACTTCATGCATCCTGCAAAGGAGGAGCGTACTTACTATCAATCAAAGCAACATAATCTTGATCAAAGCAAAAGTGATAATTGAAGCTGAACGATAAAGACATAATCGAGATGCTAACATTGCTAGGCGACTTTAAAGGAGCACAGCCACTCAGCTGATTGGCTCCTGGAAACAATGGGATCATACTCTTGTGTAGCCTACGCGTAGACCCATTACCTCCTTTGGGATAATGGGTCTACCCGTAGGCTAACTCTTGTGCAGTCAGTTGCAATTTTTTTCTGAGGTACTAAATGGCACCTGTTTGTACAACGATAGGATCCTATTGTTTTCAGGAGCCAATCAGCTGCGTGACAGCACTCTTTAGCAGACGGTGCTAATCATGGGTAGTAAGACACCGCAGTTATGCTTCAGCTTGTATGCTTCTGGGTAGAAAAGTTTAGGTCGTTTTGCGAGGGAAGTTGCCTGAAGGTGCTCTTGTCGGCGGGCAGTGCTTGGGGGGAGGGGGGGGACTAGAAGTAAAACACTTGAGTCGCGGCAGTAGAGCTGTTTTGGAAACTCATATTTTGCAGATGCGAAATCTTTTACAGGGGGTATCAAACGTTGCACACGCGTGAGAAAAGAATTGTAGAATTACGTTAGTATCCAATTAAAGAGGGCTTGTACTTTTTCATCAATAGCAAATGGAGTTTTTATGCTTCTGCAGGTAGAGGTTTAGCTGAATGTAATCATGGCTTTGAATGTTTGTACACCTGATAACAGGTTACTAATGAAACACGCTCGTTTTCATTACAAGAAAACTCCGAATTGGCTTGTTTTGTATCATGCTGGATAATTGCCGCTTTTTTAGATCCGCGTTATTTACGGATTCGATTTAAATTTCAAGGTGTCAGTCAACTACCTACAGCGTACAATATTTGAGCTATGGTTAGGATGAATACAAATTATTCGCTTTGTATGGTTTGAGACAATCGTCGCTTCTGCATGTCTGCTATGTTTGCGGATAAAATGTGTTCGTTGTTTATGGTATGAGACTAGACTCACAAAATAGTCCCAGTTATCGCAACAACAGCAACAACAATGACAACAACAACAACAATATAGTTTTTGCTCAAACTGGGACTTATGGACTTCACATAAAGAATTGGGACGAAACGAAACAAAGAGAGCACAGATTTTCTATTCACACTGAAACGAGGTTAATTTGTAGTCATGGCAATCTTCAGCCATGACTACAAATCATGACAAAATCGGAGTATTTCAAAAGGATTACATTGAAAACCAGTAGCCCTGTTCTGTCGTCTGGGGTTCCTATCATTCGGTATCGTGCGCCTATGCTGGCCTTACATCAAATGTGAAACAGATCCCAGTATTTGTCAGTAATTAATTGTATTGTATGCGTAGCTTTTTGTAGATGTTTTACTTAATCTCATTTATTTGCATGTCTTTATGTTAATGGCCACGGGCGTAGTCATTGTCTTTTGCTGCCTGTGGTATCGTACCTGTAGTGTTGTATTGTAGTATAGTAATTAGAAAGTATAGTAGGTAACATGTAATGTAACATTTTATGAATATAAAAAAAAAAAAAAAAAAAAAAATCTTCAACAGTTGGAAATTTTTATTGCTGTGATGAAGCTCACGGAAGCTAAGTGGCCTTCAACATGAGGAAATTCTGGTTAAAAGTGATAGGTTTGTTGATTCTTGGATTTCAGAAAGATTCATCTGGATACTTGTGGCTTTTGTTCATTGCTGACGTAACTGAAGACTGAATTTTGAGGCGTTTTATCATCTGAGGCATGAGCCGACAACTTAGGCCCATACGCCATTGCCTGGAGCACTCGGCTTTTCGTACAGTGTTGCTATGGCCTCCATATCGGACATAACATCGAGAGAAACACTTCAAACATCAGTCTATCAATAGCAATAACTACGAAGTTGTAATCCGTTTAGTACGAGACCATTGTCACTTTCTTTATCTTTATTTACAGATTCAATTCAACTTTGAAGGTTTCAGCTAAAAAGCTTCTTGGCTGCCTTACACAAAATACTAAGGGTGGTTCCAGTTAATATCCGTACCCCCCCCCCCTATGGAAGAGAAAATCCGGAAGTGTGCGTCGATCCCCAAATATCCAGGGGCATGCAGCTGCTGAGACACAAAAATCCAGGGGTAATGACAAAAATTTGGAAAAATCCAGACCTACAAGTTGTTGGTAAACTCTTCCATAGGGGGTAAATTGTCTGCAGAATCGAAAAATCCGGACGTTCCTGTACTTTAAGAGGCAAAATCTGGATCTATCAAGGATATTTTATCATAAAAAATCCGGGTCCTTCAAATTTGGCGAGCAGTTTTCCATAGAGGGGGTCCGGATTTTTTCTGGAACCAACCACCCTAAATTTTAGTGTGATTTCGCTCTCCTCCGCAGAGGCTTGATTGATGAGATCCTGCTGATTTTCCTCTCGGTTTCCTTTCAAGCCTCTGCGGAGGAAAGTGTGTGATTATAGAGACAATAGCCGCGTCTGTAAGTCTCCGTTGTTGACATCTGAAGATCCCAACTCACTCTTTACCTAACTGAAATAACTTTCATCCAAAATTTCATCTCAGATGTGAACGCCCACTTATACAAAAATTAGCAAGCTTTAATGTATGGTGATGAAAACCTCCCTGATCAGATTAATAAAAATATCCTTGAGTTAACACTTTATTCTATCCGTTAAATTGATCAATTAAATTCATTCAAATTTCTGCTAGTATCCATCAAGCAACCGCCTGGTCCCCTTTTCGTGAAGTTGCACTTTTTTCATGTTTTTGCCAGGGGGTAGACATGACATTTTGCCCCTCCTCGTATCTTCTTTGTAGCATTGCAGAGTATTTTGTAGGTAGTGTAATAAGCAACGTGCATTGTAAACTTCTAATGGAAGATATATATGAAAAGGAAAGAAAATTATCAAGATTCGCGTGACTAGTTTTAATTTATCGCAGGTATCACCCTCTAGATCAACTCATGAAATGTAAGAAGCAAACATTTTTAGGCTACTTGAAACTTGTTTATTTCTAACAGCTGCAGTTAACAAACACTTCTCGATACCTGAGTTCCATACATTTAATACAATTAACGCATTTAAACATATTTGCACTTTGATAAGACTCTTCAGTTGTCTAGACTACCTCTTATTGTGAATATGTGCACTTCTTCTGTCATTACAGTGAAGATGTGCACTTCTTCTGTCATGGCATTCATTACTATGAGGGATGTGAATCAACCTCATGCTTTTCAACAGGCTGCTGCGCTGCGCAGGGGCAGCGCCAGCACTGAAAAAGTGGGGTAGACATAAGATAGAATTGATTGCTAGAAGGTATACTTAATTTTTTTTTACATCGTTTTGGCTTAAGAATAAATACGACCAGTGAAAAGTGGATGCCCCAGTCCACCCCCTGGCGTCACTCTTGGCGTTGCGTTGATAGCAAATCGTTTGCCTTAGTTTCTCCTGCAACTCAGAAATATTGTGATCAGCCTAGCTTTTTCTCTGAATTCAGTGACAACGACAATGTAACACCGATACGAGGTCAAGATCTAAAGCGTCTTAATTCAAATTCCTCAATGATCTTAGATAGATCTTCAAGATCTTTCAAAGAATCAAGGATCAAAAATCCCCGACAAAAAATTCCCAGCGCAATAATCTAAGACAAAATTGCTACTGCTTCAAAATAATTTTTTGCAACAATAGTATGTACTTAAAATCCACATTCCCGACATTAACTATCAGATTCATTGAAAGCCCCGAGGCGTCAATTTTCTTAGTCACAGACATTCTGCTGCTTTCGTCTTGACTATTCCTTTGACTCTCTGAGCCCTTGATGAGATTACGGTGACTTTTTCAGCGCACATCTTTGACAGTTGTGACCTAAAGAACCTTAGTGGTCTGTGGAATGTGTTGCGGTGAAATTCGAAGGGAATCGTAGCCTCAATCTTGATTAGTGTAGGCCTTTTTAGTCACCGAGGGTTTCGAGAATGCGATGGGACTTGATGCTGAGGCAAGATTAAACAAGCCTATTGGCATTCTTTTACTAAGCAAGAGAACAAGAAATAAGAAACCCGCATTACTGTACAAAATTCACAAAAAATAGGTCATGTGACAGACAGTTAGAGGGATTTCAAATTTATAGTCTCAGTGTCCAACAGTAGAATACCTAGCATATTCTTATGGCAGAAAGGCGATTCCATAGGATGACGATACCACATTCTGAAAAGTGTTTTACTATGCACATTCTGAGATTATGAACGAAGGCATCGTCTCTTCCCCCTGTTTGGGATACCACACAAAATTCTATGGCAGAAAGGCAATTTCGTTGGATGACGTCATTTTTAGTACCTCAAATTTTGGAATGTGCTTACATATGCATATTCTGAGATTATCAACAAAGGCCTCATCGTATGTCTCGGAACGAAATCACCAAAGTGTGGTTTTATATAGATTTTACAGAGCTTCAGTTGCTCAAAGTGGCGTATTTCTACGCTTGGATACTGTGTCAGTTGAATCATTCTATTACACAGCTTTTATTCTATCCCTTAAAATCTGGTATAGTTGACAAAAAATGGTCGATTTCGCTCTTATCGTAAAATATGACAATTTACTGCTAACTGAAGGGAACGCTCTGCACAGGTCGGAAAGGAACATGTACCCAAGCATTGCAAGTTCAGACACTTGGTTTGGCGGAATAAATGGCATGTTATTTTATTTTCCCAGGAAGCACTTGTCCTTTCCCTGTTCCCTGCCCGAAATAATTATATCTAGCCCTATTAACACAATAGACCAGATTTTCATTGCAGGAAAAGGATCGCTTGCCTGATGTCCAAAAATAGGGATTTGAGCCCCTCACTAAGTAGAAAAAGACAATGCACTGGAAGGCAGCACATTAGAAAAAGAACACAGAGCAATTAACAATGAAAACTCACCTCTTGATGTAGCACAGTTTTGAAGCAGTTAAACCATTGTTTTTTATCATGGTCATCTCTTGCTTGAAGAGTATATGATTTTGGATGATCAGCATCATATGACGAGACTCGAATCAAATTTTTATCTGAAAAAGAGCAAGATGAGTTGTCACAAACGAAATTTTTGAATCTCGTAACTTTTTTGTTGATTCTACTAAATATGCCTTCAAGATCTAGGTACGTCAGTTATCAACGAGCTAACGTTTTGACTTTCACAACCAGCTGCATTTTGACTGCGTTACAAATTTCTGTCAATGCAAGTATCTAAAAATTGAAAAGCCAGTGAGGAAAATAAGCGCCTATGGCACGATTCCAGTGCTTGTCTCTTATTTATCCTTTCCGCTGTTTGCTCCTAACTGTCTCACATGTTAGGTAATTCATCTAATAGATAAACAGGTTTCGTAAAGTTGACGAGAATTGATTGGCTGAGAACACATCTACAGAAGTAGCCTATCATATTGCGCAAAAATGACAACAAACGGAACTTTGGGCCAGTTTTCGCCGATTCTACCAGCATGTATACATTTGCCACTAAAATAATTAAATATTTACAATGTTTTAAATTCGCAATACCATTCCCTGGATCAGGTAAATTCAAATTCTCAAAATATTTATTGACAAACTTGTTTCACATAAGAAGGTTGGTAAAAGTGAGCAGTTAATTAAGCGCTTGTTTTGGGTTTTATGCAGTCTGAAATAGCATAGGTTCCAAATCTTTAGAAATGTTGATGTAAAATTTATTGACCTATTCTTGCTAACTGAATGACTTCAAAGAAACTTTAGCTATTTCGGAATAATTCTACCGTTGGACTTTTCTGAAATTTTCAATATCTTCAGATTTCGAGTGTTTTTCTTCTTTTTCAAGAATTCAAGAAAAAATAAAAAAAAACTGAAACCATCGTGGTTTCTTAACTGTTTGACGCAACATGACATAATTTTCAAGAAAACCATAGTTTACGAATGTCTACAATATGGTAAAACAAAAATCTATCATTTCTTCTGGTTTATAATTTAGAAATTTGATGACGTCACATCCCCAAATGAGTTAGAATACGAAATACGCTGAAAGTACGAAAAATGTACGATATTTCTGAAAAGTCCAACGGTAGAATCATAGGTAAGTAGCTAAAGTTTCTTTCAAGCCATTCAGCAAGAAGAAATAGGTCATATAATTTTACACCCACCTTTCTATGCTGATTTAAAGATTTGGAACCTATGCTGTCTGAAATGGAAATTCCATGCAGGAGATTTGAGTCCTTCGTAACTATAACTCTAAGCCCGCTCTATGCACACCTAACATTTCCAGGTGTAGAATTTTCTTTCATTCATCTAAACTTCTCAATATCTGAAAACATGATATCTTTATGGACAAGTTAATCAGGTCCTGGTGAGGTCACTCAGGGTTGTAAAGAAGTGAGAGGCGTAAGAAAGAAGAACTAACATCCGTTACAAACAAGCCACTCGATGTCAACCATGTCACGTAATCTCACAACCTATGGCTCATCAGTAACAGGGATTAAAAAGAACTGGGGATTTTAATGAATAAAATTGATGGATCGAATGAGCTTCTTTTGAAAGATCTCATTAGCAAAAAAATGTTAAAATAGTTCAGCGGATTTGATAATTTCGTTACCTTGATACAGTAAGAATTTATGGTTTTATTAAATCTTTAAGGCTTCTTGATTTCAAATGACTTGCTGATCAGCTGATCATCATTAACGAAACGTCTTTGAGGAGCAAACAAGAGGCTGGTTTTTTAAGTACATCGTATATTCAAAGAGCCTCAACGTGGTAGCCTGAGTGCAGACTCTTGGACAGGACAGGAACGAACGAAGTGGTTTATGTTAACGAAACCGAGCAGACAACTAGCTTCTGCCCCTTAGTCCTGAAGACTTTGAGCTTTACTGCAAGGAGACAAGGATATAAAACTTGTAATAACAATTCAATTCAATTTCAATTTCATAATGATAACTTGCTACGCTAATAATATGAGCGTCATTATACTTAGCGTCGTTATACGATAAGTCGTCCTGCTTTCAAAGCCTAGGAGTTTTAACGTACGACCTTCTATCGGGCGAGTACGCCAACCACACTGTCAGTGCAACCTAACCCCCAAAAGCCAAATACCAGCCAGTAGCGCAGTTTGAAGAGGTGCTTCAGTTGCCTGTCAGGTACTTTTATTCACTTTGTTTCTTACGGTTTATTAATGCTGTGCTTTCGGTCTCAGCTTTAGAACGATTGTTCACTTGCAATACAGCGAGTACAAGCACAAGTATCTTTAAAGTAAACAATGACATCTAGGAGAGGGGACGCTGTAGCGATTATCTTTTGAAGGTGTTGTAGTGGTTCAGTCCACAGGGGGGGGGGGCACTCAACACGCACATACGGGGAGGTAAGTTCAATATCTTTGTGCCAGAATATAGCCGAAAGTGATATTTGTGGGTCCAAAAAACTAAAATTATGGCCATGATATTTTTGGGCATCAACTATACCGGGTGTCCCAAAAAAATTTCGACGTTTGCTTAGAAATTAAAAAGTAGCGAAATAATGAAGGGGCCCCAAGGTAAGATAACAATATTGCTGAGATTTTAGATTAATTTTAGACACCAGAAGCTAGCAAATCGGCTAAACATTCACGGAGCTATGAGCTTTTGAAGTTCAAGTTTGTGCGAAAGCTGAAACCAGACGCCCCTAAATTGCATATTTTGCAAAAGTAGAATCTCGTTTATTCAAAGCAAATCAAATGGAATTTAAAAAGCAATTTCCATAAACTAGCTTTCTCTAACATTGAATCAAGGTTGTGGATGCTTGGAGGAATCCTGTTGAGCACAATTTGGAATGGAATGGCTCATATCGATTAAGTCTTCATTCCATGTTTGTGAACACTTGCATTTTTAAGTAAATTTTGGCAACAGTTACAAGAAGTCCTTTTTGGTTTGCTCTGATATCAACAAGAGGTAAAACACTGGACAGTCTTCTTTTACCTCGATTTTGGGACGTCTCTTTTAAGAACAAGTCAGTTAGGGGCATCTGGTTTCAGCTTTCGCACAAACTTTGAACTTCAAAAGTTTGTAACTGTGTGAATTCTTAGCGGATTCACGAGACTCTGGTGTCAAAACTTAATTTAAAATCTTAGGAACAGGGTTATTTAACCAGTAGCCTGTAAATTTTACATAAATTTTTAATATTTAATTAAACGTAGAACAATTTTTCTGGGACACCCTCCCTGCAGTCAAAATGCTATTTCTGTTCTTTAGAGGCAATCCTGGTGTCAATTTGCATTATTTCATGATCTTTTATGTTCGTTTACAGATGTCAAGATACAAAATGAGCTGATACTTTTGGGTTGCAATGAAGCTGAAGTTATATTTTTTTGGTTGCCTGAAAATATCTCGGACTGACCCCCCCCCCGTATGCGTTTGTGCTGAGTGCCCCTTGGGGGTACAGTCCTCTGACTTTGCTGCTAGAACAGTCAGGCTGGCGGACAGGGTTCGAGCCAGTTCCAGCCCCATCACTTGCGCATCATGACAAGGCGTCGTGAACTTGATTAGGTCCTCTCTAGTTGCGCCATCCCAGCACTTGACGCTGAAAACCGCAATTTCACCTTCACCTCCACAAAGTCACCTAATAAATCAGGCTTCTATATGAAACATTTGTGTGCCTGGAAACAGGAGCTAAGGAACGGCTAGACGTGCTTATAAAGGAACTCTTGACTGTGCCTGTCAGATAAAACTTTCTTCTCGTTCCCACAATGTGCCTGGGAACTAAATCGTAGGAAACAAGCCCTGAAGGGCCTCTGTTTCAATGTTTTACTTTTATTAAAGTTGTCACATTTTACTATTACGACCTAGAAACCAGAGAGTATTAGCATAGGGCTCAAATCTTTCAAATCTTTAAAAAGGTCGGTGTAAAATCCTATAGCAGTTTTCTTTCAATTGGATGGCTTGAAAGGAACTTATGGTACTCTGCTGTAAATCTGCAGTGGAAATTTTTCGATATCTTGATTTTTTTCAAAATAGCGGCATTTTGATTATTTTTAAAAAATTCATGGAAAATTTTGAAAACATTTAAATCATCGTAAAACTTAAAATAATAGAGGAAACATTATATAATCTTCAAGAAAACCATAGTTTAGGAAGGTCTACAATATGGTAGCAAGCAGAAATCTGTAGCTTCCGTAGTTTAGGATTTAGAAATTTGATGACGTCATTGCTTCAAATTTGATATATGCCGCCATATTGAAGCCAATAAAGGTATCAATAAATTGCCACGGTAGATTTACAGCAAAAAGCCCTAAGTTCCTTCCAAGCCATTTGTTTCAAAGAAAACTGCACTAGAGTTTTACACCGACATTTTTAAAGATTTGAGCCCTATGCTGAGAGTACTAATTATGAAGAAAGCGGTTCACGCAGTGTTTTTCTTTGGATTGATGATTTTACAAAAATTGCAGAATATACTCTCTGTGGTACTATACGCATTAAAATGAGGTAAACCAAACTTGCATCCGGTGGAAAAGCGGCTTGGTAGAAGAAAAAAGAATAACAAGCCTAAAATGTTATTATAAGAAATTGATATTCATTAAACAATAGTCTCATAGCCCCAATAGGGTTGCAGTAGGGAAGTTATTTCATAAGAATAAATTGCTGAGTTGAGTTTTAATCTCAGGGGATATTAACTCTTGCATATTGAATCAATTTCTTAACAAGTTGGATCAGGTCATGATTTCAAATATTTCCTTGATTTGAAGTCATGGGGAAAGGAGGAAACTGAAAGAAAAAACTCGATGCAAGTTATGGCAAGATTAGCAACAAGAATGGCAAAACCCCGCGAATAAAAACCAGCATTTTTTTTAGCTTACCCAGAGTCCCTTTCGAGAATGCTGCAATTTTACACTGTCTGAAAATCAAATCGGGCCTAAAGGGAAAATACAGCGTGCCCACAAATGACCCAAAGTAATAATGGCTCCTGCATTCTAGTATAATGTAAGTCTCTTAAAGTAACGTTTCTATTTGTTTGGAAATCCTATCTCGCATTAGATGTCAGGTATGAGGTATGAAATAAAAACACACACACAAGAGTTTTTCTTGCGACATTTGTTTTTGAGTCATTACAGCCCAACCTGACATCTAATGTTAGACATTCTCCAGTAAAGTATCTATCGTTTATCTCTATACATTTATGCAAAATTGTATGTAGTTTAGCTCTTATTTTTTATTTAACGCCATGGGGTAGTCATAGTCTATTGCTCCTCGTGGTATAGTTCTTGTACTATACTATTGTTAAGTAGTTTGTAGGTAGAGTAATCCGTAGCATGTATTGTAAATTTTTAAAGGTATATATAAAAAAGAATAATAATGTAAGCATTGAAGAGTATTGCATATAAGAGGCACATTAATGCCAAAACAATGCAAATGACAGGCTTCGTGCCTTTATTCCTGTTAGACAATTGTTTTTCAATCTTAATGTAATCTTTTACGAAGCTCAGAAAATTTTTAGCACCATTTTAGATTCAAGGTCCTTGGAAGTTGTGGCTGTCGTATGCAGGCTTGTACTGTACAGTGACTTATTACAAAGTAAGCATAACCCTTTTCTGAATGCAATTGCAACTTCAAGATATTCGAGACATTAATAAAATGGATCACCTTTCAAAATAAAATTGAAATGGAAAAGAAATAGCTTCGAAAACAAACAGAAAATCAGTGCATAGGCAAAAAATATAAAATATACAGTGTGTTTCAGAAAAACACAACCCAACTATAATTGAAAATCTTGAAAAAATGATAAGATTTTAGTAGATGTAATGTATACCATCTGAAAGTACAATCTTTCTTCTGTCTAATGATATGCAGTTTGGATACATTAATGGAATTATTTATCATTCAATTGATATTTTAGTAGGTATGGCCGATTTCAAATACAGCAGCACGCTATAAGAGCAAAATCAACACCCTTTTTATCGTAAGAAAATCACGAAGTAGATTTTATCGAAACAGTTCAGGCCTAGAAGCACCAGAGGTGATGCCATAAGGTAGAGAAACGGCAAATTTATTCCCATCTCATCTGATGCATTTATCAAGGATGGTAAAATAAGCTCTCACCCCGGGGGGGGGGGGTACTTGACTTAAATTTGTACGGGGGTGTGCCCACGAAAAAATTTTTTTTTACCCTGCTCCAGAATTTTTCGCTCAAAATGATAACCTGTTCTAGAAAAAATTGGTGAAAAGTATACTAAAAAACATGAAATTTGACCGAAAAACGACCCGATCTAGCAGAATATTCCCCTTTGACATGTTTTGACAACCTGCTCTAGAAAAATTGCCTCATTTTGATACCCTGTGTTAGAAAAAATTGGTGAAAACGATACCCTTAAAAACGGCACATCCCCGACGGGCAAATATACTAAGTACCCCCCCCCCCGGGGGCTCTCACACAGATGAGTTTTCGTCTATGTAAATGTCTTATCATTTTCCGGCATTTGAAGTAGGCCATACTTACGAAAACATACATTTAATGGTGAATAAATCAATTAATACACCCAACCTGGATATCATTGGGAAGAAGATAGATTGTGCTTAAAGATCGCATGCATCAAATTGATTCAAATATCATCGTTTCTCAAGAATCTCGAATAAAGGTGGGATGTGTTTTTTCTGAAACACCCTGTAAATTGGCTGAAAAATCATACATAGACAACGAATTCAAATTTAAGTAAAGTTTGTCAGCTTTAACCACCATTTCCTAACTGCAGTAAGCTTCCTATAAGCACTGTCCTTTTATCGCAAAAATTACTATTTATCACTAAATCTTGAAATAACTTTCTTTACTCATTTTCATTCATCAGTTAAATCTAAATTCCGCATAGATTTGTTTATTTGCGGGAGTTTACATCAAAATCATTAGGCCTTAATTTTTAATGAAAAAGATTAATTCTTGAATGATTGTCAAAGAAAGTTGAAATACCAACATCAACAAGAATGACCAAGTTTACATAAAATGAATTCAATTCTATAAATCAACATCAACAAAATAAGAACTCATTCCTAGGGTTTGTTTGAATCTAGATTTTGATTAAAACCTTAGGTAAACGGTACTATTTTTAAAGTCACGGAAAGGATCCTTTATGCAAGTTGATGAGTGAGTGAGTGAGTGAGACTATAAGCGGGGGTGGGGGGGGGGTCCCAAGAGAAGAGTCAAGGTGCAAATCAACCGGGACCGATTTCAGAAAGGAAGAGCATTTCCTCACAAAACAATAGATAACAAAGGATTCAAGCAATTTTTGTGACATAACAGCATTGCATTCAAAATGCCCATTGGGGTTGAAGACTCCCCAGACAATCCTCCTATTTTTTACAGCTACCTCCTTAACCACAACCCCCGTCATAGGTTATACCAGGACCCATAATATCAAAACTCAAAAATTGAATTTTGAAAGCAGATTTTTCACCTCAACGTAAATTAGGATGGTGAGCGTTGAGCGATAAAAGAGGCAGTTGTTAGACTCAATACAATCGTCGTATTTTCGCTCCTGGAACGAAGACAACAACACCAACAACATGAATTCAATGAACAACAGTTGAGGGCCTTGCGCAATAAGACTAGCTAACGGCTAAGGTGGTAGCAGCCAAAACTAGAGCGCAGGGGATATTTCTCGCTTCCAACTGCCCTGAGGTAGGTAGCAGTACAACATGCAGGGCCTAGAATGCATGCCAGGTCATATCGGCTGCCAGTTGCTTCACATCTTAATAGCAAAGTGTTGGCTGTGAGCTGTACTGAAAGGAAATAACTAAATGTTGAGATCGATTTGTGGAGTTGAAATCTCTCAGTTTAATACGTGTGAGGCAGATCCGGCAACAGGGCTGAAATAACAAACAAATTGTGACAGTAATCGGCGAGGGATAGAGTCTGGTTTGATGCTCAGTGATAAATGAATGAAAAACTGAGATAAGAAGGAAATGTAAGAGTGAATCAAATCGATTTACAATATAGACCAGTGTGATATGGGACATGTTCTGATGGTTCAAAATTTTGACAGGTTAAAACCAATAGAAAGTATAGGAAAATATAAACAAACGAGGAAATGAATGACCGAAATGCAAAATCGATAGTGGAAACTTTTCCCTGAATGCCAATGAATTAGGCTGTTGAGTAAAAGAGAGTCAGAGAATTTGAAAGGTTAAAGCAGGCACTGTGATAGACAGTTATTTATCAAGTTCGCAGGCCTCCACGAAGCTGAGTACGTATTGGTATAGCAGTTTATTGCTGGCCATCTGAGCGATTTGTAAACAAAATGTCATCGTGTAAACCGCATTTTTACGAGTGGACAAAAAAGAAACTGAAGGCATTCACCTTGCAAATGTGGCCCGTAATTCGGAAATGGAAATTATCTAACATGACGGTACAATTCATCCTGCATATATTAGGCCTCCTTTTGAAGAAACAAATTGCCGATGTTCAACATTTTCTAACACTATCCTATGATATTGGATTGGGAAACTTTTGAGAGTCGATGAAAATAAAGGCCACAAACTAACTGATGAAACAAACTACGAATAAATGCTGGTAGTGAGGTCCCACCAGATGGCAAACTCCAATGAATTAAGTAATCAATCTCCTGGTGAAAATGGCCTATATTTGTGGGCTTTTCAATTGCCTTTTATCAATGTAATCATTTCCGCAACCAACGAACCAAAAAACCACAACCTTGAAGGCTTAGTAACTTACAAATAAATATTGGTAGCCAGGTCCTATTACATCGTATTAATTACAGACTTCCATATTTTAATGCTACTTTTAAGAGAAACAAATGGTGTACGTTTTAGGGGTTTCCACGAGTCTATGTTCAAAGTGATCTTTTGAGAAATCAATGAACGTAAAAACCACAGCCGCAAATACTTGGTGAATCCTGTCAAAACATGAATCACAGCCATGTTCAAAATAATAGCAGATCTGGTCAAACATTTGGTAAAACTAAACCATTTGTGGCTTAACTAAGTAGCTGATGAGACCAAAATCATGTTAATGTTATTTCAAACAAAGGCTTTTGTTATACTGTGCCCAATAACTAAGCACATTCAAAGATCACGCATCATTCAAGTGAAAGAAGCTAATGCTGATGCCCTGGAGTCATTTGTGTCACGTCATAGGCGAAAAATATTTTTAATGTTATTTTTTCAAAATGGAACAGGGGGTGCACTGAACGATTTTCAAATGTAAACGGGTACATTGGATCATTTCTCTCTGGCCTTGAGTTTCAAATAAAACGTTACGAAAATGGATAGAAATTAGCCAAAATATTTTTGTGTTCTTAGGTAGGCTTCCGTATGCAGTAAATTCCCGCATATAAGAACCTACAAAAATAAGAACCTAGAGGCTGTTTTTCCTAACTTATGCACCTTGCAATTAAGAACCTGTTTCAGTTTGATGAAAAATATGTTCTTATAGCAGGGGTAGCAAAGTTGATTTTGGATTGTCATTATTAAGTTCATTTTTGTCCAAGTGGGCTTTTAAAGTTTGAATCTTAGCTGTTTGAAAGTTTAGCATTGGTTATTAGGTATATTATAACCCTGCCAAAACAAATAATAGGGCTGAAAATCGTTGGCGAAGGTTCTAAAATGGCCTACGCAAGGCACTCTTCAAATAAGAACTGTTATACCATTTGTCTTAGTACCTTTAAAATAAGAACCTATTTCAGCCTAGCTCTCAAAAAAGTAGGTTCTTATATGCAGGGATTTACTGTATATTCAAGTTTCAGAAACCATAATTGTAAACATACTTATACTAAACTGTAAAGGTCTGGAGAATTTAGTAATTAATTTTTCTATTTTATTTTAGCGTTACTTCTATAAAATGGGGCAATGTGGTCTGACAGTTTCCAAATGTAACAAATTCTATTCGCTTTAGCTCTGCCCTTTCAATAAAATGCGATGATAAAACGGAAAACGCTGTTGAAGTGAATACTTTGAAAACAGATTATTTGAAAATGCAAAGTTTCGATAGAAAACTCAAAATTGTGAATTCTGGAAAGGATGGTCTCATTCCAATTTTGTTCGGTGCAGCACATGTACTGACAAATTTCGTTTTCACAGCAAATTATTTTCAAATGGAAATACCCTTAACACCGATTTCATTGTTGTACCTTTTCGATCTAATGAAAATACCGAACGTCTCCGTGTGGGGTGAGTAGACTGATTATATGTTCGTAGGTTATTGCTATTGATAGACTGATGGACGCTATAACTACGACTCATGGACTTACGCTTCTAGAAACGGACATGGCCTAAATTACCTGCTATTTTTTTCTCAAAACCACCGACCCTAAAATGCCGCAAAAAGTAGTTTTCCTGAAGTTCTACACTGCAAAACAATTTATCAGTACTTAGATGAATGTTTCTTTTAAAGCAAAAAACTCTTACCTATAAGTTCTATTTTGGTTATTTGGGGGCACAAAAAGACCTCGTAAATTCGCTCGTTACTTTGAGATTTTGATCGTTGTAGCAGTTCAGTCGAACGCGTTGTTCGAACGCTTTTGTTTGCTTTTGGCGGGAAGTTTGAATTGAAGAAGAATCAGCCAATCCCAGCAAGTTATTTAAAGTCTTGCATCCTGATTGGTCCAGCGAGAATTTTTTTGCCGTTTTGAGAAGAGTTAGTCCATAAGGCCCTTGACTGGAGCGACAACAACAACATTAATTCACTTCAATTAGATGAGCGTAAGTTGAGGGTCGTTGTGTAGTGAGGCTATGGGGCGAGTGGCCGAGCGGCTTATACAATTTCCATTAGGTAACTGCTCGGTCGTGTGACGTCAAAATCCAGATGGATGACCTTTTGAATGCCTGACCAAGCAATAGACCTTTTAGCTATTCTACAAAAGAGCCTGGATCGAACGTTATTTATATATATTTTTATACGCGAGGTTCGATCGAGTGGCATTAGAGCTTCTATCACTATTGTGGCCATTCGAAAATTCTATAAAATGTAGCAAAATATCGTTCGATTCTGATTCTTTTCAGAATAGCTAAAAGGTCTATTCACCCTGGCGTCCTTCGGAAGGGACGTTGAATGCATGGATGCGGCATGCACAATTGGCCTAAATTAGCTAGAAATAGCTAGAAATCCTTCCAGCCTACTTCAAAATTACAATAAAATGATGGATGGATGGATGGATGGATGGATGGATGGATGGATGGATGGATGGATGGATGGATGGATGGATGGATGGATGGATGGATGGATGGATGGATGGATGGATGGATGGATGGATGGATGGTTGGATGGATGGCTGGCTGGCTGGATAAATCCTTTAAAAACAGATGTTTTGGAAAGGGTGCAGTGAAAATGCACCTGAAGGGACAGAAGCAAAGATACAATAAGAACCCGCAAAATAGAAATCAGTATTAAAAATCTCCGGGTGATTTTGTTGAGAAATGTAACCCCTCATATAAGAAACTTCTATATATCTTAATGAAAATGAAAACTAAACAGGCTGTTCTGAAAAAGTGTTTTCTATTTTGCGGGTTCTTACTGTAGGTCAGGAAAATAAAGAAGGTAGCAAATTTTAACTAAAATAAATGAATTAAAGTAAATCCATACCTGTGGTCGCTCTGGATAAAGAGTTCTTGAAGGAACCACTTTTCCGTACATCTCCTTCACCTACTTCTTCTACTCGAAGGTTAGACAATGACATTGGCTGAAATCGAAGGAAAAAAATCTCAAACAATAGAATTTCACGATGCCACACATTGTGACCAAAGTTTTCCAGCAAAAGGGTATACGAGCTTTGAACTGGAATGTGAAGTTAAGAATAGACGATTAAAGGATCTATTGCAACCAGAATGCCTTGCAGGTGCAGTCTCTTAGTTGGCCTTTTTTGTCGCCATTTTCATGGGCCATGAGCATAGTGGCAACAAAGGCCAACCAAAAGATATGCTGGTTAAGACAGACCCTTTCAGCTAAATATTGCAGCAAGAAACTTTTTACCAAGATACATTGCGTTATTTAATCGAATTCCTATAGAATCGTTTTAAGGGCATATGTCATGAACCTGATTGGTCCATGCAATACAATTCTCTCTATTCTTTATTACGTAGCACAGGATCAAAACTGAACTTTTACTACAATAAAACTTCAAATGTTTTTATTTCAATAAAGCTTCTAAGCAGAAAAAAAAAGTCACGAAACAGTGGAATTCCACTCTGAACTTGTTTGTTGCATTAAACAATTACTAACGTGACATACGTCCTTTAGAGGTTCGTAATTAGAACGCAATGCATCTTGGTAAAAAGTTCCTAGCCGCCATCGTTAGTGTAATCGTCCGTTGAGAATGAATGAGAAAAATGAGAAAGTTAAAAAAACATTTTGGCTAAAATGCAATATTTCGTAAAATACGGTAATAATAAATAATAATAATAGAAATATTTATACAGGGAAACCTTTTCAATGCCAAGGGCATTGTAATCAATAAGGGTCCTGTTAAAATCAATAAGGGTCCTGTTGTTATCAATAAGGGTCCTGGTAGATTTTATCAAAAAGATTTTTTCAAGCCATGATTTTCATGGACTTTCATAACAACTATTTCACGTTTGAAATTAAGTTGGCTATTGACACAATTATACAAAAGTGCATTTCAAGATCGGTAAATCGTCATATTTTGGTGATTTTTCAAAACAGTTTCATTTCTGTTTGTTCACCCAGATGCGTATATCAAACAATTTTTAAGGACAAATGACAGAAATGGTAGGCAAAACCGGCGATGCATTTTTACAACATAATGTTAAACAGAATAAGCACAAACCTCAATAGAAACTTGGTACATTAACGTGCCACGCCGGGTTGCAGGTCTTGCAAGAACGAATACTGTGTCGAACAGAAATCCTTCCAATTTCTACGAAAGAATACATTTTCAGAAAGTTAAGCTTTACTGTACCTCTTTGACCTCAGTATAAGGCTATTGGATTAATCTGATACAAGGAGCTCTTTAAGAAACTAGCCATGAGAGATCCGAAAAAGTTGTCGCATGACCAAACAGAGGGTGAACAGAGAAAATGAATCCAATGCAAAAATGGTTTACTCTATATGCAATTTTGCAGTTTTAAAAGTTTTAAATTTCAATGTGCTTCATGAAATTGCTTTGGCCAAAAGACAGAAGCTCTGGTTTGCACGGGGAGGCAAATTTTAACTTCCAGATTAAGTATTTTAGCTCCCAAAGCACCAATATCAACAAATGAAGGTGAAGGTGAAGTTGAGTTTTTTAGCGCCAAGCGCTGGGATCGCAGAAGTAGAGAAGACCTAATCGAGTCCGCGAACCCTTGTCATGACGCTCAAGTGGTGGGGCTCTACCGGGTATCGAATCTTGTCCACCTGCTTGTTCTGGCTGCAAAGTCAGAGGATTACAGTACACCACTGCGTCACAACACCTTCAAATGAGGTATCTATGTTCGACTTATCTATCGAGGAGCATTTTGAAAGCTAGGTTCTCATCACTGGACCCAACCAAATCTATCCCATAATTTTTTTCTGGGACACCTGGTAATTCATTAAAACGAATTTGGGACACAATGCTTGCTTAGAGTCTGAAGTGCACACAACTTGTACGAGGAAAGTGATTATTTCTCTGGTTGCATTATTTGTTACTGATTTCAGCAAATGTTAGCCTGCGTGCAGACTCTACTGATTCCCTGAAGAGAAGTGAGGTTCCCCTCACTTCTCTTCAGGGAATCAGTAGAGTCTGCACGCAGGCTAGCAAATGTCCACAGAGCAGAACAAAACAACCAGAAAGACCATTTAATAACGAACGCTGTTTGCAACATATTATTCACATCTTTTAGATACGATATCTACCGTTATTTTGCAACTGTACCAGATTATGGTCAATCAAAACAAAGCATCGAGCTTCAACAAATTTTGTGGAAAATGTAAAAATAGAATTATTTTGAAAACATTCAAACAATGCAATTGTTTTTCCACAAATAATCAAATCTAATGGCTCCACAAAAACGTAGGGCTACTATCTATATTATCTATGTTTCGCACGAACTTGAAAACCTTTCTTTATCTGACTTTAAACATAGGCCGCATAGTTTTAAGCTGACTGCCTTCCATAAAATATCGATCATTTGGTTGCCTAGGATAAGATCAAACTAATCTCTAATTCCTCTATGTATCACCAAAATATTGAAATGAGTATGCTTAACTTGAACCGCGCTATCAACCAACTTCTAAACAAAAACCACTAGTGGTTCTGTTGGCATTTCTTTAGAAAATGCTGCGAATGAAATGAGCCTTTTACTTAATGAAATGGCTAAAATCCTACAAAGATGCCGGCAACCAACAAACAGTAACAACAACGCAATGCCAAGACTTAAAGAGCCATTGCCACCCAGGGTCCTTTGCGGGCACGCTGCAATATTGGACTGTTTGAAAATCAAATTTGGCCTAAGCAGAAAATGTAGATCCACAGTGCAGTGGTTAAACTGATAGAACAAGTTCAACGAAAGCAATATTCTTCTATCAGTTCAACTACTGCAGTGTGGATGCATGGTTTTTTCTTAAAGGGGCTCCGTCGTCAAACAGTAAACAAATCCGTAAACTCGCACGTGTCGGGGATTATCCATTGTTCATCCATTGTTCTCTGCAGTTTGTTTGGTGGCTTCACCCAAGCCACCAAAAGACAGTTTTGACCAGTTAGGCAAAAAATGGTCCACTTATATCCGAGCAATCGTAGAAGATATGAATGTTTGGTTTGTTCCTTAGTGAAGTACAAGGATTAATGCCCAAACAGCAACTTTCATTTTGAAAAAAACGGTATGAAAATCCTGTGTGATATCACCTTTCAAAAAATTTGGAACCGCAAAAATCATCGTTTTGTTTACATTTTGACGACGGAGCCCCTATAAGCCAAATTTGACTTTCGGGGTATGAAATTTCAATGTGCCTGCAAAGGAATTTAGCTTACGATGGCTCTTTAAACCAAGTAAACCTCTGATGCTATCTTTATTCTGTAATTAGGATGGCCAACAATAGAAAACTAATCCAACGGGGAATATCAAGCATGGTCTATAAATCTTGGAATAATTTTGCGCCCGAATGTCTAAGTGGCTGTTTCTCTATATTGTCGAAATCCCATACTCCTGTTCTTAAGACCTTCCAACAATACCTTGATTAAGAACAGCCAATGGACATGTCTTTTCACATTGTGGAACCAAGGTATTGGATAATCTTGATTGTGTCACAAAATTGGCACCTTTGATCTATTGCTTCAAATGCGATAAAAGATGTTTAAGGACTTTTAAAGAGAATCAACGGAAATAAAAGCCCCGCGCGGAAGGAGTCTGGGTATTCTATTATTAGCCTATTGTATTTGATGATTTCGAGACGTGAGCTGATATTTTTTAGCCAGAGGAACAATAACGTGCGTAGGAGATTTCTTTGTCCTATTTATAGATTGCCTCTACTTAGCTCCGTTGATCCTTTTAACGCAAACAGTTTCGTCTTCCTTTCCTTTTCTAAAAAATCGCAAAAAGGTCAATTGTAACGTGATTTTCACTGTGTCACGCTGAAATGCAATCCTGCAACATAAAGTTAGAACATCAGAATTAATTATGCAAACACTTACTGCTCCATTTCTGTTTCGTAGACATCCGTCACAAATTACGCTTCTCGCAGATTCCACAAGAGAAGAATGCTATGGAAACAATGAACTATTAATAAAGGTTCCAAATATTTTACAATTTTGCATCATTTCTTGAGGCATGTGAGAAGAAGTGAAATGATGAAAAGATTCTGGACATCCAAACAGCAAACAAAAAGGCAAGTAAAACTCGGGTTTAATGAAATGAATGATCTTTCCAAAACGTTAAAAATTCAACACAATTATCAAAATTTAATGCATAGCAAACATCACAACTATTTAGAAGCCAATTTGCCTTATATTTGTTTTGGTACCTAAAAGAAAAAACCTTCTGGCCATTTCAATGCAGATCGGCACCGAAATGCTTGAGGTAAAATTGCCTCAAATAAAAACACACACTTTTGGACTACACTCTGTAACCTTCAGAGGCAGCATCCTTTGGAATGCACTAAGTGACGATATTAAAACATGTGAAAAAGTGGCAGCTTTCAAAAGGAAAATAAAAACATGGAAGGGGGCAAACTGCAGCTGTAAACTATGTTGTAAATAGGATATTGTATTATACTTTATATTATGTAATTACCGCGGGGCATTTCACTCAGTCGAAAAAGCGTACGAGAATTTATAGAACAAAACGATTTTTACAGATTCTTGATGGATTTTGGTTGAAAACGAAAGGATTTTTGCCAACTGAAATGCCCCTCGCTTGAGGCAACAATGTTGAACTTCATGAAGAGAGAATGGCACATTGTAACAAAAGCAGAGTTACCAACATGATACATAAAGATGAAACTTCAATTTATATCAAGTTGTATTTTGGAATATGCCAATCAGAAACACTCGAACGCTAGATTGGTTTGTGTGTTTAGTCAAATCAGTAAAATCGATAGGAATCTGTTTACAAAAAAACTAGACAACAAGTTCTGTGTAGAAAGAAACTTTTGGTTTTTGACTTTGAACCTGTCCGTAATTCTCGCTGCTCATTGACTAACGCACATTTTATATGGTTCTGACTGGTATCCAAGAACAACAGCAATCTTGCTGAGGATTTTTTGATAGGTTAAAGGCAGTCTAGTTGGGTGTGTCATGCCGCTTATGGCTTACATTTGAAAGAATGAGGTCGGTTGAAATAACTCAGAGTATAGCTTGACAGCCCGACAGATAAAGCATCCCGACAGAGACACCCAAATTAATCCCCGGGCGGTCCGATGAGTTGCCTAGTAATTGATGCATCTGTTTTGTTGCACTTATCCAAGTCACTGGAACAACATCGAAGGTCCGTGAAACTTAGTAAGCTCATTTACAGTTCACGCATCAGGCTAGGCCCGGACTTTGGGGCAAGGACCTAAGATCCAGACCAAGGACAACCCAGAAAACTTCCCGAGGCCGTATTAACCGGGCTTAAATTGCATTTAACCCCAATGAATAGAAGAATTGGATGGCTGTTGATGCTACTGACTTTCTACGACCGTAGAAAATGATAACGATAAGCCCGCCTTTGTTCCAAATACACAGATTCACAAAGATATCCGTCGTGTTGAGCTCTGGCTTTACTGTAGCCAATCAGATGCGCGACAGACTGCCTTTGGGTCCCAAATAGCACACCAATTGAAAATCAGCTTTCTCAGAATGATGACCATGGACTTTCGACAGCAGTACCCCCAGGATAACATCCTAAGAATAAGAAGCTAAAGCAATTTTAATGAATTTCTAGATTTCCTCGGTGAGCTAATGATATTCGAATCTTGTATTGTTTTTTGCTAGTCTTCTGTTATGCCTTGTTTATTTTAATATCATCTTAAATGAATCCCTTTTGTTTTTCTTCAATTCGCATAAATAAATGCACACCAATCCTTTCTAATAACGCGATCCCATTTAGGTGAATTTCCGTTCTTTTTCAGAAATGCGTAAATTATAATCTTATTCATGTAGGCCTAAATAAAGTGGATTGCTAGATCTCCAGACATTTCCTAAAGCAGATCCACAAACATAAATATGGATAAAGCTTAAAACAAGATCTCTTCTCTCGTTGCAACGATTGTGCTTTCCTTTGCGAAAACACCGACCATGATTCTAAAAATACAGGGCTTTAAAGTGATCTTAGTTTAACTGTGAAAGTTTTCGAATTGATTTAAGGATTTACCAGTAACTGTTAAAACAAAGATGACAAATAAAGCTGAAAACAGGGACAATGGGACTAAGCATGTTTCTTATATCGTCGAGAGAATCATTGTAATATGGAATTTACAATGCAGTAGCATACAATTATTCCAGTTACATATAAGCGACATGACAAAAAAAGAATGGTCAACGATAGTCACGGAAAAAATAGTTGATAGACTAAATGAGGAAAATAATAAAAATTCAGAAACTAAGTTACGCCTTATTCGAAACTCGCATTTTGGATTCAAGGATTATCTAAAGGATACAAAAACAGCATCAGATCTCCTGATGCTCAAACTTAATATGATAGACTTAAAAGCAAACTACATGGCTAAGTATGACAATAATACATGTAGACGATGTGGTAAACATAAAGAAAATATAGAACATCTATGGGAATGCAAGAAATTTGACATAAAAAAATGTAGCAAAGATCAACTTCTTTCAAATGACCCAAAATGCTTAAAAGAATAATAAGAGATTTCAAAAGATTTTGTAAATAGTTTTTAGTTTGTGTTAGGTTCTGTTATTTAGCTTTTCAATCATTGTTTAGTTTAATTTAGTTTACCAGTGTTACATTAGTTTAATTTGTAACTGCTGCGAAATGGAGATTTGGTATTTATATTATTATTATATTATTAGTAGTAACCTTGCTATCGTCACGATGGGTATTCAAGACTCTTGGGCATGCATTGTAGCCTTGTTCGTAAAAATGGCCTAATTTAACGCTGCATGAAAATAATTTTGTGATGTCGCTTAAGTCGGCAGCATGTCGCTGCAACTCCAGACGTGGACATGGGTAGCTAGACACTGCTGGTGTGCTTCTATGGAGGAGCGTTGCAACTAATATGTACCTGCGGAGGAATAATTTCTATAGGTCTCTTCCTCCGCAAAAGAACAAAGCTGTGGGAATGAAGCACAACTGTGGCGTCTAACTTAGCCTGCGCACAGACTTTATTATTTTGCGGAGGAGGAAAGGAACAGGCTCAGACCCTGTTCCTTTCCTCCTCCGCAAAATAGTAACGTCTGTTCGCAGGCCACGTCTCACTACGCATGATGTAGCTACATTTCTCCTTACGTCAACATTTGACTTGGATTGAATGAAATTAATGAATTCTACCAAAAACTAAAAACAAACGATCGCAATGCATGCCGAGTACCCAAAAGCCTTTGAAGTAATGAATATGGAGAGAAAGGAGGGAAGTTAGTGGTCCAATGAATGATGCCATTGACATGCTAGATGAGTTTTCAGCATTGTGATATACATCCGCTTTCCTAGCAGTGTGAACTCGAATTATCCACTAATTACCACGAAAAATATATCAATTCATATACACGTATTTTTTTATAAGAAACTGCCCATAAGAAACTCAACTCTCAGATCGCCAAAAAATTAAGAAACTCCAGTGCTGGAAAAATATGAGTTAAGAAACAATTTGTTTTGATAAAGGAAATCCTTAACCTATTTTTAATTTATTCTCGCTTGTTTCCTGTATCATATTACTCGTAGGGTACTTGAGTAATGTCTAAACATTGGAAAGGCTTAAAAAACCTTGTTTTGAAGTGTTCACGAGGGCACAGGTAGTGAACATGAAGATTGTTAGAGAACCTCTAAGAAACTCGTAAGAAACTCTGAGCACTCAAAATCTGATAATTTTAAGAAACTTTCAGTACTGGATCAAATTCTTCGTTTCTCATAAAAAAATACATCCAGTGGAAAGACCAACTTGCAAATCAAAATTATGAAGTTAAAGCGGGGATGGCTCATAGCACGCTTGACTACAAAACTGAAGGTGTCACCAACTCTCTGTAATTTCAGGCTAAAAGGAAACACGAGGTGTGGTCGCATCGGGAGGAAGGACTTGGACGCCTTAACCTTTCTTCCGACCGACTAAACCTTTGGACCGACTAAACCTTTCTTCACAGCGTCCTAAAGCTACGTTCTGATGACAGGTAGGAACATAGCACAAAGTTAAAGGCAACTTAGCTGAAAGCTGTCACTGAAAAAGCTTGAACAAAGGTTCAAAGAGTCGATCAATTTTGTCCAATTTTCGGCCAGTGAAACTGCGCGCTTCTTACTTTTATGATTCTGAGTAGCTTAGGTATAGTAAGGTAAATTCACTTGAGTCAAATAATGGCGATAATCGCAGTAAGATTGTAGACGCCTCCAGAAGAAAGAAAAATTTGCCGCTCTCACGGTGCTTATGACGAATGTTTACAATCATCTATCATAGGCAAAGGTGAAGCTTTTTGAAAATGTAAGAATATAGGCTTTAACTCGTCTCAAAAGATATTCCGTCTATGTTATTAGCATTTACCCCATGTTTCCAGACTCATCAGATTGATGGTACAATCTACGGAAAATTTCTGAGGCATCAGTTTCGCAAGAACTGACAGCAAACCAAAATTCTAGGACTTTTCGACAGCATGATATCGCTGTAGGAGTTTAGAAGAGGAGCAACTATTATTGGTTGTTGGCAAGTCCCCCGTTTCTTGCATTGTCTAAGCAGCTAATGCACATTTGTTTGATATAACACACATCCAAGAAATTCCCCAACAAATAAGAAACATTCTTAAAACATCTTTCGACAATCGTTTAAATCCTAAAAATTGTGTACTTGCAAAATCTCAAAATAATCTTCTAAAATCTTGAAAAACTACGAAAATCTCAAAAATCTTTAAGTCTAAGGAATCTTAAAAAATACTTGAAAATTTCACAAAAACTATGAGGAATTTTTGAAAAATCTGAAAGATTTTTAAAATCCTAAATCTCGTACGCTTTTTTGGGAACGATTTGCCCCTTGCCTGAAACTTGTGGAACTCAGTAGCGATGCCAAAGCTTTGATCAAATTTCTCACTTCGTTGGGTGACAATGTGAGATTTATTGGCCGGTAGATTCTATAATTGTTATATTTGATTTCGTTTTTAATAAACCTGATCATTGGGCGGAAATTCAGCTACCTTAATCGATTTTTCCAAATATTTGAGAAACCACGAGTTAAATTTTCAATGAATTCGTAAATAAATTTAATGTGCAGTGAAACGATTATGAAACCAAAAGATCAACACTGTCAGGCCGACTGCTGTTACAAAATAAATTATTGGCAAAATTTCAACGTAATGACCATATTGACAGGTAAGCAGGAAAATTTCTGCCAGCATCATTTATCAAAATAGGTTACTTCTCGTGCTCATTGGAGGAAATTTGATTTAAAGATTAAAAACAATTGACAGGAAGAATGCCTATACAAAAAGTAACCAATTGAAAGCGTTTTAGCTTTGTGGAAAATTTCAGGATATTGAGAGTTATGAACAATTTAAAAATACTGAGAGTCTGGAGTAAACTATTCTAAACTTAGAAATGGCATATTTATTATGGTAAAGACCCTTACCAACCAGACCATGAACTGAGCACACTCAACACATGTTGTCAAAATACACGTATTTTTTATAAGAAACTAAGGCCTAGGTTAAACGACGCTCTTCTCATGCGCCTAATTCGACTAGGCCTAAGAATTTGAGCCAGTACTGAAAGTTTCTAAAAAATATCAAATTTTCAATACTCAGAGTTTCTTACGAGTTTCTTACGAGTTTCTTAGAGGTTCCATAACAATTTTCATGTTCTCTACCTGTGCCCTCGTAAACATTTCAAAACAATGTTTTTTGAAGCCTTTTCAAGGTTTTAGACGTCACTCAAGTACCTTACGAGTAATATGATACAGGAAACAAGTAAACGTAAGGTAAAAAATATGTTAAGGATTTCTGTTATCAAAATAAATAGTTTCTTAATTTACATTTTCCCAGTACTGGAATTTCTTAATTTTTTGGCGATCCGAGAGCTGAGTTTCTTATAGGCAATGAAGCTGAAACATTTATTACTGAATGCACGTATTCTACTTCATAAGAAACCACTCACTGCTCAACTCTCAGATCGCCAAAGAATTAACAGACTACAGTACTGGGAAAAATAACTTAAAAAACTATCTATTCATTTTGATAAAGAAAATTTTTAACATATTTTTATTTCATTTTCACTTATTTGCTGTATCATGTTACTTGGAAGGTATTTGAGTAATGTCTAAACATCGGAAAGGCCTCACAAAAAACTTGACATGTTCACCAGGGCGCAGGTAATGAGCATGAGAAATTCTTAAGAAACTCTTGAGTACTCAAAATCTGATAATTTTAAGAAACTTTCAGTATTACTTCAAATTCTTAGATTCTTACGAGAAAATACGTGTAACTCGATACCTGCAACGAGTGGATGTTTCTCTCCACATGCACTACACTCATTTTTTATAAGAACAGCTTATAAGAAACGGTAGGCTCAATTTTTCGGAAGTTAAGAAACAACCCTACCTGAATTGAAAAAGCTAAGAAACTTTTGTAATTTACAATTTTGATTTTCCTATCGCACTCAAAAACGTTTTGACAGTGTACAGTTATAGCAACTGTTTGGACATTATTTTGAGTGCGAATTATGTTATTTACTTGTTTTGAGATCATACTAAGTAATTTGGGAGCCCTTTACATAAAACAAATGAACTCTACACTTCTGGCATTAAAAGTATAAGAAACACATAAGAAACTTTTACTAGCAAAATTGCCCAAAAACTTAAGAAACTGCCTACCATCACCGGACCTTAGTTTCTTATAAAAAAAATGAGTGTATTTTTTAAGAAATTAACAATTTGAGCCAGTATTGAGATTTTCTTAAAATCATCAGATTTTAACTTGTCAGAGTTTCTTACGAGTTTCGTAAGGTTCCACACAAATCTTCATGTTCACTACCCCTGTGCCCTCGTGAACATTTAAAACAAAGTTTTTTAAAGCCTTTCCAACGTTTAGACATCACTCCAATACTTGTCGAGTAACATGGTACAGGAAACAAGTGAAATAAACCAAAAATATGCCAAGGCTTTCCTTCACTAAAAAATAGTGTGATGAATAATTTTTCCCCAGTAATGGAATTTCTTAAGTTTTCAGAGACCTGAGAGTTATAAGTTATTTCTTATAAAAAGAAATACGAGTACACTCATTTTTTTATAAGAAACTAAGGTCTGGGGCTGGTAGGCAGTTTTTTAAATTTTTGGGTCATTTTGCTGCCAAACGTTTCTTACATGTTTCTTATATGTTTAATGCCAGAAGTGTAGAATTAACTTTGTTTTGTCTAAAGGGCTCCCAAACTACTAAGTAAGATCTTCAAAACAAGTAAATAACATAATTCGTACTCAAAATAATGTCAAAACAGTTGCTATAACTGTACACTGTCCAAACATATTGAGTGCGATTGGAAAATTAAAAACCGTAAATTACAAAAGTTTCTTAGCTTTTTCAATTAAGGTAGGGTTGTTTCTTAACTTTCGAAAAATTGAGCCTACCGTTTCTTATAAGCGGTTTCTTATAAAAAGAAATACGAGTAGCCTAAGGACGGGCAAAAATCTGGATTGCCAGCAGTCCTCATTGATTCGAAAAGATATTTTCTATTTCCCTTTAAAGTCTGAACCATCGAGTTCCAACTGTTTGTTTCACAGGGCAAAAACATATCTCCAGAAGTCTATTTAAGTAATATACCACAAGGTAAGTGATGGTTTCACTTTGTGCGCATTTCGAGAATACATTTAGCCAAGCCACTACATACTTTCTTTCACTTTCAGGAGTAAAGTAAAAGCAGGAAGGCTGGAGACACAAATAAAGCCAGCATTCATCGGTTCTCGGTTCTGGATGTGACGTTTTTTCCTGACGTCTCCGGATTCCATCCTCAACTCCTTTTGTAACAGAGATCAAAACCCGGTTCAGGGTAGACTGGATATCAAATCACTATTTAGGATATCGAATCATGACGTAGCTGGAAGTAGCGTTTCTTGGCTTTGCAAGGAAAGGTCACTTGTGGCAAATTTCAGAAGAATTCAACTTCCTAATACGTCATGATAAAAGCTGGATGTATGATTCAAATAATAATCATGAAAGGTCTGCCAAGTTCGAAGTCACCTGAAGCTATCCAAGTTCGAAGTCACCTTGAAGTAGCGTTTCTTGGCTTTGCAAGGAAAGGTCACTTGTGGCAAATTTCAGAAGAATTCAACTTCCTAATACGTCATGATAAAAGCTGGATGTATGATTCAAATAATAATCATGAAAGGTCTGCCAAGTTCGAAGTCACCTGAAGCTATCCAAGGCTGATTTGAAGATCACCTGGCTAAAATCTGGCCAAAAGGACTGAGCCTTCGTTAGTTGTCAACTAGTTGCTGCATAGTGGTTTTTCCACAATTTCCTATTGCTCACGGGTATTTTCGGAAACGCGAGGGAGTTTAAGAATTAATGACGGTACATCAAAACCAACGTAAAGGAGCCTTTGTAAAATGAAATAAATGAAGTGTTCTTCTGGGAAAACTTCAGAATTTTAAATATTAGCAGATTTCCTCAAATGATAATTTGGAAAAGATTTCATTATCGATGCACTCGTTTAAGAATGAGCACTGGAAAGGCGTAGGGGCTTCTTTCAACAGAGCCTGTTTCTAGCTTTGCCCTGGGTACCTCAATATCGTCTGAGGCCTATTACTGAGGCCTTTGTTGTAACAAACCAAGAAGATATTTCAAACCCTATAGACACCTAGCTTGATGTATAAGGCTACTAGACACCCAAACACTGGGAGATCAAATACAACACACTAGTGTAGGAAAATGTTAAGCCAATTAATTCACACGAAGAAAGTTGATGAAATTTGACAAATAATGAATTTACCTCAGTGTTCACGAAGTACAATCTTTCTTTCAAGAATTCACACTGTAGGAAACAAAAAGAGAGTTTCGTCAGCCATGAAAAAGTCAAGAAATTAATATCAAGAAACTATGACTCAGATAAGTTAAAAGCCTATGCAATTGTGGGAATGCCAACCCTATTCCTGGTAGATAAGGGCTACCATGCATGCTTTATGGAACATGTACCAAGGATGAAACTATGTCGTGAATAGGCCTTTCAGCCCACTATAAAGCGAGATTCAAAAGGGTCTTTTTGCAAATGATGAAAATAAAATTCGATGTCGACTATTTGGGCTTCGAATATTAACGAATGACCACACTGAGCAGTTCGTTCCAAACCTCATATTTCGTAAAGTAAATAGCCTATGCATGGCACGTCTGTGATTAATCAGTTCCACCTTGGTTCTAAGATGAATCTGTTTTCATTGTAAAGAAGTTCAAAATGTTGAGGAAGGTGGACGTTCTAAGCTTTGTTCAAAATCCGCCAGGAATTTCTTGCAGTAACCTGATATTACGAGACAATGAATCACAAACAGTTCAGAAAGAGCCCGTAAAATAGAAACCATTTTTCAAAGCGGCCTGTTTAGTTTCCATAAAAATGTATGGAAGTTTCTTGTGCAAGGGTACCATTTCTCAACAAAATAAGAATGAGGACTCATAAGAAGTGGTTTCTATTTTGCGGGTTCTTGTTGTATGCAAAGCTGCAGTTAATTTGCCATTTAGACAAATCAGAAGACAAACAACCAAAATGAATTGTACGAAAAACAGTTTGCCAAACTCTGGCCCATTCCTGCCCATTATACCATTTACCCTTAAAGAAGCCATTGTCACCCAGGGTCCTTTGCGGGCACACTACAATTTCAGACGGTCTGAAAATCAAATTGGGCCTAAGCGGAATCTATGGATCCACACTGCAGGAGTTGAACTGACAGAAATTTGTTGAACAAATTATTTTCAGACCGTCTGAAAAGGTAGTGTGCTCGCAAAGGACCCTGGAATTGTTGAATTATTACGACCATATGTACAAATCACCAATCTTTCAAATCATTCTTTGACGCAGCTTTTATTGTATGGTGATGAAGACCTTTCTAATGAGTTGAACAGAAATGTACTCGAATTAACTTTACGCTTCATCCACGAAACTGGTCGGTTTGATTAAGATCTATTGAGAATTTAGCCATGCCCTAAGCAATCACCAAGTCCCGTACCGTTAGTGTTCTTTTCCTTGTAAATTCTGTTTCACATCAGATGGAGGCATTTTACTTGCCTAAATTTACACCAAATGAGTTGCACTCATTGCATCTACAAATTCATCGCAACACTGACCTGACATCTGGAGTGAAACTGAATCCAGTATAGTATCCTTTAATTTATAAATTGTTCGTAGTGTGATTGTATACGGTTTAACGTTTCATGTTTTTAGATATTGGCCATGGGGTAGTCGTAGTCTTTTGCTCCCCATGGTATCGTACTTGTAGTGTCGTATAGTAATTAGAATTAGGTATAGTAAGATGTAAAGTATCTTGTAAAATTTAATATTTGAATAAAAAAAAAAAAAAAAAAAGGACCCTGGGCGACTATGGCTCTTTATGTGGTAGTAGCCAGGATTGGCAGGATGGGAGTGCAGCCGTAAAGAAATTAAACTTGAACAATCTTGAAGCAAATGACCCCCTGTGCCACAGAAAGAGATTTGATTTTCACGAAGTCACCCCCTGGCTAAAAAGAATGAATTTAAGGCACCAACTAACCTTAGACCTGCCAGTTTCTTTGTCAGCCTGCGAGATAATCTCTTCTATACCTTTGATCTTTAGAAAGAAAAATAATAACATTAAAATATGATACAGGATCATTTGTGAAGATATTCAATATAGCAAAATGAGATAGGTTCATTAATCATACCGAATCTCTGTCCAAATTGTTACAAAAAGCTGCAAGATTACAAGAAGAGTTGATTCAGAAATATTTTAAGACTAGAATGAGGGAAATTTAACGTCTAAACCCTTTAAATCATTCGCTGCTTGTAAATGTCTTCTTTTCTGCGTTAAGTCAGAGCTTAAACTCAGATGTAAGATAAAGATAGCTTATAAATGCTTTGGAGATAACAGGAATCTTATCAATTTTAGGCAATTAATAAGCCTGGCAAAGCCTTCTAAAAACCTTACTGAATACTGTGATGCAAGATTATAAATACAGTGAAAAGTGTTTCTCTAAATCTAAGCTTTTGTGTTGCTGTAGTGATGGCATTAACACTGCCACAACAACAACACTGCCACAACCTAGCCCAACAACTTTTGTGTCCAGTTCTTATTCTTGATCCTTGTTGTGTCCAATGAAAAGCAAAAAAAATACAGTTAAGCCCGAAATTATTCATACCTATGCCAAATTCTGAGTATTTTGCATCGTTCTATTCGAGGACCAATTTTACTATGGCTGAAGTTTCGTAAGAATGTGATAAAAGACTGAAACAAGTGCTACAAGAGACATTTCAAGGAATGAAATATCTTGTGAATTGGCTAGCAAATATAACGATTGAAAAACTCCAAATTTGGCATAGGTAGGAATAATTTCGGGCTTAACTGTAGAGCCTAGGCCAGAGCCAACTTGCATATCATACAAAGTCGACTGTTAGAACGCAAAGGATCATGGATAACTATGGGTCTTGTAAAATAATCTGTAATACGAGCTCTTTATTAGGAGTGTCCAGATTACGTGGTGGATTCAATGGACGATTACGCTAAAGATGGGGGCGAGCAACTTTTTACCAAGATGCATTGCGTTTCAATTACGAATCTTTAACGGCTCTATAGGAATTCGATTAAAGAACGCAATGCACATTGGTAAAAAGTTCCTTTTCGTAATCGTCTATTGAAAGAAATGTAACGGTTTGGATTAAAAACTGTAGGGATGTGTCTATCATTTGACTGTGTCTGCTAATTCGGATTTTATTGTACAAGCTCAGAACTCTTCGTCGCGTGATCTTTAAACAAGTGTAGACTAGTATACCTTCTCTCTGAACAAGCACGTGTCGTAGGATTGGTTTCAAATCGTAGAAATAGGACAGGGTCTTTAGATTATGGAAGAGATAGCAAATCAGCAGGAAGTCACGATCTTCCATTTGCAATCTTTCAATAAATTTACAAAACAATTGAAGTTCTAAATCTACCGTAAGTCTAAATCTTTCGACCAGCTCAAAATCAAATTTTGAGATGAATGTCCTTTCTAAATATGACAAATGCGATGAGTGCTCGTTCAATCCTGGAATATCTGCATTCATAAGTTTGTAAGAATTTTGCATTTTACAGTTATCTAGCAGACCATTACACAACCATTTTTTCCTTGAAATGAGCAACTCTAAGATGTGAACATTAAAGAAAGGTGGCAATTCGTAGAGTTATTCAGCAAAACCCTTGAACGCAAAACTCACTATTTCGCTAGCTCTTCTAATAGCAGTGGGTTGAATTAGGGCGTATATTTGACCAACCTATAACTTAATTTCATAAATTCACTTTAAAGCAACCAGCATTAAGCAAATCAAACAGACACGCCCAGTACAATGGTTTTATTCCTTTACCCATTACTCACAAAATGTTTAGACCATTAGGTTTAGTCTACAAAATTTCGATACATTTTTTGTTTCTGATATATTGGCGGTGAGTTTATTCACAAAAATTCATTTTATCAAATGTGGCACTCAATACTTAATTACATAATTGTTACTTCGCACCTTGAAATGTAGGTCATGAAATTGGTATGACTAATTTAATGAATTTCCTAAATTTCTCCTGACCAAAAAACTGAGAATGTTGACTTGCTGGAGTGAGCGTGGGATCCGTTGACCTAGTCTCGATTGTTTTGTAGGCTTGAATTTATTTCTTTTTATAAGGAAGGCGTTACATAATTATGAAAAACGGAAACATGTGCCCAACTGACAAAAGTCACATTATTTTTGTCTCTCAAACAATATGTTGCTCGTGACTTCCATACCAGAATTCATTCTAAAACGAACAGTACGAATGAAAATTAGTTAGACTGACAACGTGATTCCTTGCATTCGTTCCATGTTCTTCATCTGATTTTCGTCGCTTCGAACGTTGTTTCGAGTCGAAAAGTCGAACTTTAATCTAATAGCCAATCAAACGTCAGGAATGGGCACGTGGTCTTACCTTATTAAGAAAGAAGCGCTCTGATTGGACAAGCCCTCGACGCGGCGCATTTGGCTTTAATACTCTGGTTTTGAAGCTGTGTTGCCATGAGTCTCAGTTTGAAGCCATAACTATCATTCAGCTCAATGCGGAGAACAGAGACTCATGTAATGGGTCTAGAATTGAATTTCCTTACTGGGAATCTTGGTACATGCAACAACAATCTTCGCAAATTTTGAAATTTAGAATATGCAGTCGAAGGATAAATTTTCTAAATTATCAGCAATAACCAAGTTATCAGTAATTATCACAAGTCAGATTATTTCAAGAACATTTTCTCTATTAAATCTCCGGAGAAAGAATTTTGTGCACAGTTTCTTTCAAAAATTTAGGAAATACATTTCTTGCAGACAAAAAGAATAGCATTGCTTATTTACGTTTCTTGGAAGAAAAATGATGTAATTTCCACCTTTTCAGAGCTAAAAACCGTACCTAATTCATGTTTATTTATAGTTTTCTCCAGCCTTTTTCAAAAACTTTCTTGGAGCAGAAAACTAGAAAGAACGATACAATCGATTTGCCAAAATAGATTTACATTTTACAAATGTTGTCGTTCACAGAAAAATCGCTCCGATTGTGATAGTATATTTCGGCGTATGCTACAACCTAATTGTGTGTCATTCGGTATTTAAAAACATTTAAAAACGTGAAAAAATCTTACCGCATCACTTAAAAGATCCTTTTCCGGAGAATTCTGCAGCGTCTGCAATTGAAAGAAACACAAAAATTAATAGATTATTGAAAATTTAAATCTTTACCTTCGTTGTTTACTGGAAAGAACTAAACACAAAATTTGTCAGCTGATGCCGTTTTGATTGATTGATTGATTGATTGATTGATTGATTGCATGCATTGACTGCATGCATTGCATTGTTTGCATGATCACTTGACACTGTCTTGATACTACATAAAGGCGTTGAAGAGAAGTGCATACGTCTTTTAAAAATTTGTACCGCCAGATCTACTCAACGGATCCAAAATATTATATTCGTTTCATGAAGGCTTGCTTATAAACAATTTTGAAGTCTAGTTAGAGGTTTTCGGACGATGTTTCTCTCCCAAAAGTCATCGAAAAACTTTTTAAAGTAGTTTTTTATATCAGGTGAGTAAAAAAAATGTATCAACGGTGTGAAAAATCCTATTGCAAAACTATGAAGTTGATTCGAAAAATTCTCAACTCAATAGCCTGATTTAGGCACTAACTAAATTTTGAGAATCCTTCATAATTTACAATGTACAATTAAAATCTGGTTTCGTTGGATTTTGGCAAAAAGACTGTCGGTGGCCAGGTGAATGTATCAAATTTGCCACCCAACTACACGTATATTTCTTATAAGAAACTAAGAATCTGGGCCAGTACTGAAAGTTTCTTAAAATTATCAGATCTGTGCCCTCCTGAACATTTCAAAACGAGCTTTTTGAAGCCTTTTCAATGTTTAGACATTACTCGAGTAATAGGATACAGGAAACAAGTGAGAATAAAGAAAAACATGCAAGAGTTTCTCAATTTTTTGGCGATCTGAGGGTCTGGGGTCTGAGTTTCTTATAAGCGGTTTCTTATAAAGAAATACGTGCATTAGAACGGCAAAATACTATCGTTGGCAAAGGGTATTGCTTTATAATAATAAGGAAAGTGATGGAAATTAAATGTTCTCTCCTATCAATACTGCGGCGAAAATGAACGCTTTATGTAAAAACAATGCTCGACTATATTTAACTGTTTTATGCAATCTAACGTAGGCTAACAACTGACTTCTTTCGAAGCAAAGCATCCAAAATTATGAGGAAAACAAAAGATTATGTTAAAGACCATTGATACAAAGGAATTAAAATTTGCGACTTAATTGAATAGTGTTTAGGGTATTATTTTTGAAACGGCTGAGGCAGTCCTTTTGGCTCACCCGGTAGAGCAAGTTTCCAAACAGCTGACGCACAATTTTTTCGTTCAACTGGTAGACGAGCGAACAGGAAAATGAGATGGGCAGACTGAGATAGGAAGCGGAAGGTGTAAGCATGCGGGCAAAGGAAACGCCCAGAGGGCATTTTGTACACAAAGGGTACTGGGGACGGGTATAGACTTTCACAATTTTGATATAAGGAACAGTATCAATTGTTGTGATTAAATAGGCCATTTTTGACACTGGTATAAGCTTGGGCATACATTTTCGAAAAATTGGTGTGAGGAACGGATATGTTTTTGAAGAATGGGTGGCACATTCCCAACCAAAAGCTGGTCAAGTGCTCCAACCCCCCCCCCCCCCCACCCGGCCGGTAGGAAACGGGCTTGGAAGAGTAAACAAGCACTGCATGATATACGCGGCAGGGAGAAATGCATTCTTGTGATGTAGATGAGACTCTATTATGTTTCCTTAATCGAGAATGTAACTGTCGTCAATTATTGTGAACTTACCAACTTCTCTATGGCACTGAATAATAATGGATATTTCACCAGTCGATTTCTTGGTGCATCTGAAGAAAGAAGGAAATCTAATTTCAAATTTCTAGTAGAAAGAGACCAACAAAACATGTTGTTCCTAAAAATCTTTCAAAAAGCCCGCTGATGATATTTTGGGTCGATAGACAAAACAAAGGAAGAAAGAGACGAGGGGTCACCTAAGAATCAAATGCAATTTTTGCCAGAATTATGGTCGTTTAAATCGGTACAAATCAATAGTTGATAAATAAGATCGAAAATGATAACTTTGAATATTATTCTGAGGATAACAATGATTTATTTCAAAATCCAAGGAAAAGGGAGTATTCTTTAAAGCATCATAGTAAAAGAATTTTTGTATATAGCATCTCACTTGTTCGAGATGCAGCAGTGTAATATGAAGATTTGGAAATTTAGTTTTGTAATTTAATTTTGTAATTCAATTTTGTAATTTAATTTTGTAATTTAATTTTGTAATCTATTTTATGGGGAGGCCCATAGAAAACCAGCACTTCCCCTTAGCTAATCATATGAAATATGAAAAATATGAATATAATGTGTTAATTTCCAAAGATAGTCTAAATGCAATCTCGATTTTTATCTTCTGATATTGGTTTTTGGATGCTTTGTCCTTATCTTCGTTTCTCGAACATTTCATCGATCGTATACTTAACACGGCAATTTATTACATTATACCGAAATCTAAGTTGAAACCCTGTGATTTTGAAAGTGTTTCAAGGAGCCTGACCCAGCAATTTTTAGCTACGACATTTAAAAAGACAGCACTCAATCAATATGACTGCAAAACGAACTCACCTAAAAACGACCAAAGGTCCAATTTTCTACTAAATGGAGACTCTAGACATCGCTGTGGATACAAGAAAGGAATTTTAAACGGATGAAAATTACAGAAAAAGAAGAGAGATAATGACTGAACATGTGTACAAATAGTTCAAAATTCAACGACGAGTCATTTTATAATTTCATTTTCCTAGCAAGTCATCTTCAACTGAAAAGTCAACGTAGTATCGACAAAGATACCACTTTGTAAAATGTATTTTTAAACATTTGGTGGAACACAAAAATGTTAAGTACTAGGAAAGCTGCAAATATGAAATAGGGATTCCCGAAGGAGCATTTTGTGTCAAAATATGTAATCCTCATGTTATAATGTCATTATCAATCGAATAATCCTTGAAGCAACAATTTCTTTTATCAAAAATATGAAAAGGTTTTCAGATTAAATTTGAGCACGAAACAGCAGCAACATTTTCGTTTTATTTGTGGTATTGTAGTGGGTGTCTTGTGAAGAAGTACTTCCATTTGAATCACGAATAGCAGATCTGGTATACTACAATCTTCATGATATTTTTTGGGTAAATCATCTATTTTGCGTATATTCGTTAAGAGTCAATCATCTGCTGTAAAGAGGAGGGAGTTCATCTTGCTGAGATGCCAGAGTTGTTCTTTTCTAAAATTTAATTTTAATGTATGTTGTTTTCATTGATGTAAGTGGCTGCCGTAGTTTGAACTCGATGATATCATGTCCTTTTAGCTATTCTACAAAAGAGCCAGGATCGAGCGTTATTTTTATACATTTTTGTACGCAAGGCGCCATCGAGTGGTGTTAGGGCATCTATCACAATTGTGCACATTCGAAAATTCTACAAAATTTAGTAAAGCGTCGTTCGATTCTGATTCTTTTCAGAATAGCTAAAAGGTCTATTATGGTAGCCTTTATATATCGTTGTAGTTTAATTGTTTTTATTTGTGATAGAAACAATCTTGAAAACATTGCAAATTATGATACCTGTAAAAAGTCTGCAAAAGCAGGGTCTTCTTTAAATTTGTTGTCCAAGAAATATTTTCTCTTCATTTGTTGAGCACAGTAAGGCACGTATGGCCTCAGACCAGGTATCTAAAATGAAGACAGAACAGACAAAATCAGAAAACATTTCTTAAAGGGAATGTAAGCATATAAAAGTGGCTCAAGCCACTTGTGATCAAATTCTAGCCTATCAGATATCAGTATTTCCTGTTGACGTAGATCAGTTACCCAAATATGGTACGGCACGTGTGATAGTTTCAGTTTCAGTTTCAGTTTTCATTGACAAATATACCTAAATTCATATACAAATACAACAATATCTAGTAACTTAAAATAAATAAGACAATAAGACATGTTACATAACAACAAGACGAAATACCTAATCTACCAGGAAAACATTACAAGACATTATGAATTTAAATATATTTGTCTAAGGAGGAGCTCTCTAGTAGATGAACTAATCGAGAGAGAGCCCCCCCATCTAAAACTAAAAAGAAAAACAAAATTTTTACTAAAAAACAGAAAAGAAAACCAGAATAATCACCAGAGAACAATTTACTTCTTGATTAATGAGGAATTATAGACCATAACCATTGATGAGGAATTCCTTCAATTTTGACTTGAAGATATTGAATGAGACTGACATTTTGATAAAGGTTGGGATACTATTCCAGAGTTTAGCACCATAATATTTTATTGATTTAAGACCATACAGAAATGTATTCCTTACCGACTGGAAAATGTCACCCCCAGCAGCCTGACGAGTTTCATAGCTATGAACCATGCTACCGAGCTGAAAATAGTTGTGGAAATGAGAAGGCGTGAGACCATTAATAGACTTATAGACAAATTTGAGAATATCATGGTTAATCATATCATCTAATTTAAGAATTTTCAGCGAAAAGAAGATTGGCGTTGAAGAAGAAAAGAAGGGCTGAAAAGAGATAGACCTTAGTACTTTCTTCTGTAGCGAGAAAAGGGGTGCAAGATATGTATCATAGGAGAGACCCCAAGCAGATGAGCCATAGCTTAGAAAAGAAGAGAATATGGAATAATAGAGATTTTTCAGAATATCAAGTGAAAGGAAGTGCCTGATTTTAAAGAAGATCCCAGTTGTCCTTGAAAGTTTCTTGGTTAGTTCACTAATATGGAATTTCCAAGAGAGATGTTCATCCATCAGGACACCTAAAAATTTAACATATTTAGCTCTATTCACTGGTTCTTACCAAATCTAATATGGATATCGATCATCAAGCAATTTCCTTCTAGATGAGTGAAATACAACAAAATTTGTTTTTTCAATGTTTAGAGCTAACTTATTTATCTCTAGCCATGACTTTACTTTCAGCAGCTCTTTGTTTATTTTATCCTTGAGCTTGGTTATATTGTCAGATTCATAGTAGATGTTGGTATCATCTGCAAACAGGAAAAATGAGAGAACTTTGGACACACTAGGGAGGTCATTGATATAAATTAGAAAAAGTAAAGGTCCAAGTACAGAGCCCTGAGGGACACCACAAGTAATGCCTCCAAGTTTAGATGAATAATTGTTGACTGAAACATACTGCTGTCGATCTGTCAGGTAGGATTGAAACCAAAGGAGTGAGGTACCTCTGATACCATAATGACTCAGTTTTTGTAGTAAGATGGCATGGTTAACAGTATCGAAAGCTTTTTGCAGGTCAATAAAGATACCACAGCCAACTCTGTTTGAGTCCAAGGTACATTTCACTCTTTCACTTAAACTAATCAACGCAAGGTCAGTAGAGTGTCCATTACGGAAACCAAATTGCATTTGAAACAGAATGTCATGGAGTTCTAAGAAGTTGTACAAACGTTGGTGCATGAGTTTTTCAAAAATCTTACTGAAAATTGATAGCAATGATATGGGTCTGTAATTTGAATTCTTTGAAGCATCACCTTTCTTGAATACAGGAATAACCTTAGCAATCTTTAATTTGTCAGGAAAAATACCATTTTGAAATGAGGAATTGATGATCTGGGAAAGCTGTACAGAGATGTGAGGATCAAGAATTTTCAATAACTTAACTGGAATGCTATTAGGCCCAGTAGATTTGCTTTTCTTAAGTGACAGGATTATAGAGGACACCTCATCTGGGACTGTGGGAGATATAAAGAAGCTGTTAATATTTGGGGCATTTAGATACCTAAGAGCAGAATTGGGATTTCTTGGAATTTTACTTGTGATTTTGTTGGCAACATCAAGAAAATAGCTATTGAAGTTGTTAGCAATCATGTCAGGGTCAGTTAATTTACACCCATTTTCATCAGTTAGTTTATTGATTGAATTAGTTTCGCTGCTATTTGCTTTCATTTTGATAACGTTTCTAATTCCTTTCCATAGCAATTTCATATTTGATTTATTTTCTGTAAAGTAATTTTGGAAGTATTTAGTTTTGCTAGTCTTTAGCTCATTTACAACTCGATTACGAAACTGTTTATAAAAGGAGTAAATTTCAGGAGACTCAGTTTGTTTGAACTGTTGAAAGAGCTTGTCTCTGAGCCTCATCATCTGCTGAATTTGATTGTTGATCCAAGGTTTGTTTCTAAGTTTTAGAGTTTTTTTGTTCAATTTCTTTTTGGGGCAATGTTTATTAACAAGTTGGTTGAGATTTCCTAAAAATTTGTCAAACTTCCCATCTACATTCTGCTCTTCAGAATCTAAAAATCCAAAATCCATATTCTGATATTCATCAAGAAATTGGGATTGGTCAAAGTTTTTATAATCATAAACAAGATGAGAACAGTTGGTGTAGTCAGGTGCAGAGTTTTTGAGGATAGAAAACTGAGGGAAGTGATCTGAGATTTGGATCAGGATATTTCCACTTGTGACTTTACTTGATACATCATTAGAAAAGATATTATCAATGAGGGTTGATGTTGTATCAGTAACTCTGGTTGGTTGTAGTATAAGTGGCTGTAGATGGTTGGTAAAGAAAGCATTTATAAAGTCACTTGTGGGTGTGTGATTTTCATGATTGAGTAGATTGATGTTAAAATCACCCATAATGAATACAAGCTTATTTTCATTTGCAATCTTAGACATGATATCTTGCATGTGGTCATTGAACTTATTAATCTCAGAGCTTGGATGTCGATAGGCACAACAACACAAGATGTTTTTAGATTTGGTGTTCTCAATTTCAATCCAAACAGTCTCAAAATCAGATGTAGAGGTACTCAGATCTGTTCTTTTGTCAGCTTTTAGACTAGACTTCACATATATACCAACCCCGCCAGCAGCACTTTGCGAAGGTGTTTTGTAAAATTTGTATCCAGGAATATCAATATTTGAAGAGATAGGAGAATCAACAGTATCTTTAGTTTCAGAAAGACCCATGATTTCAAAGACTGTACCAGTGTTTGCTAGAAGAGTAAAAAGTTCATCAAAATGTAAATGGAGACTCCTTATGTTCATGTGAAAGAGTGAAATATCCTTGGAAGATGTTTTAATAGACTGAAACTCTTGAACATTATAGTAGTTACAATCAATCTCAGGCTCGATATTCTCATCTATATCATAGTCAGAAAGGTTTGGAAGATTTTGTAGTTTAGAGAGAATTTCCAAGGATGGCAGTAGATCAACTATTGAAGGTAGATCAGCAACATTAGTTCCCAGCAGAACATCGTCAGTTTCAAGGGTGAATGGAAAAATCTGGGAATGTTTCTGTATTGTACAAGAGATACAAATCCAATTAGTAGTTGCCTTTAGGGATTCATATTCAGCAGGTGATATATCATTACATTTGATGTGAATGTTGTTCCTACATTGACAGCAAGGAAGAGCTTTTTGGTTTTTACGAACACTTTTCAAACAAATACTACATTGGTTATTATTAGATTGTTGGGGAGTCATCGTAGTTGTGTTTACATCATGGAGTCTTTCTACAATCAACTCCGTTAAATTCTTGTTTGAGATCATCTGGTTTAAGTTATCAAAAATAAATAAATAAATGAAAATAGAAATAGCTGCAATTCAGCTGCAATTCAGCTGCAATGTGTTGCTGGCTAACACAACAATGATGGGGACAGTCCGACCTATGAGGTGCCTAAACGTAAATGATTAATTAAACTACTAGTTAAGACCACTAATATAGCCTATTGATAGCCACTGATAGCCTATTGTCTTCGCGTAGTTATTTTTATCAAATGCTTATATACGCTCAGATTCCCTTTAACTTCTGAATTTGGCGAGAATCTTTCGCCGTTTTGTCGCAGTCTTCAGGTAAAAACGGGGCAATTTTTTAAAAAAGGTAGGCCAGTCACGGCCGAATTTTTGTGATAAGCAAAGTGAAACTTTCCTGGAAATAGTTAGGGACTTGGACAAAAATAACATCGCCCGTGTATTACAAGTAAGATCGTCCAAAAATGTCAAAATCACGTAAATTTGAAAGAAAGGTTTCTAGCGTTTTGCTCGGATATTTTCTATGTCTGAAAATGGGTCAACATGTTTGTTTTATCAGTAAAAACATACAATTGACCCTTTTAAACTGTAGAAAAAAATCAAACACAGCAATAGGACCCTTTCTTGCAGCATTCACTTGATGCTGGCATTTTCGGAGAACAAAGAAAGAGTTATTTTGAAGCAATCCTTTCGCGTCCCATGAATCAGCAACCACTTGTCAGATTGGATGAAACAAGGTCTGAAACTCTAAGGTTTAAACCTATCCTATGCAACTGCATAAAAAACGGGCCAATAGCACATGCAGCTCCTCCGCAGCCAGATAAATAGGGTGCAATTTTTTGAGACATTCTGCAGTAAAGGTGACATTCTTCTGACACGCAAAAACACTTTGCAATATGGTTTGAAATCCATAAGATGTGCAGGTGCAAAATCTTGGAACAGCATTTCGCATGTTATAAAACAATCGTCAACAGTAATGAGTTTCCGGCATCAACTTAAGCTCCATTTCTTCGCCACCAGCTACCAGCAATAGAACCTCAACAACCAGCCAATACTAGCAGTCATACTTAAAATTTGAAATAGTCGCCTAAATGGAATTTTTATTTATCTATCAATCAAACTCCAAAATTTTGTTTTTAACCAATGGGTTAAGTGCTCTCTTCTCGATTAGTTTACCTATTGAGAGAGCTCCTCCTTTAAGAAATTCCCTGCATGCAAATCCATTATTAAGTAGTTATTTTGTTAGTTTGTATTTCTTTATTGTAAATTGTTGTGATGGTGTATTGTAATTTATTATGGCATTTGTATGTAATGGAATTTTAAAATGAAATGAACTGAACAATAAAATTTTGTACATTGCTTGCCCAGTGAATTAAAATTTGCCAAGTTCATGGATCGAGCCATCATTATTTGTATGTAATGGAATTTTAAAATGAAATGAACTGGACAGTAAATCCTTATACATTGCTTACCCAGTTAATTAAAACTTTGCCAAGTTCATCGATCGAGCCATCGTTATTCCTTAACTCTTTTAGCTTTGCTAGTAGATCTGGAAGGAGACAGTTGTAATGTTCATCAAATAAAGAGTTAAGATAAATAGAAGTGAAATCTAAAAATGCAACTACCTCCTAAGCTTATATCTTAGGAGGGCATACAAGATGGATTTAGCAAGAAAATGTCTGGAATTAAGGCTCCAAAGCCTTCGGAACGAGGTCTATCTGCATTTAAAAGCTGCAATGTGAATGATTCAATAAAAATGTCGAGGAATGGAGTCCAAAAGAGTAGCTCCTTTAAAAGATAGTAAATAGTCGTGACTTTCAAAAGAACTATAATTACATACCATACAGCAAACAACTGACATGCTGATAAATAGATGTAACAGTCAAACCCTTCTATAACATCATTCAATGCTCTGTTCTCACAAGAAAAAAGCTTACCTTCGTGTAATGGTAAAAGAATTTCGATGCTTCCAAAAAGCATGCTTAGTTGCTCTTCGTTTAGCAGATTCAATTTTGCCATTTCATTAAAATAAACCTGAAAATAATGTGAAGATACCATTAAAAATCCAGAAAATAATAGGTGCGGTTTTGTTTTATCAAAATAACTTGATTTTTGCAAGATATGTGAGTCTCTTCAAACAAATGAGCAGTGTTATAACAAATGAGCAATATCATCAAAGGGTGAGCATATACAAAGCTGGGTTTCATAATCATGTCTTGAGATTCTTTTGCGTGCTTTGAAGGCGTTTTCAAACACAAAATGTATCCAATTTAAAGCCATTGCTAGTTTGTACACAATAGCAATAGTCAACATAACTCTTCTCACAATGAGCATAAAAAGGCGTCAGTGACTTTCAAAGGACAGAACATGTTCCTCCAAACATAGGGCTCAAATCTTTAAAAAAAGTCGGAGTAAAACTCTATTACAATCTTCTTTGAATTAAATGGCTTGAGAGGAACTTAGGGACATTGTAGACCTTCATAAAGTATGGTTTTCTTGAAGGTTATATCAATTTTTCTCTATTGGTTTAGGCTTTACGACGAGTTAAAATTGTTCAAAATTTTCAAAGAAAAGAATTTTTCAAAAGTAATTAAATTGCAGCCATTTTGAAAAAATTCAAGATATCAAAAAATTTCCATGGCAGATTTACAGCAAAGTACCATAAGTTTCTTTCAAACCATTCCATTCAACTAAAAATGTCATAGAATTTTACACCCACTTCTTTAAATATTTGAAAGATTTGAGCCCTATGCTGTTCCTCCAGGTATCAACGCAACAAAAATTCGTACTCCAAGTACTACGATTTTTCAAATGCCTGGACTTTTTTAGGCGCACCAGGTAGAGTTTTCAAAATATCTTCTACGAGAGGTTGATGGTGAGCAATCTAAATAACCTAATTCTACAACTTTGTACCAGCCTATTCAAATCACTTGATGAATAAATCATTCGTGTAAATTAACGGCATTGGAATAAATCTTCCAAAACATTGCACGATCGGTTAATTCATCTTTCGTTTGACTTTATGGCTTGAAAGGAACTTCAGGTACTTTGTTTTTAGGTTTCATTTGTATTCTTTCATATCTTGATTATTTTAAAAATTATCGCATTTTTACTTTTTATTGAAAGAATTCACGAAAAGCTTTAAAAAATTAAAATCATGGTAAATCCTACATTAATAAATGAATAATGGTACAATCCTCAAGAAAATCAGATGTTATCATGGTCTACGGTATGATTTGGCGGTAAGCAGAAATCCGTAGCATTTCTGGTTCACTATTTAGCAATCTGATTGACGTTACAACAGAAAAACTGTTTGAAACATAGAAGACGATGTAATTTTGAAAATATTCAAGATATCAAAGCTTGCTAATTAACACATACAACCATAGGCAATAATGCACCGTTAATGTGGACTATATTATGATCAAAATTATATTCTTACTCACTGTGTGTTATTTCCCTTCCGCGGGATTGCGAGTAAAGCTTGATAACATTGCTATTGGGGTGTTTGAAATGAGACGTATCGCTGCATAGGAGCTCCAACGGATTCAACTATATTTGAATAATGGCGGGATTAGAGCCTTGTTGTGATGAGAGAAGAACAAAGGAATAGCAACATAATCGAGCTTTATTCGCAATTCCGTGGAAGAGAAACAACACACATTGAGTAAGAACATAATTTTGATTATCATATAGTCCACATCAACGGTGCATTATTGTCCATAATATAACAAAGTATCAGAAGTTCATTTCAAGCCATTAAATCAAACGGAAGAAACAAGGGCAGATTTTGTAACACAATGGCATGAGATGCTTTTGTTCACACCTGAATTCAAAGCGATTAGTGTCTGCAGACAAAAGAAATTCTCTCGACCATAAATTCAAAACAAACCAAGCCGCAAAAGTTTCTCTGAAACCCAAGTAGCTGGCGCGCTCGTTGTGCATTCTAGAAATTGTTTTTAAGAGCAAACATGAGTATATATCGAAAGAAGAAGGATATATCTAAACATCTACCTCAGGCGTTTTATTTATTTGGTTCAGAAGCTGAGCAGTAAGAATTTAATTACACCCAAAGAAATAAGAAAATTGAATCGTCTCCCAATCGGCTTTTGAATCAAATAAATTAAATGCCCGTGGCAGATGTGTAGATTCTTTCGATACATGCTCATGTTTGCTCTTAAAAACAATTTCTGGAATGCACAACCAGCGAGCTAGCTACCTGGGTTTCAGAGAAACTTTTGCGGCTTTGCTTGTTTTGAATTACTGGTTGAGAGAATTTCCTTTGTCTGCGATTGCTAATCGCTTTGAATTGCGGTGTCAATCAAAACCAGTTCGTGCCAGTGTCTTACAAAATCTGTCCTTGTTAACGGAAGATGCATAAACTAATTGAGTAACTTTTTTAAAAGATTTTATTGATATGCTGGTAAATGCTTACTTCTTTCAGTAGTTTGAGATCTTCGATGAGATCCTCTTCCCCACAATATAATTCGAAAATAGCCTGTTGATAAAAAATATTACAGATTAGCATGAACGACCTCCACAGACAAATAACGAGCACAAATCAAGTACAGAGCGACCAGCAGGTGACCCAGGAAAAAATGAAGCAATGTAATTGTTTATAAAAATAAATCAATAGACTAAGGGGTGATTTCAACATTGTTTCGTAGCGAAATGATCATCCTCCATTGCTAATATTTTCTTGTTTTTATCGACATTCTCATTGGAGAAATAAGGATAGATAGGCGAAGGTCAAAAAGGAAGGTTACCTTTGAAGAAAGCGACAAGCAACTTACAATAGGTAAATTTGAAGGCAGAATGTTATGTTACATAGCAGCCATAAAGAAGCCCTGTATGACAGGACGAAATATTGGTAAAAAATAAATTCACGCATTTGCTGTTGTTTTTGTCGTATCGCGGTGTTTCTGCCATCACATTTATTCATTCATTCGTCACCGCAAGCATCTTCGGATCCGACGATCGACGCTGGTATATTGGCTTTTTCTTTTACAAATTTTTTACAATAGGTACCTTTATGTTGCTTTCAAGAACGGCTTATTCGTGCACGTATTGTATTGATTTAGGTCTGACTGACAATTGATACATATCCTTTCCCTGCTCACAATCGCAACGTACCCGGGTGTCCCAAAAAAGTAATCCCGTTTGAAAAATCACTAAAATTTAATTACAAGACCGATCTTCTTTCTTCTTTGTTTGTCAAGTGGTCAAGGACCAAACTATTTTCGCAAACATAGCTGATCTTGTAATTGGTTTAAGAATTAGCAGATTTAGCTCTTTTTAAGGCTACCTGGTTTTGAATCATACTGCAAAAAAGCACTGATGATTGCCAGAACAATTTCTTTGTGCATGTAAAGCTTTCAATTTGCTCATAAATGACAGAAAGAAATGTACATTATCATTAGACTTCAATTGAGTATTTGCTTTTAAAATATAGCTTAAAATGAGGTTTGTCGACGAGCAATTTTTCTACCTTGCTTTATCAAAAGCAAACATTTTATTGTCTGTAAATACTTTTGACAAAACAAGTCAAAAATCAAATTTTATCAAAAGTTTGATGATAAATTTTTGGTGATTTCTGTAAACAGAAGTTTTTTTTCTGGACACCCGGTAGAAAACAAGAATGATTGTATGCAACTTTTCGTAAATTTTCTGTAAAAAACTGTAGAAATTGTCTGCAAATTTACCCACAAAACAAGATGGCTCGTGTTTTTATAATGCTGTTGTGACCAACCTCGTCCCCAGGGCCTTTTGTCATATTGGGACGGAGTTGTGACGCCAGGCCCTCTGTATGAATTGCTCTTACCTCTTGTCGCCTAATTTGTGTCGTTGTTAAACACGCTGTAATATCACATTTGAAATCTGCAACAGTCTCAAGCCAAAGCTGCAATAGAAAAATCATGATTATTTCATGGGTAGTTAGACACCGCAGTTATGCTTCAGCATGTATGCTTTTGCAGAGGAAACTTATATCGTTCTGCGGAGGAGTTAACTTCCTCTTCTGCAGCAGAGTACATACATTTTCTATATTTTGAGAACATTTTGAGAGTGATTAGCCATTGATTAAAGCCAAATTCACATCGCTGGAGTCAACCAAATTTCTATATTTTATTGGGACACCCGGTACACTGTTACAGCCAAGTTTTGGCTGCATTTTGCCAAATTAAGAAATAGGACAATTGGCCAGGTCTTGATTTCAGAAGGAAATAATGCACCTGAAATCATGAGAAAAGTTTCAAGAATTAAGTTGCTGCTTTAGTACGCATAATGGAATTGAAATATTACAAATTGAGAGTATAGCTTTCCCTGTACAATTTTCAAACAATGAACAAATTTTTATGATTCACCTGGAAGATCTATGCCAGCTTTTGCTCTGATGCGATTAAACGCAAATGTATCTTACCTTATCTTATCTTGGGGTATAAATTTGCCTTGTACTGTTTAATTTTTTGTGAAGATGGACCAAGTTTGGTTCGAAACGTTGCCTTTATTTTGCTCTCACTTTATCCACTCGGGGTTTGGGCTCGGGTCCCCTTTTCGCGTAGGAAATGTAACTCCACTTGCTTACCTCGGATTATTTGTTTTTCTTGGGGTATAAATTTGCCTTGCACCGTTTAATTATTGGCTGAAGATAACCAAGTTTGGTTCGAAACGTTTCCCTTATTGTGCTTTATTTTATCCACTCAAGGTTTGAGCCTCGGGTCCCCTTTGTCACGTAGGAAATGTAACTCGCGCTTGTTTACCTCGGATTTCCTGTTTTTCTTAGGGTATAAATTTGCCTTGTACCGTTCATTTATTCGCTGAAGATGAACCAAGTTTGATTCGAAACATTGCCTTATTGTGCTTTATTTTATCCACTCAAGGTTTAAGCCTCGGGTCCCGTTTTCGCGTAGGAAATGTAACTCAAGCTTGTTTACCTCGGATGACTTGTATCTTACCTTTGATGGTCTTCTTTTGACAGGAGTTGGCAGCTGGACAAATTTCTTCATTTTCGCTTTGCCATTTGAGACATCATCGCCGTGTAAGCTTGATGATCGCTGCAAAAAATATGCAGTTCAAAATGAAACAATTCACCCTACACTAGCTGATCGGATGACAGCATAGGTTGCAAATCTTTACAAAGGCTGATGTAAAATTCTATGAACTATTTCTTTCAATTGAATGATTTTAAAGAAACTTTAGCTATTTCGCTATAATTATACAGTTGGACTTTTCTGAGAAATTCAGTATTAATTAGACTGTTTTTCTTCTTTTTCAGAATTCAAGAAAAAATTTGAAAAACCATTATAACTTCTAAACTCTTCGAGGAATCACAGCAACATTTTCAAGAAAGACTCAGCTTATAAATATGTACAGTATGGTATCAAGCAAAAGGTTTTCACTCTTCTGGTTAACGATTTAGGTATTTGATGACGTCACATCCGCAAATTTCGAAAATATTGAAGATTTATGAAAACTCCAACGGTAGAATTATAGCAAAGTAGCCAAATATTCTTCCAAGTCATTCAGTTTAAAGAAATAGGTCATAGAATTTACACCCACCTTTTCACGCCAATTTAAAGATTTACGCCTATGCTGTAGCAAATGACACAGAGGATATCAAGGAATAATTCAGTCAAAAGCATGTGTGCCGTCCCTTTTTCCGTCAAGAGGATACGATTACTTTAGCTAATCTTACACTTATTCTCAAGAACATCAAGCGTTGACACTCATGAATCATCTATCGCTATATTTATGAGGGTTCATACCAAGTGATCGGGAAAATGTTCCAGCATTTGCAATACATTATACCGTATATATAGTCGAAAATATTCGAAAATATATATGTGCAAAACATGTTTGGCTCACAAATGTTTATGACGACCGATTTTTAGCAATTTCATTCATTTGAAGCTAATGGTGAGATAAGCAGGCATACCGCGTGTCCAAAAATTATATATCAGCGTTTGCTAAAATGTGCTATCCTGAATTATGAACCGATTTAAATGAAACATCGATCATTTAGTAGCAGAAATCTCGACTTCGATGAAAACATATTATTTCAATACAATCAGTCATATATAGTTCATTTCAATCTTTTAATTAAGGGTTATTCTTTTAAATACCTCAAAGACAACTGAAATTTTGATAATGTTTTCCAAAGCTCCAGCTTCAAAAAATGAACGCGAGCATGCTAATCCTCTTAGGGGCAAAATCTAATGACAAAGATGTCTGCCTTTTACTTGTAGATGTACATGGGTTTCTTAGAAGATTTATTGCTGCAATTTTTACTTTATTAAAAACTGAAGATAGGACGAAATATCTTTTTAATTCTTAGCTTTCTCAAGGCTTTTCAAAAATAAATTTCAAGCAAAATATTCCAGAACCTGAGAACGTATCACCAAGCGAAATAAATTTCTGCATCTAAGTTAGCTTTTTTTGCTTCATCATGATAGGTGATTCATTGAAATCAGCGCATCGGTATACGATAGAACAAATGAGATAAGCACAGGTTCCAAATCTTTAAATCGGCGTAAAAAGATGGGTGTAAAATTCTATGACCTATTTCTTTCAGATGAATGGCTTCAAATAAACATTACCTATCATTCTACCGTTGGACCTTTAAGAAATTTTGAATATTTTTTTAAATTACAGCGTATTCTATATTCTAACTCATTTGAGGATGTGACGTCATCAAATTTCTAAGTCATAAACCAGAAGAATGATAGACTTTTGCTTGATACCATATTGTAGACATCCATAAACTATGGTTATCTTCGAAACTATTTCCTGTTGCGTCAAACATTTTCAGAAATTACGATGGTTTTAACTTTTTTGAAAATTTTTCTTGAATTCTTGAAAAAGAAGAAAAACACTCTAAATCTGAAAATATCGAAAATTGCTGAAAAGTCCAACGGTAGAATTATAGCAAAACAGCTGAAGTTCCTCTGAAGCCATTCGGTTCAAAGAAATATATCATTGAATTCTAAACCAACCTTTTTAAAGATTTGGAGCCTATGCTAATCAGATATACACACGCACGATTCTACAATTTCCAGAAGTTTTGTGTTTTTCAAACGCCGGACTTTTCTTATTCCTCCAGTAATAATAAACTGCTAGTAAAATCTCTTTCTTAAAATTAGAAATAGAACATTACCTTGAGCTGTTTGTTAACTTTTGGAGATGCAAAAATTGCACCAATTGATGCCATCTTGCGTAGTCGATTTCGCCAACTATTCCTCGTGCTGTCTTCTCTCTGGTTGAAAAAGAAAAGAAATTTCGTTTGCGTCTTCATATATGAGCGTTGCTTTATACTGAAAAGATTTATAGATCAAACTGACTATGAAACGGCATGTAAAGTGCTTTAACGGTTTAATGCGTGCTAATATCAAACAAAAGTTTAAGGGTTCATGTCAACACCTTAGGATTGACACGAGGGAGTCTTGAAGTTGACATGATGCAGTCTTGAAGTCTACGTGCTGATAATCAGCTTTGCGAAAAGCATGACATTCAAGGAATTCCTACAGAAACAAAGTCAATCTCCTAAAAAAAAGTGAAAAATAATTCCTAGGTAAAAGGTTAAATCCTCTAATTTTGCCGAAAACGATTCTGGATCTGCCTGGGTGAAAGTTGGTTCAGCATCATTTTTCCGTCTTTTACTTGGCCCCCCAAAAAACTAATTTGACATTTGCTTAGATATTAGAAAATAACAACAAAATAAACGGGCACATAGGAACTGTCTATAAGACCTTCAATTAAGATCAGAAACTATAATTTTGCAAATCCACTAAAAATTCACTGAGGTGCGAGCTTTAAAGATCATGTTTGTGTCAAAGCGGAAGCCAAAACACATCCACTGACTTGATACGCTAAAGAAGCTCTATGATCGAGGTAAAATGTTATTCAATGTCATACTTTTCGTTTATATAACAGCAAAGAAAATAGCATTTGGAAAGTAGTTCAATTTTTTGTCACCATTATCAAAATTTAATGAAGAATGCAAGGATCCAGAAAAAGTAAAATCAAAATTCCATCATTAAGACAGCGAGTCATTTTCCAAATTTGCTCAGCAGAATTCCTCCAAGCAATAATATGCTTGAATGAATTTTAGAAATAATAAGGTGATCGACAAACATTTCCAAATCATATTTGGAATGCTCTGAAATAAGTGAGAAACAAAACAAAGTACTAGCCCCCCCCCCCCCCCCCCCCCCCCCCCCCCCCCCCGTCTCAGAGTTTTAATATGAAGCTACCAAGAAGGCTCTGCTCACAGCTTTCGTTCAAACTTGTACTTCGAAAACTATGCACTACGTAACTCAGTGGATTGTGAGCGGATTTGCAAAGTTATAGTTTCTAAATTTAATTCAATGTCTTAGAAACAGGGTTGCGTTACCAACCAAATATATTTTGTCAAAATTTTCTCATAAGCAAACAAATGTCGAATACTTTTTGGGACACCCTGGACGAGAATTTTTCCGCATGAACGATTTCAACAAAGATGTCATAACCGTTACAACATATCCATCTACCACTTCAAAACCCCTCCTTTACGCGCAATCAAAGCACAGTCAAATCTGTGAGCACAAAGCCAACATATTAGAAGCTAAGTAATCTAAGGTGATAATATCAATTGTGTTGCTGTAACGAAGGGATTATCAATATGGTTGATACGTTCTTCGTCCTGGGTGTTCATGTGGTGCACGTAATCAAGTAATGTAAATTTCGAGACCGCTCTAGTAACCGTATCGTGACGTGACGTCTTTACTCCTATTGCAGGGTGAACTGCAAAAGAACAGTTAAGTTCTTGAATTGCTATGGCAAACGGAACTTCTAACAAGTGAATGAATTTTCCAGATAGCCTGCAAATAGTTACGCAGATGGAGATGGAGATTTGCAATGGGGTCCATATCAACCTGGAAATGTACCAGTCGCGCCAGATAAATGTTCCCACTCTTGAATTTTCATGGCACCAACAGTACTGGATGAATTTGAATGAATCAAATTTGTTCTTGATGGCCATAAATGGAAATATTTGTGTAGCTTTCCCCACGTTTTTATGAACACAGTACGTAAATTCACAGGGGAAGCCAGTATTCTGCTTTCAGTTCATTACTGTTTATCTTTTGGCCACTGCGTAGCTTCTGCAGCACTGTGGTGGTGGAATTTTACATGCGTGGCGAAAAGCAAAATGCGAGGGAAAGATGCGAAGGAATAAAAATGCAAAGGAAGGGGGGGGGGGGAAGAAAGACAGGATTCCCGTTAATTTGAAGTCTCATCTGGAACGAAGAGTTTGAATTTTGTAAATCGAATGCATGGCTTTGGTGGTGTGATTTTTTAAAATTTACAAAAATCTTCTCAAAAACAAGAAAATATTGTCTTACCTTAAAGCACGTGTCTGTTGATGCCAAACTCATCGTTTCAAAATCTTCATTTTTAGGATGCTGAAAAATTGAGAAAAGAAATGAATTGATTTTACAGAGTGTCCCACAAAATTTCAAACGGAATTCCTCATGAAATGACCGATATTGGTTGCATGGTTATGAAATTATTCATCATTATCAAAGTAGAAATTAGCAACCACCCCAAACTGAAGGCCTAACATATCGCATGATCCAATAAAAAGTAAAAACATTTTGCAATATCACAAAAACTCGATCATGTTACAAATCTTCAAACTTTTTGCGAATTGGTGTCAAGGACATAATAATCTTAGTCTTGTTTAAACATCGTATTTTTGCCGTGTCGAATTGAATAGATACTGCTAAAAATTTCCAAATGTATTAAATTCGACATGAAAACGATGTTTAAATCACCAACCGTGTTAAATTGTTAAAATGGCAGGAGTTCACTAGCTCTGTCGTGTTAAATGGCAGAAACACAACTAGTTTAAACATCGTATTTCTACCACGTTTACTTAATCAATTCTAGGCCAAAGTTGCTGGTTTCTATGTGTGATCAGCCATTGCGCCTGGCGCATTTTGGGAAAATGGCCATTTCAATCATTCTAATTTCAATCCGACACGGCAAAGAGACGATGTTTAAATCAGATTTTTAAACACGGCAGATTCTGCAGTTTTTAATACAGTTCGATTCGACAAGGCGAAAATACGATGTTTAAACTAGGCCTTAATAAATGATTGGGAGACACATGACGAAATAAAGGAATGAAAAAACATGTTTTGAGCAATAGTATCTTACAAAATAATTGATGAAAAGGCGCTTTGTCAAGGACGTAGGCAACACATTGAAGTGGTATTGCACGGTAACAACTCAAATTGAAAATATGTTCCCTGTGAATTCGAAGTATGCTTCAAAACCAGGTGACTTGTAACAACACAAAGTTATAGCATACCATTTTAGGTCTTCGGGATTGTGTCTCATATCTAGGACCTAACCTATGGAATAGCCTACCCGCAGACCTAAAATCTACAGAGAACATCAACAGTTTTAAACACAAGATCAAGGCAGATTCTTAATTCAGATTCAGAGATTTCTTCCATTTTTTCTGCAGATTCAGACTCCGTAGTCTGTTTTACTAACTTCTGCATCGAATAATTCATTGTTACCAAATGTACGAATGTTTTAGTTAGGCTGTCACCTCAACTATCTAATGAAAATAAACTTAAATAAGCTTGCTTACTTCTGTTGTCAGACCTACAAAATCTCTTTCAAATTCACCAATATCATCATAATTGCACGCACAGGGCGACTTTCTGCATTCCTCTGTCATAATTAGCCGTGCTACAAAAACGCAAACACTACGTCCAATGCATACTTTTCTTCCACTACTACTCATGTATGCAAAAGAAAAACCAAATACTTTCGCAATAACGTGGTTTAAGATTATTTTACAAACATAAATATTGGAGATCTCTGTGACGGTTTACCAGACGCATATATAGTGATTTAACCCAACGTGGAAACTTCCATTCAATAGCGGGCAGGTCTGTTAGTTTTAAGCTAGGTACCTTGAATGGATTGATGAATACGAAATGTTTGAGATCACCGCATTATTAATGATGCTATGACTTAGTACAGCGGGAGGCCTATGCAGTGAATGAATCCAATGATAATTGTTTGATAATTGGTAGTAAAGTAGTATTGACCAGTAGACGACACTCAGTGACTTACAAGCAGTGGCGGGCACTTTCTTAAATACTCCGGGACAAACCTAACGTTCAGTTGAAATGTATTGCTTACTGTAAAAGCTCTATTAAGCCCCCGGGGCTTATTTAATTTCGGACGCGGCTTGAAAAAGAGGGGGGCTCATTACAGAGGAGGGGGCTTATTCACAAAATCAAATGACAAGGATACATATGATAGCTTATTAGTTCTATTACACCATATTTTGCGGATTCAACATACAATTTTACGAGTCAAAAACATAAATTCGACACAGTTTTACCTCAAACCATATCAAAATTAACATGCGGACTTCATTAGCTCAATGAATGGAAAATCTTTGGTAACCTCTGGAATTTGCTACAAGTGGGGGGGGGGGTCTTCTTTAAAATATTGGCTCAGAGGGGAGGGGCTTATTAGCAAGGGGGTTTAACAAGGAGGGGAGGCTTAATAGAGCATTTATGGTACACCAATCTTTTTCAGACAAAAGATTATTGTTTTCCCAACATTAAGGTCGATCACACCCCCACCACTGCTGAGTGCTGACAAGAAGCTACAGCCTGGTTTTCTGCATTCCTTAACGCCGTCCACAAAATATTCAGAAACATGGTTGAGAATGTTTATTTTAATGAAAAATTTAATTTCTGATAAAGAAGATGCTGTGGATCTAACCTTCCTTGATGTTATTTGTAAGCTCAGCTAGTTATAGTTTACAAAATGTATAACCAAGTTGCCTGATTTAGAAAATCCTTTCGCTAGTGGCAGGTTCTTACTAGGGGCCGTCTACATTCGATTTCTATATTTCATTTGGCCATAAATCTTAATGAAAAGCAAGGTATAGAAGACTTGGGCCTAGGCTACCGAGAGCACGCTGAGTTTCACTCAGATCATCTCAATTTGAAATGAAAGTGAGAAAGATGCTTTCTGAGGAGCTAGAATGATAAAGGTATGACCTTCAAATAATTCAGTATTATGATAATCAAATATCGCTATGAATTCTAAAGTAAACATTTTGCTAAGGAGATTGTCCTCCCTTTTTAGCTGCCCAACACAACATAGGGCACAAATCTTTAAAAAGGTCGGTGCAAAATTCTATTACAGTTTATTTTGAATTAAATGGCTTGGAAGGAACTTAGCGTTTTTTGCTGTAAATCTGCCGTTGAAATCTATTGATATCTTGATTAGTTTCAAAATGGCGGCATTCATTAAATTTGAGGTAAATATTGTGATCAAATTTCTAAATCCTAAACCAGAAAAGATACTGATTTCTGCTTTTCACCACATTGTAGGCCTTCATAAACTATGGTTTTCTTGAAAGTTATATGATTTATCCTCCTTTGGTTTAGGATTTACGATGACTTAAATGTTTTCAAAATTTTCCATCAATTTTTTCAAAAATCGTTAAATTGCCGCCATTTTGAAAAGAAATCAAGATATCAAAAATTTCCACGGCAGATTTACAGCAAAGTACTATAAGTTCCTTTCAAGCCATCCAATTCAAAGAAAAATGGAATAAAATTTTACACCCACCTTTTTAAAGATTTGAAAGATTTGAGCCCTATGCTGCCCAACACCTAGTCCCTCCCCCCCCCCCTTTAACGGTCAAATGCCTCTAAAAATATGAAAATCGAATGTCGACGGCCCCTTATCGTAGTGAAATTCACTATGATACTAACCTTGAAGACTGCATCATCGATATTCAGACTTGCTCTGTTCGACAATTTTCTCACTTCATTTGACTGTAAAAAGATAAAAACATCATTAAATGTAGAAAGCAGTTGCTGAAATTTTCGACACATTTCTTTAACATGTTAGATAGATTATTTTACTTCAATTATATTGTATAATTTGTGAATTTCTCATTTGTGATAACGTTGAAATCTTGTCGATAGATTTACACTTTGCTTCCTTCCAGGAGATTTTCTCTGAAATGTTCCAATGACCTTCGAAGGCAACCAAAGAACACAGAGACCTCGAAAAATTCGGCTGAATAGCAGGAATGAGCTGGACTTTCTTCATATAGATACAAAGGAATCCCATTTCCCTTCGACTCCCACTTCAAATAATTTCATCAGGCTTTTCTCATCCTTCATTCATATCATATTCTCCATTGGGTAGCCCCCCCCCCCCCCAGTCCATGGAAACTGAACTGAATCTGGCCGCTGGTATCAGATGAACATCTTGAATAAAATTACAACATTAAACATTAAAAATGGAAGAAAACGTGGCAAAATCAAAGATTGCTTTTCGATTATAAATGACAAATTTAAGTGTTCATAATCAGCCAAGTGCACAATCACCATGCATGGTCCATCAAACGTGACTACTTGTTTGGTACAGCTAAAACCATTTCACTAAATCGACATTCTTCCTTGTGAATATCATCGCAATTATTCAAATCATGTTCAATATCATTTCAATTTTTCAAGAAGAATAAATAAAAAGGGTATAGGAATAAAGGTTGGGGTTGGAAATTTTCTTAAAAATTAATAAGCGGCGGGGGGATACTCGAGAGTACCTTGATATTCATGTCTTCAAGATTTAAACTTGCTCTGTTGAATGATTTCTTCATCTTCTTTGGCTACAAAAAAGACAAAATCTTCAATGAAATGCTCAACAATATTAGACCAGAAAATGTTCAAAAAACAAATTCAATAGAGATTTTTGCAAATTTTAACTCAATTTGGTATTTAAAAGAACAAGGAAATTTTGTAAGATAATAGAATTTTGAATGACACCTCAATTCAAAGATTAGCGATTTTCTCAACAATTAATTCAAAACAAGCATTTCTCTGAAGCTTGTGGATTCCAGAAATTGTTTTTAAGAGCAAACTTTTAAAGAAGAAGGATCAACATCTGCATCTGGCCTTCAATTTGTTTGGCTCAGAAGCCGATTGGGAGGCAATATTCTCTTAAAAGATGAACCGAAGAAATAAAATAAAGTAATATCCACGTCCTCTGATCTTACAACGAGCGCGATACAAATTCCTTTTGAGGGAATTTCAATCGCTAGATCAACTGTCGTAAGAGACAAAATACTTTGCACTAAGCACATTTGTGCTTTTGTGGTTACAAACGCTACAAATTCTGCAAATAGAAAGTGACTCAGAGTGAATCAGCCATTGGGGCATAGAACAATAACGTAGACAACGAAGTCATAATATCAAATAATCTCATAAAGTACATTTTTTCTTAGCCAAAAAACTGCCAATTCATTGCAAGCTGCTGAAAACAGGTATCACTGAAAATTGATTTGACATCAAAATTCAATTTTTCAAAATTTACGAAAGTTTAATCAGATTGAAAACAATTATAAAGAAATTTTTATTCTTTATTCATTAAAACAAACTATTTACAAAAACAACGAGGCTAATTAACTACATGCCACCCATAGTGGGAAAGGATTTATTGTCAGCGAGTCCCCACAAAGTGTCTTACTTACAATTCAATCTAAACTGTTCCAATAATCGTCGTAAGAAAGGGACAGCTCGGGAGCAAACAATTGCAAATAGACTTAATATAATGCTGCGTTTTTATGGTTTCAATGATTTTCCAAGTCAGTAAGTAAGATTTTAACCCAAATTGGTGTTTTCTATTTTAATAAATTTGGCATTTTAATATTTTGAAGCGACTGGAAACTTCTCTGGTAAACTGATGGGCATAATGGGCGACAACATCCAGAGGTGCACACTCCATGCGTACTCCATACGTGCAAGTGATAAAGTGAAACTACTAGGAGTCACTATCGATAAAAAACTAACTTTTGGCCAACACGTAGAGGAGCTCTGCATGAAAGTCAGTACAAAGGTAAAGGCATTCTCTAGATTGTTAAATTATATCAATTTTAATCAAGCAAGGATAGAGTTCAACGCTGTTATACTGTCACATTTTAACTATTGCCCCCTGATTTGGCTATTTTGTAGCAAAGCTGCCAACAGTAACATCAATCGAGTAAATAAATGTGCTTTAAGGGTTTTATACCAGGATTTTGAATCCTCTTTTGAAGAACTTCTATTTAGGCATGATGATGTTACAATACATGTAAAGAACCTACAGAAACTACTCTTAGAATTTTACAAAACGCTCCACCATTAAAATCCGTCATACCTCTGGGAGAATTTCCAAACAAAATCTATTACTTACAACTTACGAAAACAAGTATTATGTGAGCTTCCTCAGAGGTCTCACACGATAAAATATGGGATAAACTCCCTAAGATTTAGTGGAGCTATGCTGTGGAATACCCTAAACGATGATGCAAAGAATGTAGCGTCTGTTGCAGCTTTCAAAAAGGAAATTAAAACTTGGGATGGAACCAGTTGCCTTTGTACAATTTGTAAATAGACAATGAATTCCTTTGATTGTAAATTAGCATGTATTACTTTAGGTTTATTGTAAATAGTTGATGTAAATTAGCTTTATTCTTTTAAAACTATGTAAATACCAACTTTAAATAAATATATGAAATGAAATGAAATGAAATGAAATGAAATGAAATGAAATGACCTTCGGATGTCCCTCCTACAACTATGTTCCAACAAAAGCAGAAAAGCTACACTACCAAAAGTAAACACAGACACACACGTATGCACATAACACAAAAAACTACAGACATAGAAATTTTCACTTACATTTGATTCACCAGCTATTGACGATTGACTATGGGACTCTTCCAATCTCCGCTTTATAGGCTAGAAATAAATCAAATGAAGTTCATAAAATATGGAACTGATGCATCATGTTGACACTTGGAACATCGACGTTTATCGCGGTTGTTCACATCTCAAAAATGTTATAGCTTATCCCAACCAACTGCTGCTACAAGAGCTGCAAGTTCCTCGTACCCACCCATTTGAAATAGAAGAAATAGCTGTCAGTATAAACTCCATCCGCTTCACATTAAAGCTTCTTCAAATCATCAAGGCAAGGAAAAATAATGCATCTGGAATGCATCTATTCACATGAATTTTAAGTTGACATTCATATCACTTGCATTCCTGCTTCCATCAAATCCATTTGCAAAAGGCTCTTCTGTGGTTAAGCACCATAACACTTACTGCTTTCTTGCGTTGTACGATGCAACAAGGCCTGATACCTCGGAAAGATCTATCCAGTATCATTGGCAAGATTTCTACATAAACAAAAAACCAAGTGTTGCCCGGCTGCTCTTGAGCATAGCTTCTAAATTCAAATGGCAATGTATTGTCATGATAAGCTCAATAAAATGAAGCGTTGTTTCTTTTATCAAAATGCACAAAGGCACAGGTGCAAGATTCCACTTAGCTTTAATCTTATCAGACCAATGTTGTCATAAAGTGACTTGGGATACCATGACGCATTCAGCTTAACCCTAATCCTACCGGGCTTTTTTTTATCTAACATAGCCGGGGGGGGGGTGCTTTCCACCCCCCCTCTATAAATAGCCGTAGACTAATGGGAAATCATTGAAACTTGGCAAGGGCGTAGTCCTAGCTATTCTTAGCCGATTGGTAGTTTTGGGCGTGGCCACCTCATTAGGTGACGTCACTATGACGTCATAATGCCGGAAAATGTCAAAATATATGGCTTTCCGGCTTATTTGTTCTAAAAACGGAATAAAGGTAATCTGAATGACTTTTTCCATTCTTATTTGGCGTATTATTCATTTCCAATTCAAATATGATGCATATGAGTGTTTTTAGACTGTTATTTTGGAAGAAAATGACAAAAATTGATGATGTCATAACTAAAAACTGTGTTTTTCTGCCAAAAATTGATAATAATTAGCTCAAAATGCTTTTAAAGTATTGCATAACGCAATTCTATGCATTTTTAACAAAATCTATCGGAAAAAACTTCAAAATTTGCCAAAATGACCCAAAATGGCAGCCAGAGTGACGTCATCATTTAAGAATGCTGACGTCAGCAAAATCCATTGTTATTGACAACAATAGAAAGCTAATTGTTTGCTGATTCTTTTAAAGTACAATAGTCAACGTTTGGAACTAATTCTGGGAGTAAAAATATCAAAATCATTAATTTTTCTAATACCTTGCTCCAAATATGGTAGTGTCATCTGTCACGTGACACCTATTGTTCAAAAATTTATTTGTCAAAATGTAGCTAATAGATAATTAGTAATTGTCAGAGAGTTTGAGGGTCATAGCTTTTGTCGTTAAAGAATTCTCTGCAAAAAACCGACAGGGGGGGTGGAAAACACCCCTAAAAACACCCCGGTAGGATTAGGATTGGAAAACACCCCGGTAGGATTAGGGTTAATCTAACAATCTCCTTGTACATGTTGAGCTTATCCTGAAAGACCCGTAATTATCGTTAGTAACTGGTTTCATTTGTTATCTTTAATCAAACTTGCTAGTTGACAAGCTCTTAAATATTATAGCTTGTCACTTCACAAAATCACCAAGTTAAAGCGAACACTTTCCTGTTACCAAGTACCTCACAGGGGAACAGTAACAACGTCAGATTGATATACTGGTCTGGGAGTCCTTTGCACATCGATAGGGTCTTTTCAAAATGCTCTTTTCTTAATATGACTCCCGCAGTTTCTCCATATTCTAGCATACACATTGAAGAAGCCAATCGAAATTTCATTATTTCCAGACCATCTTTGAACAGCCAAGCAATATTTGTCAACTGGAAATATTTCGAATGATTTTAAATGTAAATATTGATTTGTTGTAAAGCACAGCATTATTATGAATGGGACATAAGGACTACGAAAATTCCAATTTCAGCAAGACGACACTAGATCGTCTCGAAACGTACACTTCACGAAATAATGGTCTATTCTTGTTAATTATGCATCTATCACCAATTTTGTAAAACATGGATTTTTACATGACATTTTTATAACGGGAAATGTCAATTTTCTGAACTTCTCATTTGTTCTCTCTGAAATGTCTCTCAAAACAACGTTTGCATTGTCAGTTCACTCAAGAAGACGTAACATTTGTTCTCGTTGAGCTGCGAAATTGTTTATCATCAAAATTTTGCCCCCAGCTTTTATCAGAGGAACTATGTACAAATGCCGTGGCATTCCACCATAGAGTAGTTCGCAAAATCCCCAAATAAAGTTAATTAGCCTATAATCAACAATACAATCTCAAATTAAAACTGGACTATCGTCCACAGGGGGGAATTCGATAAGTCACAATCAATATAACAAAATAAGAGCTGCAATTTTTCCAAACAGGCAATCCCAGACTCAAATAGTACAAGAACTGAAAAATATTGCAGGTGCTGGTGAAAACTCATCATCTCTTCACATGGTTCTTAACCCTATAGTGGTTGGGCTATCTGATACGTCCTGTTGTGGTTAGGGGGGGGGGCAAAAAAGCCCCCCTACCAAACTCTTGACTGGTAATAGATAGAGCAACCAGATTTTGTGTACTAATAGCCCCAAGCATGTACTTTATGAGAATATAAAAATTAACCTAAAATTAACCGCCATTATTGCTTGCGTCAGCATTTTTCTTTGTGTGGTCAAGAAAAGTGGCAAAATCGGTCAAAATCAGGAAAAATGCTATAAAATTTCATTTGGAGCACAATTCCCATCCAAACATGAAAATTATGATAGATTACATCAAAAAGCATTACCCAGCAAAATATCTTTCCAAAATATTGCAATTTTGCTACTTTGTTCGCGAAAATTAATTTTCGAGAATTGACGACTTTGACAGAGTCAGTTCCGGAAAATTGTCTCCCTCCCCCTCATCTGTCAAAATGTTTCTATAAAACTTCTTGAGTCGTTGCACAATAAGTAGCAGCAAAAGTCAGAAAGTTTCCGGGCCACAATTGTTCTCCTGGCAAAGTTATAATACTAGGAGGGCAAATTTGCCCACTCCCCCAACCAAAATAGGGTTAACGTGTTGCTCTGTTTGGGGTTGTGCCGGTTCGACTGAGCTGAATCATATAATCAGTTGCAAAAAGGTCAAAACCGAGCTGCTAGAATTATAACCAACAGCAGCTTTGACATCGCAAGCAGACCACTTATTGACAGGCTGGGTTGGAAGACCATTGAAGAACTTAAAGCTGGTGAATCTAAAACAATGGTCTTCAAGTCCCTGCATGAACTGGCTCCCCAAAACCTGTGTGACCTCTTCACCCGAAACTCAAAGTGCTCTTGGTATGTCCTGCGCAGAAACGAAAAATGTCTGGCAATTGCAACTTCAAAATAAAATATACGATTTTATGTGATTCGAAAAGAGAACATGTGGAGAAATAGCCGAACAAAATTCATGAAAGAACATGATTAATATTCGTTGAAACATTTTGATAGCATTTTAAGCCAATCTAAAGGGCGTGGCCACAAAAATTTCCCGGGGGAGTACCCCTGGACCCCCCATTTTTCGGCTCGCTTCGCTCGCCTTCGGTCTCGATTGCCCTCACGTTCCTAGTCGCCCCCCTTGCCCTACCATCGCTCCGGCGTCCCTGCCTGCGCAATCAACACAGAGACATATTTAAGACTGCCCAAGAAAAAGTTAAGTAATGGGCAAACATCTTTTTTATCGAGGAGCAAAGATGGGAAATGCCGATACCAAACAGGCCTCTTCCCGAAATAGTTTTAAACAGTCTATTTAGGATTCAGTTTTTCTTTACTTTTATCTTAAAATTTGTAAATTTTTATTAGGCGTTCAAAGTTGTGGTTTTTATACTGTATTTAATATCTTCCTTGGTAATTTTATATTGTAAGCAATGTTTTTAAGTGGAGGGCCCCTTGTAAAACAGTTCCAGCTGAAGGGCAACCCTCCGTAACAGAATCAAATATCAAAATATCAAAAATGTTAATATCGAAGTACCCTCCTGCGCAAAATTCCCTAAAGAAGGAGGTTCCTCGGGAACCTCACTTCTCTTCAGGGAATCAGTAGAGTCTGCACGCAGGCTAAGTACCCTCCTGCGCAAAAAGAAGGCTACCGTTTAAAAAGCAGATAAAATATAAATACAAAAAAAAGTCCAACCTTTTTCCTGAAACTGCAAGGCTCTCCTTTCAGAAGAAAACGTTTCGATTTCAACAACAATCTTCTGCTTCCTAAATTCCCATGTTATCTACGTTCGCAAATTCACACAGCTCCTCAAATAATCATCACGTGATACTTAAACTTAACTGCAAATAAACCATTCTATTTTCTCCCTTGATATAATCTGTGGCAATAATATTATTGTTTGTATGCTGGTTAAACAGCTATTATTTTAACCGACTATTCGTAAAATCAGTGTTGCATTTATCAATTACTTAAGAAGCTTTAGAAATAAACATGAAAGCGAAAGAATTTCATTTTCGCTAAACCAAAACAAAAACAAAACGCTGCATAATCGAAATTATTTTGGGATAATGGATCTAAAATTGCTCAGTTTCACAGGAGGTCTCGCTGATAACAGAAGCCTCAAAATTAGCATCTGCCTCCACAGGGATACGATGATTGAATTGAAACAGAAAACCACATTTTCGGTCGCAGTCGCAGTCAATCATTTTGTGTTGTAAAAGCCAACCTCGTTGCCAATGGACTTGATCTGGGTACGAGGCTAAATGCCAAATTAGGGTTTCTTTTATGGCTCATGAATTCATTCCAAAGCTCTTCTAATTCTAGTTGTCAAAAAAATCAAATAAAACTCTGTTATCTTTGTGAAACCAATGGCATATTGGAAACAATGAAGCAGTTAGATTATTCGGATGCTCAACGATAGCTTTGATAACATTTGAACAATATTAGATTACGACATCATATCCAGAATTTTAGTCATTTTTGATGGATTCATTTGGCTCCTAATTCCAATTATATTTCATTCAAAACTACGTTAGATTATGGTGACCGTGACCTTTCACCCGAACGGTTCATTACCTTCACCCTAACCATGATGTACGGACAATATTTTCAACGACGTAACCAGCTGTCTGTGTTACAACTGGTTTCATAGGAGAGGTTTATTCGAGACTGCCGTTTAATTAAACCCTAAATAAACAAGAAACTTTCAGCTGGGAAGTAAACATTGGAGAAAATGCAAAACATCAACCTTTCCCAAATAATTGACCAGTTGTAGCCCAACGCCAGGCTTTTCTAATTTCCATTAAGCAAACCTGAAGTCAGTTTTGATGAAAAATTAGGAAGTTTATACCTGCTTGTTTTCTATGCCTTGAAGTGTGAAGGAGCTGGATCGCAATTTCTAGAAGACAAAACAGATTCGTACATAGGATTAACCGCACCAAAACACACTGTTTGTATACAGGGTGTCCCCAAAACAATGTGCCCCGCTCATAGGCGTAGGAGATAGGGGGCTAGGGGGGACTGCAGCCCCCCAATGTCAGAAAAATTTGCAAAAATCAGGCATAATCGGGCAGAAATCCACCTCAAGTCGGGCAAGATTTCCTCAAACAATGGATTTTTTGGCGGGCAGCCCCCCCCCAAATTTTATCTTCCCCTACGCCGATGGCCCCGCTTGCCTAAAGACTGCGACAAAACAGCAAAAGATTCTCACCAAACTTTTATATGATGTTGCTCGTCAGATGTTCAAATAAAGGTTGCTGCCATTTCCATAAAAATCTGTTGACAAATGTTGGAGCTATGACCTTCAGAAGATCAAATTTGCCTGATGACTGAAACCAGCAGTCGGCCACTTTGTCTTGCTATTTTGCAGCGATAAATAGCTTCAGGTGAGGTAAGAAATAGTTTCTGCGAGGTCTGAAATAGTTGAACTCTTAGATGATTATCTGAATTTTCATGAGAGCTATGACATTAGAGGCTGCTGTTTCATTTCATCCATGCAGCTATTTATCACTGCAAGATAGTAAGACAAAATGCCCAACCGCTAGTTTCAGTCGTGAGGCAAATTTGGTCTCCTGAAGGCCATAGCTCCATCATTTTTCAACGGATTTTTATGGGAATGGTAGCAAACTTTAATTGGATATCTGACGGACACCCTGTATTTATATGTGTACAGTTCAATATACTTTAGGCCCATTATATAAGTCGCGCTGCACCATGCCGAACCGAACCGAGCGAATTTAGACCAATTTTGTCTGGTACCGCGCGGCGCGACTCTTATAAAACCAAACTGACACTTTGTTTGACTGAGTCGAACCATATGCCAAAGCCAAAGCCATCTTGACTGGGTCGATCCGGTGCGACTTATAAAACTAAATTTCAGTAGCACCGTGCCGCAGCATTGTTTGTTGTGGATGTGCAACCCACCCATACCAACTGTGCGCATGCATCACAATAATAAAAACTTGCCCTTATAAAACAGGCGCTCCAAGTCGAACCACGGTCCAATTCAAGTTTGTATGGTTCAGCGCGGCGCGGCACGATTTCTAAAACGGGCCTGAGATTGTGCAAACAGGAGCATAGGAATCAAACTTTGAAAAATATTGCACAAATAGTTATTGCATCATCTTCCTTTTGACTTAACTGCTTGAAAGTAACATCAGGCACTGTTGCTATAATTGCAGTGCTTTGTGTGTAAACCCGTTTTAGGTTGTGGCACTATCAAATTGCTATAGAATAAACAGAACATCGAAACTCCTTACCACCATATTGTAGACATCAATAAACAAATCGTCTTCTTGTAAATTGTACAATATTTCCTCTATCAATTTAGGATTTACACAATGATCTAAATCATTTTTCAAAAACTCGCTATGAATCTCTTCAACAAAAGCCATGTTGTAATTGCAACAAATTAAAACCATTAAAAATTGCTGATTAACAATAATGGCAACCTGTGCAAAAATACAAGGCTAAACTTGGCCTTGTACAGGCCAAGTTTTAGCCTTGTAGCAGGGATTATGACCTTTTTATGACCTTGTACTAACCTTGGAAGAAAATTACAAGGCTATCAGTAAGATTACAAGTTACGACCAGCCTAACACAAGGTTTCTACAACGCTTCCACGAGGCAAATCAGCATTTCTCAAGCCATTTACAAGGTTACAGCAAGGCTTTTCTAGGCTAGGACAAGGTTACAAGGCCATCACTACAAGGCTTCTATATGGCTACATGGCCCTGTATCTTCGTACAGGAAAGAACATAAGGTTACTTTCAAGCTAACAAATCAAGAGGAAGATGCAATGACCTATTGTGCAATCATTCCTGAAGATTCAGCAACATTGCTGTAGAATGAAGATAGCTTTTAACAATTGGAATAACAAACAGTAGAATATCAACAATCAAAAATACCTTCATCTTTTCTTGCTCTTTAAGATCCGTCTTACTTGCACTCTTAATTATGGGCAGATGCTGCGAAAAGAATTGGTAGGCTGTGAAGTTTAAGCAAATCATGAGCTCCAACTACAAAAAGGATTTCAGCATTATAAATTAAGATGAATCAGTTTTCATACCTAAAACAAAGTTGCACTCCAAATCAAATTGTTTCAAAGACAATCAATTATTCATCTGTCATTTCCCCTGATACAGAAAGTGTTAAAATTATATTTTGATCAGTTCACATTTGTTTCTCCATCTTCTGAAAATTCATATCTCTACCACAACTTATTGGCAAAGACAACAAACATTTTGAAACAAATATTGCTAAACTGAAAAGTGCTGTAAACAGCGTTGTGAAGAACATGAGGCAAGGTACATAAACTTGATTTTCATTTAACATTATACCAAATCTTCAGATATAAATTTTTTAATACAGTGACCATAGATTTGGTTTTTAGGCACGAATAAAGTCAATTTTACCAATTCAAACTTTCGGCTTATTTATACCTTACTACATACATGTGAAACCTACTGTACAGTCAACTCTGTCTCGGTGAACAACTCTTAAAAGTAGCGCAAGCAAGCAAGCAAGCAAGCAAGCAAACAAACAAACAATTCTTTGTTAACGCAGGTGATGTTTCTTGCAGCTCAACAACTGATGTGGGCCTGTGACATTACGGCTTGTGCCCTCAAAGTTGCCTCTCAGTATTCAGTTACTGACCTTGGTATATCAAAAACTGCAGTCATTTGCAAACTTGTCAAAAATGCTTTGTTATCTTCAGGAAACATGAATGCAATTAACAGATTTCCATGACAAAAATCCATTTCTGTACAATGCTTAAGCTCAATTTTCAAAGATTTCTTAGGGGACCCTATCATAGATCACAATCCATATCTCCATTCAATGGTGAGTGTTCTACGAGAGTTGTATTTTCCAACAATCTAAAGAGCATGGTTCGAAAAATGTTCCTGAGGAGATATCCTGGACCCAATATGTTGCTCGCTTCGTTCACACTCAATTTCAGCCAACATCCTCCCCGATATTTTTCTTGTGCCAACGTACTTTCAAATATAAAAAATCAATAAACTATCTGGTTATGGCAGTTCTGATGTGCTGGGCTTGCCTTTAAAATGCTTTTTTGCCAATAAAGACAGTTTTGATTAATGGAACTTTGGCTAATTTTTGTTGGTGTATCTGCCTCCTCAGGGGGGCCTGTGTAGCTAAATTACTAAGGGCTCCGAACTGCTCTGTTACGCCATTGCATGTGGGTATACCTATACGTATATGGCCTTGTGGCCAAATATCTACATATTTGTCCTGATTTCCATATTTGATCAAAATCTCCCTGTAAGCCAGACACCCCTCTAACGCAGACACAGGCAGTTGGTCCCGAAGGTGTCAGTCTTGGAGAGAGTTCACTGTGCCCCCTGAAAAGCACTTGAGTTTCACGGCCCCTTGAAAAGCAGTTCTGATGGACTGACATGGTTACCATCACTACATAATTGAAATGAGAAAATAGAAACTGTATATACAAATCACGTCATGTCTCCACCTCATTTTTGGTGTTTTCTTTAACTTTATCAACAGAGAGTTCCTTGAAATTGCTGATAAAAACAGGTTCAGTGTGGCATGCGTGCTTTCGTTTTCTTCTTGGTGTTATCACAATTGAGCTATAATGGAAAAAATAAGTTTAAAAGATGTGTGTCAAAGAGACTTCAAACAGCGTACAAAAATTGTTTTTAAAGCAACTTCTTATAAGAAACTCAACTCTCAAATCGCCAAAAAATTAAGAAAATCCAATACAGGGAAAATGTAACTTAAGAAACTATTCATTTTGATAAAGGAAATCCTTAACACCTGAACATAATTTAACCTTAAACCTGAACGCAAAATATGCCGCTCATCCAAAATGGCTGACCCCACACCACGTCCCACCAAACCTATAGCGCACCCTCCTAGGGACCTGTTCATATGGAGGCGAGCCAGCCCGCTTAACAGGCTGGAGGCTTTTGCCGAGATCTCACCTTATCCCTGTTTCCCATTCAAAGTTTGTTGTCTGCTCATATGAGCAAATGGGCTGGCCCGGTAAGCAAGATCTCACTCAAGTACTGTCGGGATCCCGCTTGGCGGGATCAAAACTTTCCCACGTCTCTACTGTGCATGTGTGGGCATGCACAACAATCCCACCAACGATGTCACATGACCAATTCCAGCCCAGTAGGCGGGATAAGATGAGGCTCAAATCCTTACTGGTTGTCAGAGCATGTGAAAATCATCCAATTTCATGCTTGTCAGCCAATGGGATCACCGCTTTCTAGCCCCTGGAGACAAAATCGGTAGTTTGAGGTAAATTTTCTAGTACCCTCACTAAAACTGAAATGGATGCTAGAATACTTCAGTTATTCTCAATTTTTTTTTATAAATCAGTTGTGGGGATGTCCGTCCAGAGTTGTTTACATGTTTAGGCACATAGCTTGTTTGGGGCCGGAGCTGCGTTCATTTTCCGGTCGAAGAATATTGACCTTCGTTGAAATATCTATAGAAATCGCTACAAATGAGATATACAGATAAGAATTTCAGCAATTATGCATACTGACCTCAGCAATAACCCAAACTCCTTTACTGCTATCATATCTCAAAATTGCAGGCAATTTCTAATGATTTCTGGTAGAGATATCATTTGGGCCTAAGCTTGTCCTCGCTTAAAACTCATTCCATTGCACTTAAAAAGTAATGGTAAAATTCTAGAGCTGAATAATGCACTTACCCATGACTCAGGCACCAGTTTGACTTCGTTTGCCTTTTTTACATTAGCAAATTTTTATAAGAAACGACCAGTTGTGGGTGAACTGCAAAAACTTTCCTCGGTCCATATTTTTATCTGCACAGTCTATCCGCTTCAAACAACAAACAGTGAACTTTGTATCATAAAAGTCTTGCATCACAAAACATTCCTATAGAACGATTCCATGCGCCTTAGCGAGGCACTCGTGAATTGTTTTCACGCATTTGGTTCAATCAGTCAATGCAAACAAACAAAAGTGCAAAACCGGGTATCTTTTTTTGCGAACCCAAAACAATGCTTTGTTCTTTTTATGTTTTGTATTGATTGAAATAAGAACGAAAAGAACAAATGCGTGAATACAATTCACGAGTGCCTCGCTAAAGCGCATGGAATCGTTCAAAAGGAATGTTCTGTGATGCAAGACTTTTATGATACAATGTCAAAGTTCACTGTTTGTTGTTTGAAGCGGAGAATCTGTGTAGAGAAAAATATGGACTGAGGAAAGTTTTTGCAATTCGCCCACAACTGGTTGTTTCTTACAAAAATTTGGCGAATTAAAGAAGGCAAACGAAGTCAAACTGGTGTCTGAGTCATGGGTAAGCGCATTATCTCGCTCAGGAACTTTACCATTACTTTTTAAGTGCAATGGAATGAGTTTTAAGCGAGGACAAGCTTAGGCCCAAATGATGTCTCTACCAGAAATCGTTAGAAATTGCCTCCAATTTTGAGATATGATAGCAGTGAAAGAGTTTCGGTTATTGCTCAGGTCAGTATGCGTAATCGCTGAAATTCTTATCTGTATATCTCATTTGTAGCGATTTCTATAGATATTTCAACGAAGGTCAATATTCTTCGACCGGAAAATGAACGCAGCTCCGGCCCCAAACGAGCTATGTGCCTAAACATGTAAACAACTCTGTACGGACATCCCCACAACTGATTTATTAAAAAAAATTGCAAATAACTGAAGTATTTTAGCATCCATTTCAGTTTTAGTGAGGGTACTAGAAAATTTTCTCAAACGACCGATTTTGTCTCCAGGGGCTAGAAAGCGGTGATCTCATTGGCTGACAAGCATAAAATTGGATGATTTCCGCATGCTCTGACAACCAGTAAGGATTTGAGCCTTATCTTAGGCGGGATGGATTTGGCCATGTGAACAGGATACAAAATCAGCTCACTTAGCAAGCCAGCCCGGTAAGGCAGGCTGGCTTGCCTCCATATGAGCAGGTCCTAGGAAAGGCTACTTGTCAAGCCATCTGTTTAAAAAGAGGCAAAATTTGTTGTTTGGCTTTATAATTGTTTAACCATACATACCAAACCAAACAAAATTGATCTCAGGCGCAAGTTATAAACCAGGCCAATATGGACTATACACTTTTCTTTAACAAAGAAAAAATTCAGATGGTTTTGGCAAGTTTTGGCTCTTGCAAAATCTTCAGGAGACATTATTGTTTCACTGGCTTTAGTTGTTTCCAATAACTCTACTGGAATTCTCCATGAAATGAAATAGGGTGCTGAAAGAAAATCACTAATACACAGATAAAAAAGAGTAATCTATATACATAACATAAACTCTGTTCTAACAATTTTCGCACTGGAATTCTCAAAAGGAATGTGCTGTGCACGACATGATACGTCTGTGGCACAAGCCAGACACTGCCAGACATTGAGAAGGCACGCGCCTTCAACCAGAAAACCTGCTATCTTTCCATTCATCCCTAATTAATTTCGTTGTCCAGACACTGTGGGTTATCATTAGCAATTGTAATAAATAGCTAACGATAATCAGATTTGTGAATTCTTTATCCGGCTACTTACCTACAAGTTGCAACAGGTGAATCAATTTCTACATCACTTTGTGATCCGGTTTGTTGGCCGATTTTCAAAAGGTTGAATGTCGTCTTTTGTTTTTCTGGAACTTTAGAAAGTTTTCTCTTTGCACGTTTCAACCCTAAATGTGGAGCCATATCTGTCTCTTTAGCTTCTTGGATTACGTTTCTCCTTTTTACCAAATGTCTGCTCTGCTTTGCTATTAATCGAAGCCCAACGGAAGCATCAGGAGAGAAGTTGTCCGTTGGCTTAGGCCCTTTTGTTGTTGATCAATATCCAGTACTAATACTGCCCGCCTAGCTAGGCCCACTACACAAAATCTTCTCCGATCGTAACAGTTCACCTTTTTCTGAGTCCAAATTCAGTGCAAATGATACTCCTTCGTTTTATCACTTATAAAATTCAACTTTTTCAGTGCCATACATCAAACTTATAGCTGATCATTTGATCCTTTTGCGACCACAATTCATTCACTCCATCAAAAACGCGCCATTTGTCAAAATTTTACAAAACAATGCGCAAAGAAATTCAAATCTGCCTCGCTTTAGCGACGCCCTTTAATCTTTTGTTCTTTTGTTTTCCACTTTTGTTTAGTTACCCAATGAGTAAGCGTAACAAGGATCCTTAGAAGGAGGCAGCAAGGCAGCAAATTAGCAAAAGTAAGTACGTATGTCTTTCGCCATAACATTAAAATATACGTTGTAAGATTTTGTTTTTTCTAAATTTTTCCTAATCAAAATATACGATTACAATATAAATCTAACTAAATTCAGCAAAGAAAAGAGTACTAAGGTCTGTCTCATATTAGATGTCACTTGAGATTTGCGATAACGCAAAATTACTCATGCAAAACACTGCAAACGTTGCTACATATTCACGGGAATTTTCACGTGACATCTAAATTGAGACAAACTATCATTATGATCATCTATTATATTAAAGCTAATACAAAACCCTGAGTCTAAAAATCACCCCTACATACCCCTACATAAATACGATTATTTCCATGATGGTCTCTGCTGATTACAGTCTTTTTTTATAAGAATACTATAAACTTTTTCCAGCCTCAATATTCTTAAGAAATCTTTCGTTTTTGAGCCTCAACATATTCTTAAAGTATTCTTATTTTTTCAAATCTGGTATGGTTTCAGGGGAACATAGGTAAATCAAGTGTCATATCATTATGAAGAAATGGTCGAACGAAAGAAATTTTAAGCAATTGTGACAATAAGAATGTTATGAGCATCGCAAAACAGGCAACTGCTGGAAAATGAGACACAAATATACGAGCTGAGGCTGAGCAATATTCTTATAATATTCTTAAAATTTGGATGATTCTGAGCCTGAATATTCTTATAAACAATATTCTTATAAAAAAAAGAGTGTAATGAATGGACTTGCTACAAGTCTCTCTCTTGTCTCTTACACTTCTTCCTTGCACATCACGTGAGAGATGAACGCAAAGCCAAACAATGGAGAGAACAGTGGTGGAAAGAGAGCGAAACTCTCTTACTTCTTCTCCTTCACTTTTCTGTTTCCTCAAATTATATATTCCACGTTTTGTGCTGACAAGAAAGATAGACTTGACGCAAGTGCAATTGATGCACAAATGTGGAAGAAGATGCGTACCGCATAAACGCGGACCTACGGGCATCTGTCCACAAGGGATGTCACGCTCTTATACCTCAAAAATGAGAACAGTGCCGTTACACGTGAAATGTATTGAGAAAAGTTACAAAAATACCCCCAAAATATAAGATGATGAATTGTTGATGCTGTTTGTTACTATTTATCGATAAGTATTCTCGAATAACAGTTCTTCACGCAAACATAGACCGCGACAAAAATCTTACAAGCAGGTTAAAGGTAATAACCTGAGTTAAAAGATGAGATCTCATCGATTTATAAATAGCCTATTGTATTTGATAATCCAGCTCGTGGCGAATGAAAGCAATGCAAAAGAAAACAATAGAGGGATTAGGTCTTTCTTTGTCCTATTTATAGACAAGTGCTATATATCTCAGGTCATTCACTTTAAATTAAATTTAGCCTGCGTGCAGACTCGATGGAAAGATACACCCATTCTCAAATATTTTTAGTTAAAAGAGCATAACGTCATATCTGTGTTCACCCCGGTCCCCCCCCCCCCCCCCCCCTGCTCCAATAACATTCAGTTTTTTATAGCAACGACAAATCTAAAGATTTTTCCCAAAGGATTTCAGAATTCAGAAGGAGTCAAAAAATACCTTGTCAAGTTTCTAAATCAAAACACAGATTTCTTTATATTTATTTCAGGACCAAGAGTAACTGGTTATCAAAAAAATGAAATGTGTTCGAAATATTCTGGATGAACGAAAACTGAACGTAGAGTAAAAACCCACGGATGAGAACTTACTATTTGGCCACTTGGCAAGTCAGCCTTGGTTCTTAAACAATGAATACAATGGATTGGTTCTTATAAAACAACTGAAAATTTGACAATGTCAGCCTGTAAGTTCCTAATCCATGAGGTTCTTATACACAGGGTTTTTACTGTAGCTCTCCCTCCTTAATATCAAGATAAAATAATCTCTCATAAGTTGAACGAATTTGGCGCGACGCGATAGTTCGATTTGAACCATTCAGTGCCCACTTCCAACGAAAGATTTGACCAATTGTAAAGAGGATATTTGTTTCCAATTTTCAAAAATTTTCCGAAACAGTTTTGTTCGAGTTTTTTGTCGGAAACCTTCCCGAAACAATAATTAACATTTATAAGTATTAATCTTAATGTACCTACAACTACACCACTGTCGAAGAGATCCGGTGACACATTTAGAAAACCTCCTTAATTTTTCACTCGCTGTGCAAGGTTTCTAGCAACAAGATCTAATTGATTGTTGCATGGTTCTTATTCCATTTCAGGGTTCTGATTCGGGGTTCTTATTTGGGATGGTACGTGTTTGGTCGATTTTTCTTGCCGGAGATTTCGCCGGTGAAGTATTAACCAGTTTATCAACACAGGGGAGTGTTTATCCTAGGGCGCCTACCTTGTAGGAAGTGTCTTTATTCCCAGTAGAGTAATTGGTGTCCTGTGACCCAGTAAAGAGAGTGTCCCAGAACTGTACCGTGACACAGAGTCAGTCCTCTCAAGGTCAAGATGACGTATGAATAACTTTGTGTTTTCAAATTCCGGTGTTGATGTAATACGAGATCAACTGTTATACGAGTTGGCCACAGGGATTTTTGATTGGTCAACACTAACAGACCTTAGAATTTGAAAATCCTTGTTAACAGGACTGGGTCACAGGACACTAATTACTCTGTGAACTGGGTCACGGGTACAGTACTGGGAATAAACACATTTCCTACAAGGTAGAAGCCCTTGGTTTATCATACAAGAATAGGCTTCATACACGTGCAAAAACGTGTAGGAAAATTATCATAGCAAAGTGAATAATATACACATTACTTACTACGTCTATCCATGCAAAAATATTCTCGTTCGATTCTATGATTCCCTATTTAATAGAAAGTTTCTGCAACACACATATGTACAAAGACTTCAGTTTCTATCCTATAATCAACGAAGTTGGTGGTTTATTCCTAACCTGTGTGACGACGCTTCCCGGTCTCCGTTTTGTAGTACCACTATACAGCATACGTCGTTCGGTTTGCAGCTTCGCATTATAAAACGGAACAGCATCGGGATTCTCCATCAGAAGTTCCATCCGCATTTGTTCAAATTTCTCTTGCTCATCCTCAACTATCCGAACTGACTTGATATCTTTTTTCGAGTCTTCCGATTTTGAGTCGTCCAACTTTTCAGCACTGTCGGTAATAGGCATAAAGCAATCTGCGTACCATGCCTCAAACTCTGTTATGAGACGCTGACGACATTGATGTACCATTTTCTCGCAATATGAAATATCAGAGCGAAGAGCTTGCAATGTTTTGTAGTTTGATCTGTATCTGAGTTTCAAATCGCTGATCTTTTTCAACAACTTAAATTCTTCTTCATCTACTATTGGTTCCTCTTGGTTTTGACTTTCACCCTGTTGTTCTCGCTCGCTTCTTTTCATCTCTAATTCTTCCTTCAATTCATCAAGCTCTTGTTTCATCTTGTTGATCACGCTGACTGCTGCTTTTGCTTCCATCTTTTTACTTTTGAGTATATCTACAAAATGAACAAGATCATTTGACATTTCATACAACCTCTTTTGTGCTTAATGATTGAAAAAGACAAATGGTTTATACCGGGTGAACCAGAACAAAGTTCCCACTTTTGAAAATTCATAGCATCAAGAGTACTGGATGGATTGGAATGAATCAATGTTTGCTTGACAGCAAAAAGATCGAGGTATTTTTGTGATTTCTCTCGCCTTCTTACGAGCACTGGAATAATTGGTAAATTCAAGTTTACAAAAACATTGTGGTTGCAAAATGACTGAAAAAGGCCTAAAATACTTGATCAAATCACAAAGGACTCCTCGCTCAAAACAACAGAGAAAATGCTATTTCTCATGGGTGAGAGATATCGTCGCTACATTTATTGACATGGGTTTGAGAATCTATGTCTTATAACTCTGAAGAGAAGTGTAACGCTCGTGAGTATTGTTCTGTGTGAAGAGAGTCCTAACGATTTGATCAAGATTTGATTTTTGTAAAGTTGAAATTGCCAATATTTGCAGTGCTCCTACGAAGACGAGAAAAATCACAAAAATACTTCGATCTTTTGGCTTTTAACTGGAATTTGAATCATTCAAATCCATGAAGTACTTGTGGTGCTACGAATATTCGAAAGTGGGAACTTTTTCTGGCTCACACGGTACTATTACTATTCAACGATTGTAAACAGATCTTATATTTCATTTGTAAGCAAGGTAGTAAGCCTGGATTAGCAGAAATCAGAAGCTTCATTCGACACCCGTTTTTGTGCTTGGTAACGGAACCACGTCTGTTGTTTTCAACAGCATATAGCAGCGACTATAGCAGCCCATCCCCGGGGGGTGGGGGTACTTGACTTTCAATTGTACGGGGGGGGTGCACTCCAAGAAAAAAAATTTTCAGCCGGCTTTAGAAATTTTCCCTCGAAATGATAGCCGGCATTAAAAAAAATCGGCGAAAAGCATATCCCAAAACGTAAAAGTCGCGAAAAGCATACCCTTAAACGTAAAACTTCGTCGAAAAACAATGAAATAACACTTTTGACAACCGGCTTTAGAAAAATTGCCTTCTTTTGATACCCGGCTTTAGAAAAAAGAGGCGAAAACGATACCCGGAAAGGAGTGCACATGGCGTCAGCAAAATATACTAAGCACCCCCCTCCCCCGGGAGCCCATCCTGAATCATGGAATGGATAAGTATATTGCAAGTTATATCCGAAGTGTGAAAAATCACTAACCCGGTTGACACTGTCAGACAAATGTGAAATCGACGAACTTAGAACACGTACAAGTAAGATATCGTCAATCTGTATAATATCTTGGTACAAGCTTAGTGCCACTAAAAGAATTATTTAAGACACGCACATTATAACTCACTGGACATAAGAAACCATAAAAAAACCAGCAAATATTTGCCTCAAAGGAAAGGTTTTGAGAAGAATAACACCAGGAAGACCAGAAAGGCTGAAGAAGTATGGCCAATGGACACCCAAACTTCAAAACCATGAAACCACTTTGGCAAGAGATGAACTCATACGAGCCATATTACGCTTGTAGTAGAGGGGTAAATCACTTGAAAATTGCGTACGGGATTTTCATATTTCAAAGATCTCTCGGATTTACAAAGGTCTTTCAGATTCTCTCTGAGATTTTGAAAGATTTGTGAGATTTGTTCAGGATTTTACCAAGATTTTTTTAAATATTTATAATCCTGGTAAGATGTTTGGGGTCATAACAGATTTCTACAATTTTCTGAAAATTTCTGAGGATCTAAAGGGTTTTCGAGATGTTCAAAGATTTTCAAAGTTTTGCAAGTTTTTTGAGGATTTTACAAGAAGCTTAAAGTTTTCAAATGTTTTTGAAAGATTTCATTGGGATTTTCTATCTTTTGTCGATTGCGATTTCTGGAATTTATTTAGAATATTAACAATTTTCGGATTTTTTATCGATCTAAGCTCTTTGAAGATTCCTGAGCTTTTCATGACTTTTCTAGCCTGTGTTCCAGACCACTTTCCTTCTCAAGTGGTCTGGAACACAGGCTAGACTTTTCAAGGGTTTCAAGACTGTTTTTATGAAAGTGTACACGATTGTGGAGTAACGTGCCACTTGTTTTAGTGGCGTTGCGTCTTTGCAAATGATAGGATTCAAGAATAACTGAAAAAATACCTTTATTTTCAGCTAAAACATTATTCAACTCTTTCCCTTTCTCCTTTCGAAACTCTTCAAACTTGTCCTCTTTAGGTGGGGGTGTTCTAGGCCTTGGGGGTGACATCAATCGTTGCCCAACGTGACCACTTGATGATGGTTTGGCATGAGCATCATCGCTTGGTTGAACTTGCTTTGTGTTATCTATCGGTGAGGGTGATCTCTTTAAGTCGAGTCCGCTGTCTGGTTTTCCTTTCCGACTTTTGGTCTGAAAATCAAAATAAAATTTTTATTAACCTTCAAACAATCTAGCTAGTCAAAACTTAGCCATTGGGTCCTTGAATTTTATGTAAATTCATGAAAATGACGACAACGCATGCCCTGGAAGATCACCTGTTATCACGTGTAATCGTCTTAGGACATAAAAAGTTTTAACATAAAATCACATAGCAATGTTTTTTAAAGTCTCAAGAAAAGCTTAGAAAGTAGAAGACAAAGAAACATAGCATTAAACACAAAAAGTCACGTGTTTATATTTTCGGACATTTAAAACTTCTGAAATTTGACATCCAAAATTTTATGTGTAACGAAATACATTAAGATCGAAAACTTTCGGACAATCAAACTTTCGGACAAATTTTTGTCCGAAAGTTTGATTGTCCGAAAATTCATAATTTTTTGAACATAGCAAAAACACACAAATTTTCCCATGCCACTGTCAAACATCGAAATACTCGCATCAGCGATCCTGCTTCCAAAGTGAGTTTGCACATTGCAGTTGTCAGTAGCAATGCTCTTGAGTCGATGAAGGTACCTCTTCTTTTCATCTGCAATCTTAAAACTGCTTTTAGAACAATTTCATTTGTGGAATACTTTTGTTGAATACTTTTGATGCATCATAGAGTTAGTCAATAGATACCTAGACTTATTACATAGTTCGTCCCTAGTTTTCACTCGCAATTACAAAACTTTTTTACTGATTTATTAATTGAGTAGAATTATTTTACCTATTTATTGAATTGAATTGCTCAAAGTCAAAAATATAAAACGCGAGCGAAATTTACGACGAATTGTAATCAGTCTAACAGATACCTTTGGGACCGGTTTCCAAATTTTGGCAGATTTTGATTAGAATAATTAGCATAAGTTGGAAGAAAGCAGGTCCTTTCGAATCTTTCGAAATGCATAGTCCATGGTTGGAAACACCACTCGTTGTAACAAAAGCCATTCGAACGTTCTTCATTTCGACCATGTTTCGATTGGACTTTAGGTTCTGAAGGCGAGAAACTTCTTTCGTTTCGAAAAGAGCCAATCAGATTGCAGAATAGTCTAACAGGCTCCAGGGTCAATAAATTTGGGGAGACGAGGTCTCGATTCTATTGTGTAGAACAAAAGCGTAAGTGGTTTGTTCACAGAGCTATCTGGTTCTTGCGGTAGATGCGCATGCGTATTACAGTTAGGTTTTGAATTACTACTAGAGTTCTAACAAGGAATAACAAGGAAAATAAAAATTACGGAGAGTTTCCCGCAAAATTAGGACACTTCACGGCAATCTTCACTCGTTGTTATCATGGGTAAGCAGGGAAACAACAGCGCACAGCTCGACACAGTATGCTGTAGAGTGCTTGTGTCGTGAGACAAATACCCGTCGGTCCAAGTGGTGCGATGCCTCTTCGCTCTTGTCCAATTAGCCTAAACGTGGGGTTGGTTTTGGTTTAAAGCCCGTTGCTTGCTCAGAATATGATGCTCATACCAGATTGCACTAGCAGAACAAGCAGGGACGCGAAGAAAAAAATTAGAAAATAAAGTGTTACTCCCATAGGGATTCGAACTCGGGTTGCCGGCGTGTGAGGAGCTCGAGGATAGGGTAAGACGGGGTAAAGTGAACTATTTTGAAGGTTTTTCAAGGATATCCTAAAGATACTGTAGCTGAGGGCAAACTTTTTAACGTTGTTTTGACATTATGTCTTTGGGTCAGTTTATCAAGCAAAAATATTTTTCAAATCTTTTTCCATTGTCTCACAAAAGAGCTTTCTTTGGCGACCGCTCTGCCTAGTTCACTTTACCCCAGGCCGGGGTAAAGTGAACTACTTAGCAATTGTTCGATAAAACCAAAATGATGCTGGTAAAACCCGAAAACATGATTTATTTTGCAACTCTACGGAGTTCTTCGCATGCAAAAACGAAATAAACCCAAAAATTTCACAAAAGTGATATTTAAAAAAATTAAACGGTGACCAACGTTGAGAACGATCTTTGCAGATGAAATATTAACCAAAACTATTGTTAAAGTCACAAATTCGAGTCAGATTGCAAGACCTGAATACAATTCGATGAACAATAATGGGAATATACTTGGAAAATACTATATTACATACAAATACCAAATCACCACAAAGAGAAACACTATTTTCAAAGTAGTTCACTTTGCCCTGAAACCTCCACCCATAAACAAAACCAAAAATAGTTATAAATCTATGACAATTATCAATATTCTAATTTCACAGTGATGGCCATTTATCCTTTCTATGTCGATAGGTATACTTGCTTCATCAAATCCCAATGAAATTCTTAGATCAGTAACCGCATTTTTGAATGAAGGTCAAACTTAGGCTGTCAAATTTTTGGAGGTTTTTCAGGGAGCTGGTATCAGAAAATATTTCTATGTCATCAGAGCGAAAAATTGTCCTGCAAATTATGATTTTCTGAAGACAGAATTATGAAGCAAATGAGATGAAATAGATTTTCTTCATCTGACTTGATATTCATATGAGAAAATAAAAAATCATGGGTAGTTCACTTTACCCCGGTCGAAGCAAAATATCGACTGAACGGTAGATCTTTTAAAATATTATGTTAGCTGACAAAAAACTCTTTCTTGGCCCTTTCCTTTTGGAAAAAGGAAACACATGGCATGTGCTTCAAATCGATCAAAACAATTATAGAAATGAATTTCGTCTAGGGGTAAAAAATTAAGACCAAAGATAGGAGCCCAAACCTATAAACCATAATTTCCCGAAGTTGTTTCTACTGCCTCGGGTAAAGGGATTTTTTGCAACAATAGGAAGAACTATTTGCAAAAATGTTTTTATTTTCTGTCAGCACATGTACCAAAGCATTGGGCATAAATCACGTTTTATCATTGCATGTTTACTTTTGGAGAGAAGCGCGAATGTTCTGAGTAGTTCACTTTACCCCGTAGTTCACTTTACCCCGTCTTACCCTACCGCTTCGCCAATCAGCCGTTACAACAAAATATTTCAGCAGCCGTAATGGTTTGTTGTGGATAATAGACGGGGGCTGCAACGTATCGATGTTAAAATTGCTAATACGCATGCGTATCTACTGTATGCACGGGGGGACATTTAATTTCCGCGAACAAACCCGATCTCATCTCCCCAACAATAAAGGCGCTGCAATTTACCATGAGTTTACGGAAAACCTTCATTGTCACTAAGTATGAGGTTGAAATGGATACGAGGTTGGAATTGAATTTGCTTACCCTTTTTGAATAATTAGAGGGAACTGCAACGATATGAGCTTTTGCACTGCTAGGAGCAACGCCAAGACCAAAACTTTGCCCGTCTGGTTCACCAACGTGTGGAACATCATTAACTTGCAATGGAACGGCCCCCTCAGCCTTTCCACGAACACCTATAAAATAGAAAATATAATTTTGTAACTGGCTGTCATAAGCAGGGCTGAGGAAAGTGGGGGTCAGGGGGGTCAAAAATCTGGGGCCCATAGCCATAAGGGGCCATAAATAATAACTCGATTTTTCAAGATATGGCTCAAATTCGGGTCTCTAGACCAGGGCCAGTTTGATCAAAAAGGCCCATCAATAATTTCTCAGTTTGTCATAGATATGTACCGAGTGATCCAGAAAAATTTCCCGCATTCGAAATTCTTAGCACCAAAAGCATTTAATGAAGATAAAAGATTCAAATTCTTCTTGATAGGCCAAAGATGAAACTATTTTATGGATTTTTTAAGTTGTTTTGAACACTGAAACATAGGTAAATTCGACTTTGCTAAATTGTTTCGTTGCAAAATGCCTGGAAAAAGGGGCCTAAAACATTTGATCAAATCGTAAAGAAACTCGTCACACGGAACAATAAGCAAAGGCATTTTACCTCTCTCAGGAGTGATAAGAAATAGATTTTCAAGCAAATATTGAAAATTTTCAATCCCATGGCAATAGATGTGCAGATGATATCTCCCAACTGTGCAAAATTGTATTTTCTTTATCGTTTCGTGCGAGGAATTTCCCATAAATTCAAAACATGTTTGTTTTAACAAGACAGATTTGGTAAGACAATAACACGAGTTGGTTTTGATTGACACAGCAATTCAAAGCGATTAGCGATCGCAGACAAAGGAAAATCTCTCAACCAGTAATTCAAAACAAGCAAGGCCGCAAAAGTTTCTCTGAAACCAAGGTAGCTAGCTCACTTGTTGTGCATTCCAGAAATTATTTTAAGAGTAAACATGAGCATAAATCCAAAGAAGAAGGATATATCTAAACTTCTACCTCGGGCATTTTATCTGTTTGGTTCAGAAGCGGATTGACAGGCGATTCAATTCTCTTATTTTTGGGTGCTTTTAACACACTTACTGCTCAGCTTCTGAACCAAACAAATAAAATGCCCGAGTTAGATGTTTACATATATCCTTCTTCTTTTGACATGCGCTCATGTTTGCTCTTAAAAGCAATTTCTGGAATGCACAACGAGCGCACTAGCAACCTGGGTTTCAGAGAGATTTTTGAGGCTTCGTTTGTTTTGAATTCCTGGTTGAGAGAATTTCCTTTGTCTGCAGCCACTAACTGCTTTGAATTCAGGTGTCAACAAAGCATCTCATGCTATTGTGTTACAAAATCTGCCCTTGTTGCTTGTTTTGATATATTTTGCAGAATTTTTGAATATGCACAACAGTGATAGCTTTCATGTCACTCAATGGATCCTTTCGTATAAAACTGCATAAAATATTGCTCGACATGGACTCTTCCGAATAAAAGCTACAAACATTATAACATAAAAACAAATACAAAAGCTCTCTACCTTTACTTGGAGTTTCAGTCTTTTCTTGTACTTCGACTTCCTGTTTTTCTTGTAGTGCCTTTTTCTCATCTTCAGTTTGCTTGACAAGTAATTTAAATTGCTCGAAGACTTCTTTCACTTGGCGAACATTAATTAGCTCAATATCTTGAATTTCCCCATCAACAAACTTTCGAACTTGCTCTTTAACCTCGTTGACTTGGATTTCAGAAAGAGCCTCGTAAGTTATCTGACGCCTGTTGGACAAAGTGTCATACATTGAGAGCTCTTTGCGCAGAGCATTAATTTCTTTCTCCAGTGATTTGCATACTTTAATAGGATCGTAGATGACATTGATGGTAGCTGGTTCGTTTGGAATACACATTACTCTGTTGCCAAATCGAAGAGTTGAGAGCTGGAAAAGAGAGATCGTAAAATATTTAATTACAAGTTGTTGTAACACTGAATATGGAACCTGTTTTTCACAAGTGCTCCTTGTCCTCATTTCAACGCAACGTGCAGACGTCAAGTTATATCAACTTACTTTCAACCTGAATAACTTGAAAATGATTTAAGTTCAACAACTTGATTTGCATTATTTAACATTTGCAATACTTTTCAGTATATAGTTCTGGATAATCAAAATTTTTCGTTTTTGGGCAGGTTATAGTTGTGAGGCTTTTATAACTGCATAAAGCCACGAACTTCTGTATTTAGAACGAAAGTAATTGAAAATTTTGAAAAATTTGTGGGTAGACATAGTTATTGCTCCCCGTGGTCTTGTAGTAGAGTGGAGTAGCTTGTAAGTATACTAATTAAGTAAATATGTATTGTAATTTCTTAGCAGAATGTACAAAAAAATAAATAAAATAAATAAAAAATTTTCGACGAAACAACCAGTGCTATAAGAGCTAATCATCTCCCCTTCTCAATTTACGACAATTTACGACAATTTACGACAATTTACGAAAAGGAAATTTGATTTAAGACTTTACAGAAATGTGGATTTTTGTTTTACAAACTTTGCCCTTGCTCCATGCAATATACGATCATTAAAGGAGTATCACCTACCGTTTCTTCAATTTGTCCAAACTCGCCCCAAATATTCCCAATCATTACAGTTTGGCATGATCCACCAATAGAGTCTTTTAGCACATGAGTAAGCTTGCTTTGTCTATACGGGACATGCTCCCTTCTCTGGTCAGCAAGAGCAATGACGGCTTGTTCTAAGAATGTCAATGATTTGTTGATATGCAAAGCCTCTTCTTGGGCTTGTCCCTCTGCTAATGTCTTCCCAATTCGTTCCGAACCAGCTAGATCAACGAGGTTCAACTTTGATAAAGTGTAGCTTGCACTAGAAATTGTTCTCGATCGAGATTCAATGATAATTGAAAAAATGCAATGCGATCTTGATGAGAATTGGTTCAACTGATGGTTTCTGATGACCCTGTTGCTCTCACCCTGAAGAAAACATTATCCTGTCAAATTCATGTGCAATACGGTCAAGGGCAATAAGAAATCTTGTCAGAAATCTATCTTGTTTTAGCGGAATTCTACCGAAAGAAAATCTTTTCACGATGTAAGTATTTGAGAGATGCAATCTTAGAAATACAGGGTGTCCCAAAAAAATTGTGTCCCGTTTGTCTGAAGATTGCGACAAAGCGGCAAAATATTTTCGCCAAACTTTTATATGATGTTGCTCTTCAGATTTTCAAATAAATTTTGCTACCAACTCGGTAAAAATCCGTTAGAAAAAGATGGAGCTGTGATCTTCAGAAGACCAAATTTGCCTGATGACCGAAACCAGCGGTCGGCCATTTTGTCTTACTATTTTGCAGTGTTAAATAGCTTCATGTAAGATAAGAAATAGTTTCTGTGAGGTAAGAAATCTTTGAAAACTCTCTGGTGATTATCAGAATGTCCACGAGAGCTATGCCATTGGAGGCTGCTGTTTCATTTCATCCATGGAGCTATTTATCGCTGCAAAATAGTAAGACAAAATGGCCGACCGCTGGTTTCAGTCATCAAGCAAATTTCTTCTTCTGAAGGTCATAGCTCCATCATTTTTCAATGGATTTTTACGGGGAAGGTTGCAAACTTTAATTGAATATCTGAAGAGCAACTTCATGCAAAATTTTGGCGAGAATCTTCATTCGTCTTATTGTCAAGCAAACGGGGCACAATTTTTTTGGGACACCCTGTAAATATTTAGCAAGCGAATTTGGAGTTTCAACAAGCAACGGTCGATTATCGGCTAAAATGATGGGCTTTGCTGGATATCTCATTGAAACATTCAGCACTGCATATTTTAGCATAAACTTAACAAATTATCTTATCATCCAAATGTCGTTATAAGCCCCGAAATATCCCTTGTGTGTACTCGACTGAAGAGTTGCTAATATAGAGACATTTCCCCAAATACCAAATCCAACATTCCCAAATCCTTTCGTTCACAACCTACGGATATGTAGCTGACAGTGCTTCATGATGGGTAGGTATTACTCCTTCTTTATTTAGTTGCCCTAGCATTCATTTTCCTTTGTATTGTACTTTTAGTCCGGCATTTCATTTACGACTACGTCTACCCTATTTAAAAAAACCGCTTGGATACTAGCTGTTTTTCCGCAATTTCCTGATATTTAAGAGGAGATTTCACTGTCCAGAAATTAATTAATCAATTTGTACGGTCCCTAACTGGCCTAGTTAGTCAAACCGTAAACAAGCAAATGCTAAACACAACATGTTTCCAAATATCTGCTCAGCCACAAGAAAGAAAGCTGAGAGAAGTGAGTTCTTTACAATTCTAATGAACATTTGAAGGAATCACTTTATAGCAAAGTGACTTTAAAAAATGTTTTTGTTCAGTAATAGAAAGGATGCTCTGCATAGATTGCATTGATCGTGATTTTGTCTAAAGCTGAAAGAACACAGTACATGACTTAAAACTACACTCCAGGCTAATGGTTTTGATAAATTTCTGTAACAAAGCAACTTTTTTTTTTTTTTTTTTTTTCTATAAATTCAATGTTAAAAATGTACAATTTACGAATTACCTAAGATTACAAACAAGCTACCATACAATACTACAGAAACGATACCAAGGGGAGCAAAAGATCATGACTACCCCAGGGCCATCACATGAAGGAGATTAACTAAAATACAACTAAATATATAAGAAGCCCCCTAGCTATTCAGAAAAGAATTAGAATTGAACGATATTTTGCAAATGGAATTTTCGAATGTACGCAATAGTGATAGAAGCTTTATCGCCACTCAATCGAAAGTCGCATTTGAAATGTATAAGAGAGACGCTCAATCCAGGCTCTTTTGTAGAATAGCTAAAGGGTGTGTTACGAAAAGCTACTTACAAACAAAAGAACAAAAGAATAGAGGAACGGGACTCGGCGAACAAGATACTTTACGAATATGGACTTGGTATGGTGGTTGAGTTGCACTTAGCTAGATTTCTGTGATCTTAATTGAATCGACCGCAACTTCAACAAAGTCAACAAAGCAACTTCATTGACAAAGAGCATAATAGCATATATACAGTTACTGAACATTATAAAAAAACATCTGGTCTGATGTGGTCATCATCATGTGTATAGGAGGGAGATAAAATTTGGGGGGGGGAGGCCCAACAAAAAATCCATACTGTTTAAGGACATTTTGCCTCACTTAAGGCGGATTTCTGCCTCATTATGGCAGATTTTTGCAAAATTTCCCTATGTTGGGGGGGGCAGCTCCCCCAGCCCCCTATCTCATATGCCTATGGTCATCATATCAAGACCAAAAGGATCTTTTTGTGATTCCATCTTGAGAACAGAAGATTCTTTTAGCATATAAAGCAAAATTAGCACAGGAATTTAACCCTATTCGTACTGGGGGGGGCGTTTTTCGCCCCCCTACCAGACTTTGCTGTGTTACACTAAAACGACAAGAGATATAACCACCAGTTTTGGTGACTTTTACTCAAATTTCATAGGCAATTAAATTCTTAACATTTCATTGTTCTACCTCTGATCATGTGACCACAGTAATACCATATTTGGAGAGTAGTCAACAAAAAAAAGCTTAAAATGTCCGTAGTTTTCGTGTTGTTTGCCTGATCGATCTCAAACATGCACCATTCAATTGCATTTAATGTGTACTTTCAGTTGATATATAAATTTCTCATATGATGTCAGCAAAATTTAATAGCTATGACGTCATTCACATGTATGACATCATTGCTCTAATGAAGAAGTGTAAAATATAATTTTTTTTAGTCTAATTTGCTTCATCTTATCAATTTGATTCATTTTGAGTCTATATTTACCAGATAAAAGGACAGGACTGGCAAAAACCTGAGATGAAAATAAATGCATGCAACAAAAGGCTAACTTAATGCTAATTGTGCAAAAATAGAAACTAAAAAATTTTGAAAAGTATATATTTTTGAACTATGACATATGTTTCCTACTAGTTGAAATGAATTTGGAGAAAATCAGTTGAGTGGTTGATTAAATAGAATTTTTCTGGTTAAGAAGGTATAAATTTGCCAATTTTCCTCAGTCTTTCGGTTGCCTCGCAACGAATCACGTGACTTATTAATTGTCATTGTTATATTTGAGTATTCAATTTCAATTCAATTCAATTCAATTTTATTCATAGAAATACACCCTAATACAAAGTTCTCATTAAAAATGTGTATTCTATACGACCCAGGAGAAGCATAGCTTATCAAGCCTGGACCGTTAAATAAAAAGAGAAAAATAAAACTACAAGTACAAGTACCATGTAGCTGTTTCAAAATTTAAACAGAGAGGCTAAGTATGTATTTGAATAACAGTTGTTGGTTTCGTCGCGGTATGTTGCTAATCGTAATCTAAGTTAAGTTAGTAGTTGTTTATTATTCTTTGTTTAATTTGTTTTGAAAATGCTTTTACTTGAATCATGTTTTTAAGATTATATGGAAGGTCATTCCATAAACGGGCTCCTTTATTCAATATCATTTTTTCGCCCCATTTTCTTTGTGTTTTAGGGATCTCGTAGTGTTTACTTTGGCGTGTTGCGTAGTTGTGCCTACTTTCATTGGTGCGGAAGTAGTTTTGAAACACGTCTGGCACGTTTTTATCATAATGGTATATGTTGTGCATGAATTTTAGGATCTTTAGTTCGTAAAGGTCATTTATTTTGAGAAAATTTAGCTCTTTATGCAAGGCGTTAGTCGGATACCTGCGATCTTTAAAGTACAAGATTCGTAGTATCCTATTTTGTAACGTTTGAAGTTCGTTTAGGTATTTCTTCGCGGCTAATCCATATGTTTCAAGCGAATAAGCTATTTTAGAGAGGACCATTGAACTATATAGCACTGTTAAACACTGTTTCGGGACAATATACCGAAGTTTATAGAATATAGATGCAAATTTTATTGTTTCAAGTTTGACCTTTTCGATGTGGTTTTTCCAAGTCAATTTTGAATCCAATTTAATGCCAAGATATTTAATTTCTTCACACTGTTTTAAGGTGTCGCCCATTTTGATTGTTATTGCATCTTGTGCTTCTGTTTTATTATTAGGATTGAATAGACAGAAATTCGTTTTCCCTGTATTTACTTTGAGCTTGTTTGCTTTAAGCCATTCGTTCAGCTTTTCTAGCTCTATATTAGTCTGTTGAGTTAAATTTTGGAGGTTTTCCCCAAAATTAAAGATATTTGTGTCATCAGCAAAGAGCCTCGGCTCCAGTGTAGTTGCATTTGGCATATCATTCACGTACAGGGTAAAGAGAATGGGCCCTAAGACAGACCCCTGCGGTACACCTTTATGGATCAGGCCATATGAGGAGTTTGTTCCATTGGCAAACGTGTATTGTTTTCTGTTGCTAAGATAGCTGGCGAACCATTCGTATACTTTACCCCTGAAACCATAGAATGATCAATTGTGTCAAAGGCTTTGGAGAGATCCAGAAAAATGCCAACACAAATCTTACCATTATCGAGGTTGGTATAGATCTTTTCTAAGAGTTCTAAGAGTGCCTGTGTTGTCGAGTGACCCTCGCGGAAGCCAAACTGTAATTTATACAGTATTTTGTGCTTTCGAAGAAAAGAAATTAACCTTTTGTCAAGGAGACGTTCAATAATTTTTTCAAAACATGAAAGAAGCGATATAGGTCTGTAATTATTTGTATCACATCGGTCACCAGATTTGAATATGGGAATGACTTTGGCGATTTTCCAGATGTCTGGCACCACTCCCGAATGGAAGGAGAGATTGTAGATATACGTCAGTGGTTTTACTAAGAAAGAGTATGATGCTTTTATAATCGAAGGCTTTATGTCGTCATGTCCAGGACTTTTTTTAATTTGCAAGGCCTGGATTTCTTGGAGCACTTCGTTTTCTTCTACCATGCGCAAAAAGAATGTCTCTGGAACTTGATTTTTTAGAAAGGCTTTAAATTCACAGCGCGATTTTGGTATCTTGCTTGCAATTTTGTTTCCAATTGTACAAAAATGTCTATTTAAGGAATTCGCAATACTAAAGTCATCATGGTGAATTTTGCCTTCAAAGTTAATGCTTCTGATGGAGTTGCCTAGCTTCTTTTTCCTAGGATTTAGCATAGTACCCAAAACAGACCACATCTTCGTAATTCTGGTAGATTTGTTATCAAAAAGTTCCTTGAAGTAATTGTTCTTACACTTTTGCAGACAAGACGACAGGATGTTGCGATACATTGAATATTTCTTTTTATTTTCAGGAGTTCTCTTTTTCAAAAATTTGTAATAAAGCTTGTTCTTTTTGGAAATGCATCTCTTAAGGGAATTACAAACCCAGGGTTTATCTTTGAGCCGTTTGTTTGAAACTACTTTTATTGGGAATGTGTCGTTATATGCTTTTAAAATGACATCGTGGAAAATTTGAGTGCACTTATTTGTATCGTTTTCTTCATACACAATTTCCCAGTTTGTATTTTGCATGACGTTTACGAATTTTGCAGTATTTTTAGGACCGAAAATTCGAGTTTTTCGTGCATGTTCTAATGATTTTCGAGCTGAATTTTGGAAAGTAAAAAGAAAAGTAGAGAAATGGTCGGAAATATCAGTAAATATGTTACCTGAGATCACTCTGTTGCTTTGATGTCGTTCTTTAATAAACATATGATCAATTAGTGTCGCCGTATGATCGGTGACTCTGGAGGGCAGAATGTTTCCAGGGAGGTATCCATGCGTAAGCATCAAATCAAGATATTCTTTTGTCTTACCCCTACCTTGTTGGTCATACTTGATAAGGTCTATGTTGATGTCTCCAGTTATGATACATTTGTCGTGTTTTAGGGTCTGCACAGTTTGCAGAGTATTTTCGAGTTCCTCATTGAAACTACCGATGTTACCATTTGGATGTCGATATATTATTCCCAGGATAATGTCTTTGTTGTTCTTAGTCAATTGGACCCAAAGATTTTCACATGGATCATTGCAATTTAGTTCAAGAGAATTCAGTTTATCTAGTTTAATATGCTGCTTGACATATAGGCCGACGCCTCCGATATTTCCGTGTTGAGGTGGGACAGGATGGAAAATATATCCTGGTAAGAGCGAATGGTAGAAATTTAGATTTACTTTGTTGATTTCAGTTAAACATATGCAGTCAAAGTTTACTCGGATTTGACTAAGAAAGCTTGTTAGTTCGTCTGCATGTTTATTTAAGCTCCTAATGTTTAGGTGAAATACAGATAAATCTGTTTTACTAACTTCGTTGATTTCGTTTAGAGTCTCAGTGGTATAATAAGTATTATTTTCAATAGAATTTATTGATTGATCAAGGTAAGATTGCAAATTATGATTATTAAGTAAATCAGTTAGTTTAGATTTAGACGTTTGTAATAGAATATCTAGTTCATGATTAGTTATTGAATAAAAGGGTAGATTAGATAACATATACTCAATTATGATGTAGGTTCACTATGAGTTTAGGCTGGTGGATCTCCTAAGGTTATGCGTTGCCGTAGTTACTAATAAGGAAAGAAATTTTGTGCTGGAAAGTTTGGTTGTTGTTGTTGTCCAAATGGTATGAACATTCGTTGCATGAAGGGATTTAGCAAATTGTCTAAAGAACAATAGGGGTAAGTCTTATTGTTATACCTTTTGTAGTTTTGGAGAAAAAGAAGGGGGCGAAAAACACCCCCCCCCCCCGAAGTACAAAGTACCTAAAAGATCGCCCAGTACAAAGGGTTAAGATCAATATCCAAATTACCTCAAAGAGCAAACTGAGTGCCTCTTCTTCAGTTTGTGCAGGGTGACATGAAAGACCTTTGACATACGTAAGTCCATTATCATCTTCAGTAACTGTTAGTTGTTCTGGTGTCATATCAAAATTGTCTGCTGATTCCAGAAGATCATAGATTTTATCCCTGTAAATTTGCATGTATGAAATCCTGATGCTTATATCATGGTCATGCCGTTCCTTGATCTCTTTGTACATCTGTGTGAGCGCCCTTGGTATGATGCCTCTATGTTTGAAATCATTTTTTCCAGTCATTGTATATGTTTTGCCAGCTCCGGTCTCTCCATATGCAAACAACGTGCTGTTGTACCCATCCAAAGCCATGGTCACCAGTTCTGAAGCACATCTTTTGTATGTGGTATCTTGACTTGCATTGTGTAGAATACCATTGAATCTATCAAAAACAAAGATTGAAGATTTGGTAAGTGTACAGTAAAAACACAATCCTACACATCAAGTAGGTTTAAGATAAATCCATTTTCTGAAATCAAAGAAAGATTTTGAAGGGGAATTTGCAAAGTCACTTTTGGAACCTTGCCATCTACATACCTGTACGAAAATACAAGGCCATGTAATAGCCATGTACAAGCCTTGTAGTTATGGCCTTGTAACCTTGTTATAGCCTGGAATAGCCTTGCTGTAACCTTGTAAATGGCTTGAAAAATGCTAATTAGCCTTGTATAAGCCTTGTGGAAACCTTGTGTTAGACTGGTTGCAGCTTGGAATCTGACTGATAGCCTTGTAATTTTCTTCCAAGGTTAGTACAAGGTCATAACAAGGTCATAATCCCCTCTACAAGGCTAAAACTTGGCCTGGACAAGGCCAAGTTTAGCCTTGTATTTTTGTACAGGTATACATCTTTTGACTGACAAAACTAAAGCAGAACACATCTTTTTACCACTTTTTGATAGTTCAAATCATATTTGAGAAATCAACTGACTTCTGAGGAGGGTGGCTTTGCAAAATGGTAATTGGCTACACACTAAAGCCTTGAGTTGAAAGCAGAATTGCATCATCTGCTTTTGTGTTGAATGATAAAAACACTTCATCAACTTTCAAGCCTTCCACAATATGGGAATGCATACAATACATTGCATTTAGTTATTTGGAAATGCCAGTTCACCTAATGGCAGCTAAAACTGAAGTGGAATGAAATGAAATGTCAAATTTTCTTGCCTATATACGTAACGTACACTGATATCATAAACTGTACTCATACACCACTTTGAGAATATGGCTCCTGCTAAGCCCCTAGGAACCATTTCATCAGTTACTTTTTTGACTAAGTTAATCAAAGGGTCCAGACCACTTATCATTGGCAGGCATCAGTATGGCACTCACATGCCAGAGATTTTTTAGTAGGCTATTCAAAATAGACAGTGGAGAACAAAAGAAATTCCTTCTGGTACATTAAGTACAAAAATTTTCGGCGGATAAATTTTCGGACAATAAACTTCGGCGAAAATATTTTCGGACACATTTTTGGTATTTCAGACAAATAAATTTTCGGACAACATTTTGACTAGTTTTCGGATCATCTATGCAAAATCACACCAGATTTTAGATTTATTGAAACAAACACCTTCATGAAGTTTGGAATAGAGCCGTAACATGTCCTAAAGTCCCTTCTAACATAGAATTTTTTCAAACAGAATAGCAAAAAATACACTAATTGTCTTTTTTCTATTCGTATTCAGCAATTTTTTTATACGTGCTTTAAATTGTAGTTGGCGTCATGTCACAGGCACTTTAAATCTGCAAAAGTTTCTTCTTGTTCAATGTTGTCTTTGATAGCATCATCAATTTTGACCATTTTGATATGAATTCTTTTCAAATTGCATCAGCAAAGCGAGAGCATGTACATCGTTATAGACGAAGAGGACGTTGTTGTTATTTGTTCTGACCATATGTTCCTGACTAATGACAATAATATTGGATTGGAAACAGTTATTTTTTTCAAAAACCTTGCATGTTTATAATAATCTTTCGTAACGTGCTGGAGATTCGAGTTCAGATTTCTTGTCTTGGTTCCTATTGGCATTCAACTCACACTGCGCATGCGCATATCTATGCAAAAAATTTCGGTGTGACAAATTTTCGGACAACTTCATATTTCGTACAAATAAATTTTCGGACAAGTCTTTGTCCGAAAGTTTGTCACGCCGAAAATTTTTGCACTTAATGTACTTGAGGTCTCGATAGATCTCATCGAAAAATGTCATACTCTGCAGACTAGGTCATCGAAAGTCTCTTCCTTTGAAGGAGCAATTTTACAGTTTTGGCCAAAAATTTAATACCAAACTTTGGTCAAAAACGCTTCTTGGCGTAAGGAGATCAAACTCTATTGCTCTGCCTATTTAGTCTCTTAGGGTTTGTTTTGGTCAACTTTCTATATGTAGATTCCGAATATTGATGTCGATGATGTTTCTTGAATTTTTGCACCATTTTGCTACGACGTCACAATGAATTGTATAGAAATTCTTAGAAATTATAGTGGCCTGCCGACGAGGGAGGGGTGCGACCCCAGCCAATAAATGTGTTACTCAGCTAGATTTTACATCAATCTATGGCTAATGCACAATCAACAGTTTATCTGATTGTTTTCAAAAACATCCAAATTCCACGAAAAATATTGCCTAGAGGACCTGTCTTAAATTTTTGGCCACGATGATCGACTGTAATATAAGAATAGGCCTACCTAATTTAGAAAGCTCTTCTCTTCCTAACTAAATAAATTCTCGATACTCCTTTTATTCCAACAAGACAAGAGCATCATTCTATTACCGTACGCTTATGTTTATTTCTTATACGCTTTATCGTTCGATTTCACATCTCTGTCACCTGATATTTGGGCGATTTGGGGAGATTGCTCCGGACACTCCGGAGATGATACTCACGTAAATTTCCATTCCAAAACTTGATTGTTGACGTATCCCCTTCGCTCATCTTTCCTGCAATGAACGGTAATTGATTTTTCTCCATCATGAAGCTTGATATGTTCATGTGCAAATGATGCAGTTGGTCTTATCCTTGCAAAAACTTTCACTCCATTTGCAGGCTTCATTTCGCCAAAATTGATGATGACTTGAAATGGCAAAGTGTTATCAAAGATCAAATTGTTGTCAATAGCAACATCACAGATTGCTCACTTATTGTGGACTCGTTCTCAAAATGAGGCAAAACTACTGCGCCTCAGCAAATATGACAATACGGAGGCAAAAAAGTGAACGGTACCGACCAAACCAAAAGTTAGCCTTTTGAAATTGGGTCTGGTTATCTAACCACAAGTAAGAAAGAAAGAACTGTTCTCCACCCAAATATGAAATACAAATACCCACAATGTTCAATTAATCTTATAAATTTACCTGTTTGAAATCGCTCGGTGCATTCCGAGTTTAATTAGGATTTTTTTAGAACGTCGGTAATAAAATTCCCCTCCAAAACAGCCCATGACTCAGATGTTCCCATAAGGTTTCTTTGAAACTTTTGAACTGGACTGAACTGAACTGAAATTAAAGACAGGGTCTTGACAAATTGAATCTTTCAGAGCTGAATCTGTGGGTTTCCATAAATGAGTGCCCCCCCCCCCTCCCAAATACCATTGATTTAGCACTAAACTTAGCCTGCGTGCAGACTTAACGATAAATTCTGGCTATTACTCTTCTGAAAAAGCGTACGAGATTTTTTAAAACAATAGGACTTTTAGGGATATTTCACGGATTTTCCTTGAAAACAAAAGGATTTTTGCCGGAGGTGTACGGGATTTTTACAAGTGATACGCCCCTCGGCTACACCAAAGGCAAATGCAACACTGTCGAAATGACCAAATGACATTATCCTCCGCAGAGATTCGGAGGGGAGTGACTCGGTGAGATGTGTAGAACTCGTCAGAGAAATATGAAAATGATACTGGATGAGAAAAAACTACACAGATTTCTCGTTCTATTTATTGCAAAATATTCGTGTTTAATTATTTGATTGAGATACTTTATTTATATACAGGGTGTCCCAAAAATCATCATGTGCACTACAGTATTACCCCGTCACTAAGAAACACATTTTGTAAACCAGGCTCTGCTGGTTTGTTTTCTTATAAATATTATATAAATGTTGTATTAAATAAACCAAATGTTGGACAATAACTATGGTGCCATCTGGCAGGATGCAGTGTCTTATAATTCAGTTTCTTAGTGGCGGGGTAATACTGTACCTGATCTTTTGAAGGGCTCTTTTATTATGATTATTTAGTTATGATTTCAATTTTCTAATGGTTGAAATTTTTTCATAGGAATTATGACAACTTGGAGTTTAAGACCTTTTTCAGGTAAATCGGAGAAGTAACTACAGCATCATGTTACAAGAGGTTGTAGGAAAACAAAACAGTCCCGAAGAGTCCTTTTCTATATGCTCATGATATTTACAATATATCCAAGGGACATCTAACCTGTAATCTTCACATAATCACACACAACTGCACAATGATGCCACAGCGAGCATAGAATTTCATAACAACCGTGCGGCCGTAAAAATCAAATCAAGGTGTGGTCCCAAAATAGATGCAAGGTCAAACATTATTTGCAAGATGCAAGAAGCAAGAAGCACTAAATGCAAGAGAGTCCTTTACCTACCATCAATGCAGAAGTCAAGCAAATACTGTATAATGAATTGTCAGGCTTTATTTATCTATTTTTCAATCATTTGCATAGAGACCTGATATTTGAATATGTAAGTTCAAAGTAGGGCAAGGTGTTCTTTAAGCAACAGTGTAACAGATCTGGTGTTTCTTAAAATGTCACAATTAGAAAATATACAGTTACTCATAATCTATATTTCCACAAGTTCCTTTGTCGATCTATTGCAAGCCAGTCGAGATAAGTTAGTTCTTTCTGTTGCTTGCGTATTGTGAAATGGAGCCTGTGATGTTGTTAAAACTCAAACTCTCATTACTCGACCTAATTTAACTATTGAGGTTCGGCGCATGGGAAGAGCGATGTTTAACTTATAGGCCAGAGAGGACTCTGGTTTTGAAGCAACTTTCTTGTATCATAACTCTGCAATTACTTGTCCTTTTCACACACACAGGGTCTCAAACTCTAAGTTGAAGACATTTCCATAACATAGTATAAAAAACGAGATTGCTAAAATTATAGCTTCTCCGCAACAGCCATTCAAAGATGGCACAACCGTTTTGGAACACCCTATGTATCATGCATTAAATATTTTGTATCCTATAAAGATTATTCTTCTATATTATTTCTTTATATATTATCATTATCTATATTCTTCTGGTCATATTTAGATCTTTACATATACACATTGATTAAAATATCATTGATTGCTTAAATCATAGATATCCTGCAACACAAATACCGTAAAAGCTCTACTAATCCGGGGGGGCTTATTCAATTTCGAGCACTCCAGAGAGGTGGGCTTTAAAGAGAGGGGGCCTATTAGAGAGGGGGGCTTATTCACAAAATCAAATGACAAGGATATGAATATGATAGCTTTTTAGTTCTTTTACATCATATTTTGCGGATTCAACACACAACTTTATTACAAGTCAAAATACATACATTCGACACAGCTTTATCTCGAACCATGTTAATGTTAACATGCAAACTTACTTAGCTCAATAAATAGGAAATCTTTGGCAGCCTCCGAAATTTGATATAAGTTGGGAGAGCTTAATAGAGAGGGGGGCTTATTTAAAATTTGGCTCAGAGGGGAGGGGCTTATTAGAGAGGGGGCTTGATAGAGAGGGGGCTTAACAGAGCTTTTACGGTACAAACAAATGCTTCAGTTTCTATTCTATGGTAAGTGAAGTAGGTGGTTTATTCCTAACTTGAGTGACCACATTTCCAGGTCTCCGCTTCGTACTACCACGATAAAGCTGACGTCTCTCAGTCTGCGATTTCGCATTGTAGAACGGAATGGAGTCGGGATCTTCCATCAAAAGTTCCATCCGCAGCCGATCAAATTTCTCTCGCTCGTCCTCAATTATTCTGATTGATTTGACATCTTTCTTTGAGTCTTCTGATTTTAAGTCGTCTGTCTTTTCAGCATTTTCGGCAATAGGTGTACCATAAGAATCAGTGTACCAAGCATCAAACTCTGTTATGAGTCGTTGCCGACACAGGTGTACGATCTCCTCGCAATACGATATATCAGAGCGAAGATTTTGCAATGTTTCAAATTTTGATCTGTATCTGAGCTTCAAGTCGCTGATACCTTTTATTAATAAGTATTCTTCTTCGTCAATTATTGGTTCATCCTCGTTTTGATCTTGGTCTTGTGCTTCTCGTTCGCTTATAATCATTTCTAATTTTTCCTTGCTCTCGTCAAGTTCTCTCTTTATGTTGTTGATATCACACACTGCTTCTTTTGCTTCCATCTTTTTACTTCTAAGTATGTCTGCAGAATGAAAGATTAAATGAAAATTCAGCCTCGTCCCCAGGGCCTTACGGAGACTTTTCATCTCCGTCCCAATATGACAAAAGGTCCTGGGGACGAGGTTGATGAAAATTGTATTATGGTATTGCAAGGGACAAATTTTGAAACGGTTGCAGTGTTTAGCAAACATACTATACCGGGTGAGTCAAAAAATAGTTAACAGGTTTGATGAGCTGTGGAATAAAAAGTACGTGGCAGATATTCAAAACTGAAAAGCTAATCTATTAGTCAAAGGCTAATTTAGATGTGAAGATTTTGTTTGGTAAAATCGCTCATTTTTTCGACCCGGAAATTAGGGAAAAGCTGGTAAGGGGTTTGTATGAGAGCAAGAATCCCACTTTCGGTTTCGGTCCATGATTGTATTGCATTTCAATTTTAATAACGGGTAAATCATGGACCGGAATGAACTCACTGAAAGTAAATCTCTGTTTAGTATCGATGGTACGGCAATCGAGAACGTGCAGCAGTTCACCTACCTGGGACAGGTTATCAGCAACCAGCAACAACAAAGAAGTATGTTTCACTGTCCATGGTACTGACCGGGCTATGGCTACGTTCAATGAGTTACGCAATATCCTAACTGATTACAGAGTGAACAGACGAACCAGGAGGAAATTAATGGAGAGTTGCGTGAGATCTCGACTAACGTATGGAACCCAAGCAAGGTATCCAAACGAACAGGAAATGAAAAACCTGGAAGTATGCTGGATACAATGTCTGAGAGGGATGGTACGGGGTGGTTGGAGACGGAAAGGAAACAATAATGAGAATGAAGAAGATTTCAGCCTTGTATGCACAAATTATCGAATACACTAGATTGTAGGAGCACAACCACTCAAAAACCATGCTAACAGACAGTACCTCAATTACATTGGATATATCTGCAGAGGTGAGAACACTGCGTTGACAAAGAAAATGATGTTTGCAAACGCAACCAAAGGATAATACAGAGACCAATGGATAAAGATATCATCCCTACTAGGCGTGTCAGTTGAGTTAAACAGGCAAAGAGAGCCACACAGTCGAGGAAAGAGTTTGCCGAGTTAGTGCAGAGATGCACTACCTCGTCTCCGTGTGATGGTGAAGACCAAGAAGAAGGAGGAATCTACAGGTACAGGTAGGTAATCAAACATGGGATTCTCATTCCATGTCAACCCCTGACCAGCATTTTCCTGATTTCTGGGTCTAAATGATGAGTGATTCTACCAAACAAAGTATTCACATCTAAGTTAAATTCTAGTTTCAAATATTGGCCGCATACTTTTTATACCACAGCCCACCAAACCTATTTCTACCTTCCTGGTATCATGGTACTGCAAGCAACAAAGGTTGGGAAAAGGTTACAATGTTCAGAAAACAAACTATATAATTGGTAAGTGTTCTGACTTCTGATGACGAGAGAAATTAATATTTTCTCAACATTGCATCGAGTAAATATAAAGTTGAAGCAGCTACCAAATTATACTAACGATCATGGCCAAAAAGTTTGGACACCGGCGTTCTCTTTCTCCTTGCCAGAGAAGGCCCTATCGCATATTCAATGAAAGGTGGTGAGTAGATATTTCATCGACTCGTCCTGCCGCTTTTCTTTTTCAGTTCAATGCTACAGCTCTGTTCTGGTGTTGCACCTACTGCAACAATGCAATGTATGTCGTACAGTATAAGATAGAAATAACAGGCAGCAACCTTGCTGCAATGGTCATTTCTCCTGCGTCAATACTAACACCCCGTTTACACTATGCCGGTATGAAATGAATACGGCATAAAAAAGTGCCGTATTGGCCTCCCGTTTACACTATGCTGGCATAGTTTTCACTTGAATACGGCACGAGATGAATACGGCATGCTAACTGGCTTCGTCGCTCAACCGGCATAGTGTAAACGGCGAATTCGGCATCATTTCATGTCGGATTCACGTCGAGGCGATATTCTGGCAAATGAGAGCATGCGCCTTGACAAATCCTCACTCTGCGCATGGTCAAAGCCTATCGTCAGTGGTGTGGTGGCAGGGGGGCCGGGGGGGGCCACGGCCCCACCAGTGAGACTTTTTGAGGGGCGCCAAAGCGACCCACAAGGGATTTGAAACAAATTGCGATGATTGGATCTCTCCGTCGATACGAGGTTCAGGTCAATTGACACCGTGCACAGTTCACCGAGAAGATGTGAAAGAATGTGAAAATTCTACGGTCGGATTTAAAGGAGCAAATGGGCGCAATTGCTCCCCTTCATGTGCTCAGCTTGGCGCTCCCCTTTCGGTGAGAAGAGCGCCCCTTTTCCTTTCCCAATCGCACTCTTTTTTTAAGTATTGCGTTCGAAATGGGGAGAGATCATATAAATTAAGGTAGTATTTGTTTTAAGAACAACAAAATTTTCTTAAAAAGGAACCAACAATTTTCTCGCGCGCCTTCGGCGCGCTTACATCCTGTTATGCTTTCGGCGCCGTCATTGCAGGTTGCCCCCCTCCAACTTCGGGCTGAATCCGACCCTGGCCAAGACGATGGAAGACTTCGAAGATGCCCAGTGGAAGAGAATTTTTGAGTCCTTTAACGCCAATCTCTAGGGCGTCGTTGCAAAATTTTCCTGGAGGACTGGGGGATTATCAGATAAGGCCCTCCGTTTTCTAAAATGGGCAGTTCTAATTCATTTATTTGCAGTTCAATGACAAAAGGGGCAGTTCTAAATTGTCACATGTGTGATATTAAAAAATTTTCGAAAAGAATATTCCTGAGTTATCAAAAAACTGAGCTCTCCTTTATGCAATGCCTGGTTTAGACAATTACGTACAATAGACAAAGTTTGCATTTCTAGATGGTAAGGATAACAATTTTAATGGCATTTCACACAATTCGGAGGTCGGCAAGGGGCGCTCTTCTCATATCATTGCCAGAGATGGCTCTTCGAATTCTACCGAATCCGTTGAAAAACTTAAAGGTCTTGAAGCAAGGCAAAGAGACTGGAATATGCCATACAAGTAAATACAGCAACTTCTTGTAAATTATAATGCCATCTTAACCATTCTAAGTTAATCAAAGCAATAAAGAGCAAAAATTTTCTGCTCGCTTCGCTCGTTTTCTACGAAATGTTCTTTGACTATAAAATGGGATCCTTCAAATACTTTGGAAAGTTTGTTTGAAAGGTGGTTTGAGTGAAGCCTCGACAAGTTTATTAATAGAGCATGGCAATTTTAAGCTATCCCAAATAAGGATGACACATACCCCCCAAACGTAATCACGCCCGACACCCGACAACACCTTTCTCGAGGAGTTCAGCCTCGCTTTGATGCCCCTATACAAATGTATAGGAAAATGACCGGAAGTGAATATTTTCGTCCACTTTGAACGTTTCTTGCAGGGATGCGGTGTGATTTTTCCGCGTTAATTTAATCTTAAAAGGTAGTGAATTTATCTAAGAAATGTTTAAAACTAAAATCGTTTTGATTTAAAGATCCTGGTAAACTCCACGCAATTTGACAGGAGTGATGGTCTTATTTTAAGAGATTTTCATCCGTATTTGGGCAAATTTTTCGAATTCATTGTTTTTGGTGCGGTAAGCAGCGCCTTGAAAGCCATGACATTTAGAAAATGCCGTAGATCGTAGAAATTGTTTTGAAGCGGCGTGGTCTGCTTGCTGCTTGCTTTCAAGAAAACTTTTTAATTCTGAACGAAACGAAGCAATAAACCAATATGCAGAGCACTAGCGATCCTTTTACTGCCAGTGAAGGACAAGAGATGCTTTCATGTTTTCAAATACTCCAACCCGCCAGAAAGAAAGAGACAAGAAGAAGCAGCTTCCAACGAAAGAACTCGGATATTTATGGATCAAGAACTGAAATCGTTTTGTTTATGATGGCAGATGTCTTTGATGGACAAATGGATAGCAAATTATAGAAAAGATTATAAAATATGTTATTTGTACTGGGCAAGTTCCTGTCAATGATGGAGCAACTCAATGCAGTCTGGAAATCTTCCCTCGTTGGCTCTAAAAACCCACAGACAAGGAAGATAGGGAAGGATGCTGTCTATCGAAATTGCAATGACTATTTCTGAATGGACAACGGCAATAACTGCTTTTTGGTAATTTTCAGAAACTCATGAATAAGCATGGCAGCAGGGGCTACAGGGTGAAACGCTTTGTCTTTGTCTTTGCAAACAATTGTCTTTGCAGATCAAATTCAGAATAAGGTTCAGACTGTTTCAGAATTGGAAGCATTAAAATTTCAATTTTGTGATGATTCAATTGCTATTATCTTACCATCTTCCTATTATCAGAGTAAAATCATCAGAGTATCAATTGTTGGATTGCTCAAATTTTTTGATATATCATAATATTGTTTTTCATTGAAAGCTTTGTCCATTAGTTTTGCATCAGTCTTCAGGCATTGGAAAAGCAAGAGTTGCAGTCTTTTGTGGTTGTTGTCAAATGCTGCTTCAAGGTTGGGCTTGATTGGTAAAGGATAATCTTGTTCTGTTTGGGTCCTAAAATAAAACAGAGACGATATTATTTCCTCCTACTAAAAACATTTGCTGCATAGCAAATTTCACTTTGTCTCATAGAGAATTGCATGTACAAAAAAGAGCAGCAAATCAAAATAGGAGAGGTCTTTGCAAACTTAAATCAGAGCAGCAATACCCTGCTCAAGAAAAAGAAAGCGGATTTAAGGGCAAATAATTGCAGTAAACTATCGTGTTTATAGGCAAAATAATCAAAGCTGATAATCTTTTGTACAAGGTAGCCTTGATAACATTGTTTTAGTAAGCAAATCTCCTATTTCTAGGTCAGAGCTTCCCCATTAGTCTTGAAGAAAATAAGCAACAATGCAACTTTATGTTTGTTTACATTTAGGCCAAACCCGACGAAAAGTTCTCTGAGAGCGAAGTCAAAGTTTTGTTATTATTCTTATTGCTCTGGTGGCCAAAACAGGTAGCAAGTACTCTAAAATACTTTCATTTCTGAAAACATCAGATTAAGTTCGAAAGTGATACATTCAACCAAGGTCAACGTTTGTTTTCTGACTAAAAAGCAGACAAGTTTGTAAAAGGAAGCACGTAAAGTTCGGTAAAGTTAACGCAGATTAAATAGTCATGGCTCTCGAGGAAAAATCGCCTTTGAAAATTGTGGGAAACCGGCAAAGGCTACAGCAAAAAAGGCAACATTTCTAGAAACTAGAGTAGCGTCGCCCTGGTCTGACCACTAATGGATTCCGGGTTGTGCAACCGCCTTGCATAATACTTTGAAATCAAAGGGAGCTTGAGCCTAGCTTTTCCAAACAGCACACGAAAGTTGTTTGCTGATGTAATCTCTTTGATATTTTTTCGATTTCGCTGCTTTGCGTTGCTCAGAAGAGCTATAATTAAGTTTTGAAGTTGACCTACCTGCAGCGAAGGTGTAAGTACAATTCCCTTTCCCTTGATGTTTCCACATACCATGTCTATTTTGTGTCGCTTCTCGGTACATCTTACAGCTAAAACAGAATTGGCTTCAGAAAAGTTTCCTCCGACTCTTCTGGTTTCATATCCAAAGAAATCTCAAAAATCGAACACAAATTGTCAGACCTACGGCTCATTTTGGAAGAGCACTGTTACTGACATAATGGCGCCCAGGTGTGTCCACACCGTTCAACCCTTTAGTTCTGTAGGCTGTTGATGCATATTGTGCTTTAGATACGGAAGCCCATAGCGGCCAGACAAAGTTAATTAAAAAGTTCCGCACAAATATTATTTTACGATACAAACTTTGCTTTTAGGGACAAACCACATCCACTGCCACAAAGGCAAACTTTACTGGGAGGTACAAACTTTATTTCAAATAGAACAAACTTTATTTTGCAGAGAACAAACTTTATTTCACTTAGACTGGCTACACAATCTCTGTATGCTCCTTAGAACTGATTTGTCGCTAATACAGAGACTTGTTGCCAAACAGTGTCTGAAATCGGAATAACTTGATAGCCTCGTTTTCATAAGCGCTACATGCGTAAAACGCGGACCACGGAATTAGTATTTTGGTTGTTGTTGCTGCTGTGATCAGTAATCATCAAAATATGACTCAAGAAAACAACACATTGATACCAAGTTTCATTCATGTGAATTTGAAAGAATTTTAGACAGTTTATGACTCTGACAAAATTGAGCATGGACAGTGAACATAAATTTGAAATTTCAGAGGAGTTTCAGTTTCATATATATATATAAATTCACCACGGAGAGAATTATTTAAAGGAGGAGCTCTCTCAATAGGTAAACTAATCGAGGAGAGAGCCCCCCCCTATCAAAGTGACCAAAGATAATGTGACCAAAGTTCAGAGTGACCAAAGATAAAGGAAGGAACCAAAGACTTGACAAGATTAGACATTTCATCATCATTATACATTATCATTAGCAATCAGTTAAGTGGTATCTGAAGGACTGAAGTACAAGGAATTTTCAAGGGAACTGTTCTTTATATTTGCTCCAAGTGATTTGCTGCATCAGATAGACAAACTCTCTCCAAGAAAAGTGCCACCTAAATGCATACTGATGCGAGGTCTGATAATAATGAAGCAGATATCTTGCTTTAAACAAACCCCTATGAATTAAGAACATCAACATCAATGTGATAAAGTAACAAGTACTTGTTAAATCACAAGCAAAAAATTATATCACCCTTTCCTTTTCGTATGTGATCCAAACACGGGGTGGGGGGGGGGGGGGGGGTTGGATCACATATGGAACTTATAAAGATTCTAAACTTCTAAAATATCTAAGATTGTTTTATTTGGCAGATCAAATGCATTCAAACCAAAACAACTGTTAAGGTGATAAAGTACAACAGCCCAACATTGCCAAGTAACATGCTTGCAGTTAGATAATATTAGAAATTCAAGGCCCCCGACGAGATCAGAAAAGTGGGGGGGGGGCAGGCCAAACTTGATACAAAAAATTACCACAACACAATAACATGATGATGAGCTGCCTTTCAAAACGGCATGATTTGCAAACGTGTGGGGGGGGGGGCGTGGCCCCCCGGCCCCCCGGTCCCCAAGTCATCGGAGGCCCTGAAATTGAAATACACGAGCCAAATGTAAACGAAAAAATCACTAACCTGAACTTAGAGTAGGCCTACACTACACTGCAGTGTACTGACAGACTGACACTCACTGCTGTCTTGAAAATGCCTCTCAAGTATCACAACAGCATTACATTTTGCCATTTCCTGTTAGAGCACAAACAAATATCTCTTCCCAGTGCCCACTTCATCATGCCAAATGGCTAGCTAAATTCCTTCAGCTTCATTTACTTCTGCTCTTCAGGTCGATCAAGCTGCGACGACAGCGCCGGTCGCCATTCTTGAAAAACTCAGACCAAACAGGCCTCTACTTCAAAGGGAGGTTTTCCAGTAAAAATAAGTAAAGAGAGAAAAAGTTGATTGGCTACAAAAAAATTTTCTATTGTTTTAGCCGAAATGCTCCAATCAGATTACAATCAGGTTTTTCGTTCTGAAAATTCCGATTTGAGACACTCTCTGGCAACTAGTCCCTCATTGAGCTGGCCATCAGCAACAACAACAACAGCGAAATCGAGGGACTAGTGTAGCTAGTCTAGGACAAAAAAGACACAAAACTATCAATTTTCAACAAACAAACAAAGCTCTTAACGCAAAATGAATGAATTTTAACACGAGAACTTTATCATACATATCTAAATCCAAGAACATCTTGTTAATCGCATCTAGTTAAGTTACAGTTTGCGATTCTTCGGAATGGGCCTAAGTCGGAGAAGGGCACAAAAATGTCGTTTTTCCAGAAAATCCATTCATGCGATTGACAAGATGTTTTTGGATTTAGATATGTATGATAAAGTTCTCGTCTTGAAATTCATTCATTTTGCGTTAAGAGCTTTGTTTGTTTGTTGAAAATTGTTCGTTGTGTTTTTTTAAATCTGAGTCTGGAAAATGAAACTGCGTCTGGACGAATATTCGTCTAACTCGTATGTGGTTCCATTTTGTCCTCCATTTTGAAGCGAAAAGACAATGAAGGGCCTCGTTTCCATTTTAGAAGCCAAATAAAGTTTGTCCCTCGAAATAAAGTTTGTCCCTTGAAATAAAGTTTGCCCTCTGCGAAATAAACTTTGTCTCGCAAAGTAAAGTTTGTCCTCTGAAATAAAGTTTGTCCCTCAAAATAAAGTTTGTCCATCGAAATAAAGTTTGTCCTCTGCGAAATAAAGTTTGTTCTCTGCGAAATAAAGTTTGTTCTCTGCAAAATAAAATTTGTTCTATCTAAAATAAAGTTGTAAAGTTTGTACCTCCCAATAAAGTTTGCCTTTGTGGCAGTGGATGTTGTTTGTCCCTAAAAGCAAAGTTTGTATCGTAAAATAAGATTTGTCCGGAACTTTTTAATTAACTTTGTCTGGCCGCTATGGGCTTCCGTATTTAGAGGTGACTGAGGTCAAGGATAAGAGAGTTAAAAGCGGGGTTGAAATCAACAATATTTTGAAATCAATCATTTTCAATGAAATTAGAATTTGTTTTGTAACTTTCCGGTCTTCTGGGAAATGAAATGATATTGTGGCAAACTGGTGAACGGCTTGAAAAGTTTTTGATGTATTAAAACGATCAATTCTGCCGCGGTCTGACCAGGGCGCTACGGCCTAATTTAGGCGTTCAAGACATGTCCGTAATTGTGAGGTTCCAGCATGACAAAAAGGAAGCGGATGATACAGATCTCACTGTGAGGTTTGTAGCACGAGTTGAGAAGCCTATTTAAGGTGAGTTCCTCTCCAAAACTTCTTTGACCTCGCGGAAAATCTTCGTTTTCTGAAGAGTGGACGGACCAGGGCGACACCGCTCTAGATGCTTACAGCTATTGCGTTATATCTCCAAAATGAGAATTCCTGTCTTAGTTTAGAAAATATTGGAGTTTGAAAAAATTTCGGTTAAATTTAGGCCAACAAAAGTTCATTTTCTTGAAACTGCAAGCCGAAGTTCAAGACGAGAAAAAGACAAGTTTATTTCGTCAACAATTGGCGAAAGGTGGCAAATAGGACAAAACGACATCGAGGAATCCAAAACTTTCAACAAAATTTCCATGAAACAAAGGGCAAACGTTAAATTTATGATAAAGTCTGCTTACCTGCTGTGCTGAATCCCGAGTTTGTAAACAGAGTTGTCCACGGTCTTTGAAAAATATGAAAAACCAAGGGGCTCTGAGTTCAAAATGCTAAAAGAACTTGAAAGAGCGAAGATACAGCTATTGCGTTATATCTCGATATTTTGCTTTGGGACACTTGGGACGCCTGCTGACGCCATTTATCACAAAATTTTACTTTCGCGCCACAGCTTTCTTGCAAGAGAGGCCGGAAGTGACGTCAGAATTCAGGCTTGGTGTTGTCGGGCGTGGTAATTCTTTGGAATAAAAGTAAATATAGTTTCATACACCATGTACTTAGGGTTGTTTTCGATATTTTTTCGAAATGGGATCGTTTGGTTGAGCTTTGCTGACTCCAATCAAGACAAACAATGAACTTACTACGCAGAAAATTTAAATATTATTTTCCTTAATCCAGAATCTCTTTTTATTTGAAAACTTTTCGATTCTGATGAAGATGATCTACATTATGAGAAGAAAATATGCACCTAGCTAAACTAACAAACACACAGTTTCAACATGACTTGCAAAGCAGCATTGCTTATGTTTGAGGCACGTCTGAGGCCTTCTAATAAAATATGATTCTGACCAATCCCTTGGAGAAGGGGCGCCAAAATTGATCTGGCCACCCCAGTGGAAAACGGCCCACCACGCCACTGCCTATCGTATTCATTTTGTGCCGGTATAGTGTAAACAGCGATTCCGGTTTTGACAGAAAAACCAATACGGCACAGTTTCATGCCGTATTCATTTCGATTCATTTCGTACCGGCATAGTGTAAACGGGGTCTAACTCTTGTACGCATTATGCGAATTAGACATCTGATTCGCTATTCAAAACAAGACTTACCTCTAAAACTACATCACAATTCGCATAAAGCAGCCAGTCATGGCCAATCAAAATTTGATACCTTCTTACCCCCGGGGACATACCTTTATTTTCGACTAGCACATCATTCACTTCCTTCCCTTTCTCTCTTCTAAACTCTTCAAATGCGTCTTCTTTAGGCGGGGGTGTCCTAGGCTCAGGAGGCGCAGGAGGCGTAGCCAGAGTATCATCAACAGATGTCAATTGCTTTGTGTTATCAATCGGTGAGGGTGTTCTCTTTGAGTCAAATCCGCTGTCGTGTTTTCTGAGGTCTTTCCGACTTCCTTTTCTTACCTGTCGATCAAAATGAGACTAGTTTCACATGACACCGGCGCAATTTAAAAACGGTGATCAACGTCGGTGATAAATCTGAAGGTAACAAGAACGGAACAATTTGAAAACGGTAGGAAATTTGGCCATAACAATATTCTTTGCAATCTCCCATATAATTTACTGTCAAAGAAATGCATGGATAAGCCTCGTTTTATGAAAGCGTCGAAAGAGAGAGGCAATTCATCACTGATTCAAAGAAGCATACGAGATTTTTTCAGAACAAGAGGATTTTTGCGGATTTTGATAGATGTTTCTTGAAAACAAAAGGATTTTTGCCAAATGAGTACAAGATTTTTTGGAGTGAAATGCCCCTCGGTCGAAAGTTGCTCCATTTTTTAATGTTGACACGAAGCCATTTTCAATATGTGCCGGTTGAAGTTCCATTTCAAAATCTAGTATTTTCAGAATCTGCCAGCAAAATGTGCCGTTTTCGAGTAAACGGGATACCTGGCCTGTGCAACACATTGGTGACCGTTTTCAAATTGTGCTGGTGATGCAAAAGGCTGAATCAGTGGCGTGCTGGGGATGAGATCGCAGGGGGGGGCAATAGGTCAAAATGGCGCCCCTTTCTAGACTTATGACTTATCGTCCCTTGTTTCCCCGTGTTCTTTGATTTGCTGATATCAGTTGCTCAATAGGGACTCATACCATTACTCTTATAAAGTGGGTCCCCTGTTTCAAAACGGCGTAAACAAGCGGGAGTTCTCGTACACACAACAAAATCGCTTGGAGCTTAAACATTGAAAAGTAAACTTTTAGTACAAAAAATAATGTTTTCCTGACCTACCCATCACAGACAATATACCTTTCAAGCAGTAATCTTCCTCTGTAGAAACAAAATAGATCCATCGCAGCTACGAGAACTCTAGGCCGTATCAACCGTTTTTTGGATGCAACAACAACAGCTGTCTAAATAGCAATTACAACAGTTGTCCTTATTGGTTGAAAACTAAATTCTAGCAATTTGATGGGTAAATCTATGTGGGCCTAAAGGGGGCCCACTTTGTAAGAGTAATGGTATGAGTCCCTTTGACCAAGTGATAGCAGCGTTAGCTGAATTCGTCTATTCCAGTTCATTTGTTCATACCAATACAGATTTTCTTTGCAAGGGAAGCAAGTCAATGCCAGTTTTTCATGATAAAATGCTATTGAAAGTTCTCGAAAACTTCTTTCTAATTCTAAACTGTCAATGAGCTCGTCTTTGTCGAGGGAGAGAAAAATCTTTTTTCCAAACGCCATCATCAGAAGGCCCTCAAGGAGCTCTTGAACCATCGTTGAGCGTATCCGCGACGTGGAAAACGAATGCTCAGCGGTTGATGAGCTCACAGGAATGGCAATTGCAATAGCATAAACGTGCCCTAAGATGGGATATGCATCCATGAGATGGTACGTGGGATGACATAGCAGCTGCAAGGCATCAGAAAAGGATGGCAGCTTGCTCTTTTCGTCAATTTGCTTTCTGTGTATCGCACCTGGCCAATCAAAAATCTTCATCATAATCATCATAGTCATCATGTATTCGTTGGTTCGTTTTCTGTTTGGCTGGTCTACACATCAAAATCAAATTCGACGTTTGATAATTGTGTGATTACGCAAAAGATAATGACGTGAGAAGTACCGGGTGTCCCAAAAAAATGTATACGGATTTGGTTGACTCTAGCGCTGTGAATTTAGCTTTAATCAATGGCTAATTACTCTCAAAATGTTCCTCGATAGTTAACTTGAACATAGATACCTCGTTTGTTGGTATTGGTGCTTTGAGAGCAGAAATATCAATCTTGAAAGCTCAAATTTATTTTCCTGCAAACCAGAGCTTTAGCCTTTTGGCCTATTTCTTAAGGAACAGATATAAATCAACGAGAGCCTTGATAAAATTGGAACAATATTAGATCTTGTATTATTACGTTTTCCAGAAGTCACCCCCCCCCCCCCCCTCAGTCACCCATTAGGATGTTTCTTAATTTTTCACTAATTTCAGTTCTTAATTTCGATGTGGTTCAGGAATTTGCTTAGGCCAAAAGGCCAAAGCTCTGGTTTGCAAGTGGACGCAAATTTGAGCTTTCAAGATTGATATTTCTGCTCTTAAAGCACCAATACCAACAAACGAGGTATCTATGTTCAAGTTAACTATCGAGGAACATTTTGAGAGTAATTAGCCATTGATTAAAGCTAAATTCACATCGCTGGAGTCAACCAAATCTGTATACATTTTTTTGGGACACCTGGTATTAAACAGCGCCTTCTTTGAGTTTCCATTTGATATCCTAGTATCATTGCGATGTTTAAAGAAGTTCTCTTCGTTCACTAACTAATTGATCAGGGCGCCTTCGGCGCCCCCTAAGATAGACATTCTCTCTGGCGCCCCTCAAACTCGACCAGCAGGGGGGCAGTTGCCCCCCCTGCCCCCCCCTGCCAGCACGCCACTTGCTGAACTTATATGTCGTTTAGAGAATAGTTGTCTTTCAGGGAATACGAATAGGAGTTCAGCCATTTGTATCACATCTAAAATTTTGACTGGAAAAATAGGCCGTTTCTTTCTCATGCCATCTAAGGCTTGAACCCGGGGGAGGTACTTGACTTTCAATTGTACGGGGGTGTGCACTCCAAGAAAAAATATTTTCACCTGGCTTTAGAACTTTTACCTCGAAATGATAGCCAGCTTTAGAAAAAATCGGCGAAAAGTATACTCCAAAACGTAAAACTTCGTCAAAAAACAATGAAATAACAATTTTAACAACCGACTTTAGAAAAATTGCCTTCTTTTCATACCCGGCGGTAGAAAAAAGAGGCGAAAACGATACCCGGAAAGGAGTGCACATCCCGTCAGCAAATTATACCAAGTAACCCCCCGGGGGCTTGAATTTGAGCAGGTTTATCGATCTTCTTTTCGACATGAAAACGCCGTGGTAAAACCAGCATATGAGTCAAATCTTTCAATAGGGCACAGGGAAACCCGCAAATCTTCCAATTTCACGCTTATAAGCCAATGATATCGTCGTATTCCAATCACATGACTGAAAATAAGGCTTCCGAGATAAATTTTCGAGTACCTTCACGAAAATAAAAATGGATATTCGAGTAATAAAGATACAGAGCTGGTTTTACCACGAATCGATTCGAGAGGCCCCACTCCACATTTGTTTTTCTGCATTTGGTTGAAATTTTATCAGGGATCGGCGTTACATCGAATTTTATTCCTTCGAAAATTGGCCTATGTTCAAGAATTCTTCAGGAACGCTACAAATAAGATATAACTTTCAAAATTTCACATGTTACGTGAATTATGTCCAGGAATAACATGAAGGTATTTGTTTGTGTGATTTTCGAAAATCCTAGAGGAATCAAAGCTATTTGCTGCGAAGAAAGCTAATGGGCCTACCTTCACCCGCCGCAGAATCCCAGTAATCGGCATTAAATCACTCTTTTTCGCAATAATAACCAGCGGATACATTAACGAATAACTTCACCACAAATTCCATTTCTTTCCACCATTTTATCATCGATAATTTCGATAAAATGTGACAAGACTTTACAGCCTCTGCAGCAAACCGTCCAACTACCGTCGATTCATAGTTTTCTTGTTGCAAACACCAGGAAAGCTTGCATAAAACAAAAGGTTGTGCAAGGCTCAGATCTCCCATATGACACAGCAAAATGTTACCATTGATAATAGATTGTACACCTTTGAGAATAGATTGCAGGGGAAATTTCTTTACACAAATTATGTACTTTTCCGATGTGACAAAGAAATTTGCAATCTTTGAGAAATGTTTTATTTTCTCTTTATTTTGCAAGGATAGAAAGACTTTAGGAGTGTGCAATCTATTCTCAAAGGTATCATTTTGTTGTGTCATATGGGAGACCTAAGTCTTGCAAAACCTTTTGTTTTATGCAAGTCTTGCAAGACTTCCAACGTGTTTGCAACAAGAAAACTTTGAATCGACGATAGTTTGGACGGTTTGCTGCAGAAGCTGTAAAGTCTTGTCACATTTTATCGAAATTATTGATTATTAAATGGCGGAAAGAAATTGGATTTGTGGTGAAGTTATTCGTTAATGTATCCGCTTGTTATTATTGCGAAAAAGAGTGATTTAATGCCGATTACTGGGATTCTGCGGCGGGTGAAGGTAGGCCCATTAGCTTTCTTCGCAGCAAATAGCTTTAATTCCTCTAGGATTTTCGAAAATCACACAAACAAATACCTTCATGTTATTCCTGGACATAATTCACGTAACATGTGAAATTTTGAAAGCTATATCTTATTTGTAGCGTTCCTGAAGAATTCTTGAACATAGGCCAATTTTCGAAGGAATGAAACTCGATGTAACGCCGATCCCTGACGAGATTTTAACCAAATGCAGAAAAACAAATGTGGATTGGGGCCTCTCGAATCGATTCGTGGTAAAACCAGCTCTGTATCTTTATTACTCGAATATCCATTTTTATTTTCGTGAAGGTACTCGAAAATTTATCTCGAAAGCCTTATTTTCAGTCATGTGATCGGAATACGGCGATATCATTGGCTTATAAGCGTGAAATTGGAAGATTTGCGGGTTTCCCTGTGCCCTATTGAAAGATTTGACTCATATGCTGGTAAAACCACATTTTTTTTTTATAAATCAATAGAATTTTACAATACATATTACGGTCTACACTACTTACAAGAATTACTTTACAATACTACTGGGACAAATACCCACGGGGAGCAAAAGGCTGTGTCTACCCCAAGGGAATTAACATAGATAAGAGAAAGAAAAACTACTTAATCTTAAAGAACACTACTAAAACAACACATACGGATAATAAGAACGATTGATACCTAAGTCTGCTGCATATTAGACGTCAGATCTAAGTGATGGCAAGGAAAGGTAACTGGTGGAGAAAACTTATCTTGAAGTTTCTTTAAGTATGAAAAAAAACCACCATGCACCTGCCGTCCAATATGCAACAGACTTACAAACTTAAAGAGACAAAAAAGAAACAGACGGGGATTTAGTGGTTACGTGGTGTACATCTTTCGTTAGAAGCGACCTTACTCAAACCGTCCAGTTTCGCGGATGAACTGTATAGTCAAGTTGAGAATAATTCTATTGAGGTCGTAAGAGAACTTTTCATCGCCGTACAGTAAAAGCTGAGTTAGGACCTTATTTGAAAAATTACTATGTCCAAACGGTCGTAATACATCAAAGACTCCAGCGAGAAGATCTCGTCGTTGAGCATCCAAAGAATTTCCCGAGTTGGTCATAACCATAAAATCTATAAAGCAGCAGTTGCTGTAGCCAAAACAACCCAAAGCTTTCTTGGCTTTCTTGCAATAATTACCAAACCTTCCTCAAATCCTCAAACAAACACTGACAAGCAAAGCAAATCTTCCTCCCGCTCGCAGCCGTGGAGGCATGAATCTTTCTGGGCTCTGCTTCATTGTTTCAAGCTTCAAACTTCTCACTACATTTTGAATTTAATTTGCTTACCTTTCTTGGAGTGTAAGGACATGATGTTCCATGATGAGCTTTCACATGGCTAGGGGCGTTGCCAATACCAAAACTTTGCCCATCTGGTTCACCAACCTGTGCATCAACTCCTTGCAAGTGAGCGGAACTTCCAGCCTTACCACGCGCACCTGGAGAACAAGAACAGATTTTTTAACACAATAGCAAACAAAGCACCAGCTACTTTTGATTGACACTGTGATTAGCGACTGCAGACAAAGGAAATTCATTCAACCAATTGAAAAAAAAAACAAATCTGCAAAAGTTTTCTTGAAGCCAGTGGGGCAAACTCTCGTCTTGTGGATGCGAAAGGTGACTTTTAAGGGAAGTACGAGTTTATAATGAAAGGAGAGCGACAAATTCCCACGAAGAAGCCATTTTTCGGATTAATATGAACTTTGAGTCTTAGATGGTAAAAGATCTTCATCACAGACATCGAAGAACAAACTGAATGGGTGGGCTTTGTAATTTCATCATCAACGTTATTAGATGTTAATGCGACATGCATGTCGTCTGCATACATACTGGACCTAGAGAGCTCTAAACATTTTTCAAAATTATTCAGGCAAATGATAAATAGGAGTGGCCCCAAGCATGACCATTGTGGTATGTCACATGCTACCAATCTAGCACCGCCACAGTATCAAAATGCTGGTAGGATGACGACGATGAGAATGATTGAAGACCATATGTGCAAATCACCAATCTTTCAAATCATTCTTTAACGCAGCTTTTATTGTATGGTGATGAAGACCTATTTAATGAGTTGAACAGAAATGTACTCGAATTAACTTTACGCTTCATCCACGAAACTGGTCGGTTTGATTAAGATCTATTGAGAATTCAGCCATGTACTAAGCAATCAACAAGTCCCGTATCGCTAGTGTTTCTTTTCTTTGTAAATTCTGTTTCACATCAGATGGTCAGGCATTTTACTTTCCTAGATCTACATCAAATGAGTTGCACTCGTTGCATCAACAAATTCATCGCAACACTGACCTGACATCTGGAGTGAAACTGAATCTAGTATAGTATCCTTTAATTTATAAATGTTCGTAGTGTGATTGTATACGGTTTAACGTTTCGTGCTTTTAGATATTGGACATGGGGTAGTCATAGTCTTTTCGCTCCCAATGGTATCATACCTGTAGTGTCGTATAGTAATTAGAATTAGGTATAGTAGAATGTAAAGTATCTTGTAAAATTTAATATTTTGAAAAAAAAAGAATGATGATCATGATGATGATTATATTTACCTTTCGCTGATAGACCTCTTTTGAAAAGTTTGACAGGGGCTTCAATCTTTTCTTGCGCTACAGTTGCCTGTCTTTCTTGCAATGCGTGTTTCTCTTCTTCAGTTTGCTCGACGTGCAATTTGAATTGTTTGAAAACTTCTCTGACTTGGCGAAAACTTAAAATGTCAATTTCTTCAATTTGTCCATCAATATACTGTCGAACTTGGTTTTTGACCTCGCTTACTTGCGTTTCAGAAAGAGGCTCATATGTAATCTGACCTCTGTTGGAGAGTGAGTCATACATCGAAAGCTCATTGCGTAGAGAATTAATTTCTTTCTGCAGTGATTTGCAAACTTTGATAGGATCGTAAATGACATTGATAGCTGGTTGATATGGAATGCACTTTACTCTATTTCCGAATCGAAGCGTAGAGAACTGCAAAAAAGAGATCGAAGTTCATTTTATAAGAAACTAGTACTACGATGACCAAAAATTTAAGAAACTCTAGTACTACGCTCAAGAACAGTTAAGAACCTCTAAAACTTTATTTCTGTATGTCTCTCTTATTCTATGTCTCTCTAACAAAGGTACCTTCGTCTTTTCTTGACTTTTAACTGCAAAATTGGTAAATTTTTGCGTTGATGTGCATGGATTCTTCTTGATGACAATGTCAATGCAAAATGGAAGCCCTTTGGCGAGAAGAAGGCTCAACTTCGAACAATACCGCAATTTAGGCCCAAACAAATAAGAAACTAATTAAGAAACTTTAACTATTAAAACACCGAAATTTTCATACGAAATTAAGAAACTTTTAGTACTAAGTGCTGATCCAAGTTTCTTATAAAAGAAACGTGTATCGGATTTTTTTGCGAGGAAAGGAAAGGAGAAACGAAAAGGAGAAACAATGGATATCAATCATGTTGAGATTGGAAAGTGGTCAACAAAATTGCCATAGCACACACACATTAAGGACAGTGTCACGAACTTCAAAATTTTATTTTTGCTCTGTCGTACTCAATGACTGTTACTGCGCCTGTGTAAGATTTTTACTTAGCTGCCAGTCTGAAAATTGTATGTAATTTGTGAACACTCAATTCTTCCATTATATGTGAATGCGAACACGAATTTCTTTCGTATTCTGCCAAGTGATTTTTCGTGATTTCTTCTTTTGGTCAGAGCGAATCGACATCAAGGTAGCAAAAAGCATTGTGCAATATTCACGATTAAAAGTATCGAAAACTAATTTCGTCTCAAAGGAAACTGTGGGGCGGGCTGTGGTGATGGGCGTCAGCAGCATAGGTTCCAAATCTTTAAAAAGGTTGATGTAAAATTTAATGACCTATTTCTTTGAACCGAATGGCTTCAAACAAACTTCAGCTGTTTTGCTATAATTCTACCGTTGGATTTTTTATAAATCTGCGATATTTTCAGGTTTAGAATGTCCCTTCTTTTTCAAGAATTAGAAAAAATTTTCAAAAAAACTTAAAACCATCGTAATTTCTAAACTGCTTGACGCAACATGAAATGATTTTTGAAGAAAACCATAGTTTATCAATGTTTATAATATGGTATCAATCAAAAGTCTATCACTCTTCTGGTTTATGATTTAGAAATTTGATGACGTCACAACATCGAATGAGCTATAATATAAAATACGTTGTAATTTCGAAAAATGTTGAAAATTTCTTAAAAGCCAAGGGTAGAATTATAGGTAAGTAGCTAAAGTTTCTTTCAAGCCATTCCACTAGAAGAAGTAGGTCCTAGAATTTTACACCCACATTTTTATGCCGATTTAAAGATTTGGAACATATGCTGGCGTTAGCAGTAAAATATATTTTGGGTATTAGGGGTATTATACAGAAGGAAGAAAGTATTTATCAATCAAATTCCTCAAACACAAATATTGACCATGCTGAAAGGAGAAGCTAATGCTTCCGAGTGGTTGGAATTGCTATCACAAGTCCATCTCTCGTGGAAAGGGCAGGGAAAGCGCAAGTCTTTCTCTAAAGGCTGATCCCTCCATTTCACACTTCTGACTTTTTCCTGAGAGAGAGAGAGAGAGACTTATAGCAAGTCCAGTAAATGGTAATTCATGGCTAATATCTCTAATGTTATATTTACCGTCTCTTCAAGCTGTCCAAACTCGCCCCAAATATTCCCAATCATTACAGTTTGGCATGATCCACCAATAGAGTCTTTCAGCACATGAGTAAGCTTGCTTTGTCTATACGGTACATGGTCTCTCTTCTGATCACCAAGAGCAATTACGACTTGTTCTAAGAATGTCAATGATTTGTTGATATGCATAGCCTCTTCTTGAGCTCTTCCTTCTGCTAGTGTCTTCCCAATTCTTTCAGAGCCAGCAAGATCCACGAGGTTCAATTTGGATATAGTGTAGCCTTCAATGGACATTGTTCTTGATCGCAATTCAATGAATATTGAGAAAATGCAATGCGATCTTGAAGAGAATTTGTTCAACTGATGGTGGCTGATAATCCTGTTACTTTCACCCTGAAGAAAATATTTTCTAGTGAGTTTTATTAGCAATTACCCTCGGTACCAGACTCTCTAATTAAGAATCTGGTACCCAGGGTAATTTTTGTAATAATTGGCAAAAAGATTAATGACAACTTGTAGTCTAGACTTACCACATGCTTCGTTATACAACTGCTACGCACAGGCCCCTGGCTACGCACCACCACTCAATAGGGAACTAATTTTATGCCTGATCAGTGGTGGATTTAAGGGGCAAGTGGGGGCAACTTCCTCGACCGTAAAAAGGACCAACCTTTTAAGCTCTGTTTGCATAGCTGATAGATCTTTCTTAGAAAACCTTTAATATTCATTCAGGGATCGATGCATTTAGCTCAGTCAGAGCTTGCTATGTTGTAGTTTGTTCATTAAAATGTTGTATGTTGGTGGGTCTAAAGCTAAAATAAACGGGTGCTGTAAGATTTTGGAATACATGAAATTACCTCAAAGAGCAAACTGAGTGCCTCTTCTTCAGTTTGTGCCGGATGACATGAAAGTCCTTTGACATTTGTAGAACCATTATCTTCTTCAGCAACTACGAGTTGCTCTGGTGCAACCGAACTATTCCCTGATGTTTCAAGGAGATCGTAAATATTGTCTCGATAAATTTGCATGTATGAAATCCTGATGCTTATATCGTAGTCATGTCGTTCCTTGATCTCTTTGTACATCTGCGTGAGTGCCCTTGGTATGATTCCTCTGTGTTTGAAATCATTTTTGCCAGTCATTGTAAATGTCTTGCCAGCTCCGGTCTCTCCATATGCAAACAAGGTACCATTGTACCCATCTAAAGCCCTTGTCACAAGTTCGGAAGCACATTTTTTGAATGTGGTATCTTGACTTGCATTGTGTAGAACGCCATCGAATCTATTGAAAAATGACATGTAGTAAAGATATTTGTGTAGATACAAGAAACCAACAAATACAGGTAATTTCTATAAGACTACCCTAACCCTAACCCTAACCCTAACCCTAACCCTAGCTAACCCTAACTTACCCTCAAAAGCACCTTTTCAAAAACCTAACGGCTAGAGTGCAGTTTAGTGGGCGGCATTCGAATGTTGTGTTGTTGTTTGTCATACGGTAAGGGTTAGGGTTACTTTCAGAAAAGCATTTTCGGCGTAATTTAGCGTTAGAAAGGGTAAGTTAGGGTTAGGGTTTGGGTTAGGGTCAGTTAGGGTTAGTTTAGGGTTAGGATTGGAACATGACATTTAGCGCCGCCCGCTAAACTGCACTTGTCCCAACCTAACCCTGACTCTAACCCTTACCCCGTGACACAAACGTCCCGATATTGAAAGCTGGCCCGCTAAAGTGCGACTAGCCAAAGTTGCTATAAGAAACGGGACGACTGTACTTTAGCGGGCCAATAGTTATTTTACAGACTATACAACACTACAGGGACGTGACCACAAGGAGCAAAAGATAATGACTACCAGGTGGACATTAACATAAAGACATGCAAAAAATAGTAACTAAATAAACAACTACAAAAAGCTACAAATGCGATAAATTACTGATAAATACTAGAATCCGTTTCACATTGGATGTCAGGCCAGCATAGTAGTATGATGCTGAGCAATAGGAACCCCGGACGAGAGAACAACAACGACAGCAGTTGCTACCGCTACTGATCCCCCTCCAGAGTCCCCAACGCTCATCAAATTGCGCATATGCTGTCAGCTCTGGGTTTCTGATTCGCAATATCAATGGTCCGAAATACTGTCACTTTTGTGTGGATGAATTTTCATTCACCCTTGATGTGCCTAACATAAAATGTGAAACAGACTTACAAAATATACGGAGAAAAGTGTACATAGTGGTTGTGTGGCGTAAAAACGATTGTTTGAAGTTATCCAAGCCGACCTGTTTTGTGGATGAAACTTAGAGTCTGTTCGAGTATATTTTTATTCACTTCGTCAGAAAATTCTTTATTACCATACAATAAGTATTGAACCAGAACATTGTTTGGAAGGGCGTCGATTTGGACAAATGGTCGCAACAATTCTGAAACTCCAGCGAGAAGATCTTGCCGTTGAATATCGAATGAAGGGCAAAGCAACAAAAAGTGCTCCGTATCCTCAAGGCCATCATTCGTTGGGCACATTGGATTCACTGTATCCCTAAAATTGTGATTGAATTTGTGAAAATTCAATTTGCTGAGACCGACCCTGATTTGTAAAAGATAACCTAAGCCTATTGGGTCATGAATACCGAAAACAGACTTTGCACGGGGACGAATCATTGACAGAAGCTTTGTTTTAAAGACAGCGACAGAAGGTGCAAGTCTGATTGCTGGATCAAGTTTATTCCATTCAGAGATGCAATTGGGATAGAAACTTGATAGAAATTTTTCTGTTCTTGCCCTTATTCGCCCAATAACATCCCGGTTGCGAAGAGAGTAGTTTGGCTGTTGAAGAAGTGGGATTGGCTCCTTTGTATACAATGGAGTGAGGTTATTTATGATCTTATAGAATAAAGTAAGGCGTCTACTCCATCTACGGGAACTTAGTGACTCCCAGCCAAGCTCTGCATACAGTTTTTCTCGTGATGATCCTCTCCATGTTCCTGTTACAGCAAGTGCAGCAGAATATTGGACAGATTCTAATTTTTCCATTAAATTTGGTAAAATGATGTTTTGACTGAATTCACATACGTTAGCTGGAATATGATAAATAACATCCCCGTAGTCCAGGTGGGGTCGTACATAAAGTTTATACAATTCATTTAGGGTATTCCTGGGTAAATATTTGGAGAGATACTTTAGCAAACCAATGCCCTTTCTCGTTTTAGAGATAGCAGCTTTAATATGAGATGAGAAAGAAAGTTTTGATTCCAAGATAATGCCTAGGTGTTTATGTTCATTGACTTATTTTACGGGTATGTTATTAAAGAGGATCACTGGATGATCTATTTCATTTCGTTTCCTTGAAAATTGTAGCTCAACAGCTTGCTTTTGCGGATCGGGATTGAAAGACATCCTCCAATCATGGGCCCACTGGCTTATCAGTTGTAAGTCATGGTTCATGTGTTGTGCAGCTTCGTTAGCTTCTCGGGCAACCGTAAACAAGGACGTATCATCGGCAAAAAGTTTAACATGACATTTTAAATCTGCAGTGAGATCATTTATATACACAAGAAAGAATAATGGTCCTAAGATAGAACCCTGGGGCACTCCTGCTAAAATATCCCCCCAATTAGAACACTGCCCATTCAAAACAGTTCGCTGTTTTCAATCCTTAAGAAAACTTTGGATAAGAGAGAGAAGTTGTCCAGAGACACCACATCGTTTCAGTTTATGAATAAGACCATCGTGCCATACTCTGTCAAATGCTTTCGAAATGTCGAGGTACACAGAACGAATATCGAGTGGGGGATTACAGTCAAATGCCTCAAAAATTGTATGCGTTATGGAAATCAATTGGTTGACTGTAGAGTCACCGGGACGAAAGCCTGACTGATTGGGGTTAAGTAAATCACACGAAATAAGATGTGTGTATAAAGAATCGTACACAAGCTTTTCAAGCATTTTCCCAAAAATTGGTAGAAGAGAAATAGGACGGTAGTTACTCTTTAAATTTTTTTCGTTTTTCTTATGAACTGGGACTACATTTGCACATTTCCATATTTCAGGAAATACACCATGTTTCAAACAGTTCGTGAATATTATTTTAAGAGGAGTAACTAATGAAGCATCGCTTAGTTTTATCATTCTTATAGAAATACCATCCCAGCCATGTGCTTTGTTAGGATTAAGTGATCTTATGATTTTCAGTATCTTTTCCTCTGAGATGTCAAAATCCCCAATCAGGGTTGAAATTCCTTGGATATCTTGTGGAATCTCACTGCCAGTGTCGATGGTCGTGCATTGGAGGATGAAATAGTCATTAAATACCTGTGCCTTTTCAGTAAAATCCGTAATGAATAACCCATTCTCTAAAAGGGGTGGTATTATAGGAATCTTTGCCTTATTTAGAACAGTATTGATTAAAGACCAGTAGGTTTTGCTAGATGTCCCTGGATTTGCTAGGGTTTGCCCTGTCTTACGGAGGTAATTTTGTTTTGCATCATCAATCATTTTTGCACCTTCAGCTACCATATTTAGTATTCCTTCGAGCTTGTCTTCTGGCTGACCGTTCCTCACAAAGGTTTTGTAAGCATGATTCTTTTTCCTTAAAAATCTTTTGACAGCTGGTGTTATCCAGGGCAATTGGCGAGGCTGAATAGTTTTAGTTTGATTTGGAATGAAATTTGAATAAATGTTTAACAGCACTTCGTTTAGCAATTTGACCTGCTCATTGGGGCATTCAATTTTGTAGAGATGTTCGTGCCAATTAAACATCTCTATACTTTTCATAATGGCGACAAAATCAGCCTTGTCATAGTACCAAATCCTGCGGGTATAAGGAGGTCGTGCTATGTTCGAGACAGATAATTTTCCATAAACAATTTGATGATGACAATGCTCGTGTAGAGATGGATGGACACCAGATTCTATAACGAGGTTAGGCTGATCAGTTAGAATTAAATCAATGCAGGATTTAGAATCTCCCATCAAGTGCGTTGGTTCTGAAATCAGCTGATGAAGACCAAGGTCAGACGTTAACGGCTCAAACAGCTTTCCTTCGTTATTCTCAATATCATGTTCCCACCATTGGGTCGAGCGGCAGTTGAAGTCACCGGTGATAACAACGCAAAAAGGATTCTCAGCATGCAGTTTTGACAGCAACATCTCAAAATTAATCGTGAAATGATCAAATTCATTCTGATTTTGACTTGGACTTCTATAAATTACAACAAAAAAGTACTTTTTCTTGTTTAATTGGATCTCACAAACAACGCATTCTGGGAGAGTAACCAGGTCCGGACAATTTTCTGAAGGGAGAGAATCTCTTACGTAAAGCCCAACTGTATGTATTAGCCTCTTTTCACATTTTGTGGATGATTTTCTTTATGAAATGTATAGCCGTCAAGTGCAAGCCTATCTTCGTCAACGGTGCTGTCAATGTGAGTTTCTACAATAGCGATTAAGTCATAGTTACACACCGAGTTATATGCCTCAATAAGGGAAATTCTCAAAAAATCATGTGCAGCAATGCTATTCAAATTCCAACAGCAAAAATTAAATGTTTCAGGACCAGGATTAGTCTCAACATCCCCACTGAGCAGGATGGTCGCAAAAACCAACCATTGTGTATGAAGTGTGTAGCATGTCATACACGCAATGTAAAAATAGATATACTGGAAAAGATATTGCTTGACAACAAAATGCTTATGACGAATGAGACCAATGATACCGAGTGGGATTCGTTTGAGAAGTTCAACAGTCGTGTAAATTACTCCCCTCGCAAAGCGATGCATGCGGGCGTACAAAGGCAAAAAACAGAATAGTTATTGATGGTATGATGATGAATATGAGGATTTTGGGATGCTATAGTTTTGCATGAAGAAAAACACTCACGGAAATTTCCATTCCAAAACTTGATTGTGTAGGTATTTCCTTCTCTTATCTTTCTTGCAATGAACGGTCATTGACTTTTTATCATCATGAAGCTTGATGTAATCATCTGCAAAGGATGCGGTCGGTTTTATTCTCACAAAAACCTTTACTCGATTAGCCGGATCCATCCTTTCTCCAACTCTGCTTCTCTCCATTTACTTTGCACAACGTGGAACAGCAAATTCGAAAGATCGCGCACTTTTTTATTGCCGTTGGACCCTCATCTTCAAAATGAGGTTAAAAAGCTCCTCCGTAAAGTTCCGCAATTAAACAAAATGGCTGCAAGACAGTAAGCTGCGAGCAAAAACCAAACTCATAACAAAGTCAAAACGCGAAGATGTCTGGATTGTTCTATTTCGTTGTCGTTGGTGCACAAGATAACCCCGTTTACGAAGAAGAGTTCAATAGCAGCAGAGGCAGCTCAGACTCGCAATACAGGGTATGATTATTATGAAAAGAAAGTGAAGTGAACGCGTTCGAACAGACACAGTCACAGATTTTAGGCCCAACCCATTCCAACCAAAACACTTCTTCTGCTCTTGCAAGAAAGGAAAAAAGACACAGCACTTTCCAAAATTTTATGTCATCTTCAAGGTGTCATTGTGAATGTAAATTTGGCACCTATTACTATTCCAGCTTTGCTAAAAGATTTACACAGCAGATTTCAGAAGTTTGAATAGCTTTGAATAGTGTAATAAATGGAGTGTGTATTATTGTGTATTCTTTATTATAAGAAGGATTCTTTCTCCAGGTATTGCACTTTTCAACGAGATCTCCGGTGTGCAAGGAGATATTTCTTTTGTTCTCTATTGCTTATTTTGAATTGCCTATTGAAATCTCTAGTGTGCAAAGTGCCATACTCTGCACTTGTGTTTCTAATCTTGTAAATTGCTTGAGCTACTACTCTGCTTTGCATCTTCTTCAAAACATGGTGAGCCCAAATAAGGTTACTGTGTTTTTTATGGAGACTGCAACAATCAAAGATGACATTTAAAGTGTGCAGAAGGCAAAATTTCAAATCTGGTACATTTGTAAAGTGTAACACTTCATTCAGAGCAACTGTAATTTTTAGATTGTCTCTATGTTTTCTTTTGCCAGGGAAAAGATGATCATAGACATTTGAATCAATTCATTGTACATGCTGCTTTAGATATGGTTGATGAAGTCATGTGGACAATTAATACAATGTGAGCTGTTTACCTATTATACTGACTGATTATAGCAAGGGGTGTATCACTCCTTCAAAAAGCCTATGAGATTAATTAGAGATCAAAAGGATTTTTTGGAGATTGGGTTTCTCAGGGTCTTGAGCCTTGTTGTCTGAAAGGGTAGCTACATCACTTTTCTGCCTTTTCTCATCAAACTTCTTTCAAGTGACTCAGCTGCGGTCTTCTTCTTTTTTCACCCGGTTGGCTTAGCTTTCTTTTGGACTACACGGTTTGGACTTCAGGGGCTTGTTGGTGGTTTTCGTGGTGGCATCACCCTCACTGCTCTATAAGATGCAACTCTGCAAAAAATATTGTGTGGCTCTGCCACATTATATTGTGTTTGTATTGGATCGACAAAGGGATCTCTTTTGAAGGTATGTGAGAGTTGACGGAATGATATGCCCCTCGGATTATCATTGAGAGTTTGGCAGAAACTTTTGTACCATAATAAGGGATTACAGATCCCAATGGCAATTAGCTGGTTGCTTGATCCCAGCACATTGTGTTAAAAACTCACAATTTGACCTTCATGATAGAAGGTGTAAACTGAGTCGCTCTTTAAAAGGAGGAAATATAGAAGCATATAGGTCCCAAATTTTTTCTTTCAAAACATCAGTCAGAGCTGCCAAAACCTGGTATTTGCAGAATTTGACTTATTCAAAGAAGCAGCGAAAAGAACAACACATTTTTCTGTCTTTTTGCTTTGTCAGATTTAAAAGAAGCTCATGAAAGTAAACATTTTTAGTCTGTACTGAATGCAATCCCACTCAAAATACAAGCTTTACATGGAAAACTATTGAAGTTCTATTGCAAGAAAGAGGAAGCTACTGTAGATGCTTGTAGTAAATGAACATAAACCTTATAAAAAAGCAGAGCTTGATTTTAAAAATCATGTGAAATCTCATTCATTTCAAATTTACATGGGGTAGGAGCAAGTAAGGACAGTTGTTGCTGCTGAAATCCAAAGCTTATTCAAGGAAATGTTCTTTTTAGGTACTTAAAAGTTGTTGACAAATTTAATGAATGGTATGTGTCTGCATTTGTCACAGCTGGAGGTATGTGTCATATTTTCTTAAATAGCTATCATGTTTTATTGTTGTTAGTTGTTACACACATTGAAAATTTTTTTTTCATACTTAAAAGAAACTTCAAGATACGTTTTCTCCACCAGTTACCTTTCCTTGCCATCACTTAGATCTGACGTCTAATATGCAGCAGACTTAGGTATCAATCATTCCTATTATCCGTATGTGCTGTTTTAGTGGTGTTCTTTAAGTTTAAGTAGTTTTTCTTTCCTTTATCTATGTTAATTCCCTTGGGGTAGACACAGTCTTTTGCTCCCCGGGGGTATTTGTCTCAGTAGTATTGTAAAGTAATTCTTGTAAGTAGTGTAGACCATAATATGCATTGTAAAATTTTATTGATTTATAGAAAAAAATTGAAAATTGCCTGATGAAGATTTAAACTGTCTAAGCAGTGGGGAAATCTGGAGTGCTCCTTTGTAAATCATATTAATTTTTCCTCTCAACAATCATTGACATGCACTTTTTTGACATGCAAGACATACTTCGGTAAATTGCTTTTTATTCTAACATGGTTGATATTTGTTGAAGGTGCTCGGTTCATGATGCTACATGATGTGAAGAATGAAGATGGAATCAGAAATTTCTTTCAAGACGTATATGATTCATATACTAAGGTTTGTATTTGGATGACTCAATGATATGCTTGTACACACCTCAACAAACAAGTGCCATTTGTGGAAATTTTTCCAAACTTCATCATGCAAAATTTTCATACCCAGATTCAGCATTCAAGACATGGTTCACAGTGATCCAGAATGGCAAAATAGTGTAATAAATGCCGAAAAATGAAAGTTCTCAAAATCAGTCACGCTGTGGCTCATTTGAAAGAGCAATGATTGGCAGTCAAAATTAAAGAAGGATTATTAAATCGGACCTATGAGGGCCAAGATACAGATTTTTAAAGTTTCAAGAAATCATCAGTTTACAAATTTGAATTCAAAAAGACAATGAGCACTCGATTTAGGCTAACTTCAAAATTCAATTTATCTGCTCACACAACTCTGATTCTTTAACTTATTTTTTATAACATATTATCGAAAACAAGTCAAAAATTTTCGCGAATTTTGCGAATTACTGCAAGTACTATATTTGAGGATAAAAACTGATATTTAAGTAAAAACAGTTAAAAATCTAAAAGACGGGGTCAAACGGTGTCTTAGCAAAAAATGGTACAATTAACTGGAACATGTCCCGAGTGCGTGTGCCAAAGGATATCTTTGGGAACCTTCTGCAAAAAATTCTGTGGCCGTTTAGAATGTGTGGTCATTTCCTGAAACTGACATGTGGTCGTTTCTGAAACCAGTATTGACTGAATCATTATTTTAGATAATGCCCTAAACTCATTTCAAATTAAGGACAAGCCATTCAGCATGAACAAACTATGCTGGAACTGAACAGCATATCTATATGCTGGAATTTTGCTGAAACATTGTTCGTACTTTGTCAAAATGAAAGACATTAATTGTCTTTTCGATGAACGGGTCACATTGTAAAACATACATAAAATGATAGCGTGACGAAAGTGCATGGCAAAATTATGCATCTGCAAGCAAAGGTTGATAAAATATTCAAACCGATTTGCTTTGGAAGTATTGGCATTGATGAGAAAAATCTCCTATGCACACAGAAATGTTCTCAAGACTCTCGGATACATGTAGGAGAGAATTACGCAATACTAGATCTGATTTAGAAATTCCCATGCGAAAATCTGCAAATGGCCAAAAATGCTTCTCATATAAAGGCGCAACAATGTGGAATTGTCTCAGCCTAGAATCAAAATTGTCCCCGACATTGAAAACTTTCAAAAAAAGCATAGCAAACCTTGCATTTAGCTAATTCTCTCTCATATCATATCTAGCATATGCATGATCATATCTACAATTTTTATACACTTTGCTAATAGCTGTATAGATCAAATTGATTGTAGTTTTATTTTAGATTTACGTGTAAATTTAGATAGTTTCTTTTCGTTTGTAAGTTTTTTAACAGGGTACATTGTAAAACAGTATAACTGAATGTTTTACCCTGTATAAATATTATAAAATAAATAGAATTAGAATAAAAATAAACACACTGAAATTAATTTAATTGTTTTTGCAGCTCCTGATGAATCCTTTTTATGAACACAACACACGCATCAAATCGGCAGTATTTGAAAGAAAAGTGAAGAACGCTGGTAGAAAGTATTTGTCTGGTTGATCAAAGACATTCTTGTAAACTAGCCTAGCAGCTTGTAAATTTGTACCAAAAATTATCCCGATAAATGAAAAAAACGGGCAATTATCCGCATGGGAAAAAAGATAAACCTTAAAGCAATCACTAGCTCGATTTTCAGAAACTAAACCGAATAGACGATTACGCTAAGGAGGGCAGCGAGAAACTTTTTACCAAGAGATGCATTGCGGTCGAATTACGAATGCATCTTGGTAATAAGTTCCTCGCCACCGTCTTAAGCATAAATCGTCTATTGTATCTCCGAAGCGATTATTTAGGACTGGAATGCAGTAAGGCCCCACAGACGATAAGAGTTTTCAAGTTTAGTTAGCCCGGTATTTTTTGCCATGGATATTTGGGGTAGCCGGCGTGAGTAGTATACCAGCAAATTGGTTAGGTATTTTATATAAAGATTAATTGAATTATATCATGCAATCAAAACCATAAATAGTAAAAATGCTTTTCACTGAGAGATACTTCTGTGAAATTATTTGACATCTATGCTTTTTTATGTTGAAGAAAGCTCTAAAAACGACCGAACGGAGGAGTTATAAATGACAAAATTGAAATTTTCTTCGCAAAATCTAATCGTAGAATGACCCTTGAATTGAAAGTTGTCTTTTTTGCGGCTGCTTTCAGGATCCCTCTCGGCATCTCTGCACTACTCAATCTTTCAATTTCAGACATATGAATTCAAAACGAAATGCTAGGTAGGACTGTAAAATATTATTGTGCTTCCTGTGGGCAAATCCCACAGAATCAAATATGTTCTAACGCAAATTAAAAAGTTCAATTTGCCAAATTTCAAACTGTAGCAAATCGTCAAACAGTTTGTACCAGTAAAAAGTCAGTGATGAAAATTTACAAGCAAAATGTTAACACTTTGCAGCTATGGACTGTCGTAGATGTTACAGAAAATTTACTGTTAAGGTTCCCTCTACTGCCAGTTTACCAGTCATTTTTGCTTTGCAATGTATCATTTCTGCTATAAAATATCTTTGCCAGAAAAGGTCCTGCAGAGTTTGATATGCTAGAACATTTTCATGCTGGTTGAAAATATTTTTGGCAGCTTAGGAAAAAGTGATTGTGGATCTTGTCAAGCTCTTAGTAAGACGTACTATACTACTTGTTGTGTATCACGAAGAAGATTGAAAACGCAGATATGACGAAATAAATGTGGGACTAATTCTTCACGATCAAGCGTAATATTTACAAAAGCCACGATTAAAAATCACAAACGACAAAGATGTAGAGATCGGATATGATAATGCGAAAATAGTACATAGTTTATACCATAGCACTGTCACCCACAGTATCAAATGTTCAAAAACAGACTACGAAGTTTGAGCATTTCAAGAGATAACTTATATGAAAATCCCAAAACTGTAGCTCTGCTGATTGGGCGTGCTCTTACCTCTTACAGTGCAGGCCTTGCGCACATTAACATGTTTCAGCCACCTAAGAAATCTCGTTGGTTTTGGCGAAGAATTCTTATCATGATGCGAAGATTAATTTGCCCAAGTCCTGTACTACGTATAGCAGATGCCTTACAGTATATCCGAGTCTACACACAAAATGAGAGTAGCTCAAGGCAAACTTTTGTACAAACATCTACTGTTATTTATTGGCAGAGCTAGGCCGTCTCTTCCCACCTGCACCAGGGGGCTGTCCACTACTTCGTCTCCTTGTGGTTGGTTTAGCAGGCTGTGGTGTTTGTGGCGAAAATTGAAGCATTTGTTGTGAATATTGTTGTTGTTGTGCATTTTGTTGGACTGGAATGAGGTTGACTTGAGATGTCAATGCTGAGAGTGCAGTCGAGGTTGATGATGCAGAGGTTGCGTTACCTGCGAACAAAGAAAATCATCTTCGTGAAAGATTTTGTAAACTGAAACATGTTTTTGTTATAAATGCAGAATTAGACTTTTACTAACGACGAAAGAGATGCGGGATGGGTTTCGCATTCCAGAAAGTCACTGACTAGTGAACCCAAAAACAGCAAGAGTGGATTTTGTAATTTAAAAAATTCAGCTCTCTGGTATCACAAAGCGAATTGCCTGTGATATCTCTAGGTGCACTCAATCCAATCAAACTAAAGTCAAATCTTTTCTTCAGGAAGGTAAATCACTGTGTAATGTGAGAGACCTGAATCTTTTGTTTAACTGATTGGTTCATGCAATACAACTCTCTCTATTGTTTATTACAAAGCACAGGATCGAGGCTGAATTTTCATTGCAATGAAAATTCATGAAACAGAAATAAACAGTCACGAAACAATGGAATTCCACTCCAAACTTGTTTGTTGTATTGACCAATTGCTAACATGACATATGTGCTTTAACAAAATTCTACTTTGCTCCAAAGAACACAAATATTTCAGCAGGGTCGTCAATTTCAAACATCCTCTACCAACTACCGGGAGTCGCAAAAAAACGCAACAGGTTCGAAAAATTGTCTTGCACGCTGTTTCAAACTCATGATCAAACAAATGTTTCTATCTGAACCTGCAATGATTGGATTAAATTTTGGTACATTTTCCATTATTTTCGGTAACTTGATTTTAGGGCTACAAATAAAAAAACTTCAAATTTGCTGTTAGTGCAGAACCAGAACTGCTCGCACTAGAGCAAAAGATAATTGAAGATTAAAGCAAGGCAATGTCTGAAACTTCACAGCATTACTAACTGACAGGCACACAATATTGATCAATAAACTGTAGCAAAGGGATCATTTGCTTATCCTTGAGTTGTCAAGTTTAGAGGCAGTTCTTAATGCTCATTTTCGATTGAAAGTATAACTCTAATGATGGCCTAGTCATTTACAAACAGTAAACAACCGTCATGTGCACTTAACACGCATAACTGTTTGACAGAAAACATTGTGAAATTGTCTGTTCAATGCAAAACAAGCTTGTGTATTTGTTTGTTTGTCAGCAATGTTCTGTAATTGCAGGAATAGTCATATACAATGTAATTGTCCATTATCTTTTGCTCCAATGCTAGTGGCTCTGGTTTTGACATAAGAGCAAATTTGAGGTTTGCTGATTTTTATCTCTGCAGCCAAGTCACTAAAAATGCTGGAAAATATATCAAAATTTAATTCAATCATTGCAGATTTGAATAAAGATAATTGTTTGATATGCATCAAGACAACACTTCTTTTGTTCTCAAGCAATCTCAGAATTATATTATAATATCTTATGATATACACGATATAGCAGGTATTAGACTTCTGACTAACCTTAGTTTGAATTTTAGTGCCTTAAATGAACACAAAATTTAGGCATAATTTTGAATGTCTGGACCCTATCTGTGCTTGTGGCACAGGTAAAGAAGATAACGAGCACTTGCTCCTGCTTTGCCCTCTCTTTTAATTGCAGTGTAGAGATCTCCTTGGTCAGCTCGGGGACCTTTCTGGCAATGACATTGAGAGTTTGGATAGTAAGACTATTTGTGAATTACTACTATTTGGTAGCCCAAACGTAAATGTGATTGTGAACAGAATAATTCTGGAAGCAACCATTTCCATTATCAAATCAACACAGCGATTAGGCTAGAAATAATTTCATCAAGTCACAGCGCACCCTAGCAGGTAGCAGGTGAATCAGAGATATATTTCTTTGATGCACCTAGTACACCTAAATTTTTGTGGTGTATGTTCTTTTTTGTTAGACCAGATACTATCGTTGTATTGAATTGTTGTAAATGTCGTTCGTAGTGGGAACTCGATGACCTTGTGTCCTTTCTCGCTATGAACGACATATTTTTTCTTTTCTCTCTTCTAGTTTAACTGTTGCCGTTGCTTTGTATATTTCAATATTTCATGATAAAAAAAAGAATTAAATCAATTTTCAAAGAAAGGGTTCTAGAGTTGTGTTTAAAATTTATCCTCATTTTAAACGGGTTGATAGTGTTGTTTATCTATGAGGCAACACGGTCAACCCTTTTGAAAATATAAAGAAACTTTAAATTGACGACAGAGTCCTTTCTTTCAAACATTAGTTGATTTCGAAATTGCTAGAGAACAATAGAAGTGCTGTTTTTGTGGCCTGTGTTCCAGACCACTGGTAAAGGAAAGTGGTCTGCGTAACGGAGCGCTAATCCGTGTTCAGACGATGAATTGGATTGCGAAAGAATTAAAGGGCATTCTTTCACGCATCTGATGGCTGCAATGAAGTCAGTGATCAACACAACGGATGTCTTTGTAAATAAGTGTGTTTGAAACAAATGAGGACTGATCGTTATCACTTTGTAAAGTCGTAAAAAGTCAACAGGATTAGCAGGCATTCAAATCTCCTATTCTTTGTATTGTAGCGTGAGCTCTTCTCAGAAGACAGGCTTCTCTTTCTGATAACGAAACAAATAGTAATTATGTGAATTATCAGTTCCATATTCTAAATTTTCTTCAGATTCCGAAGAAAATTTCTGAACACGAATTAGCGCTCCGTTACACAGACCACTTTCCTTTGAAAGTGGACTTGAACACAGGCTGTTTTTGAAGCAACCATATATTTTCATTTTCCTCTGTCATAAATCAGCAACCACTTGTCAGGTTGACTCAAACGACGTCTTAAACTTTAAGTTGAAGCCTGGGCTATATACATGTGTCAAAATCGAGACAATTGAAGCTACGGCTCCTCCAAAGTAGCCACACAAATGGGGCAAAATATTTTGGGACACCCTGTATAGCATGTACGGTCTGACAATCCTTACCTTGCAGCGATTGGTTTAGTTTAGCTTGTGGTTGTTGTTGTTGTTGCTGAACAATTTGAATCGATTGTGTCGTTGAACTTTGCGATAAACTGGTAGTTATGATGGAAACCTGACTTTGCTGCCCTGCATTCTGTAACATAAATGTCTGCCCCTGCGCACCAGGACCTCCACCTTGAATCAATACTGTTTGACCTTGCAATGATGACCCTTGAACTACAGCACCCTGACCTTGAGTCGGATGTTGACCTGTAACGTAAAATCAGTTATGACGTATTGAAGGATATTATTGTACGTATCTTTGTATGTATTATTCATACGTATTGATGTAAACGCCCCAGCCTCGATAAGATGAAACATACCGGGTGTCCCAACAAAATGTGTACGGATTTGGTTGACTCCAGCGATGTGAATTTAGCTTCAATCAATGTCTAATCACTCTAAAAATGTTCCTCGATTGTTAACTTGAACATAGGTACCTCGTTTGTTGGTGTTGGTGCTTTGAGAGCAGACATGTTAATCTTGAAAGCTCAAATTTGCCTCTTCCTGCAAACCAGAGCTTAAGCCTTTTGGCCTAAGCAAATTCCCAAGGCACTGCGTATAAATCGACGATAGCCTTGATAAAATTTGAACAATATTATATCTGGTGTTAATCTGCCAACCCCCCCCCCCCCCAGTCACCCATTGGGCAGTTTCTTAATTTCAGTAATTAATGATACATTCCAACGATAGCATTCAAGCTCCCCATATCCATGGCATTTGCTATAGACTGGATGTGGATGAAAGTGAAATTGAAACCAATAAAAGAATGCATTATGATTTTTGAAACGACATGAATAAGGCAAACCCAATGCTTTGCAGATCTCATATTTGTTACATACCCTTTGAATATAAATAGTACATGAGATACAATCTACACTTGCTTGACTTTATCTATGATTTTGATTTGTAAAAACTAAAAACCAATGCGAAACAAAAATGATATAAGAATATTAACAAAATTTGGAAATTTCCTGCAGGGTAGTTTGAATTGAAAAATTCCTGCGACCGCCTGGTCACATGGTCGGGTGGGTTTTCATGCCCTGTCGATGTGCTTCAGGAACTTGCTTAGGCCAAAAAGCCAAAGCTCTGGTTTGCAGGTGGACGCACATTTGAGCTTTCAAGATTGATATTTCTGCTCTCAAAGCACCAATACCAACAAACGAGGTATCTATGCTCAAGTTAACTATCGAGGAAGATTTTGCGAGTGATTAGCCATTGATTAAGGCTAAATTCACATGGCTAGAGTTAACCAAATCTGTATACTTTATTTTGGGACACCCGGTATGTGTTAATTTTTAACTGATATAATTTATGAATCATCATCATCATCATCATCATCATCATCATCATCATCATCATCATCATCATCATCATCATCATCATCATCATCATCATCATCATCATCATCATCATCATCATCATCATCATCATCATCATCAAGGATCAAATTCATACCAATACCCTATGTTACCAAGGCGACAGAATTAGCACGTAGTACACAACACACTTGTACTGCTGACAAAATGTATGGAAGAGAAGGAAATGATGAGTTCCGTGTTAATCTGGTTTTGCAATAAATAATATATTAGTAATGTTACAAACAGGCAATAAATAAGGTGCCACTTTTCAGTTTTCTCTGCCAACCTTCCTAAAACTAATTCATTTCGTGTTATTCTCATTTTAAATCGAAATGGCAATTTCCAAATAGTTGGCTTGTTGCAGCACGAGCAAAGAATTCCCTTTATCACAGAAGAGCAGAATTACAATTTATCAAGAAAATTGCGTATCTTATAGTTTCCAAACATATATTTGCTAAGAACATGGAGCGTCCCTGCCATTTCAGGTGTCTTTTTTTGCCAATAGAGCTACGAAATGTCACTCGAAGGTTGTAGGCCCCGGGGGGGGGGGGTACTTAGTATATTTGGCCTGACAGGGGGGTCCAGTCAGGGTTAAAGAGGGCACTCCTTTCCGGGTATCGTTTTCGGCTCTTTTTCTAACGCTGGGTATCAAAAGAAGGCAATTTTTCTAAAGCCGGTTGTCAAAAATGTTATTTCATTGATTTTCGACGAATTTTTACGTTTAGGGGTGTGCTTTTCGCCGATTTTACGTTTTGGGGTATGCTTTTCGCCGATTCTTTCTATAGCAGGCTATCATTTCGAGGAACAATTTCTAAAGCCGGGTGAAAATTTTTTTCTTGGAGTGCACACCCCCGTACAATTGAAAGTCAAGTACCCCCCCCGGGATCGAAGGTTGTAGGCTAAGAAAGAAAATGATCGTCTAACCTGACAAAATAGTTCCTTGATGTGCCCCTTGACCTTGCTGTATCATGACAGTTTGACCTTGACCTTGCCCCGTCACAATTGATTGCCCTGGTTGACCTTGCAAAAAGAAAGAGCCTCCTTGGATGATCGCCGTCTGTCCATTTGGCAAAACTGTCGTCTGTCCTTGAAGAATTGATGTTTGACTAGGGATGAAGGTTGGCTGGCCTTGAATCATAGCAGTTTGTCCTTGAACCATCACTTGCTTTCCGTTGACCATGACTGATGCCATTCCTGGTTGCAGCTGTTGCCCTTTTTGTTGTGCTGCGTTGGCACTGACTCGTGTCATCTGGGATATTGGTAGCAGACCCCCAGGAACCTGAACAAAAAAAGCAATTTTACCTCGTTGGTGTTATACAAAGAACGAAAGTTCTGAACAGAAATGTGCATTTTCTATTAAAGGGAATCGATATAGTTAAAGCGAACACCGGCCAAATACCGTAAAAGCTCTATCTAGCCCCCTTTCTGGCAAGTCCACCTCTTTTAAGCCCCATCAGGAGTCTCCGAAATTATATAGGCCCCGGGGGCTTATTAGAGCTTTTACGGTAGTAAAATAGCCCATTGTATTTGACAATCCTGGCATGCGTCGTTCCATTGTGTAGCTAAAGAAACAATGGGTCTGTCTGTGTTTTCTTTAGTCTACTTATAACCGCCGATCAATATACCTATGTCAATTCCCTCTAAGATTTACTCGATGAGGGAGAAGACTTATGACTTTTCGTCCCTTGTTTTCATGCGTTCTTTGATTTGCTGATATCACTTGGTCAATAGGGACTCGTAGCATTACTCTTAAAAAGTGGGCCACTAAATATTGAAAAGCAACCTTTTAGTACAAAGAATGATGCTTTCCTGACCTACTAATCTCAAAATATATACCTTTCAAGCAGTAATCTTCCTCTGCAGAAACAAAATAGATCCATCGCAGCTACGAGAACTCTAGGGCGTATCAACCCTTGTTTGCATACAACAACAACAATTGTTTAAATAGCGCGTCCTTATTGGTTGAAAACTAAATTCTAGCATTTGATTGGTGAATACGGAACCACTCTACGCGGGCTTAAGGGGGCCCATTTTTAAAGAGCAATATCATGACTCCCTATTGACCAAGTGATATCAGCAAATCAAAGAATGTAGGGAAAAGGAGGGACGAAAAGACATAAGTCTAATGAGGGAGGAACTTGTTGCTAAATGGAAAAAGCGGGACGAGTTAAATCGTACTGCTAAACATGAAAATTGAAGAAAACTTGCATCCTCGATAATAAAGAAACAGAAATATTGTCTTTCTTTTCCATTGGTGTGTTCACTGATAGATTTCATAGCTGTTACAAAATACAAATGAGGATACATACGGCGAACTGAGCTTGTAGCCTTTGCTGTCCAACTTGAACTGATTGTTGTTGTGAGCCTGCAGACTGCTACAAAACACAAAATTGAAGATTTTAAATGATATTTTCATCAGCTAAGAAGATACTGTTATTGTTGAACAAAATATCTGGCAAAAAATATGAATTATTTAGCAAAAAAAATGTGCAAGTATAATCATTTTCGGGCTGGCTATTTTCTGGGTGACCCAGTAGAGCATGATAGTTCACAGACATTGCACCAATTTAAAAGTAGCTTAAATTTAGCACTATCATTCAAAAGCCCATACCTATACGTTCTGTCTCAGATTGGATATCAGGTGAAAATATCCGCGAAAAAAACAATTGAAATGTTTTGCATCATTAATTTTGCGTTATCGCAAATCTGACTTCACATCTAATTTGAGATGGAATTTAGATCACTTGAGGTTATAGCTTACTAAGGGGTGATTACATAGGCGAGTTGACCCGCTTGCAGCCCGTATCTATTTCAGCTCTTGCTCACCAGTAATCGAAATTAGCAACGTGGCAGGGTTGATCCACCTGTAGCTTGGCTCTGGCCCTGAGCCCACCAGGCTAAAACCAAAACGTGACTTTGTTTGATGAATGACAGTCGAAAGCATGCGCGCAGAGCGAGTCAACCCGGTGTTGACTCGGTTGCTGCGATTACATGGGAAAGGCCAGATCATTTAGCCGGGTTGCCCCACTTTCAAAAAACCAGCATACCCGACAAGGCGGGTTGGTTCGCTTCATGTGATCGCAAAATGTTTTTATGAAGGATTTGATTGAAGCATCGGGACAAATCACTGAGCCGTAAACAAGCTACAAGAGGGTCAATTTGCCCATGTAATCAGGCCCTAAAGTCTTACCTGGAGCATCGTTATCGATGCAGGCCCGGCAGGCCTGATATTCTGCGTTCCAGATTTTATTCCTCCAGCTGCAATAAACTGTGTTCCGATATTCCCAGGCACAATACTAACATTTGTTCCAACAATGGGGACAGCTGTAATACCTTGGCTTGTCACAGAGATTGGAGCTCCAGAGACCACTGGCTGAAAGACAAAAAATACATACAATAAATAAAATAAGAACTTACACATAGGTTATGTTATATTAGAAAATCAATTAAAGGGGCTGTACAACCCGTCCTCTCTGCGTGGCTCTGCGTGTCAAATCATCGAACGTGCTTAGGCTAAACACAACATAGCTAATGGCGATTTTGCACAGAGAATAGTAATCCAAAGTATCTGCGACAATCTTGGTGATCGAAGCTTTGGTGGAAGATTTTTCCTATTTTTCTAACACCGAATATTTGAAGATTTTAATGGGTATCAAAAGTTCCATCATATTTCATAGACATAGACAACAAACACTGCAATGAAACTTACGTAGAAACTGCAATGAAACTGGCCGCCATTAAAAACCCAAGGCTTTAGTAATATATGCGGGCTGTCCCGTACTTTCCGATTGTTTACACAGATCTTGCACAGCCCCTTTAATAATAAAGCCTGGTTTCCATTTGAACTTCATCTATGCTCTTTATTGCTCGTTTTGGCTTTATGTGCGCGTAATTAATTCAGCCATTCTTTTAGGGTGTCAGAAAATTTTGCAACGTCTTCCATCTGAAACTCAGTTCACACGATACTGGCACAAGTGGAAAACGGTGAAAACTATGACGGTGGCAAAAAATTTTAGCTAGCATTCACACGATATCGGCACAATTTGACGGTAACAAAAAAAGGCTAGAGCATTTGACAATAACAAACTCGTTACAATCTCCCCGAGAATTTGATCTCAAAGAAATGTATCTACACTACACCTTAAGAATCGATCAACCTCGATTTGAAAGCGTCGAAAAATGTTCCTTTTTCATTGTTTTGTAGTACTCACACCATGAGCGATAGGACACCAAGTGTGTGAAAGTTTTATCAGTAGCGAGCCACCTTAACTAATTATTTTTGTGTGCTTTTAACTTATTTTTACTTGGTAGTGAGCCAGCTTATCGCTGTTTCTGTAGTGAGCCACCTTTTCGCTGTGTAAAATACGCTTAAGGTGGTCTGCATTTAAGGTAGCTCACCACTGAAATTTCAAAATCCCGAAACAGCGATATGGTGGCTCACTACCAAGTAAAAATAACCTAAAACACACAAAAACAATTAGCTAAGGTGGCTCGTTACTGATAAAACTTTCCCACACTTGGTGTCCTATCGCTCATGCTCACACGCACGGTGTCGTTTTCAGCCGTTTTCGTGTGAACGGGAGACCTGTCCGTCACATTTTTCAACCATTTTCAAATTGTGCCTGGATCATGTGAACGCATAGTCTTAGTGACAGCTGCTAAAAGATTTTAAGAATTCGACGTAAGAATGCTCTAATTACCTGAATATAAGCGGTCGTAAACTGTACATTGCTTGACTGTGTGTTACTATTATCAACAGCTCTTGCTCTGAGATTTCCAAATTTCGCAGATATCGTTTTTGCCCCTGATGCAACAAATGAACTTCCTGATGCAGGAACGTAATAAGGGCTGCCAGATGCTGTAGATAGAAATAATTAACCAATTGCAAAAATATATGTCATAGGCAACAACGGCAGATTTTGTAATGCAATAGCATCAGTTGTTTTTGAGTGACACCTCAATTCAAAGCGATTAGCGACTGCAGACAAAGGAAATTCTCTTAACCAGTAATTCAAAAAGAACAAAGCCGCAAAAGTTTCCCCAAAACTAGCAGGCCAAACTCTCGCCTTGTGCAAGCGAAAGGCGGTTTGTAAGAGAAGTTACGTGCTTATAACGAAAGAAAAAGGTAAATCTAAAGTTCCTATCTGGTGGATTTTGTTTCTTTGATTTAGGGGCTGTTTTGTAATCGTTTAAGGTAACTCTGCTTTCCGCTCTAGTGCACAGCGAGATGCCATTTCGCAAAACCACTCTCCTCAGAAAACAGTTAATTTCTCCAATATTATTCGGTCTATCGAAAAGCGGTAAAAAGGATGTTGTTCTGTATAATCTGGGCAATCGAAAGATGTATAAATCGCAATGTTTCCGTCAACCCTGGCTTCGCAAATCCTTGCTCAAATCTTTTTGCTGATTTCAGAAATGTGGATATACCTCCAAAACTACTCGAAAAAGTTTCGATTTTTTTTCGCTCCATCATTAGCTAAGTAGTTGATCTACAACTTTGCCAAGTCTGATTGAAAAAGCTAGGCTAGATTTCCTGCAATCGAATTTTACATTTCTGTTTACTTTTCGACATCGAAGGGGAAAAGCGTTGGTCAACAGTTTAGCCCATGCAGAACGATTTGAACGCCCGTAGAATGTTTTTGCAAAAAAATTAGTTCTTGATCTAAGATCTATGCTCATTGTGGACTCTAAAAGAAATTGATAATCTGTGAATGCTTACGAAAGTCTCGAAAGACACCCAAAGCATGGTTTCGTGAAGCTGCTGGTAAAAATTAGTAATTTTTAATCAATAGATGCAAATTATACTTTTACAAGCACACTAAGGATGTCTTTTGAGACCTGCGTATGGTATTCCCAAAAGATGACGTTCTTTTGTTTGCCAATGGAAAAACTTCTGAAAGTTACTTCAAGCCTGAGCTTTTGCAAGCGTGCTTCATAGCATGGTAATCCGTTGACCAAGGTTTCTCCATTTCGCTGTCGAAAAGTAAACAGAAATACGAAATTCGATTGCAGAAAATCTAGCCTAGCTTTTTCAATCAGACTTTGCAAAGTTGTAGATCAACAACCTAGCTAAAGATGGAACGAAAAAAAATCGAACATTTTTCGAGTAGTTTTGGAGATAAATCCACTTTTCTGAAATTAGCAAAAAGATTTGAACTAGGATTTGCGAAACCAGGGTTGACGGAAACATTGCGATTTATACATCTTTCGATTGCCCAGATTATACAGAACAACATCCTTTTTACCGCTTTTCGATAGGCCGAATAATATTGGAGAAATTAACTGTTTTCTGAGGAGAGTGGTTTTGCGAAATGGCATTTCGCTGTGCACTAGAGCGGAAAGCAGAGTTACCTTAATTTAAGCCCAAAATACGAGAGAATTACAATACCTTCTGCTCGGCTCCTGAATCAAATAAACAAAATCTGCCAGACAGAGCTCTAGATTTACCCTTCTTCTTTCGTTACAAGCACATAACTTCTCTTAAAACCACCTTTCGCTTGCACAAGGCGAGAGTTTGCCCTACTTGTTTCGGGGAAACATGTTTGGCTTTGTTTGCTTTGAATTACTGGTTGAGGGTTGCTTTTTGTCTGCAGTCGCTAATCGCTTTGAATTGAGGTGTCAATCAAACGCAACTGTTGCTATTGTATTACAAAATCTGCCCTTGTTGTCATAGGCTTGTATGAGGAAGGAAATAGTACTCCAATTTGCTGTTGCCATCAGCTAGATATGACAACGCCTAAAAGATGAGAATATGGAGCAAAGAGAAAGCATCTTAGCCTTGGTAAATTTCGCATTACAAATATTCTTGCATTCAAGAAGAAACATTCTAATAGCAAAAAATCTGCAGTCTGTCTCAAATTAGATATCACGTAAAGATAATGCCCGCGAATAACAAAGACTGAAGTGTTTTGCAAGGGTAATTTTGCGTAATCGCAAATCTCGCGTGACATCTCATATGAAACAAACTTTAATTTTGAATGGAAACATAACAGACGAGAATTACTGTTGAAACATCACAGAAGTTCCATACAGTAGAAAGAATGCCACAACTTGAAACGTTATACGCGCCAATCTCGATTTTGAATAGGGTCTTTTCTGTATACAAAGGGCGCTTTCAGCAATTTTGGCAAAAAAGAAGAATGGTACGAAAAGGATTGGAACCTGAAGTGCCTGGTCTCGGGAACATTTTAGGAAAGAAATTCTTCATGAAATAGAAATTTTTACATTATAAAGTATTGACCAAAAACCGAACGTACAAGGTTTGAAGATGCAATCTAGTATACCAGACATCCCTCTCCCAATACAAGGTGCAAATGGCACTTGCCTGGTTTCTTTTGATATTTTACCACAAAGATCGTTTAACTGCATTTTATTGCATACAGTAAAGTCCCGCCTTTTAGAAACTACTTTATAAGAAACTATTCCTAATTTTTGCGAGAACAATGAAAACAATAGAGTGATTAAGGGAGAACAATAGGCTGAGGTTTTAAAAGTGGGTTTCTTAAAGGCGGGACTTTACTGTATATTTAATACTGCATCTATCGTTCAGCCAGAAAAGTAAAAATATTTTGAAAGTCGTCTGTAATACTTCTAAGATACTTCAGTCTTTCAGCTACCAAGCAAAATTCGGTTCATTCAAATCCATCGATCCATCGAGTACTCAACGTGTTTCAAACGCCTGAACCTTTCTTTTAGACTTATGACTTTTCGTCCCTTGTTTTCCTGCGTTCTTTGATTTGCTGATATCACTTGGTCGATAGGAACCCATAATATCACTTTTAAAAAGTGGGCCCCCTTTAGGCTCGCGTAGAGTGGTTCGATATTCACCAATCAAATCGTTAGAATTTACTTTTTAACCAATAAGGGGGCGCTATTTAGACAGTTGTTGTTGCATACAAAAAACGGTTGACACGGCCTAGAGTTCTCGTAGCTGCGATGAATCTATTTTGTTTCTAATGAGGAAGATTACTGCTTGAAGGTATATATTTTGCAATAATAGGTCAGGAAAACACCATTCTTCGTACTAAAAGCTTGCTTTTTAATGTTTAAGCTGTTTGAAGGGACTTTGGAGCGATTTTGTTGAGTGTACGAGAACTCCCGCTAGTTTAGGCCATTTTAAAACAGCGGGCCCACTTTGTAAGAGTAATGTTATAAGTCCCTATTGACCAAATGATATCAGCAAATCAAAGAACGCAGGGAAACGAGGGACGAAAAGTTATAAGTCTACCTTTCTTTGTCACACCCAGTACCAAAGACAAATACCTGTACGATTTAACCATTTTATTTAAGAGGACAAAACATTCACCTGTCAGAGTAAAACCTGTAGTCAAAGCACCACTACTTTGACTTTGACTCGTAGAACTTGAAGCCGATTGATTACCAGATGCTCCCACTGAATGTGGCGTTACTCCAATAGCGTTTGTCAAAATGTAAGTATTTCCTTGCGTGAAAATAGCATTAGGCAATGTTTGTGCAGAGACTTTCGTTGTGTTTGGTCCGTCGTTCGATTGTTGGCTGGAGGTACCTTTGAAAATACAAAGAAACTTTATCAAGGATTTCCTCAAAACAACCGGGATCTCTGAAGAAAGCAATACAATATTTGTTATATATCTGGTGCAATATCTGGCTATATACGCAGTGAGCCAGAAGAAAGTTACTACGTCAGAAAAGTCATAGCACCAAGAGTACTACATGGATTGGAATGAATCGAGGGATTGCAGTATTTTTTTAGTTTTCTCGTCTTTATACCGGGTGACCCAGAAAAAAGTGACCCAACTCAATCTGTTACAGAAAATTAAGTAAGTGGCGGATTGAACTATTTCGAACGTTGTTGTGTTGCTAAAAGACTAGCATATGCTATAAGTATTTTTCGCAATTTTTTCGGCACGAGTATACTTCCAAAATTAAGGATTTCGAGGAAAAGGGCATGCCTGAAATTTTCAAAAAGTCGTCAAAAACAGGGGATTGATTTACAGCCATTTCAGATCTTGAAAACGACGAGGAGCGTGTTTCGTTTCAACCTGGGAATAGGCAACCCAGTCGGAAGTCTTCAGAGCAAGTTTATAGTCCCTAGGTACTTAAAGATATTCTCAGGCAAAATGAAACACGCTCCTCGTTGTTTTGAAGACCTGAAATGGCTTCAAATCGATCCCCTGTTTTTGACGACTTTTTGAGGATTTCAAGCCTGCCCTTTTCCTCTAAATCCTTAATTTGGGAACTTTTCCGTGCCCAAAAAAATTTCAGAAAATACTCATAATGTAGGCTAGTCTTTTAGCGACAGAACAACGCTTGAAATATTTCAATCGGCCACTTACTTTTTTTTCTATAACAGATTGCGTTGGGTCACTTTTTTCTGGGTCACCCGGTATGGTATTGGAAATATAGGTAAATTCGAACTTTGCGAAAATCCCTTTTTCCACCATTCCAGAAAAAGGGCCTAAAATACTTGATCACATCGTCAAGAAACTTCTGACACCAAACAATACGGAAGTACAGTTTTCACAGGTATCGTATATGATAATCGGGCACCCTCGTAGAACTAATAAAGTCGAGATACACGAAGCAATGAGACTGAATGATTCACATATAAAACGAGTGAAAAAAACCAAATCACTTGGAGTCATTGTAAACGAAGGGCTTAACTATGAAGAGCAATTATAAACTGTCAACGGGAAAGTTCGTGGAGGTCTTACATCTTTAAAAAAGTTGAAAAATATCCTCCCACTATCTCAGTTAAACAATGTTTATGGTGCTCTTGTAGAAAGTCACATGCGAGATGTAGATGTATTTGGGTAGCCTCTGAAATTTAAAAAAGGAGTCCTTTCAACGTCTTCAAGACCGAGCCATATCTGTGTGAGAGATTCCTTATTTGATCGAATCGTCCGCAGGATAAAAGACGAATGGTCAAATAATTTCCTTCATGTTGGGCAACTTGTCATGTTTGATCGTGCAGTTATGGCCTATAAGATCATGAACAGACACAGCCCAGAAAATCTCTATGGAACAAATTCCAACAAAGATCCCAATACTCCAGTTATAACATGCGATTCCGCAGAGATCTTCACATTCCAAGGTACAATCTGGCGTATGCCAAACAAGGATTTCGCTTGTTCAGCTGAACTAAAGGTCTGCGGGTTTTTATGAAATCCAATACGGTAAAAGAATCATGAGCATCCTACCTTGTGCCGATTCAAAAAATTTCAACTAAAAGTACATTTGATGAGCTGAAAAGTATTTAAAACGCGATTCCACCCCTGGAACAAACGACTGCTGATTTTCTTGTCATGAATAAATGCAATTCGGCTCACCTGACTGTGTTTGAGTTATCGTTATTGTAGAATTCGTTGATGAAGTTTGTTGTTGTGATTGTTGTTGGTTTGATTGCGATTGTTGTTGTTGCTGCTGTTGCTGTTGTTGTTGATTTGCAACATATGTTGAAATCTTGACTGATTTGCGACCTTCTTCTGTGTATAATTCTTGGAATTGTTGTAAATATCGCTGAGCGGCGATTCTGTTTCCAAGGGAGAATCTAATGATAAAACAAACAACGCAAAACTCTATTAACAAAGAGACTGCATCAACGATACCCCTATCGATATTACAATCTGGCCAGCAAACAAGCTGCGGGTAGCTGCCGAGTAAAATCACATGATCACTAATAATTTTACTACCAAGTGTCCAAAAAGAAGTACTCCCATTTGAAAAATCACGAAAATTTGATTACACGGCCGATCTTCACTCTTTTTATTTTTGTCAAGTACATCAAGGACCAAATTATTTTCCAAGACATAGCTGACCTTTTAATTGGTTTAAAAATCATCAGCAAATTTAGCTCTTTTTAGGGCTACCTGGTTTTGAATCGTACTGAAAAAAGCAAGGATAGAATATTATAAGAGATTATAAATGACAGAAAGAAATGCACACTATCATTGAAGACTTTAATGATAATAAAAAATCTGAAAATTCTGACTCATAAGAAAGATGGGGTATTTTGCTTAAAAACTACAGCTCAAAACAGGGTTTTTCAACGTGTAATTTTTCTACCTTGTTGTATCAAACGCAAACATTTTATCTTTTATAAACATTGTTGGGTCTTCAACAAAACAAGTCAAAAAGAAAGTTCTGTCAAAGGTTTGATAATCAATTTTAGTAATTTTCTAAACAGGAGTACTTTTTTGGGGACACCCGGTATATTTGCTATCGCTTTTGTAATGTTGCGGTATTCCTCATGTACCATTTCAAACCACCGGGTCGGGTGATGCATACGAAGCTCTCCCATTTGAAGATTCGTCATATCAGTTGATTTTTGAGATGCAACGTTTGCTTGCAATAGCGAATTCGTTTCGCTGAGAAGTAAACGAAAGAATTGAGGCCAAAAAATCCTTAAAAGGTGCGTGAATATCATTTGTAAGTAAAGGGTTGGTCGGTCGAGACATTTTCCATGACTAAATTGACCCGGGTATTTCGCAATTAAGAAACTGCACTAGTCCCCGCACTAACTTGTACAAGGATGGACTGTTGCAACTATGCCTTCGCCAGAAACGTGATAACAGGTAATTCTCGAAACGTTGCGAAATATAATATCATACTCTGTCCGATGTGCAATTTAAATAACTTGAGCTGTCTTTTTTTACTGTGTTCGAGCTGTGAAGACATTTGCGAAAATATAAGCCATTGGAACAGAGAGAGGGAATCGCCATCATCTGGGATTTAATAGAGAGAAAAGACTCCTTGCAGTCTATAAACATAAAGACGGAGACGGGACCTTATCCAACTATAGACTGTCGAAGATGCAGTGGAAGAAGAAGTCATTTTCCCTGAAAACTCTTCTGCATTAGTCTACTTCCCTATCGCTTTCTTTTGTTGATGTCTATACCAACAGAGAAAATTAATCACTCCTCCCTTATGGAACATTGCAGTATTATGGAGAATAGTTACCCCTGCGTAAAGGCCGGGTTCCATTCAGTAGAATTTTCCGAGTGGGCGGACATTCTTTCATTTACATGAAAAAATGTTACTTTGCATTTGAATAGAATTTTAGGGTTGCATGACTTTAGATTGTGTAAAATGCCGGCCACTCGGAAAATTTCACTGACTGAAAACTGGACTTAAGAGTGCAGCAAACTGAAAGGGCCCAAGCGCTAAGTCTACACGAACTCTTACCTGCATGCCCGGCCATCTTTCTTCCCTTCCTCCTTCCCAGCGGCACATTCTTCTTCTAGATACAGTTCACCGAGATATTCCCCAGTTGATGGTCTTCTTAAGATTGTCACCTTGCAGTAATAAGCTCGATTATTCGTTTTCTCTCCTTCGAGTATGATTTCTTGAATCTTTTCAGGTGTACTGTCAGTCACATACTTTGGCTGATCGTGCATTTTCGAATAAGCGTTCACCTAGAATAAAAAATCAGAGTATGAGGCAAGCGACGATAATCATTTTGAGAATCTTCACTTTATTGACACTCTAAATAAATTTCATTAATTTCATTTAATCTTATTTAGTCACAATACCCATTCAGTTAGGGGCCCTTTACATGAGCAAACTCAGACCGGCACGAGTTTCAGATCGGCATTTTCATTTCGGTGTCTGGTCAAGGCCCTCAGAGTGTTTACATGAGAAGGGGCGAAATGAAACTCGTGCCGGTCTGGGTTCGTTTCGGTCTTTCAGACCGATCTGAAAACTCAGGTCGACCTGAAATTCTCATGTAAACAGAAATTTTTTCAGATCGGGGCGAAATGAATAATTGCGGAAGTGATAACTGCACTATTGGGAGCCATTTTCATTGATTGGTCGTCCATTTGTTTTTCTCCAGTTATAATATAAAAACTAAGTAAAAGCAGCATACAATAATTTGTAAAGTACAAACATTACAAGGATAAACTCTATAGATTAAAAATATGTCGTCCCTAAGTACTGAAAGACTTGAAACTGTAAACGCACCGAGTTTTCACAAAACTCGTCCAGGAGACCCCTTATTCCAAATAAACTCTATAGATTAAAAATATGTCGTCCCTAAGTACTGAAAGACTTCTGGACCGAGTTTCACAAGTCCAGGAGACATTCCAAATATAAACATGTTTCGTACGCTTTGAATACAAAATCAGATGTCAAATGACTACTTGTTGAAATACAAAACACGACTTTATTGCAGCAAAACATTTGATTTCAATAAAGCATTTTGAGAAGACGGAGTGCTGCTTTAGTAGTAAGGCTCTCTGTTCTCTCTTGACCAATACCAGCCGTGCAAAGGTGTTGAGAACCAACTCATTCATTAATTTAAACATTCAAGCCAACTATTTACAAATAAAAAAAATTAGTATGTATATATACTTTATACAAAATTTAGCGGCATATTTTGAAGGTACACTTGTCTATAGCCCAATGTTTGATCCTATTCTTGGAAGCCGAAAATGTTGGCTTAGATTCCTGTTGATATGCAAGTCAGTTCCAGCAGGACTTCCTTAGTGGAATTTATAGCAGTGGAAGTAATTTGTTTCTCATACAGTTAACTTACATGACAGATTACAGTTAAGCAAGGAATAGTAAGACAAGGGTATGTGAGCGAATCTAGCCAACAGTTTTCGAATTTATAGAATACGATTGTTATGTTGGCCTTGAAATTCAGCAAAGGTCGTTCACAAATGAATTTTGATACACACCATTCAAAATAAGGGAAGTATATGGGATAGAAAGGGTTTAGGCAGCTTCAGTTGAGCAGCATTAAAGCTTCTATCCCAATTGCATAGTCAAAATGTTGTCAGATATTTGCAAAATGCATAAAAATATCTTTCGATCCAGACTCTTTTTTAGAATAACTAAAAGCTCTATTGGATCTAATTATTAAAGCACTGCAATATCATTTGGTTAATAACTTACGTAAATGAATAAAACTTAACTAAATTCAAGAGCAAAATAAAATTTTGGAAAAACGTAGACTGTGACTGTAGACTTTGCAAACAATACTATGCTGTTATTAAACGATTACGAGGTCCATGCTGGAAAATATTTGGATCGCAGTTTGACGTACGGACCGAACGCAGTGAGGTCCGTACAATGAACTAAGGTCCAAATATTTTCCAGCATGGATCGAGTAATCGTTTAATAAAGGCTTTATTATATGGCAGAACCTTTTGAGAACGTTGTTTATAGTATCGTACTTTTCTGTTGTGTCTTTGATCCTGTGCATCACTGTAGTTGCTCGTTGCGACGTTAACTACATTGGCATTTTCTTCGTGTACAATTGCAAGTTCGTCTTCAAAGTTTACAGAAAAGAAATCTTGGATGAATAAGCTAAACTTTGTCTGACACTTCTTGCGGCCTAAGCCTACACGAGAAGCTCCTCCCTTGTTGTTGATTTTTTTCATTTTTTTTATCATTCTTTAAAGTTGGTTATTTACAATAGTTATCAGCATAATATATACATCAACTAATTTAAACCAACTACAACTAAAAATAATTACATAATATAAAGTATAATACAATATCCTATTTACAACATAGTTTACAGCTGCAGTTTGCCCCCTTCCATGTTTTTATTTTCCTTTTGAAAGCTGCCACTTTTTCACATGTTTTAATATCGTCACTTAGTGCATTCCAAAGGATGCTGCCTCTGAAGGTTACAGAGTGTAGTCCAAAAGTGTGTGTTTTTATTTGAGGCAATTTTACCAAATTTTTGATCCTAAGGTTATATTCCACTTGCTTAGTACTGAAAAAATCCCAAAGGTATGATGGATTCAACGAATTCAGATTTTTAAGGCAACACCCGGTCCAATACGGCTTCGAACGAAAAATACGGCTTTTACGGACCGATCAAGAACCAATCGAATTGCTGCGTTGCCGGTCCGAGGAGCCGTATTTTCGAACGCCATATAATAAATACCTAGATTGGGCTTTTTACAGTTTCATATCTTGTTTGTAATATAGATTTTATGAATTTCGTAATTTTATTGACTACTAGTTTTACTTGTATATAATTTCTGTAGCATTGCAATTAATTTGTTGGCTTGAATTAGCATCTTTATACAGCTATGTAAGTTGCCAACTTAAAATAAAACAAAGTAATAATTATAATGACAAATAATTGAAGCCTTACAACATTATTTCTCTTCTAATAACTTACGTCAATTTTCGCAGGGGCATTGAGTTGTAATGATCTTTGTTTCCACATGTCAATATTCTGAGTTGTGCGATTGAGTTTATTGTGATATGATTGAGTTGCTCTTTTATCTCGGTGCTTCCCAATGAAATCAAAAAGTCTGAATGGTTGTGGTGATGCATTTGATTGCACTTTGAATGATCTTGTTTGACTTGTCTGTGCGAATCTCTTCATTGCCCTACAGGAAAAATGAATGATAAATAACCTGTAAGAAAATACTGGTTGAGTTGAAAAAAGTGGTGACGCTTGATGAATGTACCTAGGTATACCTGTACCAATTTCAACCAATCAGGAACTGGTTTACTATGGAACGACTGACTTAGATATTGAAGTTTATTTCGCAAAAGTAATCAGTCATGTGAATCTAGAGTTAAGGGCATTATGATCGAAGTTTCTTTATGAAACGTCTTTAATTTTTCCCTTGGAAACAAGGAGGGAAATGCATGTTTCCAAAGGTTTCCGAGGTAGGAAAAGGAAATTTCCTTTTCCCTTCAGTGTTTTGAGGGGAAAGGATTCCATGAAATTTCCTCGTCAAAAATTGTAGGGAAATTTAGTCATATTTTGCAAAGCCCTGCATATCTTTTAAATGCAAGTGAAACATACGTAGATACTTGAAAAATTGCTTCCCTCATTGCATGAAAAATCTCAGAATTGGTAGCTCAAACACCACTAAGACGAAAAGGCGTGAATCAACTGATATTGCTTAACATGTTCTACATTGATTTTTTAAAAAGACATAAATATCTAAGACCTTATCTTACACTAACCTTTTCAATGCACGGTTACTAAGTTTCTTTGCTTCGTATTGTTTCCTGTTAGCAGTTTGGACAACTTCTGGTGAAGGGTCTAAGCATAATCGAGGCGTTAAAGCAAGGACCATATCTGCTTCCAGCTGTAATTTGTCTTCTGTGGTCCATTTTGCATCACTCATCAATGAATTAACATCACGTACGATTGTCTGAGGAAAGAAATATATCATAACGGGTGTCCCAAAAAAAACCCATTTTTGCATGGCTGGAAAATAAACCTGTAAAGCCTGGTTTTCATTTAATCGAAATTCACCACGGATCTTTGTCTTAACAGCATTGGTGATTAAGACATTCTGGAATTCCGGACAATTGCAGTCTAAAGGCTTTAAGTTCGCATTTGATGAAAATCGATCAAAACCTCGCCTTTTATCATCATTTAAATTAAAAAAGGTTATACCGGGTACGCCAAAATAAGCTATGCACTTTTGGCAGGCCACGATAAATCGTACACTGGAACGATTTTGAAGATTTATGACTTAATCTTAAGCAGAAAGCCTGAATTAGATACTGAGATTTTTTGCAAATATTTTGGTTTTCAGTTTTTAGTTTTAAGAGCTAGAAGCGAGTTTCTTAAAATTTTAGTTTTCGAATCTAAAGAATCGACATGAATGGACAAAGAGAGAACTTGTTTGTGGTGATTTGGGATTTAGAAATCGATTAATTGTAATCTGCTGCAAGAGAGTTCGTACTAAATCCCCAAATCACCCTGAAACGTGTTCCCTTTGTTCATTCATGTCGAGTCTTTCAAAATTTGATCAGCGTTTTTTAATCGATTTCAGCGTTTTCGAAAACGAAAATTTTAAGAGATTCGCTTCTAGCTCTAAAAACTGAAAACGGACAAATTTGCACAAAGTCCTAGAATCTAATTCAGGCTTTCCGCTAAAGATTAAGTCATAAATCTTCCACATCGGTCCAGTGTACGATTTATTGTGGCCTGCCAAAAGTGAATAGTTTATTTGGCGCACCCGGTAGTTGAATCCCGTGCGATAGTATCTTTTTATAATTGACAGGGAGTTTGAGGTCAAAGACCAAACTTTTCTTCACCAAATTGTTCAAAGTCAATATTCCAATTACAAGTAAATCTTTCTGAAATTAACTATATTTGTATTGAACGTATCAAAATTAAAGGTATTGGCGTAGCCATTCCAAGAAACGTATTAGTGATGAGATAGCTACAAAGGATGACATGATAACGCGAAGCTGCAAATACAGACAAAAATGTTTCCTTTCAAAGAGTTATTGTCACCCAAGGTCCTTTGCCAGCAGCACAGGTTCCAAATCTTTAAATCGGTGTAAAAAGGTGGGTGTAAAATTCTATGGCCTATGTATTTGAACTCAATAACTTGAAAGAAACTTTAGCTACTGATCTAAAATTCTACCGTTGGACTTTTACGAAATCTTGAACATTTTCTTAAATTACAGCGCAGTTTACATTTAAACTCATTTGAGGACGTGACGTCATCAAATTTCTAAATCGTAACCAGAAGAGTGATAGACTTTGGCTTGGTACCATGTTGTATACATTTTCATAAACTAAGGTTTTCTTTAAAATCATATCATGTTTCATCAAAAAGTTTAGAAATTACGATCGTTTCAAAATTTGTTCAACATTTCTCTTGAATTCTTAGAAAAGAAGAAAAACACTCTGATTCTGAAAATATTGAAACTATTTGAAAAGTCCAACGCTAGGATTATAGCAAAAGCGATACAGTTTCTTTGTAGCCGTTCAGTTTGAAGGAATAGATCATAGAATTTACAGCAACCTATTCAAAGATTTAAAACCTATGCTTTTGCAAGCACGTTGAAATTTCAAACTGTCTCAGAATCAAATTTGGCCTAAGTGGAAACCATGGATCCACAATGCAGAAGTTGAATTCATAGAAAATTTTTACTTTGGCTGAATCGTCCTATCAGTTCAACTACTGTACTGCGGATATATGGTTTCCGTTTAGGCCAAATTTGATTTTCAGACAGTTTGATATTGTACCCTGCCCACAAAGAATGTTCTTATTTGATTCAGAAGCCGAGCAGAAGGCATTGTAATTCAATTCTTGCGTATTTAGGGCTTAAATGAAACGATTACAAAACAGCTCCTGAATCAAATAAACAAAATCCGCCAGGCAGATCTCTAGATTTACCTTTCTTCTTTCGTTATGAGCACATAAATTCTCTTAAAAACCACCTTTCGCTTGAACAAGGCGAGAGTTTGCCCTACTAGTTTCGGGGAAACTTTTGCGGCTTTGCTTGTTTTGAATTACTGGTTGAGAGAATTTCCTTTGTTAGCAGTCGCTAATCGCTTTGAACTGAGGTGTCAATCAAACGCAACTATTGCTATTGTATTACATAAATTGCCCTTGTTCCCTAGGTGACATTGGCTCCTTAGATTCCCAAAGATGGCGCAGTGATCAACCCAAGTACTGACGTGGCTGCTATTAAAGTTTCTGTAGATTCCCGAAGATGGAGCAGTAATCAAGCCAAGTACTGACGTAGCTGCTATCAAACCTTCTGTAGGACTGAAATAACACGAAAAAATTGAAATGTCTAAATATCTAAATAGCCAATATTCTAATTAGCTATTATTTTAATAAAGCATCATTTAGAAAAACTTGGACAAAGCCTTCGTTATCAGTTTCAGCAAAACTTGTATGAAGTGAAGCTCACCTGCGCAGTTGGCTTGAGAAGAAAGTATGTCGTATCGTGGTAAGTTTTCTGCGGGCTTCGGCGATAATCTCGTAACTCGACAACGACGCAACCATCGTAAAACAAATCAACCTATAGAGGCAACGTAGCATCAATGACAATATTTTGAAGAATTATCAAATGAGTATGCATGGTAATCTGTCTGATACAGTAAATTTCAATCGAAATGACTCTTCAATATTTGCCAAAAGAAGCAGAGCTTCTTCAATAGCAATGACATTATTTAAAACCATTAATCTTTATAGGCTCGTGCTGAGTTTCTGAGAGTGAAAAATATCTTCAAATAATAGAGGATACATCACAATAAAGTGATGATACATTTAACTAAATATGGAACCAATTTTTGCCACCATTTATTTTCTATTTATTTTCATTTATTTATTTCACATGTTTAAGGAGGGTAGCCATTCAGCAAAAAGCTGATTCCACTATAAAAACTTACACAATTAAACTATTACAGAAAACTAAATTAACCTAATTACAATTCAATATATTATACATGCTATTAAAACCCTATCATAATCTAAAATAACACATCTACAATAAAAGAAAGTCCAAATGGCAAACACCTATTTAAACCTAAGCAAGACATTGTTTAAAGCAGTTCAGGGAGGATGCCTGCTTACACTCAGCTGTGAGGCCCTTCCAAGACTTAGCACCTCTAAAAGAGAAACATTTCTGTCCATTATTGGAGTTTTTCTTTGGTAACCTTAGGTCAGTTGCTGTTTTCCTAAGATTCCTGGAGGTCAGCTGGGATGTCCTTGTGAAAAAGATTACACATATGTATTGTGGAAAGGGATGCGTCTTTGCAATATTTGTAATAATCTTTGTTTGGTAAAGTATTCATTGTCACAGTTTAATAAATAATTGCAAGAATACCTGTGATTTCTCCAATAATTCAATCAGGATCGGTGGAAGCTAAAATGAAAACAAGAACTGATTTATGAAGACATAAATTAACAAACAAGACCAAAATACAGAAGGGTTTGCACAGTGGCTACTATCGGAAACGATTCTATAATATCAAAAGTACAGCATAATTCGAAAGTTTGGCTAACCCTTCCCTTAATTCATAAGTATTGTTGATTTTTATCATTAACTTTTTTACATATTTAGGGCCTTAAAGCTCAAGGATTTGAACTGTACATACCTCCTGAGCATCAAGGTAATCCAAGAATTCTGCTTCCTGAAAAGCAAACAAAGTTTAAATTAGAAATATTAAAATATGAGCAGACAAAGGGCATAAATTTGTCAATCACAATGGTAAAACTAACTGTCTGATACCCTGTATCCAGACATTCTTTGTTTGATTACAAACAAGATGCTGATTTCACGAAGAACAAAAATTTTGGGATAAGTTCAATTTCTGATGAATTGATGATGAAAATGCCAGAACTTTATAACAAAGTGTTCTAACCAGTCAGTGTCAGAAATGGTAAACAAGGAAGACCTTTTTGAAACAAAGTGACTCTTTTTTCATTCCATTGGGGAGGACACAGAATTCTAAACATCTAGAAATCGTTAACTTCGCTCCTGCATGGACTGGTCCAAAATTTCTGTTAATTTGGTCCAAATATTCTAAATATTGTCTCTTTCCTGACAATTTTCTTCAGAATAACGTAAGACTGTCAACTCAACACAGTAAGAAAGATATCAGGATACCATCTTTGATGACTGACCCTCTAATAAAGTTTTTTCCTAACAAATTCTCTTCAAAGCACCCACAAAAGGAGCTGACAGGAAAGTAGAGATTTTACAAAACATCATCCAAAAACTGAATGGGGAAGTAGAAATTCTTACAAGAAGAAAGTTTGTTTTGACAGTTAGAAAATAATAGTAGAAAGTATTAATCTATTCTCACCTCATAAGGAAGTTTGACAGTTTCAACTTCTTTGCCAAAGTTATCACGAAGCATCAACGAGTATCCTTCACTCCCATGATATAGATTGACAATCAATGTATTCAAACCATCTTCCCTTATAATCTTCTCCAACAGAAATGATTCCTTTACAGTTTTCTGCATTGAATGAAAAATAGAATACTTTCATAACCCTAGCTGTATAGGGTGTATAAAAACAAGGCTAATGAGTAAAAGTTTTACATTTCACAAGCATAGGGCTAAAATCTTTCAAATCTTTAAAAAGGTGGGTGTAAAATCCTATGACATCTTTCTTTCAATTAAATGGCTTGAAAGGAACATACTGTAGGTTATTTTGGTGTAAATCTGCCATGGACATTGTTGAGGCTGACATCATGAAATTTCTGAATCCTAAACCAGAAAAGCTACAGATTTCTGCTTGCCACCATATTGTAGACTTTCATAAACTATGCTTTTCTTGAAGGTTATATAATGTTTCCTCTGTTAGTTTAGGATTTACGATGATTTAAATTTTTTCAAAGTTTTCCATGATTTTTTTCAAATATAATCAAATTGCCGCCATTTTGAAAAAATCAAGATTCATAAAACTTCTATGGCAGATTTACAGCAAAGTACTGTAAGTTCCTTTCAAGCCATCCAATTCAAAGAAAAATATAATAGAATCTTACACAAACCTCTTTATAGAGACTTGAAAGATTTGAGCCCTACGCTCCACTACTGTAGGTACTGTATGAAATAAAGGAAGATTTTATAAGATGAAAAAAGATTCAAAAAAAGATCCTAAAATTTTCAAAACAAGGCCAGTAATTGAAAAAGGATTGCAGTCTACAAAAACTGTCTATTCTCTCACAATTTAAGATAAACTTCAATTTTCCGATACTTTTTTTCAACCAGCTGCTGAAACAAAAGATTTTCAAATACATTAAATCTACGAGTAAATTCATCTTTTTGACAGACCAGTATTCAGATAGATCATACCTCACTTTCTTCAGGGTCCTTGTTCTCCTCTAAATAACATTCTAAAATTCTCTGGTGGATGTTTTTCCTGGTGAATGAGAGCAGATCTATTACTTCACTGAAATCAACTAAAAAAGCTAAATATAACTACAAATAACCCCTTAGAGATGTAGAGATGAAACGTACTATGATGCATGCACTGAATATCCTGTACAAGAATACAAGGCTAAACTTGGCCTTGTACAGGCCAAGTTTTAGCCTTGTAGAGGGGATTATGACCTTGTTATGACCTTGTACTAACATTGGAAGAAAATTACAAGGCTATCAGTAAGATTCCAAGCTGCAACCAGTCTAACACAAGGTTTCCACAAGGCTTCTACAAGGCTAATTAGTATATTCAAGCCATTTACAAGGTTACAGCAAGGCTATTCCAGGCTATAACAAGGTTACAAGGCCATAACTACAAGGCTTGTACATGACTATTACATGGCCTTGTATTTTCGTACAGGATCTTTCCTGTCATGAAAGGAATGTTGTCCAGAAACCATTGGAATTGGTTAATAATAAAATAAAAGCCAGAAAAGCAATGACAAATTTTTTAGCATCGTATCTCCCTGTAATCAACATTTATCTTACCTCTTTTTGGGCTCTTCTCTGATTGATTCTAACATATCATTAAATGTTCCATAATTCTGGTCTTCATCTTTGATCAGAAAATCATCTGCCAACATGTTGGACATCAGGTACTGAAAGGTAAATTTGAGATAAAACAGTGGCTTAGGGATCGTACTGGTCTTTCAAGTACTGGTCTTTAAGCAGTTTAAGATGATGTGTTTGTCAACAACTTGTAGCTACTTAAGAGATTTCACTCTGCCAAATGTTAACAAATCAATTCGGACAGTCCTAGCTACAGTGGAACTACTGTATCTTATGTTTGAAAATGCATCAAAATAGATCATTGATATTTTCAGGCAGATTGATAATAAAGGCAATTTACTCTCAAATGCTCCAAAACTAGCTCACCATGGCTAAATGATGTTGCTTATCTACAACTCTTATTTTATTTGTGGCTATTTTTGTGCTTTTCCTATTGATATCAGAAATTTGCAATACAAACTTCCAGTGAAACCACGCAGATTTACCTTCTTGACATTTTGATGCCAAACTGTGCTTCACATAAAATATAATTTTGGTTTCCATTGGTAGATATTGAAAATTTACCTCAGACTGCATAATTCCACTGGATTGTCTCCTGTCACCAAATGCAAGCTAGAAATTGGTAAAAAACTAATTACAATATGTTAGCATAGAATACACAAAACATTATGTGTGATAATAAAGATATATGTTTGCTTCAAAAAATCAGTTGACCAATTTGTCTGTTTTTGCAGACCGGTTTCAAATTGGTAATATTAATTGGTGTTATTTCATAATTAGTGCTATGAATTAAAGGTGGTGTATAAGCTAAAATTCCAAAATCCGATACTTTCTCCCCTAATGCAGGCAAGTAGCGGCATATACATTGCGAATGAAGATGTTTTCTACATGTTTGAGCCCTGTAGAATTTGCCAGTGCAATCAACAATTATAAAGATACAGCTTGATTCTGAGTGACGAGTTTCAGATGTAATCCTGTTCTTGATTCTTTAGCTGAGGATAGCACAAGTCTGAGTACCTATACTTATATGTACTTATACATACAGTACCTATATTTTGCAGAAAAGATCTTTCCTTGGCTAGAAACATAAGATCCTTTTGGATGATTACAAAGTCTGTCCTGAGCTAAACAAGCATAAGAATATCTGAATATTGATTTCTTCATAACCCCAAATGATCGTAGATGCTGTTTTAGCTACAGTCAGAGAGATGAGTGTTGCTGCTACACGTATTTTTTTATAAGAAACTAAGAATTTGGGCCAGTACTGGAAGTTTCTTGAAATTATCAGATTTTGAGTACTCAGAGTTTCTTACGAGTTTCTTAGAGGTTCCATAACAATCTTCATGTTCACTACCTGTGCCCTCATGAACACTTCAAAAAAAAGTTTTTTATGCCTTTCCAATGTTTAGACACTACTCAAGTACCTTACGAGTAATATGATACAGGAAATAAGTGAAAATAAATCAAAATATGTTGAGGATTTCTTTTATCAAAATAAATAGTTTCTTGGCTTATATTTTCCCAGTACTGGAGTTTCTTAATTTTTTGGCGACCTGAGAGTTGAGTTTCTTATAAGCAGTTTCTTATAAAAAAAATACGTGTAGTCGCCTTCAATGGAAAATCGAGTGCCTTGTATAAGGACAAGAATCGCCTCAAAGGCAATATTTTGGTTTTTATGTCAAACGAGAATGATACGCAAAAATCAAAAGTCATTATCCCTAGTTTGCTTAGTTCGTGAACGAAACTATTGGTGCACCTGTGTCAAATGAGATGTCATGTGAGATTTACGATAATGCAAAATTACTTATGCAGAACCCTGCAGAACGTTTCAATTGTTGCTATTCGCGGGCATCTAATTTAAGACAAGCAGTCACGAAGATAACCTCTGTGCAGAATGATATGCATGAAGATGTTTTGGTTCAGTGTTATCTCGTGCCTTCCCCCAGTCAATGGCGCCATTGTTTGCTGGGATTCTGCACCTTTCTGTAGCTGTGTAGGAGGGGGGTCCTTCTACCTTCGGTGATGCTGCGAATGCTAGCCTCTGTGCAGGCCGCCGGTTACATCATCCTCTAAAGTTGACTTATTTGCATAATGAGTGCTATCAATAAGTGGCTAATGATTCGTTCGTTCTAGAAAACGATTGTTTTCACATAATTAAGCTGCTAATTAAGTCAAGAACGTGCCAATTCTGGGTAAATTTGTTGTTGTGCCAGGGTAAACATCATTGGTAATTTATCCATCTTATGGTGTCAAATCTGTCTAACATGAAATAAGCCGACGTCAAATGTTGCTATAGGATCGCGGGAAACTTCTGTCTTGTATGCGCTTTATGTGCGCTTTCTTTATTTCAGTGCCAATTAGCAGAGATAAAACGTTAATCAATCGCTTTAACGAGCGTGACGGAAGTGGGTTACTTTCTTTCTGACTGACATCGAAGCCCCTTCTTAGATTACAAAGGACTTTGTAATCAAAAAGGCCATTCACAAACATCATTGATGTGAGTTAGCAAGAGCCCAGACTGTAAAATATATTTTGCGCATGCAAGTTGAGATGGTCTAGAAGTAAGATATTTGTGGAAACCTTGCAGTTTCTGCAATGAGAAAAATAAAATAGGTTAAAGGTGATCTGAAGTGAAATTTTTTTATTGATGAAAATGCATAGCAATGTTGACTGATAAAGAATGTTGTTTACACAATTTTGAAACCTTGTTCCATTTTCGAGATATCCACTGTTTTGTATGATTGGCTAATGATGTCATTTTGTTTGCAAAATGCAAAGAAAGTATACAAGGTTGACTATGTTTCCAAAAGGAAATTGACTCTAAGAACTTTCCTTCAGTTGAAATGCCTTTCTAAACATCATATCAATTCAGGAGACAATTTCTATTGCATTTATTCAGCTGAACTTAAATGTCTCCTACTGTAATCTTTCAAAGATCAGATACAGCTATATTTCCATATATTACCGGAGTGATTTGCAAACAAAATGACGTCATCAGCTGGCACTTAGAATCAATGGATAACTTGAAAACGAAATGAGATATCAAAGAAATCTAAACAGAATTCTTTATCATTTGATAGTGCCGTTCATTTGCATCAATACAAATTTTCGCTTCAGATCACCTAAAACAATAGATCTTTGTTTATTGCCTATAATGAGGTTCGGATTGAAAACTGTTGCAAGATATTGTGCGCACTACACAAACTTTCCAGCCAGGGTCAAGGCTAACTATGACTATGTTTGACCATCTTGTTGCATGCACATGTGTCTTGTCTTCTTTCCATTCAACTTTTTTACCTTGTTATTGCATCTATATGTGCCACATTGGAAAACTTGCATTTACTCGCAACTTTGAAACTCAAACTCACTGCTCATAGCCACAATAATCGGTTCTCGCATGCAAGAACAAAAGATCCATTGTTAATTTTGCGTCTCTCACAGTCTACTCACAAAGCCTACTTGCAGCTCGCAGCTTCAAATTTATTTCATTCGCTACTACACATAGGCCAAATCACGCATATTTTCCAACCTGCTATATATAGACACTAATCCAAATTTTATTCCCCAATCTGCAGAGTATGGCAGTTCTCAACGAGATCTTGCGCGTGCAGACCAAGGAAACAGTGGTGTGCTCGCGTGCAAGGTCTTTCATTCCTTTGTTTGCTCACGTGCAAGGTCTTTTATTCCTTTGTTTTCAAAGTAATGAACAAAAGATCTCGTTCAAAATTGGCGTGCACGTAAAATTTTTGAAAAAATCTCGTGCGTGCAGCTGCCACACACTGCAGACTGGATTAAATGTATGTGTCACATACATATGCATTGCATGCAAAGCAAATTTCCTCATTGCCAGGTCTTGTTACAAAAAGAAAATCTTTCGACCCGTCACATCACATACTCAGGCTCTAACTAACAGACAGAGTAGTATGGCAGTATGATCTGTTTATCTGTTGTTGCAATAATAAATAAATTGACTTGATGTGATTGATGAATGAGAATTCAACAAACAAGAGACAATTTTCTCAGTCTGAGAGAATAAAGAATCGTAGGAAATTATCGTTGGAAGTATTCTAGATCTTACCAAATCTTATTCCAACTAATTTCCTTTTGCAACAGTTCTATTTTTCAAATGAAATCACTCAAAATCTTTCACTCTGTTCTTTTCCACCTTTGTCTTTCTAGCGCCATTTTGGAAAAGGCCAAAGGCGAGGTTTGCCTCGAATTCATTCAAATATCTGTGAATCAAATCTGAGCGCGAAAGTTCCTTCCACGTCACAAATTTTCTTACCGGAGCGCACACAGGGCCACCGAGAGGGGCCAGGGAGCGATTTGCCCAAGTTCCTAGGGGGCCTTATAAAGTAAGGTACTCCCTTGTCTCCTGCCGGTTTCACTCGCAGGGGGCCTCATTTCGCAGTTTTGTTCCCGGGCCTCGAAAACCTCTCGGCGGCACCGGGCGACGTACAATACAATGTTTGTTCTTCTGGCAACAATTTTAGATTTTGCAAACTTTGGACCTCTTGTGCTTGAAACTTAGTGAAAATAGATTAAAATGTGTCAAAGATTTTCTTCATCAAAATAAATAGTTTTTTAACTTATATTTTCCCAGTACTGGAGTTTCCTATTGGCGATCTGAGAGTTGAGTTTCTTATGGGCAGTTTCTTATAAAAAAAATACATGTACGTTTCAAACTGTCCGCAACATCTGAGGCAAAAGCTTGCTTCAGTGCGTTTTATTGTGCTTCCCTTTTCAATACAATTTTACAGTATTTCTTAGCAATTCTAAGTAGGGTATATCGGATAAATCATGCACTCAGACAGTCCTGGGGTGCGTTTGATTTGTACAAATTTTCAAAATAGTAGACTTGGTACCCCGGGGGGGGGGGTACTTCACATATTTTATCGATTTTCGCAATTTTGGTTTAAAGAATGATTTTGGTATACTTTTTCGGAAAATTGGTATAAGGTCGGGTATACTTTTTCGCAAAATTGGTATAAAGTCGGGTATACTTTTTCGCAAAATTGGTATAAGGAACGGGTATGTTTTTGAAGCTTCGATGGCACGTCCCCGACCAAAACCTGGTCAAGTACCCCCCCCCCGGGCTTGGTACACTCGGAATTTGTGTTTGATTGACTCCATAAGGCTCAAAACGGTAAGTTTGATAGATTTGAAAGGCCTTCTGAACCTTCTGCTCGAAAAAGCAGAATGTATTGCAGACTTTGAAGAGATTCTCGTTTTCATTAGCAAATTGCCATAGTGAATCGAGAACCTACTGTTTTAAGATGTTTGTGTTTGGTTGGGAATGTATTTCTGTCCCTGCGAAGTTTACTGTTTTGAGAATTTGGAAGGGTGGGAATTACCAACAAACACACCCTTAAAAATCGATAATTCAGTCCTCAAGCATGGTACCAAATTGTACTTGGGAATTGCTAATCGTTATTATGATGGGACACGAAATTAGTTAGTTTGAGAGCAGCATAAATCGACAGGAAAATGTCGACTTGCTTTTATAAATTCTGAGCTTCAAAAACAACAAGAAAACAATCAGTGTTAACAATCATAAAGATTCAAATTACGATCCAATACGTTCAAGAATTTGGTCCAAAATATTTTTTGTGAGAAGAGAAGAACTGGAATCAGTATCCCGTTTCTAATGATAAGTCAATTTCAGGTGTTACTGGTTTTGCTGAAATTCTCCCTTTGTCATTCGCGTTTGTCAAAATGTCTTCAAGCTCAATTTTAAATGTTTTACCGAAAGCTGTGTCTGTTATTGAAAACATCAACTATTTCGAAGGCAAACCTTCTTATCAGCCAAGATCTCAAACATTCGAGAGTCACATTTTTTGCGTTAGAATACCGTAAAAGCTCTATTAAGCCCCCCCCCCCCGGGGGGGGGGCTTTTTTAATTTTGGACACTTTTTAGTCCTTTTTGCACCACATTTTGCGGTTTAAACATACAGTTTTACGCGTTAAATACATGAATTTGACAAAGTTTTATCTCAAAAACTTATTTAGCTCAATAAATGGAGAATCTTTGGCAACCTCTGGAATTTGATATAAGTTGGGGGGGGCTTAATAGAGAGGGGGGCTTAATAGAGCTTTTACGGTATGTCCCATATCCCCCATATCCGGCTCAACCAGCTCCCCCATTTTCCAAGTCCTTGAAGTCATCAAAAAATCGTCCGGCATTTATCTGTCTATGGTCGCGGTCAAAGTATCTATGATTGTTCTAATTTCATGTCCACGATCCAATGCTCTTTCAATGCATTGACGCAAAATATCTTCACTGACGGCACATCCGCCTGCAAATAAAGAAAAATCGTGTAAAGGTACATAAGGATGCTTCATACCAGGGTGACCAAAAAGGATTTAACATATTTGAAAATTCGTACATTTGAACATTCATGTGGGATCTGTTCATAAGAAAGGAAGTAACTTACGACCTTAGAGCAAAAGATCTATTACAGCTACCAAAAGCTAGAACTGTTTTAAACGGCTTAAATTCAATTGCTTTCAGAGGCAGTATTCTTTGGAACGCTTTACCTGATGAGAAAAAGTCAAGCCAATCTATAGTCTCGTTCAAAATACATGTCAAACAATGGAATGGAGACAGTTGCAATTGTATTGTAATATCTGTAAGTAGCTGAAATTGTAAATATTGTATTTTGTAGATAGTTGGTTTGAATTAGTTGCCCTATTTGTAGAGTAAACTACACTTTGTATCCAACTTTAAATAAATTCTTTATTATTATTGAAGTTAATAAGAGTTTAGTTGATACCCAGACGGCTTATGAGTGAAATTATAGGTAAATTGAATTTACAAAAAGTTCGTAACTTCGAAATGCGTGAAAAAAGGCCTTTAACTTTAACTTATCATAGCGCATCGATACCTTGACCAAATATGGCAAACAAGAACATTTTCGGAATTTACTCATGTAGATCCTTCTCGTCATTATAACTGATTTTGTATGAAAAGTGTTTGAGTCTGAGCTCAATTTACGGATTCACGCAAAAAGCGTCCAGTGCAATTTTTAAAACCTCCTTTCGTCTGTTATACGTTTCTCTGTGTTGTATTGTTGCTGTGTTGTTATTTCTTTGGTTTCTGTCTTTGTTTTGTTTTCGTTTGTTTTCTTGTGAAATTAACCGATGCATTGTAAGTGTCACTCATGGTGGGGACCAGATGACCTTGTGTCTTTCCCGCCATGAATGGCACATGTAAATAGCATTTAGAATTAGGTTTTGACTTTATGGAAAAAAACAAAATAAAACCTCCTTTAAAACCATTTCCTCAAAGTGGATTTTAACGCATTTTGGATATGTAATGGAGAGAAATATTTGCATCGAATGGTGTAAATATGAGCTTCGTACCATGTCTGTACCGGTAGACATGGCTGCTGACTGGACTGCTAATATTTCCAAGTTCTCCTATAACCTTCATCATGACGTCACAAGTAAATGGCACAAAACTTCGCAAAATAACATCGATTTTCGGAATCTACCCGGAAAACAAACCTAAAACAATGGAGAATGAAAAACTAGCCATATAAGTTGCATTGAATTACAGTAAAAATGTATTGCTAAGGTTTATGCAGGGAGGCAGGATAATTTTGGCCAGTAGTGTATGGCATTACATAACGTGGTATACATAATCAAAAAGATGGGTAGGCGAACTGTAAAATAATTTCAGTAAATCTTTTTCAATTTGAGCAGGACTACTAGTACAAAATATAAAATAGATCTGGTACAATACTTTGCCGATGAGACTTTCCCCTAGACTCACTACATAGTCCAAGGAACGGTCAATGTGGTCCATATGGTGCCAGGCATTACAACATCAACAACAACAACGATTACACTTTTCAACTAAGGCCTAGTTTAAACATCGTATTTTTGCCGTGTCGAATTTGAATAGATGCTGCTAAAAATTTCCAAGTGTCAATTAAATTCGACATGAAAACAGTGTTTAGATCATCAGCTGTTTTGAATTGTTAAAACGACAGAAGTTCAGTTCACCAGATCTGTCGTGTCAAACGGCGGAAACATGACTTGATTTAAACATCGTATTTCTGCCGCGTTTAATAAATCAATTCTAGGCCATGGTCTGCTGTTTCTAAGTGTGATCAGCCACTGTGTTTTTGCATTTTGAAAAAATAACCATTTGATTTTCAATCCAACACGGCAAGAGACGATGTTTAAATCAGCGGCAGATTCGACCGTTTTTAATTAAATTCGATTCGACACAGCAAAAACACGATGTTTAAACTAGGCCTAAGATTATTTAATCAAGTCTAATGTTCCTCTTGGAAATGTTGCTAACACAATACAAGGAAAAGGGAAACTTTCGCCGTCTGCAAAGAATCTTGCTGAAACTAACCTGGTTTATTGACAGAGCACAGTTGACCATCTTCTAATGTTACCACGGTTACCACACCAGTGGCAAGTGCTTCTTCTTCATCTGTTGGATCAGCAATCAAATATGAACTGTTTGAAAGAAAAGTATGCAAACATTTATGAGCGTTTGCAGAACTTGAAATCATACACAATAACAATAATATTTGGTGAAATATCGTAAAAGCTCTATTTAGCCTCCCTTTCTATTAAGCCCCACTCTCTAATAAGCCCCACCCCTTTGATCCAAAATTTTAAATAAGCCCCCTCCATATTAAGCCCCCCTACTTGACTTGATCTCGGTCCATTGCAGTTCTCGTTGCCCTCTCATACCGCATCCCAGTCCACTCCTTGATGCTGTCATACCAACTCATCCTTGGGCGACCTCTGCCTCTCTTTCCATCTATATATCCTTCTAACAGCGTTCTGTATATGTTATTTAGCCGTATCAAATGCCCAAAATATTTCAGTTTCCTGTCCTTCAAGATATTGATCAGCCTTCTTTTTTCATTCATTCGTTGAAGCACTTCCTCATTTTTCACTTTCTCCGTCCATGACAATTTCAGCATTTTCCTATACGTCCACATCTCAAATGCTTCAAGACGTTTCTCAAGTGTGGTTGTTACAGTCCATGTCTCTACTCCATAAAATAAGGTACTCCATACATAGCATTTCAGAATTCTCTTTCTCGTCTCAAGATTGATGTGGTTATTTGTTAATGTTGACTTCATTTTATTAAATGTTCCTCGGGCTATAGAAATACGACGTAGGATTTCTTTATGGCATTTAGCATCCTCTGTCAATAGTTGTCCTAAATATACAAATGAATCTACTTGTTTAATTATGTCGTTGTCAACAGTAATATGAAATTTGGCGCTTGGCATTACTTTTGATACCAACATAGTTTTGGTTTTTTCAGCATTTATCTTCATTCCATAAAGTTTCCCTTCCTCATTAACTTTATTTACTATTTCTTGCAATTGCTCAGGTGTTTCAGCAATAAGAACCGTATCATCAGCATATCTCAGGTTGTTGATGTTAAGTCCACCTATCTTTACACCATCCATATCATCTATAGCTCTGAATATCATCTCTGTGTAGAGGTTGAAGAGAGCAGGGGACAGTACACATCCCTATCTTACTCCTCGTTTTATCATCACTTCATCAGACAGTCCATTTTCTAGTCTCACGAAGGCTTTTTGAGTCCAGTACAGATTTCTTATGAATTTGATATCCCTTCCTGGTATTGCAATCTTTATGAGGTTTTCAATCATCCTTTAAGGTTCACTCTATCGAATGCTTTCTCGTAGTCTATGAAGCATGCATATACATTTTTGTTCATTGCTTATAGTATACTTTATTTACTTGTTTACCCCCCCCCCCCCCCCCCCCCCCCCACTACTTATATCAAATGCCAGCGGCTACCGAATATTTTCTATTTATCTAGCTAAACGAGTTTGTATGTTACTGTGTCGAATTCATGTATTTGATTCGTGAAATTGTATGTTGAATTCACAAAATATGGGGTAAGAAAACTGACAAGCCATCATATATATCCTTGTCATTTGATTTTGTGAATAGGCCTCCCTCTCTAATAAGCCCCTTCTCTTCGCGAAAATCCATCCTTTATGTGGAATATTTTCCAGCGAAAGGACCTAACATATAATCTAAGATCAGGTTCACTATTAATGCTACCACAAGCGAAAACTACAACCTATGGGACTAGTCCATCAACCTTTAGAGGTAGCATCCTCTGGAACAGCCTACCTGACTCTGTAAAAAGCTCACCATCTGTTGTATGCTTCAAAAATCGATAAAAGAATGGAAGGGTGAAAACTGCACATGCAAAAATTGCTTGTAGAAACAATATCTTTGGAAATCTTCCCGAAAACAGAAATCATGTAATACTTAATACTTATTTATTAATACTTATTTTCTTTATATTATTGTAAATTCTTTCCTATGTAGATAGTTGGTTTGAATTAGCTAGTAAGCTATTGTAAATACCAACTGTAAAGAATTTAATGATAATAATAATAATCTTTTAAGCCCCCCTAGAGTGTCCGAAATTAAATAAGCGCCCGGGGGCTTAATAGAGCTTTTACGGTAAGATCTTCCAACAACATATAAATGCAATTTCCACTTTCAAATATATTTCAACGCGAATAAAATACCAGATACAAAAAATTGCGTGGCTCTTAGCTCTAGTAAAGGCTACATGCTGTTTACCATTAAAATGACAATTAAAAATACCAAAACCTAGCAGTCAAGCAATTGCACAGTATTCAAATTTCTTCAAAATGATTTTTATTCTATGATTTTCAGCTACAAAATAAAGGCTCCTCCTGCATTCTGTAGACTTAATTCAAACACATGCCAAGCTGGAAAGAAAATCACACAGTATTATCGAAAAAAAAACAACTTACTCTTGGAAAACAGCGAAAGTACTCGCAACAGGATTACTAGCAATATCCAACATGGTTTTCACTTCCTCTGTAGCTGTCAGTTCTCCTGTCTCTTCGTTGTATGATACAGAGGGCAGGCGACCTAGGGAGAACTATACTTTGAGCCGATGCTTTGAGAAATTCAGGAGAAATGACAAATAACTTTCCAATGAAGTTAATAGAAATATATTACAATTAACTTTGCAGTATATCCATAAAACTGGTCGATTTGATTAAGATAATTCCAAACTTCATTACATGCCACCACCTTTCCCCGTTTAGTAGTAATTTACGAGTAGATTTTATGTAGTTGTTCTTTTTGTTCATGTCATTTATTTTCTTGTCTTATATTTTGACTAGTTTCTTCTTTTTCTTATATTATATATCTATATGTTAATGGCCTCAGGGTAGACATTGCTTTTTTGCTCCTTGGGGTATCGTTGTAGTAGTATTGTAGGGTAATTATGTAAGTAGTGTAGGGTAGCTCATATTGTAAAGTAGTTCTGTAAGTAGTGTAGTGTAGCTCGTAAATATATTGTAACTTTTTATTGGAACATAAAAGAAAAAGAAAAAAAAAGAAATTCAGGATGACATATGCCGTAGCATGTGAATGTTACTTCAAAGTACAAGCTTTTTCTCCCAGTTATTCGTACCCTTGCCACAAAGAATCGTTCGTTCTTAGAAGAATCCCAAACTCACTTAAAATTTCTTGTTCTCAGGAGTTCCAAGACGGCTAAAGCATGCAAAGGTCTGAAATTTACCAACGACTTTTGAGCAAAATGCAACTTTTTAGCAATAAAGAAAATGTTTGACTTTTCTTCAAGGTATAGCATACGTTGCATCTCATCAGTATCAATAGGATGCGAAACAGAGTAAAGGTAACATCAGTCAAAGTACCAAGTACATACAGTTATGAAGAGCCGCAAGCAATGCTGTCAGCGAAGCATCTTGTAAATTTCCATCGTAATTCAAACATATGACGTCAGCATACAAGCACCAGGCTATCTGTGAAGGAATATCGCACTTACTATCAAACAGTACATGGGGCCAAAGTAAAAAGAATCGACCATCATTTTGAAACATATACACTTGATGAGAAGGCCAGTTCTGTAAAATGATGTTTATACGGACATCTTTACGATTGAATTCCCAAAACAAAAAGACTTAAAATCTAGAAAAATCTTAAGAATCTAAAGTGAAGTTAGTTACCTTTTTTTCTACAATACATAGCTTCTTCAAATCTATAAGTTCTGAGCTGCAATGGAAAATGATTCAGTAACATTGGATATGGATAGAAAAATATGTGCATTGTTTCTCAAAGAGAGAAGCAACGAGGATGGATTTGGATCACTTGCAAATCCAAAGAACACAACGATATAAGAACTGAACAATAGACCTTTTAGCTATTCTGAAGAGAATCAGAATCGAATGACATTTTGCTACATTTTGTAGAATTTTCGAATGTGCACAATAGTGAAAGAAGCTCTAACGCCACTCGATCGAAACCTCACGTATAAAAATGTATAAAATAACGCTTGATCCAGGCTCTTTTGTAGGATAGCTAAAAGGTATATTATACTCATGAATATAAGAAGCCAATGGGACATACATTTCTCGATTGATTTCCAAAGAAATCAGTTACTGAATATTTTTGTCTGAAAGTGGTAAAAATAAATAGTTGGCTGAGGTCCAGGCCAACAGAGACCTACCTGTACCTGTATCTTTCTCCAACAATGAACGTTGTCATTACAGAGGCGAGTTGACACGTTTCCGTATCAACTCGGCGAATTCATTACGTGACTGAGTAGCCCTCTTAGCTTGATCACTTGATACTCCAAGTAACCCAGAAATCTTTCCCAAGAATGATCAGCAACACAAAAGAGCTTGCAATTAACCAATCGGAAGCCCATTAACGTTTTTCACATGATCAACATCAAACAATCAAAGGGATATCATCATGGAAATGTTTTTCATATGATCAAAGGTGTGAAGAGTAAAAAGTTTATTATTATTGTCCAGAAAGAATTGGTTTTTATGAGTTTCATTCGCCATCATAGTTTTAAAATGTTCACTAACACCACAGAATTAATTTGATACAAAAAACAGAAAAATAAAACAACTACCAATAACAACAGATGCAACTCAAACCTACTTTTGAACAGTGTCCAAAAGAAACTGACTTAACACTTGGGCTTGTTCACTTGGTGGTCCTGGTCTGAACTTTGGTGAGCAAAGTGGCGGAAGCTCTACATTTGGAACTGAAAGAAAGATACAGTACACTATTTACATGTTGCTTGCAACTTTCCACTATATTGTGGGATTTTCAGAACCACATAATGCCTTTCTTGTATGCCGGGTGTCCCCAAAAAAATGTGCCCCGTTTGCCTAAAGATTGCGACAAAACGGCAAAAGATTCTCGCCAACCTTTTATATCATGTTGCTCTTCAGATGTCCAAATAAAGTTTGCTGCCATCCTCGTAAAAATCCGCAGAAAAATGATGGAGCTATGACCTTCAGAAGACCAAATTTGCCTGACTGAAACCAACGCTCGGTTATTTTGTCTTGCCATTTTGCAGTGATAAGGAGCTTCCGGTGAGGTAAGAAATAATTTCTGTAAGGTCAGAAATAGTGGAACTCTCGGAGGGTTATCGGAATTTTCACGAGAGCTATGACATTGGAGGCTGCTGTTTCATTTCATCCATGAAGCTATTTATCGCTGCAAAATAGCAAGACAAAATGGCCGACCGCTGGTTTCAGTCACCAGACATATTTGGTCTCCTGAAGGTCATAGCTCCATCATTTTTCAACGGATTTTTATGGGGATGGTAGCAAACTTTAATTGAATATCTGAAGAGCAACATCATGCAAACGTTTGGCGAGAATCTTCAGCCGTTTTGTCGTAATCTTGAAGCAAACAGGGCACAATTTTTTGGGACATCCTGTACATCTGAATTTCCTGGTTGAAAAGATATGTCAAGTGCATAGAAATATGGTCAAGTGGTTCTTATGATCAATGGGAAATTTTTAACTGCTATTTGGCGTATTCAAAACACTGATCACTCCAATGACATGACAATTCATCTTTGTCCAGAGATGCTAAAAGGTCTCTGAAAAACCATCGATCAAAGTGTCTTTTTCTGGTGTAAAACTGGGAGGAGGCCTTGACACTCTGTATGATAATTTGGTATAATAAAGCAGGGTAAAAAATGTCAGATAACAACCAATGGCTGCAAAGTGTTCTAAGAAGTTAAGTGTGAGAATGATTTTTAAAACTAACCTATGTAGCCTTTGTTTGCAGCATCTAGAGTAGGTTCAGCAAGCTCCTGGGAGATGAATTAGAATTCATTTTGTGAGTCAATACAGAGAACTGAAGAAGATAATAAAATATATCTTCAAATTTAGTTTTATTTCATATTTTGAACTCATCATATCTTTTCTGTCACAAGTGCAGAAATTTGTGCCTCTGCTGTCAGTCTGTCTGCTGTCTGTCAATATTCTGTAGCTTCTATGCTCTTTAAGTTTCAGATAGATATGTAAATAATAAGAAACAAACAATTTTTTTAAATTTGTTTCAGCAAATCCTTCAACTCCTTCACTAAACGACGGACAACATTTCCTGTTGATACATTGGAGGAAATGTCCTCATAGATATTCTTCTGCTGGGGTCCATTGCAAGCTCAGATGCCAAAGCAAATCCAATAAAAATCTCAAAAATAAAGCTAAATTATCTTGCCAATCGTTATTTCACAGCAACATAAAAGACCAAGAAAAAATTTGACAAATTTAATAAGAACAAACTTACTGCTTTTATTCCACAAATCACAGTTGTATTCCCAAATTTGACAAGAGCTGAGCCTTCTGCAGTTGAGACTGAGTCTAAAACAAATGATTATCAGTAATCATTAAAAACGAAAAATCTAATTAAGTTCAACATTGGTGATGTCTAACAAAATGTCTATCTTATCTAGGGCCCAAAACATGGAATAGTCTTTCATCAGAGATTAAATCAACAAACAATATCAACACATTCAAACATAAGATCAAAGAGAACTTTTTCCAAAACATACAAAAAGAGGAAGATGACATATATGTCTTCTATTAAGACTTGTCATCATCTCTCCCGATCATGGTATGGTCTTATAAACCATGTTTTATACCGAAAACAAACTACAGTTTTGTATATTTTTTTTCTTACGTTTTTCGTTGTACCAGCACCTCTAAGGGGACCATTATGGAATTAAGGTCATCTTGACCTTTTAATGCTATCCCTGCCACTGTAATTAGGGGTGTTTTTCCTTTACGTTTTTAACATTATATATTGTATTGTATCTATTTTTATATTATATAACTTGTAAATACTTGTAATTGTGGCAAATGATACATACATACATACATAGATACATACATACATACAAAGGGACTAGACATTAAAAGCTTGATCTTACATCTAAAACATTTGAAAGCATAGCTATTACACAGCAAAAGATTGCCGATCTCAAGGCACAGCAATTAGAAGATCCATGACCAACAGTGGGCCAGAAATTTAAGAAAAGTTATGTGAGCCATATTTTCAGATAGACTGCTTTGCTCTTTGCAAATACAGGCTTTTAACCTTGCAAAAACACTTAAGAATATGTTTGATATACGAGATTTGACAAAATCTGAAAGAATAGCACTAGATTAACAGGAGAAGTGTTTGTTATATGAATTAACTGAAATAGATATCAAGCAATACATGTAAAAATAACAGATTCTAACATCAAGCTTACCAAGAATCTATGGTAGAATTCAATGGGTTGTGCAGTCCTAAAAATATAAATTAAAATGTTCTAAGGAAGCAGTCTTAAAGAATGAAAAATGTGGATGAAAATTTAGCCAACACATTTTTTGACAAAAAGTTTTGAAATTTAATCTGGAGATATTTCATTCTATTAAGCATAATTGGTCAGTGGTCATAAATTGTCAATGGAATCATCAGTATTAGGAAGCTCCAGAATTTTCTCTTCTAAGGCCATTTTGTGGCTCATTGGTGGTCTAAAGATGACTGTGGGTGTGAAAGCCATGTCTTTTAGTGGAAAGGACACTGTGAGGACCATCAAGTTTATGTTGTAGACTATCAGCATGCAAAGGACATCATAACCACTGTTAGGGAGGAAGTCTAGACTAATGGCTTGTCCATTGCACGCTAATGAGCCATAAAATGGATTTGGAACCAGTTTACCAAAATAGATCGGTCTATTTTTTGTACCAAATCCCTAGACATGGCTTGTCTTATCTAAAATAGCTGTGAACATAAATTAACAGATAGATATAGCCATCCAGTCTGAAAATAGAATGAGAGAATGCCACACGCAACTTGTTGCTCTTCGACTGTGCTTGGTTGCTTTAACTTTGCTATGGAGAACAATTCCTTCTGTTGTCACTCTGCAGAGTATGCTATTTTTCAACAAGACCTCCGGTGTGCATAGGAAATTTCTTTGTTCTCAATTTTATTGCTTGTTTTAAATGCCCTATCTAAAATCTCCGGGATGTGCTTACAAGTGTCACACTCTGCACTCCTGCCAGACTGCTTTTTACTGTATGTTGTGCGCAAGGAAGATCTTCTGTGTGCAATTTCAAGTATAACAAAGAAAGAACAATAGATTCTTTTTAAAACAATAACCAGGCGCGCAACTTCTGTGCGCACTTTGCAAACTTATTATCAGTCTGGCATTCCTGCACACCTGTGCATCCACCACCAGATTGCATTTTATGTTGTGCATATGGAAGATCTTCCATGCACATTTTTAATTATAACAAAGGAAGAACAATAAATTCATTGTTTCTGAAACAATAGCCAGGCAGACATCTTCCATTCACAATTTAAAAAACTTTCCAGACAGGTCTTGCCTTGCAAATTAGGCAAGTTAAATACTTTATTGATAACTTTTTATCCATCTGCTTTTGATATTGGTTTACTAACTAAGCATATATGTCACACCATATTTTGTGGGTTAAATTTATTTATCAATTTTAACAGGAAATACTAATGATATGTGATTGGCTAGACTGTGACCGCAAATGGCTTGAGCCAATTGGCAATTCTGTATGCTTACATTCCCTTTTTTAATTTGTTTTTTAATTTCATTTAGGTTTACACATCCAGATCCATCAGCCATCATCGAAGGTGTTGTGGCGCAGTGGTCAGTGGTGTAATCCTCTGACTTTGCAGCCAGAACACTACTGAACAGTCAGGCGGAGTGGGTTCGAATTCGATACCCGGTGGGACCCCACCACTTGAGCGTCATGACAAGGGGTCGCGGACTCGATTAGGTTTGCTCTATTTCTGCGATCCCAGCGCTTGGCGCTGAAAAACGCAGAACTTCAGTCATCATCCTACATACACTACAACAACACTAACTTAACAGTCTGTCATTCTTTGTTTGGCTCTCTTTTATTTTTCACTTTAAAAACGTCTAGAGGCTGGTAGGTTAACAAAGGAGAGGGACTTTATTCAATTTCATTCTAAATGTTACTGCTTGTACCGTAACAAGAGAGTTTTCCAATAAAATAAGTCGAAATACACAAAAACTTACTTGAAATCTGCCGCCATTTTTTTAACTTCATGCTTCTCTGATGATAACGAGGCGAGCCTCGTATTCATACAAAACAAATCATCACTTCTTTGAATCGAGGCTGGCAGAGAAGGGGAAGAGAAAGAGATAAGAGAGAGAAGATGGAGGTGTCAATTGAAATGGTTCTCTATTTATTGTTGATTTTGGGTATTACTGTAATCATATTGGTAAGTAATATGTCACTTGATACTTCATTTTAATTTTGAACTCCTGAAAACAGACAAAGAATTCGAAGACTTTTGACATGTGACTCTACAACTATTGCATCAGCCCAAAGCCAAACCTAACCAACCAAGGACCCCTCTGTCTGGCTCTCCTTTCTTCATGAATCAAAACAAAAGGCATTTTTGCCATGGGCATCGTCCCCCTAAATTGCAGAAGAGACCAAAAACACCCGTTATGTATAAAGTACATAGTGAAGAACAAATATATTGCTTTATTTATGGAAGTGGTGCATTGTGTGCATTTCACTCCATTTATTTGTTTATTTATGTCACTGTGTGCCTACGTGGAATCTGGGTGCTCCGTGCGCCACAGATATACGCCAATTCTTTTGTTCTATTGTTATTTCCATTGTTTAGATTGGGTCTGTGCACCACAGCATACTCCGATTCCAGTCTGGAATTGCGTGATAGAAATTAAATTTGCTCATGCAAAAATCAAACTCTCCAATCTGGAGGCTGTTTACTTGTAGCATAAAAGTTCTTGCCATTCTTAATCATTATTGACAACTTCAAAATATTTCTTGCAGGGTGTCATCATAGTTAAAATAACAACAATTGATAAAATTCCTATAATTACAAGATATGAATGTGAACAGTCATTCAAGGATCCTCATAATGAAGAAATGCACAAATTTCCATTCCTAGAAAATGAATCATCGGTTACATTATCTGTAGTTGTTCCAGCTTATAATGAAGAATCAAGATGTAAGTACTGTATGAGCACACCTATCACTGTTTACTGTTAAAGAAAGTATAAATTCAACCAGGCTTTTTGTTAGCTGGGTCATATTTGAGCAGGAGACTCTTTAGTGTTCCAGAGCCCTTCATTCTTATGCAGAATAGAGAAAACAAATTGAAGGGTTATCTATAGGTATGCATGGTTTCTTTCATGAGAAAATGTAAATGCAGTTTATGTTAGTTAACAGTCTTAATAATAAATTCTTAACTTGCTCAGAATGCAGTTGTTTGAAAGATTTCAGAAGGCAGAAATGTAAAATCCTAAACCTGTAGTGGAAAGCTTTGGAAGTAGTTTCAGAAGCTAACAAGATAACATTGATAGTTGTTTCCGCATTGCTTTTTTTTTGCAGGAGGGTAATTATACCGGGTGCGCCAAAATAAACTATGCACGTTTGGCAGGCCACTATAAATCGTACACTAGACCGATTTTGATGATTTATGACTTAATCGTTAGCAGAAAGCCTGACTTAGATACTGGGATTTTTTGCAATTTTTTTCATTTTCAGTTCTTAGAGCTAGAAGAGAGTTTCTTAAAATTTTAGTTTTCGAAAACACTGAAAACGATCAAAAAAACATCGATCAAGTTTTCTAAAGAATCGACATAAATGGACAAAGAGAGAACTTGTTTGTGGTGATTTGGGATTTAGAAATCAACTGATTGTAATCTGCTGTATGAGAGTTCGTACTAAACCCCCAAATCACCCTGAAAACATTTTCTCTTTGTTCATTCATGTTGAGTCTTTTAAAATTTGATCAACGTTTTTTGATCGTTTTCAGTGTTTTCGAAAACTAAAATTTTAAGAAACTCGCTTCTGGCTCTAAAAGCTGAAAACAAAAAAATTTGCAAAAAGTCCTAGAATTTAAGTCAGGCTTTCTGCTAAAAATTAAGTCATAAATATTCAAACTCGGTCTAGTGTACGATTTATTGTGGCCTGCCAAACGTGCATAGTTTATTTTGGCGCACCCGGTACTGTCCTTACATGCATACAGTGACATCAAAAATGATTTCCATGAGTCACCAGAAAGTTCTCTTGTCATTTCCCATTTACTTACATTGTATTCCACCCTGAGTTTCTCATTGTTACTAAATGTATTTATCTGTGATCCTTGCAAATAATGTTTCTTATAGTGCCCATAATGCTTGATGAGACCTTTGAATATCTGGAAAGAAGACAGGTATACTGGACGTTATATTTATTCTGGCAATAACATATTGCAACATATAAAATTTTACTTTTTAAAAAGAGTTGGTATTCACTTCAGATAATAATTTAGCAAACTTAGGTTGTTAGAACAGTGCTGCCTTGTCATTTAATATTGTCACATTTAGAGATTTTCATATCATACAAAGACTATTTAGAGTACACCTGTTCTTGATATTCTCCTTGTATCATGCAGGCAGGCTCGTTGTACCATGTGAGTATAAAAGAATGCCCAACGTTTGAAAGATACTGCTTCCTGATTTTCAAAGCATTAACATTGAAAACTGTTCTTGGTTCATTGCCGACATCTCCAATTAGAATCAATAATTTACCCAGCTTTAATTGGTCACTTCTGCCTGTGGATATATGGGAGATTTTCTGCAGAAAGCCCTTTGTAAAAGCCTGCAAAAATGAGTCAATATGACAAGCAATATTTCCTCTGGTTTTCCTTCCTGACAATAACGTGATTTTGGCATATATTTTTATGTTTCCCAAAGGGACTTTCTCAAGAAAATCCTAGTAAAACCTGAATGGAGTGACTTGAACATGTAGGCTATTCAATCAGATATTAGAAAATATTACTGCTTCTACAGTATGTTTAGGGAGCAGTTAGCCATTCAAATGGCGTGCATTTTCTTTGTCTCACCTGATATGTGTTTGATCTTTCCAGAAAGAAGTACCCTCTTTCAGCTACGAGATACTAATTGTTGATGATGGAAGCAAAGATCAGACAACTAAAGTAAGATTTAACTTATTGATTGGTAATTCTAATGTAGTAGATTTTGTAGTGATTGTTGCTGATCTAGTTTTGTACCAGCAGTTACCCCAAAAATAATTAAATTTGTTTTCAAAACCAGTCTTCAAAATTTCTGTTTGGATGAGTGGAGAAAAATATTCATAATATTTCCTACTATATCATTTCAATAAAGGCTTGGATTTGATTAGCAAATCTTACTGATCTTTAATTATAGATAGCATTAGACTATGCAAAAAGATATGGCTCATCAAAAATGAGGGTGCTGACATTCAAGAAGAACAGAGGGAAAGGAGGGGCAGTTAGATTGGTAAGTTGAGATATTTTTGAATCAGTAATAAACAGATTGATTGAAAGGTGTTGTAAACTTTATTTAATATCAGAAATATTAATCATTGAACTTTGCAGAAATCAATTTCATCAAGGAGCTGTTGCACAGCAAACTTTTACTTGAAACCATGCAAGGCTCTTAAATTTTAAAATGACATCCAAATATAAACAGTTTAAAGTTGTTTCGTTTTGAGTTTTCAGTGCTATTGATCATTTTGATACATGTTTCCCATTGTTTTTACATAACGAAAGTGTTAATTTTTGCATTGACACCCACTGCATGGGCAAATTTTACTTTTTACATGAAATTCGATAATTTATCATTCATATTCTCCATGTTATAAGATGTACTGTAATGTTTAATGAAATCTCTTTCAAATGCTACAACTCATTTCTGAACTTTGAAGTTTGACATGACAAGTTCATCGTACAACAGGGCCCTTTGAGAATACTTGCACATTAAGAAAATCTTTCAGAAAAAAGTCGAAAAAATTACACATTTGATAGTCAGTTGTTAATCAATTATGGAGGTTGATATCATAATTTTTTCCGTTCTTTCTAAGACCTATGTAGACAAACTTGTTTCTTAATGTCAGAATTTTGATGGCAGAAAGAACGACGTGAATAAAGCCACAAACAAAATCAAAAGAATATTTCTAGCTCCCTGGTGCTCTGTTGAGTATGCCCAAAGCTTCCCAAACTGAATTCTCGATCCAAAAAATTTGGCGCATTTCTGTTGACCAGCAAATGTTCACTGGACAATGTTCAGTCGTTTTGTCACATCCTAAATTTTCTTGATGTTCAGACTCTGAACAAGGCCAGCAATGTCCAGTGAATGTTCAGTGAATGTTCAGTGCAAAAGTCCAGTCGTTTTGCCAGGGCTTAAGCCACCGCATAAAAGGCTATTTCAAAAATTTTTATTTTGGATAGATAGAAAAACATAACTTCGCGACAAAATTGAAATGCTTGATATGATAACCAAGGAATACGTTAGGGCTTGCAGAACTTTTATCTCACTTCTCACTGAGCCGCTTTTCTCATTTTATATCGGGTGCGCCAACAAGCTATCCACTTTGGAAAGGCCACGATAAATCGTACACTGGACTGATTTTGAAGATTTATGAACTTAATCTTTAGCAAAGATCCTGAATAAGATTCTAGGATTTTTGCTAATTTCCTGGTTCTAGTGCCACAAGGGAGTGTCTTAAAATGATAATTTTTTAAAACACTGAAAACGATAGAAAGAACATCGATCAAATTTTTAAAGACTCGCCATGATTGGACAGAGGGATTTCCATAATGATTTAGGGATTTTGAAATAGATTAGTTGTAATTTGCTGCACGAGTGTTGCTTCTATGTTGGAAGAAATGTAACATGGTACTTTGTAAATGAACTTTCAGTCTTTCATTTTTAGCGTGCCCATTACCGTAAGTCCTCGAATATTCCCCCGGGGGCTTATTTTTTTGCAAAAACATCTTTTGGGCTTATACGAGGGGGAGGCTTATTCAAGAACTTGCGGTACTGCAGAAAATTTGGCTATGTGATTTTATTTTTCTTTTTTTTCATACATGTAAAATATTACAATAAATCTTACATTCTACTATACCTTCCTAATTACTGTACAACACTACAGGGACGATGCCAAGGGGAGCGAAGGACAATGACTACCCCATGGCCAATAGAAAGACACGCAACGTTAAACTTCATCCAATTACGTAGGTACACTACGAACGATTTGTTATTTTATTGGTTTCTTTTCTGCTAATTCAAAGGGTGTATTCAGCTCACGTGGTGAAAAGGTCTTGATGGTGGATGCTGATGGAGCAACAAAATTTGAGGATCTATTTCATGTTGAGAAAGCATTAGATGAATTAAAAGGAGGTAAAGATGGCATGGCAGTTTCTGTTGGATCTCGGGCTCATTTACAAGATGATGCTGTTGCACAGGTAATTTCCTTTAGAACTGTTCACTTTTGGACCAAGAAACAAATAAACTATACAAATTCCAAATGAAAACCAGAAGTAGTTCGATTTTCAGTCAAATTTGGGGCAATTTCTTCTTCATTGTTGGTCATTTGAGAGAAAATTTTGGGATTGGTGCATGCCTTGTTGAAAGTATGGACATTTGCCTTCCTTCGATGTGAAGTAGCATTAACGCCTTCCAGATTATCTTATATTATATTAGAATAGATATATTAATATAATATAGGAAAGCGTTAATGTTACTTCAGATCGAGCTCTCGTATTCGAACAATTACGCAGTACAGAAATCAACAAAGGAAACACAATACAGCCGTAGAGAAGTGCAACAAATAAGACACAAAGGCATTGCAATTAATCATTTTAAAGTCTTAAACTTATTATCGTTCAATCAACCGCCTGGGCTTCCTGCGAATAGATCACTCTCTCTTGCTACCGAATCACGTACAATACTCGTAGCATTTGGATGTGATTTTGCTCTCTACTTATAGTCTCTTATGTTGATGATGCTATTTCTTGCAGCGCAACTGGTTTAGAAATATCCTGATGTTCGGATTTCATTTTCTTGTCTATTTTTTATGTGTCAAAGGAATCAGAGATACTCAGGTGACTATGTGTTTGTTTATTTGACCAGGTGTACAATTTATATTGTCCCAAAACAGATATTTCGTTTATGTAGCCGGTTCTTAATAGCGTACCTTAGCCAGTTTAAATCTCCGTGGCAACGAGGATCACCGCAAGATCCCTGTTAAGCTCCAAGAGAGCTTAATTAACATCGGAGGCAGCAGATGGCGGCTTATTAGAGAGGGGAAGGCTCGTTTATAAAATCACATGTCAAAATGTTAGGTTCATAGGTTTTTGGGACTTTTACTTCATATTTTCCGGAATCGAGACACTTTTGAAACTAAAACACGCAAATTCAACTTAGTATTGAACCAAACCACATGAAATTATGATTTAAATTGTTGTAGTAATAGAGGGGGGCCAAATAGAGCTTTTACTGTGAGTGATTTAGTTGAGTAGTCCTAAATTCAAATTCATACATCCGCATTTTACCCCTGCTGTGCAAATTTTAGTGCAACGTTAGTGTGTCAACAAGTCAATTCGCAGGAGTTGGTAGCAAGTTTCTTAAATTTGCAGCAGGTGTGTTGTAACCAAACATTCCTTGTGAGTTTCTTTGTTGTAGACTTGCTTCCTTTTCGTCAAAACTATTTCAAGGTTCCTCCTGTTCCTAGTTAGCTCTCAAAAAAATTTTAATGCAGTTCACAATTAAGCTAAGGAATTTTGTACGTTTGTAGAGCACAACATTCTGAATTAAGGCAGTAACCTGAAACTCTTTAGGTATCACTTCAGTAAATTTCTGAATCTAAAATGAATAAATCTTTATTTGCAGTGTGGCTTCAAGTTGTTCACAAGAAAGGCTGCTCTGCGATTGTTCTCTTGTCTGCATGTCGAAAGATGGTATGACTATGAAATTCCTTTTATACATTTCAAACAGAATATTATACGCGTAGTTTTATTGATAAGAAACCGCTTATCTGAAGCTCAACTCTCAAATCACCAAAAGCTAGAAGGTCCAATATTTAGAAAATATAACTTCAGGAGCTATTCATTTTGATAAAGGAAATCCTTGTGGTAGTTTTGCGTTTTACTTTATTTTCATTTGTTTCCTGTATTATATTACTCGAAAAGTACTTGAGCAATTTCTAAACATTGGAAAGGCTTCAAAAATACTTTGTTTGAAATGTTCACGAGAGTGCAGATAGTAAAATAGAAGATTGTTATGGAACATTGTTACACAGAGCCGTTGCTGATAACAGCACTTAGAGTATTCTGTGTAAACCCTGTTAGTATTTATTTATATGTTTATTCACTACTTTTAAGGAACTCGTAAGAAACTACTAAATACTCAAAATCACATAGTTTTATGAAAGCTTTGGTACTGGTTTTAAATTCTTAGTTTCTTATGAAAAAATATTTTTGAACTGCGTTCTCTGGCACGTTTTCAAACAAAAGGGTACTGAGTAAACTCTTAACCAAAGGCTTCCTTCAGGGAAGAACTTTTCTTGCAATGGCTTGCTCTTGTATTTATTGAAGGAATTCTTGTGCACTTTGCATTTCATCAGCACCATTTTCAGAGAAAGAGATTGGCAATATTTTTCATACTTAATGTTATTGACAAATTCTGTAATAGACCTTTTAGCTATTCTACAAAAGAGCCTGGATCGAGCGTTATATTTATACATTTCTATATGCAAGGTTCGATCGAGTGCCGTTAGAGCACCTATCAGAGCATAGGCTTCAAATCTTTAAAAAGGCTGGTGTAAAATTCAGTGACCTATTTCTTTTAACTAAATGACTTCAAAGAAACTTTAGCTATTTATCTATAATTCTACCGTTGAACCCTTCTGAAATTTTCAACATTTTCAGAATTAGAGTGTTTTTCTTCTTTTTCAAGAATTTGAAGAAACATTTTCAAAAAAACTTAAAACCATCGTAATTTGTAAACTGTTTGACGCAACATGAAGCAATTTCGAAGAAAACCATAGTTTATGAATGCCTACAATATGGTATCAAACAAAAGTCTGTCATTCATCTGGTTTATGATTTAGAAATTTGATGACGTCACATTCCTCACTTGAGTTGAAATGTAAGATACGCTGTAATTTCCAAAAATATTCAAAATTCAACGGCAGAAGTCCAACGGCAGAATCATAGGTAAGTATCTAAAGTTACTTTCAAGCCATTCAATCAGAAGGAATAGGTCATTGAATTTTACACCCACCTTTTTACGCTGAGTTAAATATTTGGAACCTATGCTACCTAACAGAGCGGAATAATCTTCTGATTGGCTGAAATCATTCGAAATGCCGCCCTGTTGATTTTATGCAAATTAGCCTCGCGCCATTACAAGTCAATGGAGAAGCTGCGGCCGAGGGGTGCAGGGCTAATTCCCTCGGCGGCATTCATGGGGTACATTCGGCAACCAAAGTGAAAGTTGAAATCTTCGAAGCGAAGGCCAATCTACAAATCTGTCATTTAGATTTTTGATTCATCGCCCCGATTTCAAGAAATTCGACATTTTCTGAAGGTATCGATTTTGGCCTAGTCAACAGCAGCCTTTTGGGGAGCCAAGATAACTGGAAAGTCAATTTTTACTGCAAATTTTGACTCTTATCCTCCGGTTTGGAGCTAAAACGACAACATGGTGGCCTAAGAAACTCACAACAAGCCAGAAGATTTGTTGTTTGAGGGGCAAACAAGAATTTACATGTGGAGATTCATCAATCTGGATCAGTTAGATGGCATCAAAATCAAGGACATATCGTGCAAACTAATGCAGAGTGGACAGTTGCAAAATCCAAGAAGAAACGGGAGACAGAGACCGAGCTCAGTTTTATGCAATAGTTTCCTTTCGTTGTACAACCAAAAATTGAGAGGGCCCCTTTTTTCATGGATGGAACATCTCTTGTGTTCAGAGCCCGGGGGGGGGGGGTACTTAGTATATTTGTCCGACGGGGATGTGCCGTTTTTAAGGGTATCGTTTTCACCAATTTTTTCTAGCACAGGGTATCAAAATAAGGCAATTTTTCTAGAGCAGGTTGTCAAAACATGTCAAAGGGGAATATTTTGCTAGATCGGGTCGTTTTTCGGTCAAATTTAATGTTTTTGAGTATACTTTTCACCAATTTTTTCTAGAGCAGGTTATCAATTTGAGCGAAAAATTCTGGAGCAGGGTAAAAAAAAATTTTTTTGTGGGCACACCCCTGTACAAATTTAAGTCAAGTACCCCCCCCCCCCGGGGTTCAGAGGCAGAAAAGTCGAAACATGAAAGAAAATTCAAACAGAAAACTCTTAAAGGAAGAAAACAATTGATGGCACTGTACTGTATTGAAAGTGCAACATGGTGGCCTAAGAAACTCACAACAAGCCAGAAGATTTGTTGTTTGAGGGGCAAACAAGAATTTACATGTGGAGATTCATCAATCTGGATCAGTTAGATGGCATCAAAATCAAGGACATATCGTGCAAACTAATGCAGAGTGGACAGTTGCAAAATCCATGAACAGAAAAGGCACCTCTTCTGTCTGAGCTCCAATTTCCTTTGCTAATGTGGAATGTGGAGGACAAACAAGATTTCAACAGCTGCAAAATCATGGTGCATTCGATGTAAATTCCACAGGTAAACTTTTTGGAAGCAGAATTGAAGGATAAATGGAAAACTCCAACTTCATAATGGAAATAGCTGATGCTCAATATATGGAATGCAGCCCAGCAGCAAACTATTTGTGCAACCTAGACTATTTGTGCAAACTATTTGTTGGTTATCATAGGGATTTCCTGAGCAAACATGATGATTCCTTCAAAATACAGTAAGAGTTCTGGAGAAAGTGCTTGTCAGTGTCGATGAAACTGAATCTTTGTACTTTTGGTCATAACTGAATAGCAACTATATTGCTGTACGAGGCTCGGAAATGCTTTCATCATAGGTGTAGGGGATATGGGGGTTGGGGGAGCCCCCCCCCAACATTGGAAAAATTGGCAAAAATCTGCCATAATCGGGCAGAAATCCATCTTATGTCTGGCAAAATGTTTGTAAACAATGGACCATTTCTCTGGTAGGCCCCCCCCTAAATTTTTTCTTCCCCTATGCTTATCGATTTTCAATGTCAAAAACCTTTTCTTCTTTACCAAAATGTACTTTTTACTCAAGGAAACCAGGTTAATCAGTAGGTTTATGTGGCAACTAGGTTCCCCCCAAAAATAATGCTTGTTTGTCATTTTGCAAGAAAAGTGAGGTTTTCTTAACAAATACCTAAGATTACAACAGTAGCAAATATTTGCAGCCTTTCTAATGTTTAGGCATCACTTAAGTATGTACCTTCCAAGTAATATGATTCAGGAAATAAGTAAAAATAAAATAAAAGCATTTTAAAGATTTCCTTTTTTCAAAATATATAGTTTCTTAAGTTATCTTTTCACAGTACTGGAGTTTCTTAATTTTTTGATGATCTGAGGGTTGAGTTTCTTATGAAAAAATATGTGTTAATCATCTGGTGCGTAAGTAGTAAATTCTAGTAGAATGGAAATGAAAAGAATTAAACTCTTCTATTTGTAGTGGTAGGTCTGCTCTTGCAACACATGATATATTATACTGACATTGATAAAACAGTTGATGACTTGGTGCAAGAAATCTACCCTCAAAAGCATAATTCTGCTTTGTTGAAGCACAGTTTGTGTTACCTTCATATGAAATGGTCCTTGCAAATTTTATTCAAAAATCAAAATTCAAATCTTTCAAGAATTCATATCTGTGTCAAGAGTTGTGAAACACTCTTGACTTTGTAAGGATGTAGATGTGCACAAGATATACAATGAACACCACAGTTTCAAAGCATGTTCAGGGACGTAGGAAGGATCTCAAACTTGAGGGGGCACGACACTTCAAGGGCACTTTTTTCATTAAGCTTAAGGGGCACTTCCTGAAAATAAAAAGGGCACTTCTTTGTTTATTGCAAAATCTTGGGGGGGGGGCACGTGCCCCCAGTGCCCCCGGTTCCTACGTCTCTGAGCATGTTTCCTGTTTTTATGCTTTCTGTGACATGGGGTATCAATCTTTTATGGGTGGAAATGTTCTTGTGATTAGAATTTGACAATCTCTTGGCAAAGAGCAAGTGCACATAACAAGAAATTATGTTTCAAAATGTGTTGTCTCATGTGAAATGAAATTTCAGCTTGCAGTTCCTTTCTTAAACATTTTTAAAGAATTTTCAAATGTGCACAATAGAGATAGAAGCTCCAATGTCACGCAATCAAACTTCTTGATCAAAAATATATAAACATATTGTTCAACCCATACTCATGTATAATATAAATAGCTGAAAGGTTTATAGAAGCAGCCCGTACCAAAAAAGCTGGGGAGATAACTGGGAAAGCTAGGATTTCCCTAGCTTTTTCATCAAAACAAATTTCAAGCTGGGAATTCTGTTTCCAAAGAAGCTGGGGAAGCTAGGAATCAGTACCCAAAGAGCTAGAAAAGCTTAGAAATGTTCCCAAAAAATTCCATTGTATTTCCACTATTTCCCAGCTTTCCTAGGAATTTTGCTCTTTTCCTCACCTTTTTTATCCTAGGAAGCTAGGTAATTTTGCCAATTTTAGGAATTCCTAGGTATTCCCAGTTTTTGGTATATGGGAGGAGTGAAAATTTTGCCAACCAAACAACTAGTTCAACATACATAATGTATTTGTTCAGCAAAATGTCCATCACTTTACTATTGCAAGTGATTTTTGTTCCTGCATTTTATGAGCAGAACTTCCAACTGTGATCTATGAGATCCCTTCTTTGTTCATTGAAAATAACATCTTAAAATGAATAACCTGAGTTAAAAGAGGAGATCTCATAGGATTATAAATAGCCTACATTGTATCCGACAATCCAATATGTGACCAAAAATTGCAAAGCCAAAGAAAACAAATAGCATGATTTGACTTTGCAGGTAAATTCATGATTTCCATTATATATATCGGATTTGACGTTTTCAAAGTAAAATATGGTTTCAATAAATAAAATGCCACTTATGCCCCTCCAAGGAAAGGACAGAAGTGGCACTTGCTTCCCACCCATTCGAGTGTTCCTGGTGAGGCAAGGACATCATGCATGATCTCATTATCTACAGTGTCCCTCCAACAAGCTTCTAGTCCAAAAGTCCAACAAGAATGCTGAGTTTCAAGCACCAGAGACCATTTTCAATATGCAAAAATCAGTTGCACTTTCAATACAGTACAGTGCCATCAATTGTTTTCTTCCTTTAAGAGTTTTCTGTTTGAATTTTCTTTCATGTTTCGACTTTTCTGCCTCTGAACCCCGGGGGGGGGGTACTTGACTTAAATTTGTACAGGGGTGTGCCCACGAAAAAAATTTTTTTTACCCTGCTCCAGAATTTTTCGCTCAAATTGATAACCTGTTCTAGAAAAAATTGGTGAAAAGTATACTCAAAAACATTAAATTTGACCGAAAAACGACCCGATCTAGCAAAATATTCCCCTTTGACATGTTTTGACAACCTGCTCTAGAAAAATTGCCTTATTTTGATACCCTGTGCTAGAAAAAATTGGTGAAAACGATACCCTTAAAAACGGCACATCCCCGTCGGACAAATATACTAAGTACCCCCCCCCCCCCCCCGGGCTCTGAACACAAGAGATGTTCCATCCATGAAAAAAGGGGCCCTCTCAATTTTTGGTTGTACAACGAAAGGAAACTATTGCATAAAACTGAGCTCGGTCTCTGTCTCCCGTTTCTTCTTGGATTTTGCAACTGTCCACTCTGCATTAGTTTGCACGATATGTCCTTGATTTTGATGCCATCTAACTGATCCAGATTGATGAATCTCCACATGTAAATTCTTGTTTGCCCCTCAAAACAACAAATCTTCTGGCTTGTTGTGAGTTTCTTAGGCCACCATGTTGTCGTTTTAGCTCCAAACCGGAGGATAAGAGTCAAAATTTGCAGTAAAAATTGACTTTCCAGTTATCTTGGCTCCCCAAAAGGCTGCTGTTGACTAGGCCAAAATCGATACCTTCAGAAAATGTCGAATTTCTTGAAATCGGGGCGATGAATCAAAAATCTAAATGACAGATTTGTAGATTGGCCTTCGCTTCGAATATTTCAACTTTCACTTTGGTTGCCGAATGTACCCCATGAATGCCGCCGAGGGAATTAGCCCTGCACCCCTCGGCCGCAGCTTCTCCATTGACTTGTAATGGCGCGAGGCTAATTTGCATAAAATCAACAGGGCGGCATTTCGAATGATTTCAGCCAATCAGAAGATTATTCCGCTCTGTTATGCTACCTATCAGTATTGTGCACATTCGAAAATTCTACGAAATGTTGCAAAATATCGTTCGATTCTGATTCTTTTCAGAATAGCTATAAAGTCTGTTTCATTCTTTCAGGGCTTTTGATGTAGAGCTGTTATACATTGCTCAATGCCTTCGGATTCCAATTACAGAAGTGCCTGTTAACTGGCAAGAAATTGATGGTAAGTGTCTTTCTAACAAATTAAATGAAATTGAATCGAGGGGCAAATCTCTCCAAAGATCTCGTACACTTTCGTAAAAATCCTGAAAAATCGTCACAAATCTCGAAAAATCTTTAAAATCTCAAAAATCTTCAAAATTTCTTAGAAATCCTGAAGAAAATCTTAAAAGAGTAAAATATATTTGCAGAGAGGCAGCTTGCTTGTCTTTTCAGACACCTGAATCCTTCGTTGTGCAAAATTCACCTTTGCTAGGCTGATCCTGTCAATGATGTGCAAATACATGATTTGTAAACAAATGATTTGCGGTACAAAATTTGAAAATAGCCTTAAATAACGGACTCATCGTACTAAACCCATAAACGCAACAAGACATCGTAATCTGTAGAAAGAAGAAGGAGTTGACAGTCTTCTTTCTTCTGATTTCGGTGTTTTTGTTGCGTTTATGGGCTTAGTACGGTGAGTCCGTTATCTAAGGCTATTCTTAAATACATGATTGTATACATAAAGTCAGAAAAATGATCCCACGTTGCAGTTGAAGTTCTGTTATTCTAATATTTATGTCTCGACCTAGCTTAAAAATCATGAGGGTTTAGCATAACTTTCAGTCGCACATGTGCTGTATAATGAGTGCAAAAATATACACCAATAATTCAATGTTAAGGGTTTCAACAAGACGCGAAAGGCAAGCAGTCTTTAAAAGTAGTTATCGGGAGAGTTTACCTTCCTTTTTGGAGTGTACTAGGAAAAGCTGTGTGGCTTCTTGCTTGCGGACGAAACCTCGACATAAGAGATAGTGGGAGCTTGTGGTATCCTGCAAGCCTCCAAACTGCAATTGAGTTTACTCCGTGTGTTTCCCAAACTCAAAGATAACCCCAATAACTTTGCTTGCCTGTTAACTGTACTCCCCGGGGGGGGGGGGTCACTACCATATGTACCAGTACGGGATGTGCCATTTTTTGGGGTACCTTTTTTCAGGCTGAAGATGAATTTTAGGATGTCATTTTTGGTAACATCACAAATGAACATATATTTTAGGGTGTCATTTTGGAAGAAAAACGCTTCAGGGTATTAAATTTCATCTAATTTTAGATACTTAGTTAGAATTTCGAATTTTGGTCACAATTTTAGGGTATCTATTTTGATTGGCCCGTAAATTTTGGGGTATGATTTTACGATTGAAAATGGCACACCCCCGTCATCCACCTATTGAAGTGACCCCCCGGGCTGTACTTGCCATATTACAGGGATAAATATCCTTCCATTTAAGTCGAGCACCCCGAGTAAACTGTTTTCAGTTGGTGAGGACCGACTATGAGGTAAAGACTAAAAAAGGAGAGAAAAAAGGAAGAGGAGAGGGGAACTAAGAAGAAAAGAGCTACTCAAATGCAACTGAAATTGGATATAGGATGGACTGAATAACAAGGGCAGACTTTCTAATACAATAGCAACAGTTGTGTTTGATTGACACCTCAATTCAAAGCGATTAGCGATTGCAGACAAAGGAAATTCTCTCAACCAGCAATTCAAAACAAACAAAGCCACAAAAGTTTCTTTGAAAACCCAGGTAGCTAGCTCGCTCTTTGTGCATTCCAGAAACTGTTTTTAAGGGCAAACATGAGCGTAGATCGAAGAAGAAGGATGCATCTACACATCTGCCGCGGGCATTTTATTTGTTTGGTTCAAAAGCCGTTTAGGAGGCGATTCAATTCTCTTATTTTTTGGGTGTTATCAAAACATTTACTGCTCAGCTTCTGGACCAAAGAAATAAAATGCCCGCGGTAGATGTGTAGATATATCCTTCTTCTTTTGATCTATGCTCATGTTTGCCCTTAAAAATAATTTCTGGAATGCGCAGCGAGCGAGCTAGCTACCTGGGTTTCAGAGAAAATTTTATGGCCTTGTTTGTTTTGAATTACTGGATGATAGAATTTTCTTTGTCTGTGATCGCTAATCGCTTTGAATTGAGGTGTCAACAAAAGCAACTCGTGCTATTGTTTTACAAAATGTGCCCTTGTTGGACTGAATAACAAGGACAGAAAATTTTACAATTGGACTCGCTACTTTTTATTGACACCTGGATACAAAGCAATTTGTGATTGCAGACAAAAGGAATTCCATGCTTGGTTGGTCAAGACATAAACAAAAACAAAGCAAGCCGCAAAAATTGCCCTGAAACCCGGGTCGCTAGCTCGGTCATTGTGCATTCCAGAAATGGTTTTAAAGAGCAAATATAAGCACATATCGAAAGAAGAAGGATATATCTAAACTTCTGCCTCGGGCATTTCATTTTTTTCGTACAGAAGCTGAGCAGTAAGTGTTTTAATTACACCTAAAAAGTACGAGAATTGAATCCCCTCCCAATTGGCTTCTGCACAAAATAAATAAAATGCCCGAGGCAGATCTTTAGATTTATCCTTCTTCTTTCGATATGTGCTAATATTTGCTCTTAGAAACCATTTCTGGAATACACAACGAGCGCGCTAGCGACCCGAGTTTCAGGGCAACTTTTGCGGCTTGCTTTGTTTTTGTTTAAGTCTTGACCAACCGAGCATGGAATTCTCTTTGTCTGCAATCACAAATTGCTTTGTATCTAGGTGTCAATGAAAAGTAGCGAGTTCTATTGTAACATTATCTGTCCTTGTTGGACTGAATAGGTACAACAATGAGGATACTTGACAAGGCGGTTCAAGAAAAGCAATAGGCCTGTTTAAGTGTCTATTGTAGCGTGCAAACAGCATGACATATTTTTCTGCAGTTCGCTGATCATCTTACGCTCTCTACGATTCTTCACCGAGCCAAGGAAAATTAGTGATACCCCAGCCCAAGATGAGGGAATTTTGTATTCGCCATGCGCGAATCAGGACAGGGAGTCAAGAATATGAGAACTATGCGCCATCTTCAATTTTTCTTCTAGAATTATGCGTTCATGCAGAGACGATTGGGGCAACCAGAAGTGTTGCTTTATGCCATTTTCATTCAATTGTAGATAAAAGAAATCTCTAGAAAAGTTTTGTGACAAACAATGTTCTTTTGCGATCAAAAACACAACTCAAACAAAAGGGGAACACAAAGACAGTGTAATGTCCACGGGGACTTCAGGAATTGTTATGACAGGGAGCTCTCCTGCAGAGGGCAGATTCAGTGATCACAGATACATTTTCTGTTGAATCTGAAATTATTAGGTACTGGCGGATTTTACGAGAAGCAAGCTTAGTTATGCTTTAAAGCTCCCTAAAAATCTCATACTGTTGTATGGTGTAGTTTTTTTTTGTAAAATTAGTTTTAATGAAGGTTTTTTTGGTAGGTATCGCGGCCTTGTTGCTTGGTGTTTCCCTTGCAGAATGCAGAACAGAACAGATAAATTTTCTGCCCTTAAAAATATTTTCCGAAACTAATGAAGTATACCAGAAGATAGCATAATCATTCCTTGAATCATCCTGAAAGTTTCGTATTGTTACATGGTGCAGTTTTTTGTAGAATTATTTTTAATCAAGGGGTTTTTTGGTCGTGAGTTGTTTGTTGTTGGGCGTTTCCCCTTCGGAATGCAGATTGTGCTGAGTGATAACAGATAAATTTTCTGCCCTTAAAAATATTTTCCGAAACTAGTGAAGTATACCAGGAGATAGCATAATCATTCCTTGAATCATCCTGAAAGTTTCGTATTGTTACATGGTGCAGTTTTTTGTAGAATTATTTTTAATCAAGGGGTTTTTTGGTCGTGAGTTGTTTGTTGTTGGGTGTTTCCCCTTCGGAATGCAGATTGTGCTGAGTGATAAAAGATAAATTTTCTGCCCTTAAAAATATTTTCCGGAACTAATGAAGTATACCAGGAGATAGCATAATCATTCCTTGAATCATCCTGAAAGTTTCGTATTGTTACATGGTGTAGTTTATTTTATAGAATTATTTTTAATCAAGGGGTTTTTGGTCGTAAGTTGTTCGTTGTTGGTTGGATCGGGTGTTTCTCCTACGGAATGCATATTAAAAGATAGATAACTTGGAAATGATAGATAGACAACTTGAATATCGTAGGAAATATTTTTTAAATCAAGTTTTTCGTTGAAACTGACTTCTGCTTTCCATCTCTGTTTATTCCTTAAATATGAATTGGGCGATAGACAAAAATTGTACGTGACACAATTTGGTTGATAGCCCATCACTATATTTTTGCTGCGGAACGCATTGGTCAGCGGTATACAAAATTCCCTCATCTTCCCCAGCCCTAGCCTGCGTGCAGACTCTACAGTCAGTCAGTGCGGAGGAGGGAAAAGGAGAAGGAAGCTCCCAGTCTTCACGCAGGCTACCTAGCCCCTGATACCCCTGATACCCCTAGCAATTGTGCTCTTTTGCCGGTTTAATGGGCACGTTTTTGTCTTTTCCTTGTGAGCCCAGGTGGGAGGGCACTTAGTATATTTTGCTAACGGGATGTGCACTCCTTTCTGGGTATCGTTTTCGCCTCTTTTTTTCTATCACCGGGCATCAAGAGAAGGAGATTTTCTAATGCCAGTTGTCAAAAGTGTTATTTCATTGCTTTTCGACGAATTTTTACGTTTTGGAGTCTAGTTTTCGCCGATCTTTTCTAAAGCCGGCTATCATTTCGAGGGAAAAGTTCTAAAGCCGGATGAAGAAAAATTTTCTTGGATTGCACACCCCCGTACAATTGAAAGTCACCCGGCTTGTGAGAACACATTTTCCCAATTTTATACCTCCCGAGTAAACTTTGAAATGCTTGGAAGAATATGCACTCTTGCCAAATCATAGGGTGTCAATACTCTTCCTTGGATGCCCCTGAGCTGCAAATAACCTTAGCCTAACCTGCATGTTTTTTTTTATATACACAATCTAAAAATATACAATTTAACAAAGACATAGTTACAAAAGACGATACCATTGGGAGCATGATAGGCATGGCTACCCTAAATGATCTTAACAAATAACAATACAGATACTAAAGGCTATACCAAAGTTTCTGTTGGTCTCTCCTAAGGGAGAAACCGGCTTAATCGAGAGATATGGCGACACTACTGCTTGAATCAAAATTGAAAATTGACAGATTTTGGTACAGTCTTTAGTAACATAGATACATCTACTATACATATATTATTTTATAAAAAGTTATATTACTGCTATATTATTTTATAAGATATATATTATAAGATATTATTTTACCTGCATGTTTCTTAGGTTCAAAGATGGTTCCAATATTCAGCTGGATACAAATGGGAAAAGACTTGCTCCTTATACGCCTCCGTTACGTCATAAATGCCTGGAAGATTGCAGAAGGACCAGTGGATGTCGTGGAACTAAAATGAGCAAAGCAAATCAAAACAACAATTTTTGAACTTTGATTAGGTAGGACACATTCTTGATTAGCATTTTATTCGAATTTCTACCAACAGAGTCTCATTTTGGAACACAATTTGACAAGCAGTAGCACTGTCCTAATTTTGCTTTTATGAAACGAATGTATGATTATTATGAAACTGGTTATTTCACCAAGATATGTTCTGGAGCATTCTTTTACCGTTCAAATGAGCTCAAAGTGTAGAGAAATATAGAGAATAAAAACAGTCTTCAAGTTATGTTATAGAGGCAGAGCCCCCCCCCCCCCCCATATAGAGCTAGGACCAACTTCCCAATTCTACAAATAGCTTTTGGAACATTTTCTAAGTAAGGTCTGTTTTTCATCGTATTCAGCATGCCAAAATTTGTAAGAAAACCGAGTTCCAAGTAGCTATATAACTTAGATGTTTTATTTTTAAAGGAAAGGAAGACCCCATAGAGGGCTGGGGAAAAGTACCTCATTTTAAAGGGACATTTTCTAAATGAGGTCTGTTTTTCATCATATTCAGGATGTCAGAATTTATAAGCAAAATTGAGTTTCAAGTATATAACTTGAACGGTCTTCTATTTGTAAAGGAAGACTACGTAGAGGGGTGGGACAAAGAACCCCATCCTAGAAATTGTTTTTTGCAAAATTTGTTGACGGGATCTGTGTTTCATCGTATTCAGTATGTCAAAATGGTCAAAATGTGTAAGAAACCCGAATTTCAGGTATAGAACACAAATCCCACACAAATATGGTTTCCTATTTGTAAAGGAAGACCCTTTAGTGGGCTCGGGCAATTTGGTGCCCCCATTCCAAGATTTTTCCCATTCATGAAGAAGTTATTGCTGTCTCTTCAGTCGCTGTAATTGCCTGGTGTGAAAAATAAGGCTTTAGGAAGGCACTAAAGAGAAGGCAACAAAGTTTGATTAGCTGGCAAAAAAAGAACATACTTCCAAGAACTATAGTGGTGTCTCCCATTATGCCCATGTCGTCGCGAAGTTCCGAGTTAGATCCAAAAAGAGCAATTAATGAAAAAACCAAATAGCCAGATTATATGACCAACTAATGGAGAAAAAGATCACAGAGTATCGATTTTTTACGTAAAGTCTTTATACTGATTTTAGAAGATTTGAAAGAAGGGGGTAAAAACGTCGTTTTCTCCTAGCGTCGCCCATTATGGCCGCAGGAGAAACAATGAACACTTCTCTCCGAAAAAAGGTTTTTAAAAGAAAAACAGCTTTAATTACTGTTCTTTGTTTATCATTTGGTACTTTAAACCCAAAAATATTAATAAGAATTAACCTAAACTTCGAGTTTTGGCAATTGAAATACATGCTTCAAGTTGTTCTAAATCCTGCCTTATCTCTTGTGCATGGATGGATGAGTTTTGGCATAGTTTCTAATATTAAAATATACTTAATATAATGCTGCATTTTATTGGGTTTCGATGATTTTCCAAGTCAGTAAGTAAGATTTTATCCCAAATTGGTGTTATTTTTAACAAATGTTGAATTTCAATATTTTGATGCGATTGGAAACTTCTCTGGTAAACTGATGGGCATAATGGGCGACGAAAATAGCAAGTAGCAGCACTCAGACTTCATAACCTTAAATCTGAATCAGAAGTCACTTTGCTTTGGTTTCATTGTAGATTTCCTCTCAAGAGACAGGACTTCTGAAAAATCAAAGCATATTTGAAAAATTTCCAACTGCAAACTGCCGAGCGAACGAAAAAGAAGGAAGGAATGTATATAGAATCATGAAATTTGCAATACTTGAAAGAATCAATTAGAGATATGCACAAACCATCTCGTTGGGTTTCAATGCAAATGAACTGAAACTTCAGTGAAGGTCAAATCATGATAAAATAGATGTCAGCAAAGATTTTCCGCGCAATTGCAATTTTATTACTAGTCGTGAGTCCCCTGAAATTTAATTTCTCTTGCTAGCCGGCCATAGTGGGCGACCGGCCATAATGGGCGACGCTACTCTAGGCCAATCAAATTGCGTAAAACCAATAACAAGCGCAGAGTTAGGTCCCATTTTGACTTTTTCGCCATCCTCCTGTATGCCATTTTCTGTCGTAAATTTTCAGAATAGTTTTTGAACAAGAGTCTACATTTTTGTACCCCCCCCCCCCCACCCCCTTGTACCCGACTGTTCGGTTCAGGTTTGTTTCACTGGGTTTCACTTCACCCAGACCCACGGCTAGTGTAAAATGCAGGTCATATTTTGCATTCATGACACAAGTTTTAATGGCGCGAAATAGTCAGAGTTGTTTCATCAAGAGATTGATCACTTGACTTGAAGTGGGTGTAAACAACAAACCTTGTACGATTTTGTCTGTCATCCTTTCAGAAAGGTGAAAGAAAGGGACTCCCCATGGGACGAAGTTTAGAACTGGCAATGAGATCCACATATCCCACATCTCAAAACAAGATTCCCATGGGTCAATTTTTAAACGACAAGAAACCACCTGCAAAAATTCCATCGTCAATTCAGTCATACATATCGAAATCTGTTTATCCCACTTGTGTAAAGATAAGCCTATTGAAAAACCAACAAAGCTTGAAAATGTAATTCCCTTATGTTTTATTGTCCTTTGTTTCATCCAGAATCAATTGAATTTCATATTATAAAACCACCGAGTGTTTAATTTATGAATTTCGTTGTGTAGTGTTAGGTATTTTTGTTTGCCCAACGGGATTCTGCAAAGATTGTTAGGCCCATTTCTATGGCTAGGCCCGGAAAGTAAGCAAGATATGTGAAACGAAAAAGCTGTAAAGGTAGGCCTAAATCGTATTTGTTGACTTGTCAGCCAGAAATGCTGAACAGAGAACAGCGAATTCTTTAGAAAGGAATTTATTGTTTCTTTTCTTTTTCAAATGAATTTATCATTTATTTGCATAAATGTTTTTGTTGCCATGAAGTCTGCATTGTTACATTATCCGGCTTATCTCTTTGACAAAACTGTTTTGGTTATTGTCAGTACATGAGGGAGTGTGAATCTCGCCGAACAGCGAAAGCGGATCAAATCTGGCTAAATTCTTCAGGGCAAATGATTCAGATTTGTTCTGGTCGAATAAAAAGCAGACATTTGTCGATTTGCGAAGTCTGATGGAAGCTGAAGCAAATATTTGTCAAAAAAGAATAGAGAATTTGCACGAGATTCAGGAAATTAACTGGAGGGAAAAAGAAACATCTCTGTGCTTGACAAGGCTCGGTCTTTTTGATTTGATTGTCGAAAAGAAACATTTTGCAGACTCGCAGAGTTGAGCACTACTGAAGATTCTGGCCTAAAGTGAAGAAGTCTGAGAGGTAAGAAATGTTTCATTGGGTTTGGGTTATGCTTCTTTTCCACGAGTCCAAAATTGAGACCATTTCAGAGGCTGTTATGACTAGCAACGAAATAGCTATGCACAAAGTTTATGTTTTGATCATTGATGTCTATTGATGTACTGTATTGAGTACTACAACTAAAGGCCTCTAGAGGCTTAAGCGTACGAGTCGGGGGGCCAGGCTTAGGACGGCAGTCTCCCCCCGCAATGTTGGAAAATCGTTCGAAAACACCCTCAATCGGGCAGACGTCTGTCCTCTGTTGGGCAAAAATATTGGTAAACAATGGACTTTCCACACCCATTTTCTATGGTAACATCCTTGTTGGGCCAAGCTCCTCCGCAGCGTCCTACTAATGTGACTTAGTCTGTCCTTGTGTCATAAATGTGTTTAGTTTTCTTAACCCCCTGTTATTCTTAAACTGACTTCCAAATGCTTATTTTTGCGATTGATTTTATAGTAGTTTCTATCTGTGAGGGTCGTTTAGGGGTTCCAGGGAACAGGGGAACATGCGAAATATATCCAGGGAACAAGGGAACATGGCCAAAATTAAAAAGGAACAAGGGAACTTCAGATCTTATCCAGGGATCAGGGAAAATTCTATCTGTAATAATTGATTCAAGGATTTTTACATTCAATGGAATTTACTTCTGCCAAAGCGAAAGATGGTCCTTGAGATTCATTTTAAGCCAAAGTAACGGTGTCTTTTTGAAAATTTTCCTTGACAAACTATCACAGAATCGTCAAGACTTCCAATTTGGGGACAAGCAAATTGGATTTTGACAACCCACACTTTCTCCAATGTGGTGATTCACGAACAACTGTTACAAAATTATGAACGTTTCTAATTTGGCACTGGTGGCGGAGATGGGATGAAGACAGACATTCTAAAAAATCAACTTATTTAAAAACATATTCGCCTGAGGATGCCAATCTATAAAAGCAACTGTTATCAAATGATCAACAATTCTGTTTAGCATTGGCTAACATGGTATCGGTAGGACTGTTCCCAGCCAAAGTAAAGGGCATGACCTCAGCAATTTTCCTGGAGGCTTCGCCCTCGATCCCACTCATTAGGGGAAGACCTATGGTTAAGGATTTTCAGTCCATTTTCATACTCATTTTTAAGGATATTGGGAGAAAGCCTGTTGCACTTCCCAGAAATCAAGTATCATTTCGAAAGACGGCCCTCGAGATTCCTTTAAAAACGAAGACAAAATAGCTGGGTATAGGTTGGGTAAGAATTTTTCGAGAAATGTCATTTTTTCTCGTGCTCTTGATTTATAGGATGATTGTCACAAAACTATCAAAATTTCCTCGTCGCTAATGGCAAGCATGATATTAGGAAATGCATTCTAAGCCAAAGTAAAGGGCGTGGTCCCAAAAATTTTCTTGGGTGCCTCGCCCACAGACCCCTTCATTTCAATACCTCCACATAATTTACCCTGGCCACGCCGCTGCACAAAGGAGGAAAGGTAGCTAATAACACCAAAGGTTTTATCTGTCATGTCGAGGGGGGGGGGGGGGGTAGTATATTTGTCCGACGGGGATGTGCCGTTTTTCAGGGTATCGTTTTCACCAATTCTTTTCTTGAGCAGTGTATCAAAAAGAAGGCAACTTTTTTGGAGCTGGTTGTCAAAACATATCACAAGGGGAAATGTTGTTAGATCGGGTTGTTATTTACTCAATTTTGTGTGTTTTGGAGTATACTTTTGACCGGGTTTTTTCTACAATCGACTATCATTTGAAGGGAACAATTCTGGAGCCGGATAATTCTTTTTCGTGGGCACATCCCAGTACATGTTTAGGTTACGTACACCCTCCCCTCCAGGATCTTATTCAGAAGATAAATCAGAATTGACTATACAAGAAGAGGCGTATCACAATCTCCTGGCATATGTCTTAGAACATAGAGATCAAGCAAGAGTAAGATAAATTACCAGAGGAAGAGGAGGAACCACACCACAAATGAAAAGATGTGACGCTCATCGGAAGCAGTAAAGAATTTTCCATGATTTATACAATTTGAAGGAATGAGAATGATAACAAAAGAAAAAGAAAACTCCCGGGAGCACATTTTGAGATGTTTGCCTCTCTCCTGACTGTGCGAACACTAACTTGTGACACTGATGCAAATGATCAAATTATTTTGGTTGCAATATTTTAAGAAGTAGCCGCATAACATTTAAGAATACTTTGGCCGGTCATTTTTTATTTTATAAGGTTTTTCAATGTTTTATCAAAAGTCAACCCAGGTTTCTTCACATTTTTACGCTCGTCTTCCTCAAACTATCCCGATACATTGATATCTAAATGTGCTCTTAATTAACTGGGGGATCCTAATGGCCGGGGGCATGTTCAGATGAGCGATTACATGGAGACTGAAGCGGGAAGCCCAAAACAACGAGCCGCTTCCAGCAACTATTTCTCCTTTGAAAGTGCAGTCTGTAAGTCGGTTGCTTCAGATTCAGTAAAGTGTCCCAATAACCTTTGCCTCCTGTCGGTTGACCAATTGCCTGCTGGTGTCTGGCAACATTCCATGTCCCTTTTAGGTCTAAATCTACTAGCCCTGGGCAGTGGTCGCACGTTATGAAATAAAGCTTCAATGGTTTTCCAATGTGGTTGACCAATGAGATTTTCGAAGGTTACTTTACAATCACCTTCAAACAATATTACACCTTCATAGATTTATGGTGAGAGGTGAGGTCACACGTCAAAAGTTACCCAATCCAAGATACATGATATGCAAACCGACTCATAACCTCACGATCTCGAAGGTTTCTTTATGGTCAACCATATGAAAAACCCCTCAAGACTTTCTCACAATTTTGAAATCGCTATCCTTTGGCATGTTAGAAGGATGTTTGTAGATTTGAAGTAAACCACGTAGCAAAGTTTTTCTAAAACGTTGCCATTCGAAAATCAGAGCAGCAAGATTATTTAGGCCAGCATGCCTCGTCTTCAAGATATCACTGATAAAGAAATCCTTTTCATGGTAAGTCTGCTAATTCTAGTTTGCGAGTTAACCGCCTGAGGGCTCAACGAGCATATTTTCTGTACGTAACCTCTTTTAGCGAATCATACACGACTGGACATCTAAGAGCGCACCAAGGAATGAAGAAATAGAATTTCCAATTTTTGTACAAGTTATGCTGCTAACCAACATCTTTGCCCGACTGAGAACAGATTTTTGCCCGATTGGGGCTGATTTTCGATAATTTGTCCATAGTTGGGGGGCTACCGCCCCCCGCCCCCTGTCTCGTACGCTTATGCTGCTAATCCATACACATGTACAACGTACAACTTACAATCATAAAAATCTTCTTGTTGCGTGTAGTGCAATTGTACAATGATAAACAAGTAAATAAAGTAAAATATAAGCACTTTGATGCGAATTGAAATAAGCTAAGCACGACGTTTCGAGCATAGCCCTTTATCAAGCTGTTGATGAGGAGACTTACAATCATGCCGATAAAAGCTAGGAGACTGGCTGTAATGGTCGAACTTTGTTCTTCGTTATTTGCAATGGACCATATCATGTTTGCCTTTAAAAAGCCATTTTCATGCAGTTTCAGACTTTCTGTAAATCAGTTTTGGCCTAGCCTGCGTGCAGACTCTACTGATTCCCTGCACTTCTCTTCAGGGAATCAGTAGAGTCTGCACGCAGGCTAATTTGGCCCGGCCGGGCAGACAGTTAAACTTGTCCATATTTTCCATTTATGAGCCAGATTGATCTTTAGATAATCTGAAACTACAGCGGGCCCGCATAGGACCCTGGGTGACAATGGCTATTTGGGGGCTATTTGTGGCGAATCGGGCTTAGTTTTCCAAAAAGTGGCTGGACGCTGGACCAGTGGCGGCGCCAGCTCTAAAAAATTCGAAAGAAGTGGGGGATTCTGATTTAAGTTTTCAGCCTAAAGGTATACCGAATTAATTTCATATCATTTTTCTTTGACAATTTTTGTCGACTTTTGGAACCTGTGGGGACGCGTGTCCCCCAATCCACCCGTGGCGCCGCCATTGCGCTGGACTTTAGCGCGCAGCTTCTTTCAACAACTGTAGTCGGGATGCAGTTTCAATAGACCATTGAGGGTCGTTTAGGGGGGGTATATGTTCCCCTGTTCCCTGTTAAATTTCCGCTTGTTCCCCTGTTCCCTTGAGAAAATCCGCTTGTTCCCCGGAGTTTTGGTAGGCATATCTTTCACATTGATAGTTGATATTTTAACTATGCTTATTTTTGAAAGTTTTTCCAAGAGGAAGACGAGCGTAAAAATGTGAAGAAACCTGGGTTGACTTTTGATAAAACATTGAAAAACGTTATAAAATAAAAAATGACCGGCCAAAGTATTCTTAAATGTTATGCGGCTACTTCTTAAAATATTGCAACCAAAATAATTTGATCATTTGCATCAGTGTCACAAGTTAGTGTTCGCACAATCAGGAGAGAGGCAAACATCTCAAAATGTGCTCCCGGGAGTTTTCTTTTTCTTTTGTTATCATTCTCATTCCTTCAAATTGTATAAATCCTGGAAAATTCTTTACTGCTTCCGATGAGCGTCACATCTTTTCATTTGTGGTGTGGTTCCTCCTCTTCCTCTGGTAATTTATCTTACTCTTGCTTGATCTCTATGTTCTAAGACATATGCCAGGAGATTGTGATACGCCTCTTCTTGGATAGTCAATTCTGATTTATCTTCTGAATAAGATCCTGGAGGGGAGGGTGTACGTAACCTAAACATGTACTGGGATGTGCCCACGAAAAAAAATTATCCGGCTCCAGAATTGTTCCCTTCAAATGATAGCCGATTGTAGAAAAAACCCGGTCAAAAGTATACTCCAAAACACACAAAATTGACCAAATAACAACCCGATCTAACAACATTTCCCCTTGTGATATGTTTTGACAACCAGCTCCAAAAAAGTTGCCTTCTTTTTGATACACTGCTCAAGAAAAAAATTGGTGAAAACGATACCCTGAAAAACGGCACATCCCCGTCGGACAAATATACTACCCCCCCCCCCCCCCTCGACATGACAGATAATACCTTTGGTGTGATTAGCTACCTTTCCTCCTTTGTGCAGCGGCGTGGCCAGGGTAAATTATGTGGGGGTATTGAAATGAAGGGGTCTGTGGGCGAGGCACCCAAGAAAATTTTTGGGACCACGCCCTTTACTTTGGCTTAGAATGCATTTCCCAATATCATGCTTGCCATTAGCGACGAGGAAACTTTGATAGTTTTGTGACAATTATCCTATAAATCAAGAGCACGAGAAAAAGTGACATTTCTCGAAAAATTCTTACCCAACCTATACCCAGCTATTTTGTCTTCGTTTTTAAAGGAATCTCGAGGGCTGTCTTTAAAAATGATACTTGATTTCTGGGAAGTGCAACAGGCTTTCTCCCAATATCCTTAAAAATGAGTATGAAAATGGACTGAAAATCCTTAACCATAGGTCTTCCCCTAATGAGTGGGATCGAGGGCGAAGCCTCCAGGAAAATTGCTGAGGTCATGCCCTTTACTTTGGCTGGGAACAGTCCTACCGATACCATGTTAGCCAATGCAAAACAGAATTGTTGATCATTTGATAACAGTTGCTTTTATAGATTGGCATCCTCAGGCGAATATGTTTTTAAGATAAGTTGATTTTTTAGAATGTCTGTCTTCATCCCATCTCCGCCACCAGTGCCAAATTAGAAACGTTCATAATTTTGTAACAGTTGTTCGTGAATCACCACATTGGAGAAAGTGTGGGCCAAAACCACATCACACATTCCCGGTTCCTTTGTTTGCATTTGTCAAAATCCAATTTGCTTGTCCCCAAAATGGAAGTCTTGACGATTCTGTGATAGTTTGTCAAGGAAAATTTTCAAAAAGACACCGTTACTTTGGCTTAAAATGAATCTCAAGGACCATCTTTCGCTTTGGCAGAAGTAAATTCCATTGAATGTAAAAATCCTTGAATCAATTATTACAGATAGAAATTTCCCTGATCCCTGGATAAGATCTGAAGTTCCCTTGTTCCTTTTTAATTTTGGCCATGTTCCCTTGTTCCCTGGATATATTTCGCATGTTCCCCTGTTCCCTGGAACCCCTAAACGACCCTCACCATTGCGCTATGAGAAGGCGGCGAGGAACTTTTTACCAAGATGCATTGCGTTCGAATTTTGAATCTTTAGAAATTCGATTGAGTGACGCAATGCATCTTGGTAAAAAGTTTCTCGCCGCCATCTTTTGCGCAATCATCAATTGCGTGCACTTTCGTGACGTAAAAAGTATTCAAGTTCACGCACTTCCATTCATATTCGCGCCGTATTCATGTCACCTTGACAACGGAAAGTCAAAATAGACATTTTGCTATCAATGATCTTTAAAAAACTACATTTTAAGCTTTTGTGTCTGTCCTGATAATAATATCTGTTTGTGATTTGCTTGCTCTGTCTACTCGAACAGTTCATTATCCTGAACACAGGCAAAAACAAGATGAAACAGCTGGTTTTTTTTTCGTTTCCCTCCCAACCATGATTAAGACATTTTTGTACCGTCCATCCTGTGTGGTTCTGCGGAGAAAACTGTTCACATCAGTGGAAACCAGTATCCATGGCAATATTTTGATATTTGTCATCATGTCTAGGTTGTGATTTTGATTGGACGATTACAAGAAAAGAAACACGAGATCAAATACCAAATAACCTGCATAAAATCCGGACCTGTAAACGAACCACCACGGACTGCAAGATGTGACTCCGACTTTTGTTACTCGAATAAATCTTTGAAAACTCGAAATCTGACTCGGTGTTTGCAACGAATTTTGTGACACCGACTTAGAAGGGGGCTGGCGCTTGTTTTTGATTATTACTGTCGTACAAACTAGTTCTTACAACAGAGTTATTCTTCAATACTACCTTACTATAATGAAATGAAATTAGTGTTTCTTGTATTCTGCATTATTGTAAGACTGGCATTTAAAAGTGGGAGCATAATGTGAGGGTAACAATTGTAACCTTTGCAAGTAGCAAAATGAATTGTAATAAAAATGGAAGGAAGGAATTTTTCTTTCAGGAAAAGAGTATCTAAACAGTATAAATTGCTTGAAAATCAAGTGAAATAAGAGACCCACAAGTTATTTCTACTCCTCTTTTCCTAAAGAAATAAACAGTAGATTTTGAACTGAGCGGGATAGACCATTTCTGAAGTATTAAGTTTGCTCGTAAAATATTGACCAGAAAGCCCGGGGGTACTCCCATTATGTCCAGTCAGGGTTAGAGAGGGCCAAAGCAAAAATTTTGAAAAAAAACCTCAAATGGTAGCATCTTTGTACGGAAGCCCCCACAAGGAAGTTGTTGGACCTAAAATAGGGCCATTTGGTAGCCATTTCGTAAGACCCTCTACTGACTGGACACCCCTGTTAGGTCAGGCCATAATGTGAGTACCCCCCCCCCTGATGCCAGAAAGTCCTTGCCTTTTCTGATTTTGACAATTCGGTGACATTTGTGGGAGCTTTTCGCCTTTTTGTGTGCATCGAAATTAATCGATTTTCCGGAAACTTACAAAGAACGTTTCACATTGTATACGTCGACTAAAAGCAGAAGGTGTTGTGGAGGGTCAAATTGAAAGGAAAAGAAATCAAAATAAATCATGTCCATAAGTCAATAGACTTTTTAGCTATTCTGTAAAAGAGTCTGGATCGAGCGATATTTTCATACAATTTTATATGAGAGATTCGATCGGTTGGTGTTAGAGCCAAAGGCGGTGCCACGGGGTGTACTGGGGTGGACAAGTCCACCCCACTTTCCTCGGGTCGGTATTTTTTCCTAAGCAAAGACGGTATCAAAAATATCAGGTATACCTTCTGGCAATCAATTCTATCTCTTGTTGACCCCACTTTTCCAGGGCTGGCGCTGTCCCTGGTTAGAGCTTCTATCACTATGGTGCACATGCGAACATTCTTCAAAGAGTCTTGGAATCATTCGATGCAGATTCTTTTCAGAATAGCTCAAATTTCAATTAGAAATACAAATATCATTGAGAAAATGCATGTTTGTTTCTTCAACTCCGATCAGAATTTTATTATAATCATCATCAATTTTCCTAACTGCTGCACCACGATGCATGGTCGTGGCTCATAGGTCCACAGTCCGGATTTTGTGCAATACCAGGTATTGATTGTTCTCCTAAACAATGCATGTTATGATAACTATGAAAGGTCATGTTGTCGTTTGATCGCTAATGGCGGATGCGTGAAAGGGAACACATTGCTGGAAAGATGAGAATTACAGCGTGAAAACATGGGTTGAACTGTTGAAGGAATGCAACTGCTCCTTTTGTAAAAAGCGGGAATATTCGAAATCATGGTGAGAACATCTTGGTTGTATTTTGTCTTGTTGTGCAGTCCTGAATTTGTGTTGTAGGCTGATCCTAATAAGCCGTGCTTTCCCCATATCCAACCTTAACCATGGTAGGCCCTCTTTTCCAGCCCTCCCTTTTCTCTCCCCCTCTCCGTTGTTTATATAACATGAGCGATACTCAGAACACTTGTTTTCTCAGTATCTGGCAATGCACAGTGTTGCAAATCTTTAGAAGATTTTCAACGATTTTCAGTCGATTTTTAAAAAGTCTGCCCTTATTGCCACCTTTGAGTTTTAAATTATCTCGTGTAGTGTCTTTAGTTAGAAGTTAGTGGTCTGGTATTTCTCCACTACAACAACTGACTGTTGCTGCAGTGTATCAAGCTTTCCCTTGGGTTTATCACATTTCTTATTTCATAAATGATAAATGTGATTTCCAATGCGAACTGCTCATTTCCATCTATAGGTCTTCTCCTGTGTTACATAAAAATCCTGAATGTTTTGAATTTCTCTCACAGTGTTTACAAAACAAAAATTGAAAAGCTGTCAGTATCAGGAACATTTCTCTAATTTATTCCCAATTTATTGTTCACTTTCTTGCATTGAAAACTTATGAACTGATCAAAACATACATCAATCCCTGTTTAATAAGCTAGCTACGGTTCAAAGAGATTTTCTTATGGAATGCTGTACACCATCACCATCCTACTAAATCATCTCTTTAAATTCACCAAAGAAAACTATAAAGTTGTTTTTTATATCTTCTCAACTGCTCATCACAAGCAGAAACAGAGTTTGTCAAGCAATTTTTTGTGCCATGGCCAAACAGACAAATATTTATCCAACAAGCAAATCTCCTCAACTGTTTGGGGCAAATGAAGTGAAGGTGAAGTTACGGTTTTTAGCACCCAGCGCCAGGACTGCAGCTAAGTAGAATAGGCCTAGCCAAGTCACTCTGCAACCCCTTGTCATGACGCTCAGGTGGTGAGGCTCTACCTGGGATTGAACCTGAAGTGAACCTAACTGTTCTGGTTGCAATGTTAGAGGATTACACACTGTGCGACAACACATGTATGTATGTATGTAAAATTTTGCCATACAAAGTAAAAATTGAAAATGTAATAAAGGAAAGAAAGGCTATTTACATGTATAAAATGGTAATAAAAACTAAAGATCTAGTATAAAAATACCCCTAGTTTAAAATGGCAGGGATAGCATTAAAAGGTCAGTGCAACCTTGTTTCCATAATGGTCCCTCCAGGGGTATTATAGAAAAGAAAAGTTTTCATGAAAAAAAGAGACGTTCATAAGAAAGTGTAACAGCCTGTTGGGCTTGTTATTTATGCAGTTTTTAGAAATTTAATAATATATATAGGGACTGTTTTCTTGATTTTGGAGGCCTTTAAAGAAATTGTCCTTTATCTTATGTTTGAAACTGTTAACGTTTTTAGCAGACTTTAGGTCAGAGTGTAGATTGTTCCAGATTTTAGGTCCTAGGTAAGATAGACCACTTTGCCCTATGTTGCTCTTTCGGAATGGTTGATTTAATTTGTTTTTAGACCTTTGAATAATCCGACTCTGGCCAGCTGGTAAGAACATCTCCAACATATAGGATGGGGCTGAATTATCGAAAAATTTGTAAACGTTTATAGCAGTACATTGTTTAAACCTCTCTTTAGTAGGGAGCCAATTAATATTTTAATTTATAATTTTACATGCAAACTGCTCCTTTGGCTTGTGCTCCTGTTCTGCTCCTGAGAAATCTTGCAGCTGACTGTCAGGAGACTGTCCTCGTAAATTTTTAAAGGCCCCCAAAAAAGACCCCCAAAAATATTTGATTAAACAGATTTTTCAAAGTTCCTCAAGGGATTATAAATTGGTATTGATAAGTCATGCCCTCAAAGCTTGCTACAAATGTTATGCAAACAATACAGTACTTCTGGCCAGTTGTTTGACCTTTGGAGAATCCATGCAAAGGACCCTCAAAGCAAAGCAAACAAGTATTTTTGGAATGAAAGGTTAAAAGTTATTATTGAAGTCATAAAAAAGCAAGGTCATCCATTATTTATTAAAATATATTCACAGATTATTATGCATTGAAAATGTTAAGAATTATGATCAAAACACTTCTTATTTTTACAGCCAAGCCTTCAAATTGTCTCTAAAGTTGTTGGCAAGAGGCCCAAACTACTAGGAGAGAACAAAAGAGGGGCAACAAAACCTGGGAAGGATGAATCAAGTTGTCTGACCTCCCACCACACACATCCATCTTTGAAAGTTGGAAGCAAAGTAAAACTCCCATTATCCAACAAAAGTACCATTGGCACACTGAAATTCATTGGCCCAACAAAATTCAGCGCTGGTATTTGGTGTGGCATTGAATTGAACAAACCTGATGGACGGAATAATGGTACTGTGAAAGGTGTTCAGTATTTCCAATGCAAATTCAGTTATGGGATTTTTGTGCCAGCAGATAAAGTTATTCCAGTGGATGGTGAAGGAACCATTGGCAAAAATGGTAAATTTGTTAGACACTTATCTTTTACAGAATAAGAAATATTGTATAAGAAACTAAAAATATGAGCCACAGTACTGAAAGTTTCTTGAAAGTTAAAATCATCAGATTTGAGTACACATTTTTTTATAGGATACTACCGGGTGCGCCAAAATAGACTATGCACATTTGGCAGGCCACAATATTTTGAACACTGGACCGATTTTGAAGATTTATGACTTAAATATTTAACAGATAGCCTGAATTAGATTCTAGGACATTTTACAAATTTTTCTGTTTTCAGTTCTTAGAGCTAGAAGCGAGTTTCTTAAATATTCGTTTTCGAAAATATTGAGAACGATAAAAAAACGTCAATCAAATTTTAAAAGATCCAACATGAAGAAACAAAGAGAAAACGTTTTCAGGGGGATTTGGGGATTCAGTATGAACTCCGTACAGCAGATTACAATTGGTCGATTTTTAGATCGCAAATCACCACGAAAAAGTTCTCTCTTGGTCCAATCATGTGGATTCTTTAGAAAATTTGATCGATGTTTTTTAAGCGTTCTCAGTGTTTTCGAAAACTAAAATTTTAGGAAAGTCGCTTCTAGCTCTAAAAACTGAAAATGAAAAAAATTTGCGAAAAATCCCAGTATCTAATTCAGGCTTTCTGCTAACGATTAAGCCAGAGATCTTCAAAATCGGTCCAGTGTACGATTTATTGTGGCCTGCGAAACGTGCATAGTTTATTTTGGCGCACCCGGTATGAATTTGGGCTAGTTCTGAAGGTTTCTTGAAATTATCAGATTTTGAGTGCTCAAGGGTTTCTTATGAGTTTCTTAGAGGTTCCATGACAATCTTCATGTTTCACTCACTACCTGTGCTCTCGTGAACATTTCAAAACGATGTTTTAAGCCTTTCCAATGTTTAGATATTACTCAAGTACCTTGCGAGGAAAATGATACAAGAAACACATGAAAATAAGTTTAAAATATGTTAAGGATTTCCTTTATCAAAATAACTAGTTTCTTAACTACATTTTCCCAGTAGGGTGCCGGCGGTGGTAATCGGACGCTTAAGGAAAACTAAATATTTTCATAAGAAACTTTACTTAAAAACAAAAACCAAAAATACCAGGTGAATGGAAAGGTATTTGGACGTATCTTCCCGAAGTGTTTTGGTTTTTTACTTTGCTTGCTTTTCTTTGACAACGATGTTTTTGAGAAAAGGAAGAAGAGAGCCTGTAAGAATAGGTCCAATTTTTTAATTCATGCACCTGATCTGAGGTACGAAAGATTATTGCTATTTACCCCAAATTCAAATACCACAAGTGATGAAAATAGTTTTATTGATCAATCTTACATGTTCCTACTAAAATATACTATTGTTGGACTTAAGAATATCAAGTTCAAGGGAAAACGAAATAATAAAGAAACGAAATCAGGTGTATGGAATTTGAAAATGCAGCCCATTCCTACAGGCCCTTCCCTCTTTTCTTTTTCTTACTCTGCAGCTCCCAAGCAGGCCCGTAGGAAGTGGGGGGGGGGGTAGGGGGGGCTCAAGCCCCCCCAATAATTTCTTAAAACAATGGTGCTACGTCACATGACTTAATTAGATGTATTGTTCTCTATTGTCTTAAGAACAATTCCCCCCCAATCCGAAGCTTCTTCCTACGGCCCTGCCAAGCAAGACCTGTAATTAGTAATTGGTTTCATAAAAGGCGCAAATGTTTTACACGCATCCTGTAGATGTTAGCAAGGGTGAATTTTGTAAAAAGGCTATGTACAGTTCTATTTAAGACAAAGCGATTTGACAGCCTCAACAATAGATTTCACGCCTTCAATGCAGGCAACCATAATGTTTTGCTTTCTGTTTGTTTTGATTTAATTAAGTACATACATACATCTATACATACATTATTTTGTTAATGAGCAGGTAAGATAGTGTACTGTACTGGCAGCTTGCAGCTGATGTGTACCTGCTATTTACACAACTTAAAAAAGATTTTTTTTCTAATGTTGCTATTATTTATTGTTCCAAATGAAAGCTTAAAATCACGGATAAACGAAATTACTATCTTTTAAACTTATGTGCCCTGTTCCTTTGGCAAAATTAAAATTTTTTTAAATATGAGTCCTGTGTTTCCTTAAGTGCGCTCAGAAGTGTGAAATCTATTCTCTAGAAATGCAAATCGCTTTGTCTTTTCGGAAACCTGAATCTTTGGTTTACACAATTTGGCCTTGCCGTTGATAAAGTCATATCCATATTCTGAATTTTTTGACCGTAGGAAATTCCCCGTCTGAGCTTCCAAAGGTGTCGCCCAAAGACATCAGGCGCAAGATGCTTCATGATGGTTTGAAGAACGAAGAAAGTAAACAGAAACTAGCAAGTAAAGCTATTGCCGGTGATAATAGCGACGATCACACCGACGGATTTCCAAATCGAGAGCTTGAACGTACTGCAAAAGAGGGCGAAGAAGGCAGTGAGGCTACGGTTGAAAGAAGCGAAGACACTGAATCCGAAGCTGCGACAGGCGATTCTAACGAGACTGACGAAAATATGAAGACCATCTTAGCAGCTGAAGTAGGTGTTGAAAATTCACCATTAAAAATCAAAATTGCTAGTGTGAGTGAAGATGACGACAACAACAACAACATAATTGAACCTGGAAAGAAATTAGAGTTTAAAGATGGGCTTTTATTCTATGTAACCGCACATCAACAACGCGGCCTATCACCAAAAGACAAGCATCAAAGTTGTCCGGATTTGAACAGTGATCCAGATGAAGTATTTACTGACGAGGGTCAGTTAAATACATGGCCTAGATCTGCTCCAAAAGACGCCGTTGAACTCCATCGAGACCATATCAAGGTTAAACCAGGGACACCAAACCTGAAACGTACCGTATCAGGCATTGAGAAACGTATCCGCTCATCACAATTTCGTACGCCTTCGCCGGGAGGTTTAAGGCGCTCGTTTTCACACGGTGCTCTTTATCCGAAGGAAAATTATGTTGCATATGACGAGGAGAGGTACACACGTTCAGAGCTTATTGCTTTGAAGAGATCGTTTTCAGATGAAACATTATGCGGTAGAGTACGCTCTCCTAGTGGTAGGTTCCCGAAGGCTCCACCACTTTCGAGAAGACCATGGATGAGAAGGGAGAAAACAGCTCCTGAGTTGTTGCGAAGTTCTAAACGAAGTCAGAGTGACGAGAGTGAAGATGAAGATGTTCGCAAGCGGTCAGACGCTCTCTTTGCAGAGAAAGTTGCAAATGGTAGTGGTAAGGATGCGAAGGAAGCTTCTGACATTGTGGACGATTTAGCAAGGGAGGCTGCTGATGAAGAAGTTTCAGAGGTTGGAGTAGATAGAGATGATTTAGAGAGAGATATAAAGGAAGTCACAGAATCTGGTACAGATGAGCAGCAGAGTGAATCTGAGATCCCTATCCAAGAAAATGCTTCAGAATCTGCGGAGGAACCTCTGTTTGAAGCTGAAATGATTGCGCTAGAAAATTCAGCACCCCCTCAAGTTCCTTCATTAGACTGTGATGACTGGGAGATTATCCCATATTCTGACAACCAAGAGTCCACTGAAATAGCTACTACTGAAAAACAAAGGAGGCCTTCTATTAATAAGGTGACAGGCCTTCGTAGGCCATCACCTGTGTCAGGAAGCAATGGCTTGCCTGTCTTTGTCAAGAATCTCCCATCATCTAAAGGAAATACCGCAAAAAGGACTCCAATACCTTCGAAGGCACCAAGAAAATACTCTGCTCCCGCTCCTCGTGCGAAAAGGGACATTTCCAAGGCACAAGAGAATATGCGACGCATAAGTCAGTCACAAATGGAGCTGTCAAAGAATAAAGACAAGAAAGTAAGCATTGATGATAAAATAAAGCCGCCTAGGAAGCTGAACAGAAGAGTGAGTGATATGGTGGCGAATTTTGAGAAGCCGAAAGAAAATGGTCAAGAGAAATCGCAACCAGACAACAGAGCAAGAGTGAAATTGTCAGTTGGTTTCAAACCTGCAGCAAAGGAAACGAAAGTGATGCCCAGGACTTCACCAAAACCTAATGGTAAGTTTTGGGTGCTATTTCTCTATGTTCGTTAGAGCTATGTTGTATGAGATAGCCAATGTTTTATGAGATAGCCAAGGTTCAAGGTCGTATTAAAACTTGCAGAGTCTCGGTTGGTGCGAGAATTGCGAAAATCATTATGCTAATACATTCGTCAGTAGACAATTTCATTTCATTTCATTTTAATTTCTTAATTTCGGGTAACCCCGTCAATCGATAGATTGCTTTTCAGGGGGCCGTGCATAGAGCGTTACAAATTAAGTTTAAAATAAATACAAAGTAAAACCCTAATTTAATTACAATAATGAATAAATAAATAAATAAACTATTTTTTTAAAGCTTCTTTAAATGCTTTGAATGAGGATGCCTGCTTGACTTCACATCCCAAGAGGTGCCAAACTCCAGCACCACGATATGAGAAAGCTCGCTGACCATTACTTGTTCTCATTAGTGGGACTTGAAGAGCAGTTGCGGTGTTTCTCAAATTTTTCCTATTGCATGTCGAATTTTCAATGAACATTTTTGACAGGTAATCAGGAGCAGAAATGTCGCTCCTCGTGCGACAACCGTCTACACAACCAATGGTCTAATAGCAATCTGAAGATGCGAAGAATTTACCCCACTTTTTTTCAAATGAGCCAACGACTTGCTCCAGACTGCTGTTTCCCATAGGCTCTAAGAAACATGATGGTTGTTTCTGTGACAGTTTTTCCACCCGGGCACCTCATGACTGTGAAGGTTGTTGTCACTCGATTCTTTTAGGACACAGGAAGGAACAGATGGGAAAACCGAAATTAAATTACAGGGAAACAGGGAAAAATAAAACTGCCGTAGGAGCGGTAACTAACCTGTTTTTATTGCTCATGGGTATAAGAGGTGAATGTCACTTTGTTTAATGTGTTTAATTTCGGTTCTTTCCTTGCAGACAGAATGTCTTTCAGCAAGGGACATTGACCATTTATGTGACATTTTTGCTTCTTTGGCATAGGCCCTCATCTTTGCTTAAGTTTCATACATATAGATTCTTTGACCCTTTCGGTTTTTTCGTGTCAAGCGCAGAAAATCAATCTTCCTAAATGGGCGTCAATTCTAGTTGATGACGGACCACAGACCACCACGAAACCCAACATTAGATTCATCTTTCATCTTGCAAATCCTATATAGTGATCTCATTTCTGAAAGAGAGGTTTTCATGACAATGTTTGAATAGGGATTAGGGTCCATGGGACGGACTTTCATTGGGATGGAGAATTTCAACTGCAAAACTGGCTAGATTGTAGAAGGTACAAAAATATAATTCAATTTGAATTTTCTGCGAATCGCAAAGTTCATTTCGTTCGCTCCTGTCACCGACAAATGGACTGCGTAGCTTTGGTAGATGCTGTGCCCCCAATTGTAGTCAAATGAAATAAAGGTTTTTAGTTGCCAAAACCGACCTTTTTCTTTTATCAGTTTTCGAAAATGTTTAGATGAGAAATTGATAATACATTACGGGGCATTGCGTGATTCAAATTCAAATGATTTGTTGTGAAAAGTCTAGCAGCATGAAGTTTCTAAACTTAAAGAAATAATTGCATTTGGTTACCGTAAAAGCTCTCTTTAGCTCCCTCTCTATCAAGCCCCTCCCTTCCAAGCCAAATTTTATATAAGCCTTGCTCTCTATTAAGCCCTCTCCTCATTTAAATCAAATGCCAGAGTTTACCAAAGATTGCCCATTTATTTGTGTATATGACTCGTATAATTATATGTTTATTCCGCAGAATATTGAATAAAAGGACTAACAAGCTATCAATTATATCCTTGTCATTTGACTTTGCGAATCAGGCCCCCTCTCTAATAAGTCCGCTCAACAAGGGCAGATTTTGTAATACAATAGCATGAGTTAGCATAGGTTCCAAATCTTTAACTCAGCGTAAAAAGGTGGGTGTAAAATTCAATGACCTATTTCTTCTGATTGAATGGCTTGAAAGAAACTTTAGATACTTATCTATAATTCTACCGTTGGACTTTCCAGAAATTTTCAATATTTTTCAAAATTGCAGCGTATTTTAAATTTCAGCTCATTTGAGGATGTGACGTCATCAAATTTCTAAATCATAAACCAGATGAGTGACAGACTCTTGCTTGATACCATATTGTAGGCATTCATAAACTATGGTTTTCTTCGAAATTACTTCATGTTGCGTCAAACGGTTTAGAAATTACGATGGTTTCAAGTTTTTTTGAAAATTTTTCTTGAATTCTTGACAAAGAGGAAAAAAATTCTAACTCTGAAAATGTTAGAGATTTCACAAAAGTCCAACGGTAGAATTATAGAGAAATAGCTAAAGTTTCTTTGAAGTCATTCAGTTAAAAAAAATAGGTCACTCAATTTTACACCAGCCTTTTTAAAGATTTGGAACCTATGCTGCATGAGTTGCTTTTGTTGACACCTCAATTCAAAGCGATTAGCGATCACAGACAAAGGATATTCTCTCAACCAGTAAGTCAAAACAAACAAAGCCGCAAAAGTTTCTCTGAAACCAAGGTAGCTAGCGCGCTCGTTGTGCGTTCCAGAAATCATTTCTAAGTGCAAACATGAGCATAAGTCGAAAGAAGGAGGATATATCTACACATCTGCCACGGGCATTTTATTTTATTGGTCCAAAAGCTGAGCAGTAAATGTTTTGATAACACCCAAAAGAATAAGAGAATTGAATCGCCTCCCAAATGGCTTTTGAACCAAACAAATAAAATGCCCGCGGCAGATGTGTAGATGCATCCTTCTTCTTTCAATCTATGCTCATGTTTGCCCTTAAAACGAATTTCTGGAATGCACAACGAGCGCGCTAGCTACCTGGATTTCAGAGAAACTTTTGCGGCTTTGTTTGTTTGTTTTGATTTACTGGATGAGAGAATTTCTTTTGTCTGTGATCGCTAATCGCTTTGAATTGAGGTGTTAACAAAAGCAACTCATGCTATTGTTTTACAAAATCTGCCCTTGTTAGTCCCCTCTCTTTTAAGCGCCCTTTGGAGTGTCTGAAATTAGATAAGCTCCCCGGGGGCTTAATATAGCTTTTACGGCATTGCAATTTTTATGAGATGCACATGTTCTCCGAGTCAAAAACAGTGAGAAGGAAACGACGCCATGTCAAGCTTGTCCAATAAAAATTCAGTTTGTTTGAAGCAAAAAATACAACTCACATAACTTCACCATGTGGCATTGCGCAAACTATTTTTGTTAAAACCGTAAAAATTTCACAAAAATTAAGCCAAAAGACCAAAACTTTCAGCTTGTTATGAAACAAGGCAATTTATCAGCTGTAATCCCTCAAGAATCTCAGTTTATACAAGATAATTCCAACCCTGTCGCAGCTGTTAAAGAACGTACTCATTATTAATTTTTAATGGCGTCAGTTTTTCGCTGCGTCTTTGAGGCAGAAATCAATCATTTGGCATGAAATAAAAAGGTATTATCTAGTCTTCGCAGCTAATACGTTGTTAACCATGCTCTTGCCAGCAGCTTCTTACAAACGAAAGGTTCAAGGTTCGTTATTACAATCCTTATATTTTTCCTTCTGTGGCTTTAATTTCTGAAAATATGTGAGATCTCTCTGTTATTTGGTGACTTTTGAGTGTCGTAATGGGTCTTTATGATCCAAGCTTCAGCGAAACGAGCAGTTTTGTATATGACAAACGGTTGACATTTGCATCTCGTGAAATCATTTTGCTTATGGTCACCTTCTAACTATCATTTGAGGAGCAGTTCTCATAGCTGCTGTATCTTGTAAGATACAGCAGCTATGAATTTATAAGTAGTTAGTGGGGAAATTGTTTATAAGAAGTTAGTGGTGTCTAAAGTAAGCTTGAAGATCAAGCAATGTTTGTGACGGGCCAATGCGTTGCTTAACTTATACGCCATTGGTTGTTAGTTGTTAGTCATAGGTTTTCTGCTGTCGTGGGCTTTATGGCAGGAAAATATTGAATAGTAGGGGCCCTAGCACAGAGCCCTGTGGAACACAAGTATTTTTTGTAACCAGTCACTATATATTCAGCCAACATTTGCTCTCTGATTTCTTTCTAAGAGGTAATTTGCTATCAATCTGAGACAGGGACTTATTTCTATTTCACAGTTTTATATTGCATGTGTGTGTGAAAGTTTTGATAACCTTATCTTTGAAGAGTCGTTAAAGAATGCCAAACTTGGAGATGTATTGAGTATTGAATTCACCATCATGACAAACCCTCATGTAAGATCAAAAAGAAAAAGAGTACAACACAAGACTGAAATTGCCTTAGATTAGCCAATCAGAATGTCAAATCACTGAAGTTTCCTTATTTATCAAAATAAGCGAAGTTAAAGGTTTCTTTTTGTCTGCAAATGATGTATAGCCAGCATTGTTTGGATTAATTACGTTTTTATATTGTTTGGGTATTTTTATTAATCTAAGTTTCAGCTTCTTTCAAGACACACCAGCTAACCTTGGTAAAATGCAGACAAGAACTCCAGGAAAGTTTTAAGTGCAAGATCAGCTTTTTGTGTTGAACATAAGGGAATAAAGAAGAATTGCCTAAAATCTGACTCGAAGAAAACCTGTAATCCCAAAACAACAAAATTTCAAAAAATATCATGAGAAGTTGCAATTTGTGAAATTTATTATGATGATACGGTTCTTATCGGGAAATAATGCCATAACACCCACATGGACGAGAATATTTATATACCGGGTATCCCGAAAAAGTACTCCCGTTTGAAAAATTACCAAAATTTTATAACACAGTCGATCTTCAAATTTCTTTTTTGTCAAGTAGCTTAACTGGTTTAAAGATTAGCATATCTAGCTCTTTGGGGCTTCTGGTTTTTTAATCACACTACAAAAACGCACTGATGATTGCCAGAGCAATTTCTTTGTGCATGAAAAGATTGTAAATGGCAGAATAATTATGATAATAAAAATCTGAAAATGTTGACTCTTAGATACGATTGAGTATTTTCCTTGAAAATTGTAGCTCAAGGTGAGGTTTTTCATTTCAACGTGTAATTTTCTACCTTTTTGCATCGAAAGCAAACATGTTATCATCCATAGATATGTTTAGGCCCTTGACAAAACAAGTCAAAAAGAAAATTTTGTCAAAGGTTTGATAATTGATTTATAAGATTTTACAATACATATTGTGACCTGCACTACTTACAAGAATTACCCTACAATCCTACCTGGACGATACCCCCTTGGGAGCAAAAGGATGTGTCTACGCCGAGGGCATTAGCATACAGATAAAAATAAGTACTTAAACTACGCAACTATCACAACACATGACAGAAATAAGAACGATACCTAAGTCTCTTTCATATTAGATGTCAGGTCGAAAAAGTGGTAAAGAAATACGGATGTCCCAAAAAAATGTATACAGATTTGGCGGATTCCAGCGATGTTAATTTAGCTTTAATCAATGGCTAATCACTCTCAAAATGTTCCTCGACAGTTAACTTGAACATAGAAAACTCATTTGTTGGTATTGGAGCTTTGAGAGCAGAAATATCAAACTTGAAAGCTCAAATTCGCATCAACCTGCAGGCCAAAACTTTGGCCCTTTGGCTTTAGTAAATTCCTGAAGCATATCGAAATTAAGAACTGAAATTAATGAAAAATTAAGAAACCTCCCAATGGGTGACTAGGGGGTGACTTCTGGAAACAGAATAACACAAGGTCTAATATTGTTCAAATTTGTTCAAGGCTATCATTGATTTATATGCTGTGCCTTAAGAAATTGCTTAGGCCAAAAGGCCAAAGCTCTGGTTTGCAGGAAGAGGCACATTTGAGCTTTCAAGATTAACATGTCTGCTCTCAATGTACCGATATCAACAAACGAGGTATTTATGTTCAAGTTAACTGTCGAGGAACATCTTTAGAGTGACTAGACATTGATTGAAGCTAAATTCACAGCGCTGGAGTCAACCAAATCCGTATACATTTGTTTGGGACACCCGGTAGCTGCTGGAACTCGAAGAACAGACAGCTGCTGGAACTGGAAGCGTTTCAGTGCCAAAATCTTCTTCATTGCTGAATAACTGAATCTTAGATTAAGACTTTAGCTGAGGCCAACAAGGGCAGTGAGAGAGCAGTGTTACAAATATCATCCATTGCTTTTGATTGACGCGGCAGTATAAAGCGATTAGCGATTACAAAGAAAAGCGATTTATGCGGGCGATCATTTAAGCGGCAATTGAAACCTGGGTTGCTAACTAACTCGTCGTACATGCGACATGGGGTCGTTATGAGAATATTAAACTTTAGCTGCATTTTTTGCTATTGGACTTTTCAGAAATCTTCAATATTTAATAAATTACAGCATATTTCATATTTGAGCTCATTTGAGAATGTGACGTCGTCAAATTTCTCTATCGTACACCAGAAGAATGCAAGACTTGTTCTTGATACCATATTGTAGACATTCATAAACAACGGTTTACTTGGAAATCATTTTATGTTGTCTCAAAAACTTTAGAAATTACGAAAGTTTTGAGTTTTTTCAAATTTTCGTGACTTCATAGAGGAAGAAAAATCTCGTAATTCTGAAAATATTGAAGATTTCACGAACGTCCTACGGTAGAATTTTAGCAAAGTAGCTAAAGTTTCTTTCAGGTCATTGTGAAATAGGTCATTTAGTTCTGCACCGAAATTTTTAAAGACTTGGAAGTTGTGCTTTTCATCAGAGTCGGGACTTGCCATCGCACCATAACATTGTTCTTAGGAGGAGAATTGCAAAGTAATAAGCCAAGGTTTTGCAAGATTTTCGGCAGTCATTGTATTTCGCCAGCCGGCCTACGCACTCAAGGCCACCAATGACATTGGGTATTACGATGTTGCTGCGTGCCTTTTCAGCAAAAACAGGATTTTCACCTGCTTCGCGCAGCTTCTACCTCCAAATTCCATATCAGTTAAACCTTCTCAATTTGATCTAATGACAACTATAGCTAATCGCACCATCCTATTGTTAAAAAAGCTCAGCACACAATGGACGGTTGGGTCACTGTTTCTTCATTTTAATAATTCATGATGTCAAAAATCTTATGATTTCGTAAACACGAAGATTTCAAGGCGTTGTTTCGTGATGATATGTCGTAGTTATGGAAGGAAATAAGGATTTTTCGTGGCCTACACCTATCGATTCCACATTCTTTGTGGCAGGAGCAAACAACCTGTCGTCAAGACAATCCCCGAAACAAGCACTGTCAAAGGATCAACTGAGCCGCACACATCTACCGGTGCGTATTCAAGATGGCAGAATCCGCACGAACATGAATTTGAGAAAGTTTTTCACTCGCGATGGTGATGTGCATGGCTTCATCAGGAGGACTAGAAAGTCGAAGAAAGGTTTTCAATGTCAAAATATTTTTTGTAACATTCATTCATAGCAGCCCTTTGTTTTGCTAAGTCCTTAGAGGCCTCCATGCAATAATTGTTCACTTCCCTGAGATTCAAGCGATGCTTTGAATCCCTGAGAGTTTGTAAATTTATGCTTAAAAATCATTTCTTACTGGTACCTAAATGTCGTGAAGTCGTTTATAAATGTGTTTATCAAAACATGTCCATGAATTCAGCATAATTCTTGTTCGATGCTCAATTCATATAGTTGTCGTTGCGCATCATGTTTATCGAAGTCAGAAATTTATACTTGCGATCTTTGATCCTTGATCGTATTTCTTATCTATTAATTTAGTATGTATCACAAGTTTATGGCGCGTATTGTATTCTGATATCTATTGATAAAAGTGTATATGATTTTTACTTGCTGTAAAACTTGACAAACTTTCAGGGTTTTCACACACCTAGCTTTGCTGAAAGTGTACATTGTCGGTGGCCGTTCAAAACATTTTGGAGATTATCGACATTTTAGATTAATATTGAACTGGACTATTGATTTTGCGTTCTGTCGAGAGAACACTTTGAATGCTTTGCTTGCAAGATTGTAGAAACTATGGCAGAAGATTTTTTGATATACTATTGGCTTTGAAATTAATATTTCGCAATTTTTGACAGTATCCACATGCAATTTGATATTTTTATGAGATATTTCATCGGAGCTTTGCCATGGATTTGACCTTCATTGTTTTTAATCGAGTTGCAATCCGCAAAACCAACCGAAAGAAATTTCTTGGCTCATAAACTGTCACACTTCCATGTTGTGCTATCAGTTTTTTTGTGTCTTGGATTTTATCTTATGTCGAGATCTAGAGCCCTAAAGGCAAGGATATTTGACGCAGATATTTTAGAAATTATGGTTTTAAGGTTTGTTGTGATCGATTAACCTGGAACGTCTATGTAGTATCTTGTTTCCTAAGTAAACCAGTAAAGCAGTAGGAAGGAAATTCCAAATGTTTTCAAGAGCGTATGCACATTGCGGCAAGGGTAGGCATGTCACAATAAGGGGAAGGGGCGATGGTCCTACCATTGTCCGAACACTGGTAATTCGCGAAAAGAGATCTTGCTGAAGAAATGTTTAAAGGCAGAATATTTTGACCCGTTCAGTCATATTTTCCAACAAAGTGAGCGTTCTTTTGCCTGTCAGGCAAGGACTTATGGGCTGCCAATCGGAAAAAGGTTTTTTGTTCAATGCAATCTTCCGTAGCCCTTTAGAAAATCCGCAACTTTTATTGTTGCTTTGCGCATTTAACCATCTTCTTTATAGCGAACTTTAAGAATGTGATAATGGCGAAGATACTTTACTTTTAGCATATCTGTAAACATCAGCATTTTATTCCACGTATGTTTTTAGTTTGTTTGCGTCATGTACATTGGCTATGCTAATATGATTTGTCACCATAGCAATGATACCTGCTTTATCAAAGCTAACCTGGATCGAATTTATAAATTTCATCAGAATGCGCAGGTTGTTGCAAATTTACCATTGTTCGGCTTGATTACGAATCTCAAAATTCAAACAATTTTTAAATGTTGTTTATATTACGATTTGAACTTGGGCGTTACTGTCTTTTGAATACATTTGAATACTACCTACAGATTTTAGGAACATCACCAAAGGGGTTTAGAAGGGGTCTCAAAATACAGCTGCAGCACTCTGCTCTTTTTTCCTCTTGGGAAGTCATGGTGTAATGTTTTCAACTAGCATTAGGCTCCAAGTGATCCATTTGCCCAAGACTGATTACAAGTTCGTAGTTATTGCTATTGATAGGCTGATAAAATATGTTGTTGTTGTAGTTGATATTGTTGTTGTTGTTGTTGTTGTTGTTGTTGTTGTTGTTTCGATAACTGGGACTATTTCGTGAGTCTACACTTGCCCTTGAAATTTTATGTGTTTAAAAATCTCCCCTTCACTTTCTTTGATCTTTAGTCTGAACATTCCTGCTCTGCAAAAAGTAGTTGACAAGTTTTCGCCCTCCTTTTCCTGATAATACGTTATGGAAGGTCAAAGCCTAAGACGAAATTTGCGAGTGAAAATCGAAAAAACTTTCAAGGATTCAAGCGAATTGATTCCACATCAAACAAAGAATTTTTCGAGCGAAAAAATTGATTTCTTTTTCAAGTGAAAAGTATTTTTACTATGCTACTTTACGCAAACAACTAATGTGTAGATCAGAAAGATTTTGCTATTTCTATTCATAACAATATCCAAAGTGTCGATGCGATATGTTCGCATCTTAAGTACCTCCCGTTTTCTTGAAAGACGTTAAAACTAATTCTACATTTCAAAATCATGTTTTGAAGGCCTTTGACAGTTTGTCGCTGTTGCGCACTGGGGAACTCTGTGTCTCCAGCATCTGCCCTTGATCTTTCTTTATTTCTTTTGCAGTATTCGTTAAGATTTTCGCTTTAGGTAGACTTCCTATCAGACAAAAAGTTTTTCACCCCCATGGTGCATTTCTAATTTGTGTAAAATAGGCCCACAATTTCTTGATAAGAGAATCCATTTTTTAGGTTGAGCATCCAGCGTCTTTAAGTTTCTTGCAAATGCTCTCCTGTATGCTCCTAAATTTAGGCAAAATCTCAGCCTCGATGTTCTGATTTAAATGATTCGTATGAAAAAAGAGTGAAATGAAGCTGGAGAACTGTAAACAATTTCAATATAAACGACAAGATGATACCGTAAAATCTATTTCATCTAAGACGCTAAGTTTAAAGTCTCTCCATTCATTTCTTGCTTTCAGTTCGCACTTTACCCCCGTGTAACCACCGAATATGAGCAACCTGTTGGTGATAATATTAGGCTTCTAATGAAAACGATTCGAGCGTTATTTTTACAGATGGCAGCAATTCCTGAACACGTTTAAGAGGATGTTTAAACTTCTAGGCTCGACATCTTCTCCTTTAATTTCCAACAAAGCTATTTCCCTTTTTATAGAGTCGCTGAACTCCAAAGAGCCAAGGAAAAGTATATCTTCTGTGTCATCATTGAGGAAGTCATCACAAGTCAGTACAGAGGAACTTGCTGGTAAAGAAGCCCTCTCTCGACAATATGTTCAAGATAATACCAAGAGACCAACGTCAACAAATAAAGCAGGATCCTCTGGGGCTCAAATTACACCGAAAAGTGGTATTGCTGCGCCGTCAAACCGTACTGGGATACCAGGTTTGTTGAACACTAATCTATACGCCGCTAAAGGCACTTGATTATTCCTCAGGATCATTTTAGAATGATTTCCACTGAACAATTGTCAGTATTATTACGAAATGTATCACTTCTTATTTTGAGAAAGAGAAGCTGTAAAGTATTTTCGTCCAATTAGATTTAATCACAGAAACTGCCAACATAGCTTCTTACAAATTTTTGATATTTCACCTACCAAATATATTGTTTATGTTATGCCCTCACCATCTTTCACTTCATAGTCTGTGATCTATGCTAACCCCCTTCTTGCTCTCTTAGCACGCTTTAGGCCCACCTTCGTAACTCTGTGACTTTCGTTTCACTGTTGTTACTACCGGGTGCGTGCGCCAAAAGAAATTCAGATGTTTTGAAAAATCGTGGAACCTAGAGTGCTGGATGGATTCGAATGAATCGAATTTTGGGTGACAGCAGAAATTCCTAGTATTTTTCTACTTTGCTAGTGTTTTTATGAGTACAGATAATATAGGTAAATTAAACTTTATAAAAGTCCCTTGTTTGCAAAATGCCTGCAAAAGGGTGTAAGAAAGATTTTCAATGGTTTCAGATGTAGTTTTTGAAGTCATGTATTGCCATCATTCCCTATAAGTCTTGAGAGAGATTGAAATGGCCTCGCTTATCGTTCTGTGTGAGAGATTCCTTGCAATTTGACCGAGTGTTTAGGCCCACATTTTCAGCCATTTCGCAAGTAACGAATTTTCGTTAAGTCAGATTTATCAATGTTTTCTTTGCATAAAAATTTGCGAAAAATCACAAAATATTTCAGTCTTCCTGCTATCAAGCTAAATTCGATTTATTTAAATCTCTCCAGAACTCTAGATACTTTGATTTTTTCAAACGCCTGGACGGTTTTTGTGCACCCGGTAGCAAAGCAACGGAATCAATGTAGAAGCTGACAGTTTGTACTGTTCTTGGAATTATTCTCCGTTCATTGATTTGGCATATCAACAGCGTTTTGAACGTCCCCACTGGGGCCGACATTGAAACCAACATTGTTTGACTGACCGCAATTTATCTAAAAGAGAAATGTAACGATAGCAGCTTCTTTGTTCTTTCCATTTTAGACTAGTTGGAGACCTGGCTATCTGCAAATAAGTTTAATTATTCACCAACAAGCTGGCTTTGTTATTATTTCTTCGTTAAGCAGTACCGGGGGGTCACGCCTAAACCCTCCTTTGAAAACCATAGTTGAAGTTGAGCAATGCTTATTACAATTAGCCAACATTTTTTATTGACACGTTCCTCTACCAAAAGGTTGGAGAGTAAAAAAACAACATTGCAGCGATTTTTGCAAATTTTGATTGCAGCAGACACCTAAATTAAGTCCATTGCTGACTGTGAACTACTAAAATTGAATTCCTTTGTTTCCTCCCTTCTCTCTCTTTTCTGGTCCCTTTCTGTTCCTTCCCTTCCTTTCCCTTCCTTTTTTCCTTTCTTTCCTTCCTGAGAAATTTGAACATTTTGGCTATCTTCCTGGTAACGCCGCTACCAATTTGAGTATCACCCTTTAAGCTCTATGACTGAGATTTTCATTGAGAAGACTCTCCCTCATCATCTAAGAGAACGAAATTCTCTTACAAATGCCCAAGGTCCGGGCAGATCGGTTTGCGATAGAGAGTATTGCTTTCTTGGTGTTTAAACTGTGGCATGGACTCTCAAATACCACTACACAATCACTGAATATTTCCATCTTTAAAAACGCATAAAGGAGTGGAAGAGCGATAATGCAACTGCCGATTGGTGCTCACAAAACAAATTGACAGTGCATGCAAAAAAGAGCAAAGCAATGTTAATAACAACCAAGAAATTCATTGGTCCACTTTTACCAGTACAAATGGGGGAAAAATACCTAGACTTTACAACTTCAGAAAAGGTGTTAGGAGTCACCATTGATGATAGAATGAGCTGGAAAGTACAGTCTGAAAAGGTAGCAAAATCAATGAGCTCAAAAATTTGCATGCTTAAAAGATTAAAATACCTACCATCACAGGTACTGGAAGACATTTATTACAAAACAATAATTCCAGCTGCCACCTACTGTATTTCTGTATGGGGAAACTGCTCCGAAGCTACGCTCACAAAAATAGAGAAGCAGCACATCAGAGCAGCCAAAATTGTCCACAGATTACCAAGACACGTTAAAAATGAAGACGCCCTTGCGGCAGTAAAATGGCAAAGTTTATCGTATATTTACAAGAGAAGAATTGCGGTTGAAATGCATAAAGTTACGTTTGATGAAAGAAGTAGATTATCCATACAATACAATCTAAAGAGGAAAATATCCAGAACGGGAGAACAGTTTGAAATTGCGCGAGTGAGAACAGAAGTAGGAAGACATTCACTACGCTACAGAGGCCCTGTAGTGTGGAATGCCCTAAGTATAGACCTGAAAAAACAAAGTAATCTAAAAATTTTTAAGCGTCATTTGAAGTCGAATCTAGGAACATTAAATAGAATTAATTTTGCAAAAGGAACAACCTTCAATAGAAATAAAGACACTGTAAATTACGTTTATTACTAGGAACCCTCTTACTTTACACAATCAGTTTTTAAGTTAAAAAGTTTTAAAATATTTGTTTTAAATTTTCTTTTTAATTTGTAGCAGGTCCACATCAGCACTATGCTGCCAGCTATCGACCTGCTTTTAAAATAAAATATGTATGTATGTATGTATGTATGTATTATGCAAAACGTTCGCAGCACAGGTTGGGTTCTTTAATTGATCTTTTTTTTATCTAAATTCAAAAGTCACCTATAAATATTATGCGGTTATTAAACGATTACGAGGTCCATGCTGGAAAATATTTGGACCGCAGTTTGACGTACGGACCGAACGCAGTGAGGTCCGTACAATGAACTAAGGTCCAAATATTTTCCAGCATGGATCGAGTAATCGTTTAATAAAGGCTTTATTATATGGCAGAACCTTTTGAGAATGTTGTTTATAGTATCGTACTTTTCTGTTGTGTCTTTGATCCTGTGCATCACTGTAGTTGCTCGTTGCAACGTTAACTACATTGGCACTTTCTTCGTGTATAATTGCAAGTTCGTCTTCAAAGTTTACAGAAAAGAAATCTTCGATGAATAAGCTAAACTTTGGCTGACACTTCTTGCGGCCTAAGCCTAAACAAGAAGCTCCTTTCTTGTTGTTGATTTTTAAGGCAACGCCCGGTCCAATACGGCTTCGAACGAAAAATACGGCTTTTACGGACCGATCAAGAACCAATCGAATTGCTCCGTTGCCGGTCCGAGGAGCCGTATTTTCGAACGCCATATAATAATGATATTGTATTATACCATATATAAATGTATATATATCGTTTACTGTTAAATAAATTAGAACTTAATATAACAATTAGAACTATTTTACTTTGTACTTAATGATAATTTTATTTTTGTTTTAGTAGGCATCAATTAGCTATAATTTAGAGCGTGGTTTCGGGACATTTCGTTTGGTTTTATACCAAGTACTAGCCTAATTAAGCTACAATTTTTATCGCCTACTATAACGAAATTCGTGATAGAAATAATGATGATAATGCTACTGCATTTTTAGCCCTGATTGCCAACTCCAATCCCTTTCAGGATATAACAAACGCCAGCCCAAGCTCCATGCAACTAAAGAAACTAAAGAACCGAAAGTAAAAAGCGTTGAAATTACACCAAGAAAACCGATTGTTTCGCCAAGAACAACAACACCCAAAAATGACAAGGATCAATCTTCACCAGATCCCGCACAGCTACGTGACGAGCAAAATAAAGTACGCGAATTGAAAGAAAAGTGTACGAATTGCGAGAATCAAATAAATGAACTGAAGGATGAATTTAAACAGAAAAATGTGGCAATGGAAGCATTTATCGTCGTCATCAAGCAGCATATACAAACGGTAGGGGTCCTTGATGCCTTCTTTTTGTATGTGTTCAACAGACTCAAAGGACTTGCTTTCGCTAACTTTTCGCGAACAGGAATATTCTTGTCATGAATTTTCATATAATGATCTTAAAATAGATCTAGACTTTAATTTGGATATATAACGTATAATGTAACATAAGGCGCTTCAAACAGATCTTGTGGCACAAACATGAAATGTCCCATTGCACGCTAAATACCAAAACATAGTGACCAGCTTTCTCCTATTCATTTCAATTCAATCTCATCCATCTTTATCGAAAATAACTTGCAGTAAACTTTAAATATTTCCAGAAAACGTAACTGGATCTAAAATCCTGTTTGTCTCAGTATATAAGGTCCACAAATTCATCACACGTATATCTTCTAATGATAAAACGATGTAGAATACGGCCCTTGACCCTCTCAAAATCAACATTATTGATCTAATCAAACTGAAGGAGACCTGAGCCCTAATGCCACTGATCACTCCACACAGTAGCTATTTCTTTTTCCACCTTTCGGATAATGTCCAAGCAAGTTCTTGTGGAAAAGCTGGCATTCTTTGCAGATAGGTTTTGAAAACAATTGGAGTAATAGTTCCATGCTCCACCTCTATGATGCGTTCATTGTATACCCCCTTTTCTCGTTTTCCGCAGTTTTGAGAGTTTTCTCTGTTTTCAAACTATTGTCTAATCTAATTCAAACTATGGCCAATAGAACCATCTAGCCTTTATATTCAGACCATTTCTGGATGTCCACCAGTTCTAGCCCATTTTCATTTTGTTCTCAAACTTCATTTCAGCAGTTCATATGGATTGACGGGGCTACCGTGCCTAAATAAATGAAAATGAAATGAAATGAATGAAAATTTCGAAGTCTCTCTTCACATATGAGCAACAAGATCCAGCAATTATTGTGATAATATTCCTCTCGTTTACATCTCATTTGAAGTTTATTTCTTTTCCTCTAGATTGAAGAGCAAAGTGAGAAGCAACTTCAATTGCGAAACTATAATAAAGAGCTCGAAGCTCAGCTTGGGGAGACCGAGAATATAGCAGGTAAACTAACTCTTGACATTTTCAGGTTTGTTCAGGTTTCAGAAAATTTCATATACTGTATTTATTCATTGTCTTTATTTACAGGTACTGTATTTATCATTTGAATGTATGAATATCTCCGAATTTAGCGAGAATAAAGAATCGTCAAAAGGGCATGTCGAATTTCATTTTTATTTTCGTGTTTGTTTTTGTTGTCAATTTAACAAGGGTACGCTATAGCTAAATATACTGGTTTAAGATATAACAGAAAGGTAAAAGTTAAAAGATAAAATGTATACGTTTAAGTAAAACTTCCTCCTGCAGTTGCGGACACTTTGCCAAATATTGGAAGGGGGAGGGCTAAGCTATTGTTTCAATCAAAAAGCATTATTTGCTTCTATTATTTTCAAATAAAAGATCTTTGTTCTAGCCAACATTGGGGGGGCATCGCACCCCCGCGCCCTCCAAGTGTCCGCCACTTGTTGCTTCAGTTTTCCTTAATTTGGAGTACAGCTACACTCCATATATTTAAGACAAATAAATAATAGGTACTAGGAGAAAAACGGACGCAAAAAACAGACAGATTTTTCAGCACACAAATGTGTACAAATCAAATTAAGGCCTCAGTCTTCAATTCTTGATCAATTTTCTTGCAGAATTCAAGCAACGGAAACTTGACGAAATCCAACAAAAGCTCAATCAAGTGTCATTAGAACATGCTAACGAAGTGGAGAACTTGACAGTAGAGCATCAATCAGAATTGGACTTGTTGAGAAGTGAACTGACGGAAGAACATAACAACGAGATCGAACAGGGTAAGTTGATAGTAAGCTCAACTTTTTGAATTTGCAAATACATGTTTAACCTTTTTCAGTTATGTTCTACCGAATTTGATAACAACAGTTTTCCTGAAATAAATGAAAACTATGGTTCATTACGGTTCTCTTTAGCTAACTTTAGATCGTGTGTAAATCCAAGGGAGAGAAGTAACCCGTTTTGTCTTCAATCTTCCCTCTCCCTTGCTTTTATTTAGACTTGATTTCATACAACATACAACCAATATTAGTTGAATTCCCTTTGCAAATGAACTTAAGCCCGTTATCATATTGAGCTTTAGCAATCTGAGCTTTCAAGCAATTGTTGATGTATAATATTGGCCAAAGTTCTTGAGACAAATCATTAAATTATTCTTCTTTGGCCTTTGATTACGTGCGATCCTTCCCTTTCCCCCTTCAAGGCCCTTTAATATCTGACCTGGGTGATTTGAAACACTCAATGCCTGGGGGGGGCGGATTCCGCCCCCCCTGTTTATCTCTGTTGTCATAAGAGATATGGCAGCCATTTGACCTTGCGATGTTGTTGTTGTTGCAACATTGAGTTATATGGCAACGGGGGGACCAGAAGGTCTTAAACGTTCGTTTTTGTCTCGATATTTTCGAAAACGTCACGACAACTTTGAGATTTGCATATTTCCCAACTAGTTTTGGCCAGGATTATTTGTCATAATCTCAAGGCCTCCAGCTGATTTGGGTTTGCAAGCTCAAGCACGCTGTCCTCTCTTCGAACAAGATTTTCGTCTGATATTGGATGGCACCTGCTGTATCCTACCGGGTGCGCCAAAATAAACTATGCACGTTTGGCAGGCCACAATAGATCGTACACTGGACCGATTTTGAAGATGTATGACTTAATCTTTAGCAGAAAGCCTGAATTAGTTTCTGGGACTATTTACAAATTTTTCCGTTTTCAGTTTTTAGAGCTAGAAGCGAGTTTCTTAAATGTTCGTTTTCGAAACATTGAAAACGATCAAAAAACGTCGATCAAATTTTAAAAGATTTAACATGAATGAACAACGAGAAAACGTTTTCAGAGGGATTTAGGGGTTTAGTACGAGCTCTTGTACAGCAGATTACAATTGGTCATTTTCTAAATCGCAAAACACCACGAACAAGTTCTCTCCCTGTCTATTCATGTCGATTCTTTAGAAAACTTGATCGATGTTTTTTTATCGTTTTCAGTGTTTTCGAAAACCAAAATTTTAGGAAACTTGCTTCTAGCTCTAAAAACTGAAAGTGAAAAAATTTGCAAAAATCTCAGTATCTAATTCAGGCTTGCTGCTAACGATTAAGTCATAAATCTTTCAGTGGGCTGTGTATCAGGCTAGTCAAGTGTACGATTTATTGTGGCCTGCCAAACGTGCATAGTTTATTTTGGCGCACCCGGTATTAGGATATAGTGCAAGAGTGTAACCAACGTAATAGCCTGTGAAACGGCGGCTTTAACTGGTATCCCAAATATTTATTACGATTTTCTTTTCCTCTTTCAGTTAAATTGAAGCTTGGGAAATCAATAGAAGATTTGAAAGAAGTGCATTCGAAAGAGGTGCGTTATTACTGTGACTTTCAAATCTTTGGCTTGCTTGCCGCTTTTTTATTTGAATGTTTGCACTATTCGATACTAGAGTAGTTAACAGAATTGTATAATACTGCAACCTGCAAGAAAAAGATAAAATGTCTTACTGAAAAGGGTAAGAAAGAGATTAGCCTCACCATGCCTGGTTATGTTGTTGTGACAGCAATGAGTCGCTCTTTTGGTTCGAAGTAAAGCTTTTTTATTATTTGCACGATGCCCATCCAAGACTTTTGACAATAATCCCTCAAAACTGGAGATTCCTTGAGTTTAGCTAATGATTGGCTTGGGTGTTACTGTCACGTGGCTGTGGGTTTCTTTTTTGTTTCTCTGGTGTTGAATCTGCTTGTTTTTGTTTCGTAGATTTATCCTTTGCACGAACCAAACTGATGGGTTTGTGACGAAACACATCTTTGGTTATTGAACGTTGCTCTTTATTGCAGCTATCCTTTATTGCAGCTATTCTTTGTTGCAGCTATTAACTTATATTCTTTCCTTTCATGGTTTCAGGTATATTTTGGTTGTTATTCTTTTACAGGAGTGAACAATTTAATTCCACAGATTACAGTGTCTAATGTTGCGTTTGTGGCTTTATTACGACGAGTCTGTTATTTAAGGCAATTTGTGAATTCTGTACCGCAAATCATTTGCTTATAATTGGAGTACGTAAAACTGAGCTTTTTAATCTATTTTACGCATGTCGCAGGCAAGGGGAGCAATAGACTGTTTTTTTGGATCAATTAGGAAATCGTAGAGTCTAATAGAAGGCGTAGCTGCGTTTAAAAGTTCCGTTCATATATTAAGGCTTGTTCTACCAGTAGATGTATTTCATAGTGTAATGAAGCAGACGTTGCTTTGTCATTCAAATTCAATATATTTTTGCCGTAAGCGAAACGTAAATGAAAGTACTATATTTTTGGAAAATCTTTATTAATTTAATATAGTTATCGGGAGGCTCATGATTTATCAATTTGCAAGATTTACAGGAAGATTATGCGAGTGTGAAAGTTCTAAAAGTTTCAAATTTAGATCTTCCCCCCCCCCCCTAACTTCTACCTTAATTGATAACTTGTTGTAACCTCCAAGTGTAGATATCTTCGTGTTTGATGTTGGTATACATTTTTTTTAGATCAACGACCTTCAGGAAAAGCACACAACGGTGGTAAAAACCTTACGAGATGAATATGACAAAACAATGGCTATGAAAGATGAAGAATCCGCAAAATCTAGCGAAGGTACTTTGGCATATTTGTGTCTGAGCGTTTGTAGTATCAGTATTAGAAATTGCATCCTTCCTTGAGACTTAAATTGCATCCACCTTACTATGTTTCATTCACAAGACTGGTTGGTTTGATTAAGAACATTTCCAACCTTAGATGCATGCCATGCAGCCACCAAGTCCCCTCTCGTAATTTTCTTTCTGTTCCGTAAATTCCGTTTCACATAAGATGTAAGCCATGTTATCCATGGTCAAACAAAAAAGGAACTTTTGCTTGCGACATTATTTTGAGAATTCGCAAGTCTGGCCCGACATCTAAAATTAGACAGACTCTTGTACAGTATTTTTTCTCAATCTTTAATCGCGTGTAGTCTTTATGTGTAATTGTCTGTTTTAAATTGTTTTTCCCATATAATGGCTGTGGAGTAGGGTGTACAATTTAGGCTTTATGCAATCAAATGAAACAAAGTTTTTGAAAATCGGTTGATTGGTTATGGAAATTCAAGCAATCAAACAATAATACATCATTTTGGGACACCTGGTAGTTATTGTCTTTTGCTTCCCATGGTGTCGTCCTTGGCCTTGTAATATTGTCAAGTAGTTTGTAGGTAGAGTAACATGTTACATTTATCGTTGAAAATTTGATCCATTTACATGCAGTCAGTAATTTAAGGTTCAAGCTTCAGAATGGTTAACATTTTTGACACGCCTACTTCTGTTTGATTAGGCCAATAAATATTTTCGTCGTCTTATGATGTAGAATGTTGGATCAGATTGAAAGAAGAAATTCGTTACTTTTCAGAAGTAGAATCTCGATATCAAACAGAACAAGAGGAAATCTGCCTGGAATATGAAGACAGGCTGCAAGACTTGCAGGTATGTTTTTTTAATAGCATTCACTAGCATGGAAAGTTCAACATGAGATTCACAGACTTCTCAAAAATCGAATAGATAACAAGTTTGGTGCGTGTGGTACCATCAAAATTAAACGACAAGATGATAAATATATGATTTGAGTACCAAAGAATAGTGTAGCTGTATAAAACACGACATTTCGAACGTATTCTCATAATCAGGTGAAACTAATATATGGCTCAAATCTTTAAAAAGGCCGGTGTCAAATTCTATTACAGTTTTCTTTGAATTAAATGGCTTGGAAGGAACTCAGGGATTTTTGTTGTAAATCTGCCATGGAAATTCATTGATATCTTGATTAGTTTCAAAGTGGTGGCATTTATTAAATTTGAGGCTATGACGTCATCAAGTTTCTAAATCCTAAACTAGAAAAGCTACAGATTTCTGCTTGCCACCATATTGTAAACCTCCATAAGCTATTGTTTTTTTAGGTTATATCATTTTTCCTCTATTGGTTTAGGATTTACGATGATTTAAATTTTTTTTCAAAATTTTCCATAAAATGTTGTCAAAAATAATTAAATTGCCGTCATTTTGAAAAAATCAAGATAACTGAAAATTTCTGCCACAGATTTACATCAAAGTACCATAAGTTCCTTTCAAGCCATTCAATTCAAAGAAAATAGTCATATAATTTTACACCCACCTTTTTAAAGATTTAAAAGATTTGAGCCATACGCTAGTGAAACTACATTATGCTCGTAGCGTCGTGTTTTATAAATATATGCTATTTTTTGGTGTTCAGATCATTTATCTATGATATTGTCATTTTGAGAAATCGCTTTGTGGACATACCCTTCCATCTGCTGTTAGCAGACTCGTGAATCACGCTTCTTCTGTCAAGTTTTGTTTTGCAACGATGATTTTGCTTTCTCCAGAAACTATTTTAACAGAAAGATATACGCACACTTTCAAGGTGTTAAGATTTGGTTGGCAGATCACACCGTACAAATTTTGCCTGCAGTTCTATGTTAAGATGTTTCTGCCGTAGAATACTGAAGACATCATTCCTGTACGTCGTTCAAAAAGGCAATATGTTGTCCCGGTGTTATGGGTTCTGTAAAATAGGAGAGATTCGTTTCATAGTTCAGGAAAGGCAACTTCAACAGGTTTTCATCGTCGAAGCGAACGTTCTCTGAAAGTATATGTCAGATTTTAGTCCAACTCGTTTGGAAAAGCGTGGCTAATTTCTACCAACTGCATTTTTATAGTTTTAGTAAGTTTCCTCCGCACGGCAAAGCTCCATTCATTGTAGAAGCGAGGCTTGCGAGGCGAAGCGAATCTTGCAACATGACAAACGATCCGGCTGTGTTATGAATGTTTAAATTTGAAGCATTCCTGAAATTCTGGTGCACGATCCGTCTCATGGTAATTTTATTTATAAATCAATATCGCTTCAGTAAGTAAAATTTTTCATATTGTTTCAGCTTCAGCTGCAAGCATCGGAGCAAAAATGTGACAATTTTGAATCGAAAACAAAGAATTTACAAGAAGAGCTTGCCAAAGATGTTGAAAGTAGATTACAAGTAAGTTAGTTCTTCCTTATTCTGCTCCACGAGTTTTCTTTTCTCCTAAACAACACCTACTATGTTGCACAAGCTGTTCAAACCTATGTCATATATTCGCAGTCTGTGTTAATCAGGAGAAACGGCATACTTTACTCGTTATCGCAAATCTCACGGGGTATCTAATTTGAAATGAACTTGAACAAGTTTTTGCGTGACTTACTTAGAGAACTTAGAGAAATACTGACAGGGTGTTTTTATTTTAGGGAGCTTTAGCAAAGTACAAGAATTTACCAGCTGAACTTGAAAGTCTTCATGCAGTCATCGAATTGAAAAACGAAGATATTCGAAAATCCAGAACGCATAATATGGAACTACAGAAGAAGGTTGGTTTATCAAATTTCTTAAAACGCTTCCTTTCTCTTTATCTTTTCAACGTGTTACTGTGAGATGCTATTTGTTTATCAGCCACAATACGTTATAATAATCCTATGGTTGTAATTACTACCTGTGCAATAGACCTTTTAGCTATTCTACAAAAGAGCCTGGATAGAGCGTTATTTTTATACACGAGGTTCGATAGAGTGGCGTCAGAGCTTCTATCAATATTGTGCATATTCGAAAATTCTACAAAGGGCATTTTGTAGAATTTTCGAATTTGCACAATAGTGATAGAAGCTCTTAACACCACTCTATCGAACCTCGTGTATAAAAATAACGCTCGATCCAGGCTCTTTTGTAGAATAGCTAAAGGTCTATGATGATTGTAAAAATTCTGCTGAGCTGAAACTACCAATATAAATGGTTCTTTGATTGTTAGGTTTGGAAATTGTTAGGTTTGGAATCAATTTGCCTACGATGGATAAAATTTAGCATTTACTAAGATGTTGATTTTCTTGTAGGTGGAAGATTTCTACGAACTTGAGAAAAAGTACATGAATTTACTGCAAGAAAAAGAGTCGTTGAATGCAGCTCTCCAAAACAAAGTTAAATGTGAAAGGTATGCACAGCACGTTATTAGTTTTCCTTCTGAATCTTATTTGGATCTACAGGTTGCGAAACATTAAAAGTAAACTCCTTTCGAAGTTATTAAGTTCTAGTTTTCGTGTCTTAGCCGTTGTGCAGGGTTCTTCTATGATTGTCCCTGAAAAGGCAAGCCAATCAATGAAATCTCATCAACAAGAGCAATTATTTAATGTTAAAGCACATTTGGAAGCACATCTAGTCTACAATCCAAACGACAGGGACCTTTCTTCCAAAAGGGAGAGTATATTTGATAGGATAGTTTGCTGAATACCAGGTTGCGTCATTTTGAAGATGCAATATCGTCGCTGTCAAAAAACTTGCTTTGTCATTTCATCGCTAGGTTTTGCAATCGAGCGTAAGCCTCTTCATTTTAGGAGGCAAATGTTTTTTAAATTTTACCTTAAGATGGCATTTTTGTTACAACCAAAACGATTTATACGATTTATCCAGATATCAGAAATAGCTGAAGCGGGTTCTTTTCAAGATTCAATTAAAAATGTAACTATTTGCAACCAACCCTCAAAAATTTATTTCTCTCATTGGAACGTCCTCTCCGGTTAAAACTTTCTATGTACATCTTCTGTAAATAGAAAGGTCGCTCCGGGTGACATGGTATGCGTAACAACCTTTGATAGCCCTCCAGAAGGAAAATTCATCTTTCATTTATCCAAGAAAATTACCCAAAACATCGATATGCAACCCAGTTCTTCATCAAACCACTTCGTTGTCATAAATTATTTTGAAATCCATGGATATGTTTTATAATTTAGCAGAAACTTTACTTCTAGAGGGCTGTCAAATATAGGCAAACAACTTTTGACATACCTGGTGAAAGATTTGCGATTCCAACATGAAAAAGATTCTTTCAACGATGTTCCTGACATGCGTTATTTTCTCTTTCCAGACAATTATCCGTAGAGCGAGAAAGCTTGCAAGCAAATTTACAAAAAGAAGAGCGCAAATCTAAAAGATTATCAATGGAAAAGGAAGAACTAATGTGGAAGTTTTCAAATTCAAGTTCGTTAAGTTTATCATCTCCTTCGCTAAACATTGATACCTCATCGCCCAATGGATTTCAAAGTACACCAAACAGTTCAAGATCTTTTAGTCGATCCCTTAAAACACAAAGTTTATATTTGCCCCCGTTAGATGATGAAGATTTTACAGTATTGTGAGTTGTAGCTAGTCTATATTTAGATAATACATACTTAGATCAGGGGCTGAATTATTTTACGTTATTGAATTTATAGCAGTTTAATATTGCTGACAAGGGATTGCATGTACCCTACGTTATAAAGCCGATAGCAGTGTAATACTACGTCCGGCAAAGGATTACAGTCATTTTACTTTGTAAAACCGATAGCAGTGTAATTTTACGTCAAGCAAAGAATTACAGTCATTTTACTTTGTAAAACGGATAGCAGTGCAATGTTACGTCAGGCAACGCATTACACGCATTTTACCTTGCAAAGATAGAATAGAAGTGTAATACCGCATGAGGCAAGGGATTACATGCATTCCACTTTATGTAACGGATAGAGTTGTAATACCATGTCAGGCAAAGGATTGCACGCATTTTACTTTGTAAAACCGATAGCAGTGTAGTACTGCTGTAGGTATGGGATTACATGTATTCCACATTATAAAACTGACAGTAGTGTTTGTAATGCTGCATCAGTCAAGGGATTACATGTATTCAGAGTTATAAAACTGGTGGCAGTGGAATACTGATTCAAACAAGTGATTACACGTTTTCTTTGTTTTGAAATCGATAGCAGTGTAATACAGGGGATTACACAGGGGATTACATGCATTCTACATTGACAGCAGTGTAACATTGTTTTAGACAATTTATAGTCTTACCGATAGCAGTGTAATACCACTATAGACGAGGGGTTTCACACATTCTGCATTATAAAGCTATCAGCAGTGTAATATTGATTCAGTGGTTACAAGTATTCTGCGTTGTAAAATTGATGATAGTATATTACTGCATTGCACATATTTTCTTTTACTTCCACGTAGGCTGTTGTATACAGTGAGAATATATATTTAATGCTGTTAGAAAGTTCTAATGTTGGTTGTGGTTAATGCAGTTAAGGATTTTTGGGAAAGATTCTGCATTTATCACAAAGCCAGATTTTTTATAATAATATAATTTTCCTGTGCGGAATAGTTAGTTAAATCTTTACCTTAATATTTGTATTTACTCAAATCTTCTTGTTTATCTAGATTACCTGGTGATTTACAGAAAAATTTCGGCTTTAGAGAAATTGCTGAGATGGCAAAATTAGTCTTATTTCAAAATTTGAGTTTTGAGTTACCTAAGAGTTGAAGTAGATTTAGAGATCGTCTGAATTGATCGGTTAACTTTTGGCGCAATGAAATCCCTTACGTAAATAGCCATTGTGGAAAAATAGCCGCTTAAAGGGGCTCCGTCGCCTATGATACTTGGTTTTCACAATTTCAAAATCATTCACCGGAAAGAGCATAATTGTTATTATCGCCAAGAAAGCTGGTCTTTGGTGGAACTGAACAAACAAATTTTAAAGTAGAATAGCAACACCAAATTTGCTGATATTGGCCATTCGTAGCTTAGGCCATTCAAATCATTCATTTTGACTCCTTGTGCTCATGGTGCATTGAAGCATTATTTTATTCGCACTATGCTCTGAATTTTAGTCCATTGTTATTTCTTGATCAATGAATTTGGTTCAGAGATTGCTACCGAAGCGAAAGTGCGTTCGATGTCAGAACAATTTGCTAAAGATAGTAAAAAAGGTTCCAGTTCTGTGACCTATTTCTTTGAATTGAATGGCTTGAAAACAACTTCAAATTCTTTGCCATAATTCTACCGTTGGACCTTTCAGAAATCTGGAATATTTTTCGAGATTATTTTATGTTTCAATTCAACTCATTTGAGGATGTGATGTGGTCGGATATCTAAGTCGTAAAGATACCATATTGTAGAGATTCAAAAACTATGGTTTGTCTCAAATTAGATGTCACCTGCAAATGCCCGTGAATAACAACAATAGAAGTGTTTTGCAAAGGATTTTGCGTTTTCGCAAATCTCGGATGATATCTAATTTGAGATGGAATTTAAGGTTTTCTCCAAAAGTATTCCATGTTGCCTCTGAAAAGTTTAGAAATTATGACAGTTTCAGGTTTTGATCAAATTTTTCCTTGAATTTTGAAAAGAATGAAAATATTCTGATTCTGAAAACATTGAAGATTTTAAAAAAAATGTCCAACGGTAGCAAGTACTCGAAGTTTCTTTAAAGCCATTCAGTTCAAACATGGGTAGTTAGACACTGCTGGTGTGCATCTATGGAGGAGCGCTGGATATTATGTATCTGCGGGGGAAATTTTTTGCAGTACTGCGGAGATAAAAATTTCCCCCGCAGATATCTCCTCCGCAGTACAATAAAAAATTTCCCCCGCAGGTATCTCCTCCGCAGTACTGTAAAAAATTTCCCCCGCAGATACATATTATCCAGCTCTTCTCCATAGAAGCACACCAGCAGTGTCTTAACTACCCATGGTTCAAAGAAAAAGGTCAAAGAATTTTACACCAATAATTTTAAAGATTTGGAACCTTAGCTGGCGTGAAGAAATTATTCAAGGTGGCTGGCAAAATCTTCGAGTTCTTTGTGCCGAATATTAGAACCATTTTTTTTTTGAGTAATTGTTGATTTATGGGAATTATCGCAATTGATTGCCAATCTCAGAATTCTAACATTGTTGGTTAGTCAAGCTGATTTTTATACGTCAAAACTAATAATTTCAATGCTAATGACGTTGTATATATTTATCGGACGTGGAAACTTTAGTTAAAATGGATATATTGATAGCGACATGCAGAAAATGTTTCTCTTAGATTCAAATTTGTGGGTCTTAAATGTAGTTTTTTCTAGCTCAAATCTAATACCTGAGGATATTCGGTATTTGTATCAGAAAGAGTTCAACTTCTTCTGTCATTATGTTACTCTGGGGTCTTTTGATACCCATCCATCGATTTTGAACAGAGTTCTATTGTTAAGAAGTTTTTTGCACCAAACAGCTAACCTTCGTCAAAAATAAAGTAACCATTGTATATTTGATCAACTGTGGATAGCGTTTTTGAAGAAGAAATATGAAAAATATGTTCAAAAATGGATGATTAGGCATAATAGAGACTTCATGGCAACATTTAAACCAATAAAGAAAAACTTGGAAATTTTCTGAAGTCGAGGAAAAACATTTTTCGTGAAATAATGGAAGAGGTTCTTTACACGAGGGGCATCTCTGTAGAACTTTCGTATATTTTCTGGGGGAAATCCTTTTGTTTTCAAAAGAAATCCCTGAACGATATCCGTTAAATAAATCATTTTGTTCTCCAAGAAACCACATCCTCTTTTGCGGTATGAAAATTCAACTTGACAATCATTCCTCTGATTTCGGAGTACGTTTCAAAATTAGGTAGCTTCTTAGGGAACGAATTACCATAAATTCGAAAGTATTTTCAAGAAAAAGAGAGTCCTTCTCCGCCTTTTCTTTCTCCATTCCCCCGCAGCGCCCTGTGATTCAAATATACTGATGAAAGAAAGTGAGACTTAGACAAGTCTAGCAACATAGCTACCCTGGGTACCAGATCCTCGAAGATTACTGGAAGGAATCTTTTTATTGTTTCATTTCTTTCGTTCTGGTACTCGGGGTACAATATAGCTAAAATCGGTCGGGTCTTGATACAGATGCATACGAAGAAATGATCATGATCGGTACTAAAGTGAACTTTTAATGATTTTGCAAAACGGTGCACGCTTTTTGACTTACCCCCAATGACCTTAAAAATGCAGCACCTCTTGATTCATTCGGCATTTTAAAGAGTAGCAAATGGACACGAAAACGTCAAAGTTTATTCAGAAACCTACCTGATTCGATAAAGAAAATTCTTTATATAATCAGTCAAACGAACTAATACCTCTTGGTTATGGATAAATACCAATACCACAACTAATATACATTCACATACCCCCATTTTATTTCAACTGATACGAATAACGATCATAAATATTAACAGAAATTCTGGGTGCACCCCATGAAATAGTTCATGCAATTGAACATTCCTAGTACCTTGAAGCTAGATTAATTACACGAGTCTCAGTTTTTTGCATTGAATTGGATGATCGTCGTCAGTCTACATCGAGTGCTCGATTTGGAATGGAATAAGTCATGTCTGATAGCTGAAAGGCCGGAGAATTTTTGTACTTTTTTCTTTTTTTTCAAGAATTCTGAAAATATAAGTAAATTCGACTTTTTCCTTGTTTGCTTGCAAAACCATGCGTCCTGAAACACTTTCAAATCGTAAGAATTCTGAAAACGCGACCCGGGGCACTATAAGTAAATTCGACTTTACAAAAACATTCGATTTTGGTAGAAGGAACGGTTCAATTTTTGCGATTTTTGTAAAACGAACGGTATCGACTTTCACGATTTTGGTATTTGGTATACTTTTTCGGAAAATTGGTATAAGGTCGGTTATATATTTTCGGAAAATTGGTATAAGGTTCGGGTATACTTTTTTGGGAAAATTGGTATAAGGAACGGGTGTTTTTGAAGCATCGATCGCGAAAGCGTATTTTTCACGGGTATCAGATATCGTTAGCACATTTATTGCCATGGGATCGAGGATAACGTTAGCGTCTCTGTGTGAAGGATTTCTCACGATTCGAGCGAGTGTTTCCGGCTCTTTTTTAGTCATTTGGCAACCAAAGAATTTCATAGTGTAAAGTTTACTTTGTATTCCTTGCTCACAGGAACACGACAAAAATCACAAAAAATATTTTAGTTTTTCTGCAGTTAATCAAAATTCGAAGATTTTAAATCCATCCAAAACTCTTCGTGCTACGATTTTTGAGGCAACTTTAAATTAGCCATGACTTAAAGTCTCTCGTCTCTGGCAGGTTTAAGTCTCTACCAAAAATTAAGAAATGTTCAAGAAAAGTCTGTCATGTCCTCGTTTCATAGCTCTCGGATACAAGGCTGTTTTAGCAAGAAGACGTCAGTTCATAAGACGCCAGCATAATTCTTTTGTTCGCGGATGTAAATTACAAAGCGAAATCAACTCCAAAAAAATAGAGCGTCTATTTGTCTATGAAATAACTAACAAGTATATGAGCATTACGTGTTGAGAGGAAATAAAATATAACATTGGGATGGATCAAAGCCTTTTAGCTTCCATGTTTTCAAATGTACCCACGTCTTGTTGCTATAACAGCCTACTATCTCTATCAAACGATTGTTGTCAACAATGTCTGGCGAAAAATACAGCAAAGCAACTTTAAGTTTCTATTTACAAGTATGAATAATATGCATTGCTGGCGTGGCCTAACTCCGGTATGATCCAATCAGGATTCAATTCATGTCAAGTGCGCAATTTATGAAGACCAACCGACTGGGTGTACCAAGGCCAACAATTGCCTTCGCTATACCTAACGTTACTGATTATATGAATAATGCTTGCATGAACTGTAACCAAAAGATTGTATTTAAATAGATCTAAAGACTGTTACATTATGTCAAATTAGAGCCTGTCCCACAATTTTAGATGTCACGTGAGATTTGCAATGCCTAACAAACAAGGGCTGATTTTGTAATACAATAGCAACATGTGCGTTTGATCGACACTTCAATTCAAAGCGATTAGCGATTGTAGACATAGGAAAATCTCTCAACCAGTAATTCAAAACAAACCAAGCCGAACAAGTTTTCCCCGAAACTAGTAGGGCAACTTCTCGCCTTGTGCAAGGGAAAGGTGGTTTTTAAGAGAAGTTACGTGCTTATAACGAAGGAAGAAGGATAAATCTAACGTTCTGTCTGGCGGATTTGTTTTATTTGATTCAGGAGCTGTTTTGTAATCGTTTCATGTAAGCCCTAAATATGCCAGAATTAACAATGTCCTCTACTCGGCTCCTGAATCAAATAGAAAAAATCCGCCAGACAGAACTTTAGATTTGCCCTTCTACTTTCGTTACAAGCACGTAACTTCTCTTAAAAACCACCCTTCGCTTTCACAAGGCGAGACTTTGCCGTACTAGTATCGGGGAAACCTTTGCGGCTTGGTTTGTTTTGAATTACTGGTTGAGAGAATTCCCTTTGTCTACAGTCGCTAATCGCTTTGAATTCAGGTGTCAATCAAACGCAACTGTTATTGTATTGCAAAATCTGCCCTTGTTATGCCTAACAGCACCGAACGCAATGGCGAATTGTTTGCTTCCCGGCTGTCCCTCTCTTACGAATATGGTTGGAATAGTTCATGAAGAATTGCAAGTGTCGTACATGGTAGGAACTCGCTGACAACAAATCATTTCCCACTATGGATGGCACGTAGTTAAATGGCATATGTTATGAACCTGATTGGTTCATGCAATACAATTCTCTCTATTGTTTATTACAAAGCCACAGGATCGAGGCTGAATTTTCATTGCAATAAAGATTTATGAAGCAGAAATAAAAGTCACGAAACAATGGAATTCCACTCCAAATTTCTTTGTTGTATTAACCAATTGCTAACGTGAACGTGACATATGTCCTTTAATCAGTCGCATTGCTTTTTGTAAATAGTTCATTTGTTTTGGTTTTGATGAATAAAGAAAAAAGATTTGCGATAACGCAAAATTCCTTACTCAAAACACTGCAATCGTTCTTATTCAAAGGCATTTTCGCGTGAGATCTAATTTGAGACAGGCTATAATATGTTGTGAATAAATGTTTCGTTCCATAATATGATGATGAAAATTATTATCCCAGCGTATAATGAAATTCCAGCATAAATAGTGAATAATGTTCTGAATAGAGTTACTTAAAAATAAAAAACTATACACGTATTTTTTTATGAGAAACTAAGAATTTGGGCCAGTACTGAAAGTTTCTTAAAATTATGTGATTTTTAGTACTCAGAGTTTCTTACGAGTTTCTTAGAGGTTCCAATAACAATCTTCATGTTCACTACCTGTTCCACTCGGAACATTTCAAAACACGGTTTTTAAGCCTTTCTAATGTTTAGATATCACTTAAAGTGCCACTGAAGTGTGTTAGTCAAAAAAATGTTAATACGATCCCTGATGGAAAAATCATCGATGATTCGATTGATGTAAATATTTTTTCATTTTGGTGCCGGGAAATGCCATTTTTTGGGGTGTTTTTACCCCTTGGTCTTGCGAAAAGAGCCTGGGCCTAGTGACGTAGATTGATTTATCAAGCGTTCCATTCAATTCATCACACACGAAGACACCACTGTGAACGACTGGAAGGAAGGTTCCTGGCTGCCAATGTGCCGTGAGGAAAAGTGAATATTATTGCATGTTTTGCTGAGACTTTGGAGATAAATTGGATTCCAATCGCATCAGTAGTACCAAGTGACCACGGGATGATAAATAACAAATGCTGCGGAGTGATGTAGCCGGTTTAAAACTGTTTGAAAGCCGCCGTTTATTGACGATGATTTAGGCCCGCTTGCCCGTATCAAATTCAGGGAAGAGGCGATGATGGCGAGATTGGAAGCATCAATTACGGCATGTTGGGAGATCAGCTTTTCCAATTAATGGACACCTGGAAGTGCTTCTACAATTAAATGGTGAGAATTTGTGCTTGAATGCTTTATTCGTTTTTCTTTCATGTGTTGATATGATAGGTCATTTGAATTGGTGTTCGTTGTGATTGTGAGGCTTTTCACCACCACTTGAGCAAACTTGTCTTGACCAGAAGCACGAAGGGGATCAGATATGAGTTTTCTGCAAACTTATTAAATCAGCAGTAACCTAAAAAGGAGCGAATTAAGTGAGCCTAAGATGGTATGAAACTGAACATGATTTTTGTTACCAGGATTTGCGGTTATCTGTTATTATTGCAATAAATAGAAAATCAAGGTTTGCCTGTAAGGTAGCCAATGTAGAAACATGAAGTTTTGCCTTTTTGTCACTATTGACTGTGGTTGGTAAGCCAATTCAGAGTTAAATGTTTTGTTATTTATTGTTATTCAGGTCCAACAAATCTGGTATAAACATTGCTTAGAGCATGGTTGACTCCAATTGGATGAGAATATTTCATGCAAAATGGCCTAGAACTTGAACCCTGCAGGACAAGCTGGAAATTCAAAATTTTATGGATACCAAAACATTTTACAAGCAACTGAAACTTTGCCGCTGATGCTATTTTGTATTGTATTGTATAACAAGAAAAGAGTGTGGCTTATCTTAAACAGTGAATTCCACACATGGCAGCATATATTTTTCTCAGCCCAAAATTCTGAGTCTAACACAGTCTCTTGGCCTCACATCACAATACCTGATATTTCTTGTCACAGTAAAAAATAAGTTCAGCTTTTGTCATTTTTCATTTCATTTTAAATTCTTTATACACGGTGGCCCCATCAACCAAGAGTGGCTGCTTTTCAGGGGGCCGTGGCAAAAACCTACTTACAATACTACCAAAATTAAAAATAAAAAGAATATTTACAATGTTAAATTAGAATAAATGAAAAATTAAAAGCTATTTACATTTCAGTCTACATTTAAAAGTAGACAGAGAGGGGGCTAGCTTGACTTCATGCTCCAACTCATTCCAAAGCTTTGTCCTGTTGTATTCGTTCATTCATGTGTCCATGGTCGACTACGCGAAAGAGAATTGATCGGTTTTACCGAGAATTCTCGTTTTCTGTCTCGGATTCAAATTCCAGGATATGGCTGAGTTCTCGGTCTCTATTTTGAAAAATACCTGTTTCGTTTTTGGCCGGTTTGAGCTTTATTCAAGTTGGAGAAATATTGGAAAATGTTTATGATGATAAGCATGTTCGTTTTAAAAGCAAACAACGCAGTTCACCGATATCCAGTTTTTTTCTGCGGAATGCCCCTTTAAAAGTGAAAAAATTAACTCAGACTTTAGGGCCCAGCTGCACAATAGCAGTAAATCCTTTTGCTAAAATGAAAGGTATGATCTGTTTCAAGTGAGGATGGTAGTATACTCTACAATATAAAATTAGTTTGAAGAATTTGGGAAAACCAAACTCCAAATAACGTTTCTCAATTATGTCTGATATTCAACCTAATGTCTCATTCTATTCCTGCCCTGACCATCCTCTGCAGGCAGCCCAGGGGTCAAAAAATTGCTTGTACAGATGCCTCAGGGGATGGGGCAAGTCTTTTGGCAAATGCCCAGGACTTGGCACTGAACACATGCATACTCCCAAAAACTTTATAAGCAAACGCTATAATCACTACTATTACCAAATGCCCCTGGAAGCAGGGGAAAATTTGCAGTCAAACGCATGGGGGCCAGGAATATTTTATGAGCAAATACCCAGGGGTGTCCCAGGGAAATGACCAGAGTAGGAATTGAATGAAACATAGGTGCACACCAGTTTCCAAATGTTGTAAAATAGGCCCTGTATGCAGTTGTTGAGTTCTTTACATGTACTTCCTCATATGCAAAAAATGTGAGTTGTATTTAAGAAAGTTAACAAACAAACTGTGGTTCTATCTGACATTGGTATTGACATTATACCAAAGAGTTCCAATCAGGGATATCAGCAGGGAAGGGTTATCTTTATTTACAAAATTGTCTTTGCTCTTCATCAGGCATATTTAAACTGGCAACTGTGTTTTTGTCCTGCCCTACTTCAGTATTTCTTTTAAAACTTGCATGTAGGTTAGAAGGTAGCAATAATCCATTTAACATCATTACTGCTTATTTTCTGTTACTTTCTTACTGAGCATGTGTAGCCAAACTGAAGAAAAATATTGGTAGATTAGGGGCCATCACCATAGCTTCTCATACTCACAGGTTGAAGAAAATCACAGGAAGTGTTTGTCAAATTCTCTGGATACAACTTAGTGAACATTACACATATTTTTTACAAGAAACCAGCCATAAGAAGCTCAACTCTCAGGTCGCCAAAACATTAAGAAACTCCAGTTCTAGGAAAATTTAACTTAAGAAACTGTTTATTCCAATAAAGAAACTCCTCAGCTTAATTTTACTTCATTTTTACTTGTAGCATATTACTCGGAAGGTGCCTGGGCTTTTATCAGAAACATAGAAAGGGAGGACACTGGGGGCATGTGCCCCCCCCCAAGATTTTGCAATAAAAAGAGTGTGCTTTCTATTTTCAGCAAGTGCCCCTTTAGCTTTATGAGAAAGATGCCTTTGAAGTGTCATGCCCCCCCCAAAGTTTGAGATGCTTCCTACATCCCTGCCTTTTATAAGAAAGAATCTGAGTCAGTACTGAAAGTTTCTTAACATCATCAGATTTGCAGTTCTCAGAGTGAAAAGTTTCTCAAAGGTTTCAACAACCTTTGTATTTATGGCCTTTGCCTTTGTGAATATTTGAAAGCAACATTTGTTGAAGCCTTTCCAGTGTTAGACATTTACTCAAGTACCTCGTGAGTAATATCAGACAGAAAACAAGTGAAAATAAAGTACAAATATGACGAGGATGTCCTTTATTAAAACTTGATAGTTTCCTAAGTTATATGTTCCCAGTATTGGAGTCTCATAATTTTGGAGGATCTTAGAGTTGAGTTTCTTGTAAGCAGTTTCTCATAAAAAGCATGTGTAAATGTCTAAAAAATAGAGGCTTCAACAACTTTGTTTTGAAATTTTCACAAGGGCATCGGTAGTAGACATGGAGATTGTTATATACAGTAGAACCTTGAAGTCTGATAATTTTAAGAAACTCGATACTGGTTCAAATTCTTAGTTTCTTCCAAAATAAGTGGTTTAATTTTGCACTGAAAGTACATTATCCCAGGAACAGGAAAAGAGAGTTTGATCTCAAGATTTTATTCCTCTTACTACTCTTATTGGTACCTACTCTTACAAGATCAATGGCAGGCAGCATTATACTCCATAAATAAACAAGTGTTAAACTAACTCTTTGTCAAAATAAATGTAACTGTTTCAGTATCTTGAGGCAGTGAAGGCTGTCGTCAGGTCACCTTCATTTTCAAACCCAATTCTGTTTGCACTGAGATCATTTTTCATCAAAGAGATTATTGAACAGATATGTCAAATGAGTTCTGCATCTGCTCTTCATCTTGGTTGACTTGGTCTTTCATTTCATCTAAAATATCAAATAAAAATCATAACTCAATGGACAGCAGTCCTTTGGTTAACAAGAGCCAAAATAACTGCATCTGCTTTGCTTTTTTATTATTTAGGTAATAGGCACCATATGAGTGGTAAACAAAACCGGTTTCCACCAGGTTGAGAGCATTTTCCTTTCTGTATTGGTTTGGAAACTAGGACCACAAAAGGCAAGGAACGGTCCTCAGAATTTGGGGTCAGGAGACCGACCTGTTACTAGCTGTGCATCCACAGTGCTTTCATTCAAATCAAATCTGAAAATACCATTTCATTCATTATAATTCAAAACGGTCCTCGATACTAAACTTAAAACAATTACTGCATCGATATGCTATACCGTCAAATCTCAGAGAGCAGCAACACAAGCACAACAAAACTTGCACCCACCTGAAGGAATGAACTCGGGATTTTTTCTTCGCTCCTCAGAGCAACACAGCACAATCTCTCAGCTTCCAAACGTTGATACTATGTTGATCTTACGACGTCTTAGCAGTCTAATTTCGTCAAAAGCCAAGTGTAAAATGAAAATCAATGTTCTCTGCAGCAAACAGGCTTGTCGAGTTAGTTTTGTTGCTTCAGCTGCCAATAGGCCTAATAACCCTTTTGCGTAGATACCATGCTTATACCAAGTTCTCGATGATTCTGCTCTTGTTATGGAAGTTTTCCCGAGAACCTGCGAGCTCGTGATTATATCTCATGCAGCTGGCGTTGTTAAAGTCACCAGAAAGTGGCATTTTCTGCTTTTTAAAACAGTTTACCAGAGGCTTCGCGTCGAGCTTCGCGTGACTTCCAGGCTGAACTGCAGTTAAAAACATACCACGCCACAGCGAGTGATAAATCAAAGTACGTCACACATTCCTGTTTGGCCGCGCATTATTTTTCGCACAAAGAAACTTGATAATTGGCACTTTAGGGCTTAAAATATGATACTTATAGAAACAATATACAGGAAATAATTACATCATTCGATTCAGCGGCTCTTGTTTATTCGTAATCATTACAAAAATGGCATTATCAAAATTTTCACTACTACACTTCAGTGGCATTAAGTGCCTTCTGAGTAATATGATACAAGAAACATGTGAAAATAAAGTAAATCTATGTCAAAATAAATAGTCTCTTAACTTACATTTTCTCAGTACTGGAGTTTCTTAATTTTTTGGCGATCTGAGAGTTGAGTTTCTTATGGCAATTTCTCATAAAAAAATACGCGTAAGCGTTTAAAGTTAACCCGATCGATAAATTTGACGTTCCTTCATCTGTGTTCTTGCAGTCGATTGCACCCCCGTCTTGAATAAAATCATTTTTCCATAAAGCAGCTATGATTTTTCCTGTAGAATGTTTAAAGCATTGATTGTCCAGAGGAGAGAAATGAGTAATGAAAGCGAACTTCATGCCTCAAATGGATATTTCTGGTGTGCCATGTCAACGAAACAGATTTTTACCTCGTGCTGTGTCTTTACTTAAATATGCTTGAAAATCAGTCATCTCCATGTCTTGATAACGTTGCATTTAGTTCCAAAACTAGAACCAGCAATCTTGTTGGCTATTCTGTTCCCATTTTCTATCCCCGAGTATCGATGAAAGATATACAGATTGGTTTTCTATCCTATTGATTAAACCCACATTTGTTTTTATATTTTGGCCAAATATTTATTTGTAAAATGTTTTTATAATTAGAATTTCTATCTCGTATGTATAGTAGTTAGTATTAGTTGTATTTTAGTTTATATTAATTCTATTTTGATTAAACCCACATTAATCCCTCCAACCTTTGCGAACAAATAATTTGTAATGGTTCTCGTTTATCATAAAATGAACGACATATAACTTGTTCCTTCTCCACTTATTAAACCCTGGCTGCCGGGACTGATCATATCAAAACCAGGCATCAGTAATTATGAACTATTTTGATCCATAGTAGATTCATACCCGGACTCATTACTAGCAACCATCCCCGCCTTCGGAAGCAATTTCTTCTCAGCCTTTTGAGCATGATCCATTTCTGTTCTTTTCATTGGTACTTTTGCAAAAAGCACTAAGATCAGTCCTAAGGCGGACAGAGCTACCAATCCATAATTAACCGGTTTCAGTAAGTCAATTTCAACCATCCAACCAAACACGTAAGTCAATATAAGACCGTATAAATTTCCGGTCATCATTGCCACGGTGCATGTGGTAAATTCCGACAGCGGATATGTTATCTCTGCGATCTGCTCCAAACCGAAACTTGTGTACGGGACTGCGACAACATTAAACACGCAAAAGCTGAGGAAAACCAACGTGTAATTCGGCAGCACAAGAAGCGATGTACCGAATCCAATAAGACACAATGTACCCACGATGTAAACAAAAATTGCCGTAGCTTTGTATAACTGGTAAGCCTCGATCCATAATCCGAAAAGTAAGATTCCAACAATCCCGATTAATGTAGCAATAAAACCCATTATCCCGATTTGAGAATCCGGTATCGTTCTAAACTTAGCTTTGACTAGTTGATTGAGCAGTGTACTGATAACTGTTAGCATCCCGTACATGATTCCATAAGCTTGTGATGTCAAATGGAAATCTAGATTCTTGGCCAAGCATTTCAGGGAAGAAAAGAAAGATAAATTCATTTTATCTTGTTTCTTGTCTCTTAATGCTTGCGATAATGAGGGAGGTGACGACGGTCTTTCTTTTACAAATAAAACAACCAGTACTAACGTAATTGAACTAAATGCTGCCTGAAACCAAAGAAGATTCTGGATTCCATCTCTGGTAGATTTAAAATCCTTTGAGTCTGGGACCATAAGCGTTGGCTGCAAAAATCCTACTGCGACCCCGACATAACCCATCAACATGCCTATAGATGTAGCAATTGCCCTTTCATGTTCACCAAACCAAACAGCAGCTAATTCCGGGGGTATTGCTAAGACAAATGGACCAGCAGCAGCGATAAAGAGTTGGCCAACTGAAATATACCCAAAACCATCAACGTCTGTACCCATATATCGTATAAATGTTCCAACTGTATGCAGGATTGCAGCGACTAGAATTGTTGCCCTTAGGCCATATGATGAAAGAAAAATAGCAGAGGGCAACGCGAGGAGTATGAAAGCCATTAGAAATGACATTGAAAGCCAATCAACAACAAGAGGCTCAATCTTGTAATACCTAACAGCAATGTCACTTATTGAAGAGAACGTTATCCAAAGGCTGTTATATGAGACATTTATTAGGCAGAAAACAAGGAGCACAATCCAACGTACCCGGTCAAGTTTTACATCGAATTCATGCACTGGCTGGTTGGTCATATTAGTGATCAGCGGTATTTCAGAGGGGGTCTTCTTTGGAGGGATCAAGACTTCAACAGTTGGTACGATATTGTTATTTTCCAATTTCATATCGATGTGGTCGCTTGTGGGCATGTCTGCACTTTTCATTTCTTTTCTCTGATGTCGTTTGGGGAATCCACTTGCTGGGCAAATAACGCTCTAAAATAGAAGAAAATTTCGTTTGCAACAGAATGAATAATCATTGAAATCCCACCACTGCTAGTTAAACAATCAATATTATTTAAAGTTGTTATATAAGTTGAATAACTAAATATATACCGGGTGTCCTAAAAAAAGTATACAGATTTGGTTGACTCCAACGATGAGAATTTAGCTTTAATCAATGGTTATTCACTTTAAATGCTCCTCGATAGTTAACTTGAACATAGATACCTCGTTTATTGGCATTGGTGCTTTGAGAGCAGAAATATCAATCTTGAAAGCCCAAATTTGTGTCCACCTACAAACCAGAGCTTTGGCCTTTTGGCCTAAGCAAGTTCCTGAAGCACATCAAAATTAAGAACTGAAATTAATGAAAAATTAAGAAACTGCCCAATGGGTGACTTGGGGGTGACTTCTAGAAAACAGAATAACACAATATCTAATAGTGTTCAAATTTTATCAAGGATAGGCCAAAAGGCTCTGGTTTGCAGAAAGAGGCAAATTTGAGCTTTCAAGATTAACATGTTGTCTGCTCTCACAGCACCAATACCAACAAAGGAGGTATCAATGTTTAAGTTAACTATCGAGGAACACTTTTAGAATGATTAGATCTTGATTCAAGCTAAATTCACATCGCTGGAGTCTACCAAATCCGTATACATTTTTTTGGGATACCTGGTATATTACCCTAGGTACCAGCCTCTCTAACATAAAAACAGCTGTTTTTATGTTAGAGAGGCTGGTACCCAGGGTACTGGTATAAATGAAGTTATATAAGAATTTCCAAAAATTATTGGGTGTCCTAATAAAAAGCGTGAACGTTTCAGTGGATACTAAGCGAGAGCCTCAAGTTTCAAACATTTCAGAGTTACATTCTCGCAAAGAAGAAGCTTCTTCAATTCAAACTTTGGTCCATCTGTCATTAAATTTGGCACAATAACTTTCTGTTCTGCAAGGGGGATCAGCCAGAGTTTGAAGGGGGCAACTTGCAGAGGGAGTACCAAAAGTAAAAGAGAACATAGAAGCGTGCGCATGAAAAGGTTTGGGCTGGTGGTTACGAAATTCTTAGGTGTTTTACTAAACAAGAGCTCAAATTTAAAAGTCATGATTTAACAAACCTGACCTGAATTTCTTTTCAAAGCCCGTTTCCAATTATGAAGTGAAGTAAGAAGAAAGAGAATGGACGCAAAGAGCACTTCTGAATCTTTCTACACACTGGGGCCTTTTGAATCTCTTTTCATGGCGTGACTAACTTATGAACATATTGAACAGAACACAACAAGTTCAAAATGCTGCAAAAACACTAACTATTCATTCAAGCTCAGCTGTCTTCCAAGCTGGTTAGGAAAATTCACTACCTTTTCCATTAAACAACGCCTAAATTGTATACTTTTCCAAAATTCTTTTGAAGAAACTACAAGGAACTAAAATTGCTTCCCTTTGAGGGGCGAAATTCCTGTCAAGGAAGGGTGGTCAAGCTCAGGGGCACACATTAGGGGGATATGGGGGTGAGACATCCCCAGTATTTTCTTAGTCTGTCTACAATTTTCCTCGTCAGGAAAAGTCGGTCCACGACAAAGCTGGGATGGTTTGAATCCAAATTGGTCCGATTTTAATAATTTGCACAAAGGTCCGCCCTGAATACAGTTAGAACATTTACGAGTAATGCCTGACAATGATTGGGAGAGTCGTTCTGAACCAAAGTAGAGGATGGAATTTTAAAAGATTTTCTTAGATGAATCACAGAATTGCCCAGTCCTCCATTGTTAGGGATTGTGAGAAGCGCTCTAAGACAAAGTAAAGGGTGTTTTTTGCGCAAAGATTGTCCCGAAGGTACAATACTGTTACAAATACTGAAAATGTCAAATCTGGCACTGGAATGCCGATGGTGGTAGTTATGCGGCGTTGGAAATAGAAGGAAATAGACAAAATCGGCTAAGGTTTGTTTACACCCATATCAAGTCATGTGATCAATCCCTTGATAAAACATCTGTTGATTTCTCTAAAGTTGTTCCATAAGTGCAAAAAGTAGCATAATACTTAAAACTTAAACCTTAAAACGTCTCACTCAAGAGTATGGTCACATGACTGGACATGGGTAAAACAAACCTTAGCCGATTAGGTATATCGGACACTTGTGAATAAATCCCAAAAATTAAAGAAAACATGGGTTAAAATAGTATCCAACAAAGGTGGTATATTCTTGTAATAAAAGCTAACACTGCGCGCGGACATTAAACATCACGAGGTAAAGACTATTTGCGCTTATCAAATACTCAATTGGGAATTTATGTAACATGGTGTCGCAAAATGTTGCTCGAATGGCAATTCCCTAAGGGGTAGAAATCTAGACACCAGCAAATGTCAAAAACAAAGATATCTACCACGTTCAACTGCTTATCTGATAAAAAATAAAGGCAGGACGTGGACCACCAATGAAACACAAAAACAAGTTATCGGTCAAAAATGACCGCGATAAACTTAAAATTTCATGATTCAAGATTGTGGCGAAGCTTTACAATATGATAAATATTGAATTCATGTTGATCAAAGTAACAAAAACCAATAGCGTCACATAAAACCAAAATAAATGTACGATTTGATTGGAACTTTGGGGATTGTGTCAAAATTTCCTTCCTGAAAGTGTGAGAAATTTCAAATGCAGAAGTATATCGTCTTCAATGGAGCCTAACAGAATACTCCCCATGAAACATATGGGCTACTTGCACCCATCAAAGGTGGTAAACGCTTCCATTAAAAGTGCTAGCACTGCAGACACTAAAAATCATGAGGGAGAGACTTCTTAGATGATAAACACGCTAAAGCCAGTCGCTTTGTTCGCTCGGCTTTCAAAGTGCGGTGAAGAAGTAGTTGTACTGAAGATCACGCCTATAATTGAAAATCCAAATCCGTGATCACCACATGACGCAAAAATCTTAACCTTATTTAACTTTTTGAAATGATAAATCAAGAATTTAAGGCCTAAAGAAGAAAATACCAAGCGTTGCCTAATTTTGGAATCTGTTGCATCAATCAAACAATGGCAGACTGGGCCGTCTGGGAGTGGGGGGATAACAGTAGCAACGGGATCCGGGGGCAAAGTTCCAACAAAATTTTTTCAGGCCATGCTCTTTCTGCTGCAAGGAAATGCCTTCTTATACCAGTAAGAAATACCCTTTTTAGAGCTAGAGAACACCCTTCATTTCAAGCAACAATCAGCAAGGAGCGAATGATGTTGTCAACATGTCAGGAATTGTCAATAAGGAAATTCTGCAAAACAAAAATTGGAAACAATGTAGCTAGCTATTAGTGTAGCTATTTGATGACACACTGAGGTTTGAATTTTTTAATATCAAATGTTAGTTATTCAGCCTGTTTTCAAGTTACAAGATGCTTTCCATAAAAAACTAGAGATTATAAAAGTACCAACAGTACTTTGGAGAAATCTCAACCAACCCCTGTCATTTTCTCCTCGGATTTAGACAAATTACACAATAGATCCTGGCAAGAACATTTTTCATTTTCACCTTTCATTTGAAATTCTTTAAACCCAAAATCTCTCCAGCTTACAAACTCAATGTCATTACTGATCAATTGAATTTTGTCAGTTGTTCAACAGTCAACCATGAGACCAATCGTCTTTTAGTCTGATCTTATCAGTAATAGAACAGGCTCCCCTGCAGGCGTTGGAGGGTATTCAATTGTGATATTCAATTTTGATTTTGGAAGACCCCCCCATATGACATTCAGGCATTAGCTTATTGCAGATGGCTTTCGACAAGGGTGCGGTACACATGGTCAAGCTGGGATTGTGAAATCAGATTTGTCAGTCTTTTTTAATGATCTAGACCACCACTAATCTTTCCTTTCACTTTCCTGAATTAGTCATCCCAGTATAGCCCTTCATCCACTACAATCCTTAGTGATTTTGTCTTCGTGACATATTTTATTTCTGAATCATTAAGATTTGATGGTTCTGAGACTTCAACTTTATTTATCCTTGGTGGATGGCTAATAATCATGTAGTGGGTTTTTTTAGGGTTGGCACTTAGCTCATTTACTCCCATCCATTCTGAAATGTTTCTTAATTCTTTGTGGGTATTTGTAATTAGATCATCAACGTTACTTGATGTCAATGTAACATGCATGTCGTCTGCATACATACTAGCCCTAGAGAACTCTAAACATTTTTCAAAGTCATTTAGGTAGATGATAAATAGGAGTGGTCCCAAGCATGTCCCTTGAGGTATACCACATGTTACCAATTTAGCCCCTGCCTTCTCACTGCTGTCCATTAACTGAGCAGAATTGTTTTCTACTACTTAGAAAGATGTGAACCATTCTCCCGGGATTCCCCTGATGTCCATGTGCTCTTATCTTAACTTTAGCCCTCCTGATTGTCCAGTCTGCAGAGTATGGCACTTTTTGACGAAATCTCCCCTGTACAAAGAGAAATTGATTTTGTTCTCTTGTCTAATTTGAATAGCCTATTGAAAATCTCCCATGTGCAATGCCATACTCTACACACCTGCTGATTGTGCCTCAATATGTAATCTACTAGCTCATTAATTATGCAAAATGCCAACAGTTATAATAATATGAATACCGTAAAAGCTCTATTAAGCCCCCGGGGGACTTGTTTCATTTGGAACACATTTTAGTCCTTTTTGCACCACATTTTGCGGTTTAAACATACAATTTTATGAGTTAAATACTTGAATTCGACAAAGTTTTATCTCAAAACACATCAAAATTAACATGCAAACTTATTTAGCTCAGTAACTGGAGAATCTTTGGTGACCTCTGGAATTTGATCTGAAATTTGGGGTTTCACAATTTTCTGGTTACAACTTGTAGCAGCAAGCTCTGTGGTATGCGGTTACATCGTCAGGATGGGCTTGGTTGGTACAAGGAAATGAACTGCCAAGAAGAATTTAGGCCCACTATCGATTATGCTGTTGTTTGATTTTGCTATGGTTATGCATATGTGTTTGGATGGAAGCTTGCAAGTTCCTTGACAACGTTTATGACATCGAAAAAATTATACGCTTTGATACTTACACGTGTCGTCTTTTCACTTCCAAGTTAAGGATGCCATCGGGTTTTTCTTGCGGCCTCAAGGCCGAATTCTAGGTTGAGTTGTAAGGATTGTGCTGTACAACCGCGAACCGCGAAACCATTCTCTGCTTTGAAAAATAAAAACATTTAGTGGATTATATACAAGATAAAAGCATGCCTTCCCTACGAGGTACGGAGCGACGCCCACCTCCCAGAGAGACGGCGGACACACCGCGCGAGGGAACCCCCACACGCATATCCTAAGCTGCGGTCGCCGCTAGGGAGCAATTCCCCAGTTCAACCGCAGCCCAGTGCCTGCATCGTGAAGGGGACCTCACATCCCGCACAGCACATCCCCCATCCCACCGGGAAGCAGTGCACCGCCCCCATCCTCGCGAGAAGGCCCAAGAAATGTTTATCATGTTAGAAACCCAACTCTTGGAATGTATGTTTTGCAGAGCCTACAGTTGCATTTTTCGCCATTCCAACATCTAATTCGTTTTTTGAAAATAGGAAGGGTGCTTGATCGTTTTATTTCGTGCGGTAAAAACTGCCAAAGTTTATTTCCAAGGTAGGCTATGGTCTCAAATCCAAAGGACGTGGTTCGCACCTTTGGAATTTGAGCGTCATTGCCATGCCTTAGGTTGCAGCTAATACCTCTCTCCATAAAAATATCTTTCATGAAAGGTGGATTTAGATCAGACTTTGTTTTAAAAATTTCCGTCATAAGCAACTGTAGGTTTCTTACATGGATGGGCACCGAATTGCTCTGTTCCAGGAGAGAACCAAAATCACTTCCGTGATCCTTGTACGCAATGCGCAGTGCCCTTTCGTGAACATGATTTATTCTATGGTTTAAAGTTCTGTCATAAAACATCCAAACAAGTGGACAGTAGCTAAAGTGCGATAACACAAATGCTCTCATTAGCTGCTGCAATTTGTCAGTGTCCATGTAGCAGGATATACGGGCAAGAGCATGGAGTTTCTGGCCGGCCTTTCTACATAGGGTCTTCACATGTCCTTTGAAAGATAGTGATCGATCAAAGGTTATACCGAGAAGAGTTTCCTGTCTACTTTCTTTCCTGTCTACTTTCTACTTACTTTCTTATTCAAGCGCCTTGTATAAGAAAAAGAACCGCATCAAAGGCAACATTTTGGTCTTTATGTCAAACGCGAATGATACGCAAAAATCAAAAGTCATTACCCCTAGTTTGCTTAGTTCGTGCACAAAACTATTGGTGCATTTGTGTCAAATGAGATGTCATGTGAGATTTACGATAACGCAAAATTGCTTATGCAGAACCCAACAGAACGTTTCAATTGTTACTATTGGCGGGCATCTAATTTGAGACAAGCAGTCACGAAAATAACCTCTGTGCAGAATGATATGCATGAAGATGGTTTGGTTCAGTGTGATCACTTGCTTTCCCCCTGTCAATGGCGCCATTGTTTGCTGGGATTCTGCAACTTTCTGTAGCTGTGTAGGAGGGGGATCCTTCTACCTTCGGTGATGCTGCGAATGCTAGCCTCTGTGCAGGCCACCGGTTACATCATCCTCTAAAGTTGACTTATTTACATAATGAGTACTATCAATAAGGCTAATGATTCGTTCGTTCTAGAAAACGATTGTTTTGACAAAAAATGTTGCTTTATCAGAGTCAAGTCAATTGAAACTGCGAGAAAAGCACCTGCGCAGGGGCCTTTTATGTTACCGAATTTGCTTTGATGCCAGAGCCCCAAAATGAGAAGGAAATTCAAATTTGGAAAAGTAAGAGAGAAGGAAGAAAGGAAAGGAGTTCTTTCCTACTTTATTTTTTTATTTTATTTTATTATTTTTTGGCTCTGGTACCCAGGTTATGATGCTGCCAAATGTCCCTAGAAAACCTCCCCATCATTGGCTTTTAAAAAGCGGTCTAACACAAAATGGAAGGTGTTTGTTGTGCAAAGATTGTCCCAAGGAACAATGCTGTTACAAATACTCAAAATTTCTAATCTGGCACTGGGGTGCCGGTGGTAGTAGTTATGTGGCGTTGGAAAACAGACACTTGTGTATGAATCCCAAAGAAGAAAGGAGACATGGGTTACAAATATTATCCATCAAAGTGGTAAACGCTTCTACCAAAAGCTAACACTGCTGACACTATGATCATAAGGGGAAACCTTCTTAGAGGACAAACACACTAAAACAAGTCGCTTTTGCTAGGCTTGCCGGTGAAGAAGTCGTTGTTCTTAAGATTACGCCTATACTTAAAACTCCAAGTCCGTGATGCATTCTAAGCCAAAGTAAAGGATCTTTCTTCAAAAATTTTCCTCGTTCGCTGATTTATAGCATAAATGTCAAAAACGATAAAGGTTTCCTTGTCACTAAAGTCAAGCATGATATTGGGAGATTCATTCTAAGCCAAAGTAAGAGATCTGTCTTCAAAAATTCTCCTCGTGCGATGCTTTATAGCATAATTGTCACTAAACGGTCAAGGTTTCCTTGTCGCTAAAGGCAAGCTTGATATTGGGAGATGCATTCTAAGCCAAAGTAAAGGATCTTTCTTCAAAAATTTTCCCCGTTCACTGATTTATAGCATAAATGTCAAAAACGATGAAGGTTTCCTTGTCACTAAAGGCAAGCATGATATTGGGAGAGGCATTCTAAGCCAAAGTAAAGGATCTTTCTTCAAAAATTTTCCTCGTTCGCTGATTTATAGCAGAAATGTCAAAAACGATAAAGGTTTCCTTGTCGCTAAAGGCAAGCATGATATTGGGAGATGCATTCTAAGCCAAAGTAAAGGATCTTTCTTCAAAAATTTTCCCCGTTCACTGATTTATAGCATAAATGTCAAAAACGATAAAGGTTTCCTTGTCACTAAAGGCAAGCATGATATTGGGAGAGGCATTCTAAGCCAAAGTAAAGGATCTTTCTTCAAAAATTTTCCTCGTTCGCTGATTTATAGCATAAATGTCAAAAACGATAAAGGTTTCCTTGTCGCTAAAGTCAAGCATGATATTGGGAGATTCATTCTAAGCCAAAGTAAGAGATCTGTCTTCAAAAATTCTCCTCGTGCGATGCTTTATAGCATAATTGTCACTAAACGGTCAAGGTTTCCTTGTCGCTAAAGGCAACCATAATATTAGGAGATGCATTCTAAGCCAAAGTAAGGGATCTGTCTTCAAAAATTTTCCTCGTGCGATGATTTATAGCATAATTGTATCAAAACGATCAAGTTTTCCTTGTCGCTAAAGGCAAGCATGATATTAGGAGATGCATTCTAAGCCAAAGTAAGGGATCTGTCTTCAAAAATTTTCCACGTGCGCTGATTTATAGCATAATTGTCACAAAACGATCAAGTGTTTCCTTGTCGCTAAACGTAAGCATGATATTGGGAGATGCATTCTAAGCCATCCCCATCGGCATTGTTAAAATGTTGCAGAAGGGGAGATCGATTCTCCACTCTATTTTCTTTAAACGACCCTAATTCCTTAAACCACCTTGGGTTTTGTTCTTTTGTAAGAGACTTTGACGCGGATTAGCGCATAGTACTAAAAGTTTCTTAATTTCACATGAAAATTTGCACTTTCTAGTCCTAAAAGTTTGTAATTTGTTTCAGATTTTGAGTACATGAATTGTGGTGTAGTTACTACCACTGTCACATGTTTGGTTCTTGACATACACGGCAAGAAATGAGTAAGTTTCCCCTAATTTCTAGCAAGGGAAACGCTGGCATTTCCAAGTAGTTTCCATGAGGGAAATTCCACGTTCTCTGATTTCCCTTTAATTTCCCCAGTTGAGAACAATGCGTTGTAATTTCTACTCAATTTCCAGACGGGAAATTTACACTTCACATTTCTTTGCTCTACACTAGAAATTTCCCCAGTTGGAAATGTGAAGTTTCTGTCACTGATCTTCGAGCTGCAAAACGATAAATTTTTCGGGTTTTGTGTGTCAAGAAGAAAATAGACGATTACGGAAAAGATGGCGGACCTCATTTCACGCAATGCACGAAGGGAATATGCCCCCTAGCAACGCATAGCTACCAAAATTTATGACTGCATCGTAAAATCTTGACCGCAGCTGCGATAGATTTAGGCCGTCGCAACTTTATCGTGAGATCTACGCTCTTTTCAATCCTCACTCACAGTTTTAAGGAAAAGTCGTCTTTATATAGTCTTTTTTCATAAATAAGTTACAGTACAGTTTCAGTTTAGTTTTCCTACAATATCAAGATGAAGTGGCCAGCTGTTTTGGTCGTTTCGTCAAGATTTTCAACAAGATTTTTGACTTTGTTTACCTTTACTGTAAGGGTCGAGGCGTTGAACAGACCCTGACATTCGAAAATAGAATGAAATATTGTAAATTCTTTTCTCTTTTGGAATTTGCATAACAAAAGTAGCATAGGTTCCGAATCTTTAAAAAGGCTGGTGTAAAATTGAGTGAACTATTTCTTTGAACTGAATAACTTCAAAGAAACTTTACCTAATTCTCTATAATTATACCGTTGGAATTTTCTGAAATCCTCAATATTTTCAGAATTAGAGCGTTTTTCTTCTTTTTCAAGAATTCAAGAAAAATTTTCAAAAAAATTTAAAACCATCGTAATTTCTAAACTGTTTGACGTAACATGAAATAATTTCGAAGAAAACCATAATTTATGAATGCCTACAATATTGTATCAAGCAAAAGTCTGTCACTCATCTCGTTTATGATTTAGAAATTTGATGACGTCACATCCTCAAATGAGTTGAAATGTAAGACACACTGTAATTTCCAAAAATATTCAAAATTTCTGAAAAGTCCAATGGTAGAATTATAGATAAGTATCTAAAGTTTCTTTCAAGCCATTCAATCAGAAGAAATAGGTCAGTGAATTTTACACCCACATTTTTACGTGGAGATAAAGATTTGGAACCTATGCTAACAAAAGTATAATGTATTGCAATGGCTTCGATTCGCTCGGCCGAACACAACATTCGAACTCTCTTACTTTCAGAAGTCAAAATGTGCATTCTTTCGGGATTTTTCTCTGCCAAGTCTGCCAGCTCTACCGTTTTCTGAATGTGCATTCTTTTGGCAACTTAGGTTTTTCTCTGTGAAGCGTACAGTGCCATTTTCAGAAGACTTTGCAGACTACAGGGCCCTTCAGATGCCCAAAAGAAGATGCCTTTGGAAGAGCGTAGATCTCACGACAAAGTTGCCACGGCCTTGGCCTAAATCTATCGCAGCTACGGTCAAGATTTTATGCTGCAGTCATAAATGTTGGTAGCTATGCGTTGCTAGGGGGCATATTCCCTTCATGCATTGCGTGAAATGAGGTCTGCCATCTTTTCCGTAATCGTCTATCGTCGGTAGTATGTAGCAGTATGAGGAACTAAATCATAATTCATACCTTTTAGCACTGCAAGCTGAGCCAAGCGAGTTTCTTATAGAATTTAATATTACAAAATCATAGTTTTTGTTTATGACATGGATCATAGATTGTCTGATCAATCAAGAAGCTCTGAAATGATTGCACGAAGTTTAGTGTTTTTTAAGATGCAGTTGCCAGTTTTTTCCTGTTTTTTCTGTGTCGAAAGAACATTGATCATTTGCAATGCATGGCCATTGTCAGGAAAAAACACGCTTTTTATAACTATTTCTCACTGGTATTTACTATTACTAGTCTTTGTAGTCGCAATTCTGTGTTCGCATTGTGTTACAACAAATAGCTCTTTCTTTACGTATTCTCCCCTGAAAAGCGCGACTTTTGTATCGTAGCGGCTTTTAGCGGCTTATTATATCTCTGGTGTAAAGTTTTCCCTGGATAATAAATAACAGCAACAACAGCAACTGCACAACCGTTTAATTTTGTCTTACGAAAAAGAGCGCCATAAAATGCTTGAGTTGACAGGAGACGACAATGGTTGCAAATTACTGGTGAAGTTTCAATTGGAAATCAACCGACAGGTTAGCTTTGGTTTGCTTCGTATTTCTTATTTATTTTTATTATTGCACCAATTTCCTAATCAACTGACTTGATGCTCCAGTCCTGCATATGGAAGTCTGTATGTGTTGCGGATCTGCGTGTCGAATGCACGATCCGTGCAAGAGGACGGAGACTTTCAAGCCTGTCTGTTTAGCAAATTCGGGATCAATACAAACATATTGCCTCAAATCTAATACATTAAACCAAATTAACCATGAATTATTATCTTCGTTTAAGCTCACATGAAACTGCAAGTTGCTCAAACAAGGAAAGATATTAGGTAAATCTTCGCATTTTCATTTTTTTACACCAAGTTTTCTGTTTAGGCCCGATACTTTCTCATTTTCATTTGCAAGACAGGGAAACTCAATTTAAACGTGCCATTCTACTAATGAACCAATTGCCATCAGCAAGAAGAACCCTGAAGAACACAGATTTCACCTTGAAGTCATATACTTTGTTGTGATCGTTTGTAGCATATTACTTCGAAAGTTTTAATTCATTTCAGTGAAACCCCGCCAAATGCAACAGCAAGGCCAGGCCGACACTCCCTCCGAGCGGAAGAAACTTACAATTTGGAAGAAAATTACAATTAAGGTATGTTCCATCATTCCATGATATTCAAATAGTCATGCTTTTGCAGTGTTCTCTGCTATCCTTCCCCCCATTTTAGAATTTACAAATTTTACAAATGTAGGTGCCTTTGCTTTGGTTGGCTTTGGCCTCTATCTATTATGCTTTGTGAAGCAACATTTTTCTCTCTTGGGAAAGAATCACTGAAAAGAATTAACAAAAACAATTTGCAACAATCCTTGACAACAGAGAACATACATGTCATACTGTGTTTCTCAAAGTTTCCATAAATACATCACTGGGGAAGCTAATAATGCCCCCCTGCCATCTTTTTGGTATGCAGTAAGGCCCTGGTTGCAACTGTGCTTCTGCGGAGGAACAGTTTCAACCAGATCCTCCTCCGCTCTGCACTGCACATACACATATTCTTTATAAGCAACTGTTTATTAGAAACAGTACGCTCAATTTTCTCAAAGTTAAGCAATAACCCTACACCTGAATTTAAAAAGCTAAAAAGCTTTAGTAATTTCCAGTTTCATTTTCAAAACACACTCAAAAATGTTTTGACACTGTACAGTTTGGAAATTGAATTTGGAAACTTTTTAGAAATTATTTTGAGTGCGAATTATGTTATCAACTTGTTTTGAGACCTTACTAATGATTTGGGAGCCCTCTTGACAAAACAAAAATTAACTCTACACTTCTGGAATTAACAATATAAGAAACATGTAAGAATTTTCGGTAGAAAAATGGCCTAGGAATTTAAGAAACTGCCTAGCAGGAGGATGGTAACAGGTAAATAGTACCACAGTACCACAGGGGCAGTACCAAGTACCAACATGCCCGGTACCCGTTACCATTAAGGTCAGTACGAGGGGACATCAGAGCAGGAAAACAGTACCATTTTAGATTGAAAATTACGGTAAAATACTGGGGAAAAGTTGTAGTGAATAGATGTGATATTTTCCGTGTTCCAATCCTCAAAATATGTCCTAGGCACCACAGTAATTCTTACCAGTACCCAGTACCAAAGGTATAAGGGCCAGGTGCCCCGGGGGCCAGTATCATTACCATCAATGCCCCCTGTCACCATCCTCTAGCAGCCCCGGACCTTACTTTCTTATAAAAATATGAGAAAACGGATAATGCAATCAAAAGATCCTTGGGGGGTACTCACTGATATTTAACAAACTGTTTGGTCTTAGACATAGTAAATAGCCTCAGCCATGGTCCATTGATAAAAGCGTACACATTTTTATAAGAAACTGGTTTATAAGAAACTAGTAATGATGACCAACAATTTGAGAAACTCTCTGGTACTATGTTCAAGAACTATAATTAAGAAACTCTAAAATTTTATTTTTAGAATAAGAGTCGGTAGATTAAAAGGTTAACATGGCAGGCATTGCGTTTGTAAACATCAAGTGAGAATAAAAATCTTTGTTGGTGACACCCAGCGGTCGCATTATAGAGTGTCTGTTTAGAACGGTCCTATTCATTAAAAAACAAAATTAATTCAAAATGCAAGCTATTTGTCAAAAATAAGGCTAAACTTCAAACCATAAAGCAGTTTTAGGCCCCAATAAATGAGAAATTAATCAAGAAACTTTTACTACCAAAAAACCAACATTTTCATGCAAAATTAAGAAACTTTTAGCCATAAATGCTGATCCAAGTTTCTTATAAAAAGCTGCCCATAAGAAAGTCAACGCTCAGATCGCCAAAAATTAAGAAACACCAATACTGGAAAACATAAATGAAGAAACTATTTACTTTAACAAAGGGAATCTTTGACATCTTTTACTCTAATTCCACTTGTTTCCTGTTTCATATTACTTTGAATGAGTAAAGTCTAAACATTGGAAAGGCTTGACAGACTCTGTTCAGGGGGCACAGGTGGTGAACATGGAGGTTGTTATGGAACTTTTAAGAAGCTCGTCAGAAACTCTTGAGTACTGAAAATCTGATAATTTTAAAAAACTTCCAGTACTGGCCAAAATTCTTAGTTTCTTTTGAAAAATTATGTGTATTTGCAGATACAATAGTTTGCATGAAATCTTCTGAAGATATACTAATTAGCCTTAATCATATTGGCAGTTGTTTATAACCAGCAATATATCTATCAAGTCACCAGTGATTTCAACTACCGCTCGGCTCACTGGCGGGAAAATGATGCTGAAAATGATATAGGAATAACTATTTGAGCCAGTAACATATGATCTTGGTCTTCATCAGCCAATTTCAGAACCTTGAATTTAAGTTGAAAGTTAACGAAAAAATGTAGCCATGTACCAGTTTGCAGAGTATGGCAGTTCTCGACGAGATCTCGCGAATGCAGACCAAGGAAACAGTGGTGTTCTCGCGTGCAAGGTCTTTAATTCCGTTGTTTGCAAAGAAGTAGTGAACAAAAGATCTTGTTCAAAATTTGCGTGCTCACAAAATTTTTGAAAAAGATCTCGTGCGTGCAGCTGCCACACTCTGCAGACTGGGCAATGTACTCGGAAATTTCCGATACTTGTTTGCTTTGTTCCTTTTTTAGTCAGAAGTGGGTACTTTTTTATACACCCGGTATGTTGCTCCAACGCAATTGTTTTTGGTCTTTCTATCTCAACTGAAATTGTTTCTTTTACCAGCAATAGACTGCAATGAATTCATCTATATATCTTTTCAGATATCAAAAGTGCTTTCTCATTGCAATTACTGTAGATTCATGGTGCCTACCAACATCTGGCATTGGGACCCCAACTTGGAGTTTACATTAACGAAAAACTGCATTCGCATATTGTGAAATGTTTGTAAACTTTTTTCAGCTGAAAGTCCAATTTGCACAAGAGTTGTGTTAAAATAGAGTAAACAATGCCCTACAACAAGGTATTCAAACATCAATGAGTGCTGATCTTATAAAGTAAATGACACTCTGTCTCTTTTTTGTTTAGTGGTTCGAAACGATGAGCAGATATCGGAGAAGATGAGGTTGCATTATGGGCACAGGAGCCCAGGAGTGAATGTCAAACAAAGAAGATTTTGGGGACTTGCTGAAAGTCAAAAGTTCACTTTAACGGTCTCAGGTACTCAATAAGCTGATTTGGCAATGACAGACAAGACACAATTTCTTGGACAACCAACATGTTGTGAGGAAACAAAGAATATCCCCCCAATCACCAATGAAAAGGAAGCCGTCTAAAAAAATTGAATAGAAATGTATCAGACAAAACTATTTAGACCTAAAAATTAAGGGCTTGGTCACGTAACTGTCAGCAAACCTGCAATCTCAATAATCTATATTGTTTCAGGCATGTGTCCATTGTGTTCCACACAAATGTCTGTGGATGGGATGAATCCACAATCCATTGATATCTCTCTACATCTTAATGTTTCTTTTCGCTCTGTGACATTCAAGAATCCATCTTCAAAATTGGAAAAGTAGTGAAAAATCTGTTCGATATGACTTACCAAAACACTGCAAAATCATCGTTTCAAGAGAGGATTGTTTACAGTTACGTGACCCAGGTCCTTGCACATTTTCTAATATGGAATTTTTTGAAATAGTTCTTGCCCTTTCATTTAAGTGACCATTTTGAGATTTGAAGGAAACAACTAAAAGCCCTATTTAGCTTCCCCTCTGATAAGCCCTTCCTTCAATTATTTCAAATGTCAGTTGTTACAAAAGACTGTCCACCAATTTAGCTTAACAAAATAGCATGTAAATTCTTATATGATTCCGGATCAAAGTGATTTCGAATTTGTGTATTTGACTCGTAAAATGGTCTGTTTTATTTCGTAATAAATGGAGTGAAAGATTTAGAAAGCTATCATTTATATCCTCGTAATTTGAGTTTGTAAAATGAGCCCCCTTCTCTGGTAAGCCCCCTCTCCTTTAAGCCCCCATCTGGAGTGCAGTCTCTGAGATTGAATAAGCAAACCCAGAGGACTAAATATAGCTTTACGGTATTTGCTACTGGTGCTTTTGATGTGTATCACCCCATAAACATATCTGTTTACATCAATCTAAAGTTTTACAACAACTGAACATAAAAGTAAAAAAGTAGATAAATTTAGTTGCCACCAGCGATGTGAATTTAGCTTTAATCAATGGCTCATCACTCTCAAAATTTTCCTCGATAGTTAACTGGAACATAGATACCTCGTTTGTTGGTATTCTGCTTTGCCTTAAGAATTTGCTGGCTAAAGGCTAAAGCTCTGGTTTGCAGGAAGAGACAAATTTGAGCTTTCAAGATTAACATGCCTGCTCTCAAAATACCAATACCAACAAACGAGGTATCTATCTTCAAGTTAACTATCGAGAAACATTTTGAGAGTGATTCGACATTGATTGAAGCTAAATTCACATCGCTGGAGTTAACCCAATCCCTATACATTTTTTGGGACACGATGCCACAGGGAGCATCAGAATACATTGCAATCCCTGGAGCTAAACATGAAACATTTGCATGGAACTAATCAACCAACAGATTAAAGCAAAAAGTACAATTTAAGAAAAGAGAAAATTATGCAGAGTTGGAAGAAAGGGAGGAAATTTCACAGAAATCGTCAAAAATCTCTTCGATGATTCAATGATATTTAGGGGTGCTCCGCGATTTTTTTTTTCATTTGATTTAAGGGTAACCTTGCACTAATTTCTGAACACCGTCATTTATGGGACAGATTGGGTTTACTTTGTGGCTATAGTTGTCTGAAGTGTGAAAATTATGTATACTTGCCGTAAAAGCTCTGTTAACCCCCTGGGGGCTTATTTGATTTCGAATACTTTAGAAGGGGGCTTCAAAGAGGGCCTTATTAGAGAGGGGAGTTATTCGCAAAATCAAACGACAAGGATATATGTGACAGCTTTTATTATTTTATCCCATATTTTGTGGATTCAACATACAATTTTGCGATTCAATTTCAAAAGTTTCACACAGTTTTATCCGAAGCCTCGTCAAAATTAAAGATTTGTCCTTGTTGTTGTTTGCTGACTTTTCATTTCATGGTTTTCATATCTACGTTCGGTAATTAGTTGCTACCGTTGTCTTATGACAAGTATTTCCGTGTAAAAATGTATTGCTCTCAGCTACATATCTGGCTACATATTAAAGATTTTGAAAATAATAACAGCAACAACACAAAAACTCTGATGATATCTTGACAAATACGAGAAGTTAATAATAGCAAGCTTATTTGTCAATATAGAGCCAACCATCGAAATGTCGTATTTCAAATGGCATGGATGCTGCAAACTGCAAGTCCCAACAAGAACAACTAGGAAATTATTCACCCATCAAAAGAAATTATCAAATGCCAACTGTTACAGACGATTTTCTATTTATTAGCTAACAAGTTTGCATGTTAATGAAGCGTTACCGAGTCCTAGAAATTGGTCATCGTCATATTTCACGTATTTTTTAGAAGAAACTAAGAACTTTGGCCGGTACTGAAATTTTCTTAAAGTTATCAGATTTTCAGTACTCGGAGTTTCTTACTAGTTTCTTAGAGGTTCCATACAATCGTCAGGTTCACTACTACCTGTGCCCTCTAATGAACATTTCAAAACAAGGTTTTTTAAGCCTTTCCAATATTTAGACATTACGCAAAGGCCTTACGAGTAATGTGATACAGGAAATAAGTGAAAGTACCGTAAAGATATGTCAAGGATTTCCTTTATCAAAATAGAAAGTTTCTTAACTTATATTTTCCCAGTACTGGAGTCATAGGCGTAGGAGACAGGGGGACAGGGGGGGCTGCAGCCCCCCCCCCCCCTCAACGTCAGAAAAATTTGCAAAAATCAGCCATAATTGGCAGAAATCCGCCTCAAGTCGGGCAAAATTTTCTCAAACAATGGACTTTTTATCGGGCAGCCCACCCAAATTTTATCTCCTCCTACGCCGATGACTGGAGTTTCTTAATTTGTTGGCGATCTGAGAGTTGAGTTCCTTATGGGTAGTTTCTTATGAAAAAACTACGTGTAATGGAGTTTCTTAATTTTTTAGCGATCTGAGAGCTGAGTTTCTTATGAGCAGTTTCTTATTTAAAAAATATACGTGTAGTCGCAAACATTCGATCCAAGGAAAGGAATGATAGCATACATTGTAGATCACAAAAGTGTAACTTAGGGGTTATGAACTTTGTATTGTATATCGACAACGTTTTTAGATTCTTTAGCATTGTATGAATATACCGTATCTATGTGAGTGACTGCCTCTTTAGGGGTCTTTTAGATGCTGCGATTTAGTCTGAAATCCTATAGATGTCGAAAATTATGCAATGATTTCTTTAAAAACATGTTCCTCTCTTTCTCAATTTATCTCTGGTATAATGCCATGGACGTCAACATCCTAGCTGTTGGGCAGAAGTTTCACCAACATTTCAAGTTGAAAGACGCGAAGTGTAGTGCGATCGCCGACCTGCACTTCGAATTTCACCACAATTTCCTCTTGCACACTGCGAGTTTCCTCTCAATTTACAGATAACACTCGACGTTTACTGTCGTTGGAAATCGTGCGTTTCTCAGTTTCACCAAAATTTCCAGTTGAAACACGCGAAGTGTAGCGCGATCGCCGATCTGCACTTCGAATTTCACCATAATTTCCTCTTGCACACTGCGCTTTTCCTCTCAATTTACAGATAACACTCGACGTTTACCGTCGTTGGAAATTGCGCGTTTCATGTTTGGAAAACATAGGGAAAAGTAAACTCCCTTTTCCCACTAGTTTCCGGGTTTGGAAATCTTACATTTCTACCACATTTCCAACTGGGGAAATCATTGGAAATGCGAAATTTCCCAACAATTTACCTACAAAACACTATGTCGAAACGTGATCATTTCTTGCCGTGATACTACATCACAATGTTTTGCAAGAAAAAGCACTGATGACAATTTTCTCATGATACCCTTAGGTACAACTTTTTAAAATTTCTTAGCGCTTCTTAAAGATAGTACAGCAGTTTTTCTTAGATTTCGGCCATCCTAGTTTCATATATCCCAAAACGTGATCTGTGAAATCCCGAAATCATTAATGGTGAAAAGGATCGCCCTTCAATGGACATAAAAACAGAGGAAAGCAGAGACAGGAGAATGATATCCCTCCATGTCACAGCGATTTCGGATTTACTACTTTACTACATGTCTCGCTCTCTTGTTCCCACAACTTTCTCACCACTTTGAATGATCTGGAAAATGCCATGGGGAAAATGCCATGCCGTGGGGTCTGGGGTGGCTCTTTCATGATGAAGAATAAAGATACATTTGATTGGCCCCCTCCATGTCACAGCGATTTCGGATTACTACTTTACTACATGTCTCGCTCTCTTGTTCCCACAACTTTCTCACCACTTTGAATGATCTGGAAAATGCCATGGGGAAAATGCCATGCCGTGGGGTCCGGGGTGGCTCTTTCATGATGAAGAATAAAGATACCGATCAAAGCCGATCAATTGGCCGATCAAAGCCAGGTAATAGGCCTTTATCTGTGAGGTGCTATCGTGTCACCTCTGTAATACACATCTCTAATCTAAAATAAAACGGTGGATTCTGATGCATTTTGAGGTGCTGAGCACGAATATAAAAATTTCACACCTCTGGGGGGCGCAGTTTTTTTAAAAACCGGGGGCCTAAGTTTTGATGACGTCACAATAGCCTTTTGCGAAAAAAATTGTGATAATTGAATTTGAATTGCTTAGCCCCCAAGAGATCAATCTGATGAAATGTTTTGTATTAGAAACATATGTTCCAGCTCTTATAATGTCTCGTTCAATTCCTACCCTGACCATTCCCCCCCCCCGGGCAGCCCGGGGGTCAACAAAAATTCCTTGCTCAAATGCCCGGGGGCCGGGGAAAAATATGTGGTCAAATGCCCGGGGGCCGGGCAATGAGAAAATGCCATATTCCCAGTTACTGTATAAGCAAAAGCTCCTGTTCTAGTCAATAGCTATTCAAATGCCCGGGGGCCGGGGAAAAATCTACGGTCAAATGCCCGGGGGCCGGGAAAATTTTTCGTGCAAATGCCCGGGGGTGTCCCGGGGGGGGGGGATGGTCAGGGTAGGAATTGAACGAGACATAATTTCTGATCTGCGAGCCTTTAAAGTTTTCAAAAATTGCTGACTCAGCCTTTTTTCGTAATTTTTATTTTCGATTACATACATCCAATTTTTATTTGCAAAATGTCATTCGATTCATCTCAACGAGTTCTATAAGATAGCGCTAATTGTATCTGTGTATACTGTTCTGATTTTGTTTCACAGATGGAACAAATTTCCTTAGTGAATGAACATACATGGAACAAAGGAAATTTATTCCATCTGTGAAACAAAATCAGAGCAGTATACACAGATACAATTAGCGCTATCTTATAGAGCTCGTTAAGATGAATCGAATGACATTTTGCAAGTAAAAATTGTATGTATGTAACCGAAAATAAAAATTACGAAAAAAAGCTGAGTCAGCAATTTTTGAAAACTTGAAAGGCTCGTAGATCAGAAATTATAAGAGCTGGGACATATGTTTCTAATACAAAATATTTCCTCAGATTGATCTCTTGGGGGCTAAACAATTCAAATTCAATTATCACAAATTTTTTCGCAAAAGACTATTGTGACGTCATCAAAACTAGGCCCCCGGTTTTTGAAAAAACTGCGCCCCCTAGAGGTGTGAACTTTTTATATTCGTGTTCAGCACCTCGAAATGCATCAGAATCAACCGTTTTATTTTAGATTAGAGATGTGTATTACAGAACTCCGTTTTTAAGAGCCTTTTGATGCTATAGATTAAGGCCTATAAACCTGACTTAACTCAATCTGTCCGTTCCACCGTTTTTGCCGATCTGAGAGTTGAGTTTCTTATGGGCAGTTTCTTATAAAATGATACGTGGAAGTTCGAGGTATCATTTTATAAGAAACGGCCCATAAGAAACTCAACTCTCAGATCGCCAAAAATTAAGAAACTCCAGTGCTAGGAAAACTGTATAACGGTTTTACTGTATGCATTCATTTTTTTGTAAGAAACAAAGGTCCTGGGTTGGTAGGCAGTTTTCTAAATTTTTGGGCCACTTTGCTGCCAAAAGTGTCTCACGCGTTTCTTATGTTTCTAATACCGGGAGTAGAGAGCTAATTCAACCCAATTTAGCTTTGTCAAGAGGGTTCCCAAATTACTTAGTAAGATCTCAAAACAATAAATTTAAAGGCAGAAACACCGCAACACGACAAAAAACAACAGCAAATACGATTAATTTAATTGTTGCCAATATTTCGTCCTGCCATGCAGGACTTCTTCAGGGCTGTAATCTCAAAACAACCTGGGAAAATTAAAACTGCAAATTACAAAAGTTTCTTAGCTGTTTGAATTCAGGTAGGGTTGTTTCTTAACCTTTCGAAAAATTGAGCCTACCGTTTCTTATTAGCGGTTTCTTATAGAAAGAAATACGTGTACATGATTTTGATTTTGCTGATGGGCAGGTAAGATGCTGGCAGCTCACTCTTACCAAAGTTTGATCCGGAATCCGATGCGATGATAAGGTCTGAAAATCTTAGCAAAATATACTGCAGAAATACCCGAGAATTCCGAAATCCGTATGAAAAGTGGCTCGATTCGACGGTCCGAAAAGCTCAATTTAAGATAAAAAATGTGTCATTACCTGAAAATGATGGCCATGTCGGCAACGTCTTTTTCCCACACAGTTTGCAATCATTTCTGATTCTGTATATGATAAATCAATGATAATCAGCCAAATGGCAGGAGGAGGGTGGCAAAACAGCTAACAACACCGACACACGTACACGTCAAATAATGAGCTTCTTTCCGTACCAAATACAAAACCTAATCATTTGAAAGGAGGAACGAGCTGTTACAGAACAACATAACACCAAGATAACAGCACAATTCGAAACCAAAGGAAGAAAAATTGTTCGGTTAAGGATTGCGTCGTCATGGGTACAAGCTTGATGCAGAATTTCTCTTTTCACTATCTTTACAAGATATCAGTCAAGAGGACTCCTTAACAATGCTTGTCAAACTTAGTTTATTTTTTCTGGAGTCTGGAACATAGGCTAGTCAAACTTTACTGTAACTAAAAAGAAACTGATTAAGAATTAAGCCTATGTTTACAATATAAAATGAAAAAAATAGAGATAGGCAAAATGCGAAGGGAGGGTGCTTGTGACATTCAAATGCAATTCATTTCAAGTCTTTGCATTCCGGTGCCAACTATCGCCCTGGTGTAAGGAGGGGGCACAACTGTAAGCGGAGGAATGGAGAATTTTCGGATCGTCGAAAACATATTGCGGATTTTGGATTTTTTCAACTTTTTACTCGGATTTTCAGTTCTTGCCATCGCATGAGATTTCCGAACGAACTTCAGTTAACTGAACAGTTTCCGAATTCCATTGAAATATGTTTTAACGGCTTTCGTTCAAAAATTTTGTCGAATTATCGAATTTCACTACTTCAAAATGCCCCCCTCCCTATGCGTGAGAGTCGTTAAAATTTAAGATCATATACAGGGTGTCCAAAAATTGTTCGACGTTTGATTAAATATGAAAAAATAACAAAATAATGACTGGGCTCCCTGTTAACATAACCATATTGCTGAGATTTTGAATTAATTTGAGACACCAGAAACTAGCAAATCGGCTAAATATTCATGGAAGTTCAGCGTTCGAAGTTCGTGCGAAAGCTGAAACCGGCCCCCCTTAAATTGTATATTTAATGAAAGTAGAATCTCGGTTATTCAAAGCAAATCAAATGGAATTTGAAATTCACTTTCGATCAAACTAGCTTTCTATAACATTGAATCAAGGCTATGGATGCTTGGAGGAATCCTGTTCAGCACAATTTAGAATTGCCCCATCTCTCATTGACTAAGTTTTCATTCCGTGTTTTCAAATACTTGCAGTCTTAAGTAAATTTTGGCAACGGTTACAAGAATTAGATAACTTTGGAAGTCTTTTGTGGTTTGCTCTGATATCGACGAGAGGAAAAACATTGGACAGCTTTCTTTTACCTCGATTAGAACGTCTTTTTGGAAAACAAGTCAGTTAGGGGCGTCTGGTTTCAGCTTTCGCACATATTTGCGCTTCAAAAGCTTGTAACAACGTGAATTCTTAGCGGATTGGCAAGATTTTGGGGTCTAAAATTAATTTAAAATCTGAGGAACAGGGATATATAAACAGGAGCCTGTACCTTTTATCATTATTTTCAACACTTAATCAAACGTCGAACAATTTTTCTGAGACACCCTGTGCAGCTACACTTGTTTTTGGGTCGTCGGGTACATAAGAATATTCCATTAAATTATCGCGATTTTCAGGATTCTAACTTGTATTTAATTTAAAAATTCGAATAAAAATTCAACTAGGAATAAATTAGCTACCTTACAAATTTTTTTCCAATCTACAACAATATACCAGAGGTATATGGTCTCTAGAAGCGAAATTTACGAGTATACAATAATAAAGATAAATCTATAATAAATCTAAATCTACTAATACCAACCAAGACATTTAATTACATATGTTTACTCGATACAATCATGACAAAAGTAGATACAGCAACTGAAGAAGGTTCTGTTGCTTGTGACACGTCTAATGCTCTAATCTTTCAGTTAATACAAAAAAGAAAAAAACTTATAAGTAGTACGGATATGACTCATGAAATATGTTATGTAAGTATATATGTATATATGTATACAAACTAAATAAGGATACAGTACGCAAGTAGCAATATAAGTTAAAACGAAGAAGAAGGCGTTAACAAAAGACAACTCGTTTCTTTTGCGACTAGTTTCGTCTGTTCATGCAGACTCTTCAGGCTAAATGATATACTTCTATTGCAGCTCTTAATTTCTGCAAAATCCATCTATTCATATGACGTAAGTATATATGTATCATGTATGTATATATGTATAACATCTTTAAAGTACATAACAGGACTAAGTAAAACACTTGTTTTCAGCCTGGTGCATAAAAAGTCAAAAGTCTAAATTAGTATAAAAAAAAGTTAAAATAAGTATGTAAAAGAATTTGAATGCAAAAGATGAAATATTTACAATTACAAAATCATGTTCACGGCAAGGAGTATATGCCAGGTGGTATCGCTGGCTTCCAAATGAAAAGGGTAATTTACATGGGGTCCCCTCTCAAGGGAACAAAGTTGTACCGTACCGTTTTTAAAATCATCGATTCTTCTATTCAGTATACTTAAAAAATGGGCAAGGACAAATTGCATGATATCAGACTGGTATCACACGAATTCATTAGTTCTGCTAAAGGTAGAATGGTCCCAAGGTACGATAGCGTACCACTGTGTGTTAAGCCTGGGAAAACTGAGGAGCTTATACAAACCGGCCGACGAGCTTCGAACTTTCCCACTATCTTCAGAGGGTCAGTCTATATTAACAGGAGGGACTGGAGTGCCAATCCGAGTTTGCCAACTAATATAGATTTGGTATTGTGAACCAAAACTCAAACCAATACTTAGGCCCAGTGGAATCTCTAATCTGTCGACTTAATGGAAAGAACCAATTTGGGGCGTTATACCCCTCACATCCTCTCCCATCCCCAAAGGACCATTAATTTTTACCCATGAAGCCTATGGAGACGAAGCTTTTGTATCATCTGCCGAATGAAAACGCTTTCGATGCCTGTTAACATGGCTCGAATGAACAAACGTTTTGTCACATAAATTGCAAGAAAATGGCCTAATGCCATCATGTGTTCGAAGATGAACTTTTAAACTCATTTGCTGGTTAAAATTGCGACCGCATTTCTTGCATTCAAATGGTTTATCTCCACTATGAATGCGTTTGTGTCTCTTAAGATGTCCTGTATTATTAAACTTTTTACCACATTTTTCACACTGATAGGGACGATCTCCAGTGTGAGTGCGTGTATGAGTTGCATAAGTGCTTGGGTCTGCAAACTTCTTCTCGCAAAATTTGCACGAATATGGTTTTTCACCAGTGTGAACTCTTTCGTGTGTTCGTAGACCATGCTTCTGTTTGAACGACTTCGGGCAATACTTACACTGAAACTGTCTGGCGTCACTATGAATGGCTTGATGCTGCTTTAACGAAAACTTTGAGCCAAGCATCTTACCGCAAATTTTGCATGGAATCTTCTCCTTCGGTTGGCTATTCCTTTTGCTTCCTCTCCCATTCTTTTGGGATTTGCTTACCGTAATTGTATCGGAGACATCTAACTGATTTTTCTTGCTGTTTTCCATGTTATCAAAATGTTCTCCATCAAATTCACGCAATTCTTTTTCTCTCTCTTCTCGCTCAAAGTTGTATTCTTCTTCTGAACCTTCCTCTGTCCCAACTTCTGGTACATAATCACTGTCCCTCTCGCTCTTATCATCTGCCACAGCATCAATAAATTCAAAGTCACACTGAGTGCCTGCCTCCTTTTCCTCGCACAAAAATTCAACAATTTTGGAAGCAACGCGTTTCGCTTCTCCTTCAGGTATCTCTGTCGCTCCCCTAAAACCACTTATGTACTGGGCCTGAGCCATGTCCTGTATTTCATCCTTCACCAGCGACAGATCTGTCTTGGCTTCCAGAATTATTTCATGCTGATATGAAAATTCACGAGGCTCAAAAGCATCATAATCCTCTCTCTTTATTTCTTGGAGTTTTCTTTCACAACACTCTGTACTGTCTTTGATAGTGAGCTCATTGCAATTAGACTCCATATTTTAGTAATTCACTGCACCTGAAAATTAAAAACAGCATTCTTTTACAATAAATACACAAAATATCTTAAAATGAAAAAATAGCCTAGAGCTTAATTTACTAAACGTTTCGGGCTTAACCCTTCATCAGTAGTAACGAGAAAAGGGTACGTTAGAGCGTAAAAAGCAGAAAAATAACGATTGATAGAATAGTATATTAATAGAATGAAGAAAGAATGCGGCGCAAGAATGCGACGTAAAAGAAAGAGCGTGCGATTCGAAAAGGAAAACCTGATAGAAGATGATGGGTGAAGAAACTATTCCCAATTTGAAAATTAATCTCTTTTCCAAAGTCTGTCGTTTTCTATTGTCTTGGTCCGCGAATAAAAGTGTCACTTTTACAATCAATGTGTCGGTAGTGTAAGGCATCGACAATCCATTTGCATCAATTTTTCAAAAAGATAACTGCTTTACTTCTATTTTAATCACCAGGTGCACCAGCTGCGTTCCTGACACTTTAATTTCATCGCAAACCTGACCTGACATCTAATGTTACGCAGAATCTAATACAGTATCCAGTAGGTTTTAATTATTCGTCATTGTATTTCGCTCTCCTTGGCTAGACTGATTATATGTTCGTAGGTTATCGCTATTGATAGGCTGATGGACGCTATAACTACGACTCATGGACTTACGCTTCCAGAAACGGACATGGCCTAAATTACCTGCTATTTTTTCCTCAAAACCACCGACCCTAAAATGCCGCAAAAAGTGGTTATCCTGGTGTGCTACACTGCAAAACAGACTATCAGTACTTAGATGAATGTTTCTTCAAGCTATTAAGGCAAAAAAGTCTTACCTATAAGTGCTATTTTGGTTATTTGGGGGCGCAAAAGATCTCGTAAATTCGCTCGTTACTTTGAGATTTTGATCGTTGCAGCAGTTCAGTCGAACGCGTTGTTCGAACACTTTTGTTTGCCTTTGGCGGGAAGTTTGAAATGAAGAAGAATCAGCCAATCCCATCAAGTTATTTCAAGTCTTGCATCCTGATTGGTCCAGGAACAAATTTGTTCCTGGCGATAATTTTTTTACCGTTTGGAGAAGAGCTAGTCCATAAGGCCCTCAACTGGAGCGACAACAACAACATTAATTCACTTCAATTAGATGAGCGTAAGTTGAGGGTCCTTATGTAGTGAGGCTACTCCTTGGCAGCGTCCCTATAATGTTGTATAGCTGTAGCAGGTATAGTAATTAGGAACGTATAGTAGCATGCAAGATTTATTGTAATATTTTATACACAAAAAGAGGTGCACCTAAATGAGTTCTACCAGGTATAGGTAAGTCAAAAAAGTTACCGCTTTCGAAAATTCATATAGCATCAAGAGTAACAAGGGCAGATTTTGTAATACAATAGCAACAGTTGCGTTTGATTGACACCTCAATTCAAAGCGATTAGCGACTGCAGACAAAGGAAATTTTCTCAACCAGTAATTCAAAACAAACAAAGCCGCAAAAGTATCCGTGAAACTAGAGAAACTCTCGCCTTGTCAAGCGAAATGTGGTTTTTAAGAGAAGTCATGTGCTTATAACGAAAGAAGAAGGGTAAATCTACAGTTCTGTGTGGCGGATTTTGTTTATTTGATTCAGAAGCCGAGAAGAAGGCATTGTAATTCTCGCGTATTTAGGGCATAAATGAAACGATTACAAAACAGCTCCTGAATCAAATAAACAAAATCCACCAGACAGAACTTTAGATTTACCCTTCTTCTTTCGTTATGAGCACATAACTTATCTTAAAGTAAATCAACGGGGTTAAAAGCAACTTAGCTAGGGGGACTGGGTCTCTAAACATAACCTATTGTATTTGATGTTCTCGATCGATGAAAACAAAAGGAAGATTAATGGCGCCTGCCGTTCTTTTGTGCTATGTTTAGATTTGTCGCTATATCTCCGTTCATTTACTTTAAAAACCACCTTTCGCTTGCACAAGGCGAGAGTTTGCCCTACTACCCGGTGCCTCAGAAAACATAAGATCCTTTTGGATGATTACAAAGTATGACCTGAGCTAAGCAAGCATAAGAAAACTGAATATTGATTTCTCCATAAGCCCAAATGATCATTGATGCTGCTACAGTCAGAGAGATGCGTGTTGCTGCTAAAGTTGCCTTCAATAGAAAATCAAGCGCCTTGTATAAGGACAAGAATCGTTTGAAAGCAATATTTTGATCTTTATGTCAAACGAGGATGATACGCAAAAAATCAAAAGTCATTACCCCCAGTTTGCTTAGTTCGTGCATGAAACTATTGGTGCATCTGTCTCAAATTAGATGTCATGTGAGATTCACGATAACGCAAAATTGCTTATACGGAACCCTGCAGAATGTATCTATTCGCGGGCTTCTAATTTGAGGCAAGCAGTCACGAAGATAACCTCTGTGCAGAATCATATGCATGGAGATCTTTTGGTTCAGTGTGACCACGTGCCTTCCCCCAGTCAATGCGCCATTGTTTGCTGTAATTCTGCACCTTTCCTCTCAACTTCACCTGCGACGTTTGCATCTGTAGCTGTGTAGGAGGGGGGTCCTTCTACCTTCGGTGATGCTGCGAATGCTAGCCTCTGTGCAGGCCGCCGGTTACATCATCCTCTAAACTTGACTTATTTGTATAATGAATACTATCAATAAGTGGCTAATGATGCGTTCGTTCTAGAAAACGATTGTTTCAACATAATTAAGCTGCTAATGAAGTCAAGAACGTGCCAATTCTGGGTAAATTTGTTGTTGTGCCAGGGTAAACATCGTGGTGATTTATCCATCTTATGGTGTCAAATCTGTCTAACATGAAATAAGCCGACGTCAAATGTTGCTATAGGATCGCGGGAAACTTCTGTCTTGTATGCGCTTTCTGTGCGCTTTCTTTATTTCAGTGCCAATTAGCAGAGATAAAACGTTAATCAATTGCTTTAACGAGCGTGACGGACTTTCTTTCTTTCTTTCTTTCTTTCTTTCTTCCTGACCTGGAGCCCCCTCTTAGATTACAAAGTACTTTGTAATCAAAAAGTACCCCCTTTTGACTGGAAATAGGAACAAAACGATAAGATATCATTGCTCACTGAGTTCACAGCTAAATGTATCAATCTTCAACTTAGATTTATTTAGAAATCATTCATCAAACACCGGAGATACAAGCTGGCGAAGTCAAAATTTACAGTGCACCCGAAACCAGAGGTTTTGACAAAGGGCCTAACCATGATTTGTATCATGGACATTTTCCAAAGCACCTGTAAACTTTAGTTTTCAGTGTTGTTGCATTTTAAAAGAATAAAAGACACATGGGCATGGCCCTGATTAGATAAATATTATAAACATGTGGTAACAATTGATAAAGTCGCGTCACACATCCAAAATAAGCGTGCATGTGCTCCTTTTCCTTGTCTTTCATACAGATAAGAAGAAAAGTCATTTCGGGAACAATTGAAGCGATACAAGGTTTAATTCATTCAAAAACAAAAATTGAAAATTGAAAATTCTTTTGAGGAATGTTGTGTGATGTTAAATCATGGCTAGGCCCTTTCTCAAAACCTCTGGTTTGAGGTGCACTCGAAATTTTGACCTTGTGAACTCATATCTCCGGTGTTTGGTGGACGATTTTGAAATGCAAGGTATGTGCTGTTAAGTTGAAGATCGACAAATGTAGCTATGAACTAAAATAATCCCAAATTGTATGGTTTTGTTCCCTTGTTCGGTCAAAAGGGGGTACTTTTTTATGAGACACCAGGTAGTTTCAGGGAAACATTTGCGGCTTTGTCTGTTTTGAATTACTGGTTGAGAGAATTTCTTTTGTCTGCAGTCGCTAATCGCTTTGAATTGAGATGTCAATCAAACACAACTGTTGCTATTGTATTACAAAATCTGCCCTTGCTATCAAGAGTACGATTTTGTTTGACATAGGCAGAAGGCGGAAGAGATTTAGCAAGTTAAGCTTGGTATCATAGAGCAATAAAACTGTAACAATTTGGACATTCTAGTTTAAGCACTGTCTCCATGGTCACTGAGTTGTCATGCCACATTGTGTAAAAAATCTACTTTTTATCTCTTTTATCTTTTTGATAGGTCCAATTAAAGGCATTCAGTCCATATCAATAGCTGAGCGTTAACGCTATCCTGAATTTTGATGACAAACTGCTGATGGCCCTTTGTTATCGCATAATAGTGTTAAAGTCATTTGCAGTGGGAACCAAAGACTTCTTAATCCTTGCATTATCCTCAGGAATTTCTTTGGTTTGATTTCAATAACGATTAAATCACACCTTTTGTTTTATGATTGAAAAGAAGTTGACATTGGTCACGAGCGCGCTATTTATGCGGACTCAATGCCTTTAAGCCTGAAATTTGGAATGATAAGTATTTTGGTGCATATTTTTCATTTCTTTATGAAAGATTAAAGGAAATGTGTCCATGTAAGTACAGCTGCGTACACTCTGGTCAAAATTTGCTGATGCAATGCTGACAAAGAGCCTCAAAGAGCGCAAAGTGATTGGTAGAATTTAACTGATCACATGCAAAACTAAAACTTAAATTTCACAACGAGGCTGCTTGCTGTGAGACTTCAGGTTCAGCTCTAGAATCGCAACCGCAAGTAAGTCATCAGTCTGCTTATTTTAGACCTGGGGTATCTTTTTCATACTACGGTTAAATGATCACATGAAACATCATGTGAAAATAGCAAAGTCGCTGTACTTACATGAACACATTACCTTTAACACATTTCCTTTAACAAATGAACTTTCAACATGCTTTCATTTACATGACATACAACATCATAATGATTATCATGCTCCAGCAACAACAACAGCATCGCTACTTGAATCATAATTTCAAATAGTCATTGTTTATATAATGAGCAACCTTGTACCACATTAGGTTGCCATATCTCATATAACATTGGAAATAAGCAGGGGGAGGGGCGGTGAGTGTTTCAAGACGCCCATGTCAGAGGGTTAATCAACTTTTAACATCCCTAAATGTGGAACTTTGGAAGAATTAGTTTCAGAGTTCATAATATTTCATGAGGGGCTCCTTATGATTTCCTAAATGCTGGTATGGATTTGTAAACGTTCATATGAATTCATGTGGGGTTTGCAGCAATTCCCAGCAATTGGTACTATGGTTCTTACAGATTCACAGGGACTCGTATGAATTTGTCGATATTAAGTTATGATGAAATGTTAGCAACAATGAAAATAAAAATGAAACTATGGCAAAGTAGCAACATAAGGGGAACAGTTTCCTCAGCCAGTAATCAGGAAAGTTTTGTTTCTGTTTTACAGTCAGTGGTGGACACGTAACCAAATATCATTGAAATAGCATTGTTCGTCAACTTTTTGTTTTCAAACAAAAGATCTCTGTTCCAAGACAATTTTTTCCAAAATATACAGAGAGAAGAAAACAACGTATATGTGTTCTACTAAAACCATGTGTCCTCTCTCACATTCATGATTTGGCCTTTCAAATTATGCTTCATCCAAAATCATTAGGGGAATTTATTTAATGTGCATTGTCATCGTATTTTATTCATTTCTTGCAAATGTTTTATTTATTTGTGGCAAATGCTTACATACATACATACATACATACATACTGTACATAACCAACATTGGAGGACAGCCACACCCCCTCCTGAATTATTTGCGAACTTTGACAAAAAAGTTTTTGGCAGTTTTCCATTGCAAAAGTACACCGATGAAATAGAAAACAAAATGATTAAACATGAGGTGTCTGGCCTGATCCTTTGACCTTTGAAAATGAGGGAAGGAAAACTGCACTGTCCGCACAATGGAGCTGGGATTTTTGGGATGCTCCATGTCATGAAAAGCAATGATTTCTTTAAGGGCAGGTAGTGATGGAAATAGAATTTGATACAAATATGGACAAATTTTTTGTTTGAAAAGTGTCCTTAATACAAGCATCTTCCCAGTTATCATCCTCCCTGAAACCTCTTGAAAGTTTCTCTTATTTCTATACCAGAAATCGATGATTTCCTGTGAGTTCTGTCAAAATCAAAATTTCCTGTGGACAATGCCCGAGCGTCCGCAGGCATTCTGATGCTTTGATTGACACACAGGTAAGTCTAGTCTGCAGAGTTTGTTCTCCATTGTCTGTTTTGATAAGTCTATTGAATCTCTGGTGTGCATAGTGCCATACTGTGCACACCTGGGCTTAGCATTTGAAGAATAGGAAATCATCAAGGGGGTACCTGACTTAAAATTGTATGGGGGTGTGGCCAAGAAAACCTCCTTCTAGAAAACAAGGTGAAAAAGACCTGAAAAATGGCATATCCCCATCGGATAACATACTAAGTACCCCCCAACCCCAACGGGGCGAAATCGTCTATCTATGTGGGATAAAACATAAATTCGTGTCTCTAGCACGTTTAGAAGCATTTTCCGCCATTTTCCAAGTTGGTCTCTTTTCTTTTTGCCAATACAATAGGGTCTTCTTTGCAACAACCGAGTTCCATCAGAACTAGTTGTGGTTATCAAAACAGCAAGGCTTCATTGGCCACCCGGATCTTCCGACAATGGAAGGATCAACCCCCAAACAAAACAGGATTTGCATAGTATGGCCTATCTTGTCTTGGCCTAGGAATCTCGTCTTGCCTCGACTCGAAGGAAGCTGTCGGGTGGGTAAGACAACTAAAGGCTCACTTCGATAATAAAAACTAACCCTGAAAATAACAGCTGCGATACTTACATGCACTGAACATGAGAGACTCTGTAATCTACTTCTTTCGGGGAAAACTTTGTTGGTTCAAATAAGGGCGCCTTGACTTTGATAATTACTCCATTCACTTGATCAAGAGACTCGCTTTTGTTTATGGATGTAATCAGGGCGCTCCTTCGCAGTTTGAAAACTTTTGCGATCCGCACTTTTGCCAACATTTGAGAAAATTCTTCCCCAGTAACCCATTTGGTTTGGTAAGAAATATTTTGAAAATCTGCGCAGTCTTTGAAGTATCTTCCGTTGCGAGTACTTTTTTCACTTGCCTACTACCTATATCAATATCATGCTTTTGCTTTTCTAGCTAGGATCTGAGAGTTAATTAAGCGGTTTCTTATAAAAAGGGGGAGGGGATGCTTCTTCGAACTTCGGTTTGTTCCAAGGACGTACCCAGGGGGCCCTGGAAGCAGCAGTTCCCCTTTCATACATTTTTAGAAACGAATCTTTGCCACCAGCAGGGCCACCGAGAGGTCAAAAAAATAATAACAAATGATCTACTAATAACAACTTACGACTGCACTGTTCGCGCCATATGTGTACGAGGCGGGGGGGGGGGGGGGGGCGGGGGGCGGCAGCCCCCCAACTTTAGAAAAACTATCGAAAATGAGCCCCAATCGGGCAAAAAAATGCCCTCAGTCGGGCAAAAATTATGCTGAACAATGGACTTTGTGTTGGGCAGCCCCCCTAGATTTTTTCTGCCCGTACGCTTATGGTTCGCGCAGTACGAAAGCACTTTTAAGGAAGGTGGCATCTCTTTCATCAGGCCAAAGTTGACATTTGACATCATAAATATAGCCTGTGTTCCAGACCCCATTAGGCTACATAAATATAAATTTCTCGTGTAGCGCTAAGTTCCCAAAATTAGGGACCAGTTCCAGAAAAAGTAGCAAAACTTTATCCCGAGGTTCATTATACGCATTGCATTTAATGAAAAATGTTCTTCGTTCGTTTTTAGCAGAACTATAGATAGAAATTGTGATCTTACTTATGACGACCTGGGGCAAATTTCCCCCCTACCCGCCTCTCGGTGGCCCTGGACATCAAGCCGCGGGTTCGCGGGTAGCTTGCAGGTATCCCGCAGGAAAGTGCGGCATTATCCCTTCATTTCGGACCTTTGGGAAGATTGGGAAGTAGAACACGAGGTGTGGACTGGACTGGGTCTTTGCAGTGAGAAACTGAGCGGTTACTGCTCAAATTAGCCGGCTAAAAACATCATTCTACATCCATAACCACGCAAATTATTGCAGCATCAAGTCGGCGAAAGAATCTGTCAGCTATATATTCTGTCAAGGTAAGCATTAAGAAATATTTTGGTGGTAAATTTCGCACTTAAAAAGGACAATATTTTGAAGCCGGGCCTCTGGCCAGGCACGCTTTCTGACTTTTGTTCATAGCATTTTCCGCACAGCCAACTTCAACGCGCTGTTTTCCACATTGAAATAACTATCCGTGCATGTTTAAGACCTTAAACGAATCATGAAGCCTTTGGAAATATTTTGAGTTGTATTTGATTTGAAGTAATAACGTACAGCGTCAGAATATGCCAATTTCAAAGGTCAGTCATCGGCCTAAAACCGCCGACTTTGCTAGGCCATTGGTTGATACGCAGGATAGCTGAGGTAGGCCCAGCTGCCCAACCCTTTCGCAATTCAATGAAGTAGGGGGTTGTTTCCTCGTTTCAGTTTGGTTTCATAAGCCACATAGGTGCTTGAATTAGCTTATTCTCACCTTTCTGGTTACCGAAGCAATTTTGAAAATGGCACCAACATGCATGAAGCTAAACTAAAAGGGAACTTTCTAAAACTTCATCAGAAAAGATATGCATGTTTTAGGCTTCTATGGTTTGCTCTGTCAACTCTCATTTTGTATTGTACCTTACACCCCGTTATTTTGTCACTGTTGCCTCAAAATTTAACCAGCAGTTTGGTTGGATCATATTCCATATAAAGATTTTGAATCTCAGTTGATTGAATTAGAGATGGTGGACTTGGTCAGGAAATTTACAGTACAGGCCTTTTCAGATTCAGACATAAGAATTCTTTGAAGTAGGCAAGAATCTCTCAAGAAATTGTCAAGAAGTCTTGAGAGACCATCATCATCATCATCATCATCATTTATTTATTTAACATAGGCTAAATAAAATAAAAAGAATAGCTAAATTACAGCTAATTTAGGCCTACTTTACAAAATTTACAAATTAATTCCTAAAGCTAATCAATAAAAACATTTAGTGGATTATTTACAAGATAAAAATCATGCCCTCCCTACGAGGTACGGAGCGACGCCCACCCCCCAGAGAGACGGCGGACACACCGCGCGAGGGAACCCCCACATGCATATCCTAAGCTGCGGTGGCCGCTGAGGCACAATGACCACAAGTCTTGAGGATTCATTAAAGGTGTTGTGACACAGTGGTGCAGTCCCTTTTTTACTTTGCAGCCAGAACAGTCAGGCTGATCAGTAAGTTCCATCCCAGATAGGGCCCCCACCACTTTGGCGTCATGATAAGGGATCGTAAACTCAGGTCTGTTCTGCTTCTGTGATCCCATTGCTTGACACTAAAAACCACTACTTCTCCTTCAGTTTTTGTCCTACTTACAAATTCTTCAGGAATTCTTGAAAAATGTTTAACAAATTTACCATATGACTCCATCATGCGGGGGTCATAGGAGGTATAAATGACCAAAGAAATATCAAGATATTTCAGACAAATAAAAAACCCACCTCCATATTCACCTAAATCTGACATCTTCCATATTGACACCAGGCTGTGCATTTTTAACCTTGGTTCTATGTCACAGATGATTATTTCCTTGTTATCCTTTTTGTGACCTCTAAAACTGGCTCCATGACATCCACTGGTAAAAGTGAAACTTATTGGATTTCTCCCCTACATTATATGAAATTGGATATTTCTTAACAGATTTCTATCTTAAATTTGGTAACAATTTCCTTCTCAAATCATGTTTAGCGAAGAAATCTCCAAATTATGAGAGAGGAAGGAACTGTAAAGCCACTATTTTTACAGCCAAAAGCAGTTGAACCAGCCTAGAATAGGCTAGAAATATGAACCATCGGCCCCACAACCCCCACCTTCAGAAAACAAGGGTGGAAAGAAAACTCATAACTAATTTGGTAAGATTCTAGGATAATGATAACAATTTTTGAAAGAAGAGTTATGTCTTTTCTTTAAGAATTTAAAAAATTTCTGAAGATCTTCAGAATTTTACAGAACTCTAAAGAAATTCTAAGATGTCAACTTTGTTATGGCTTGAACAAAATTTACCGTAGTTTCACTCTAGCTGAGAGCTGACATGTATTCAGCAAGTCTTTCCTTTGGAGCTCTTGAAGCAAATTTCAGGGATCCCGTGGTCAGTACTGGAAATTTTGCTTTGCATAGCGAGCTTCTCCATCACACATTTTAGCATTTCAACCACACTTCTTCCATTGAAATTTTCATATATATGTATGCATGTATGTTAAAATTTGCCACGTAAAATAAAACAATAGACGATTACGGAAAAGATGGCAGACCTCATTTCACGCAATGCATGAAGGGAATATGCCCCCTAGCAACGCATAGCTACCAAAATTTATGACTGCAGCATAAAATCTTGACCGCAGCTGCGATAGATTTAGGCCCTCGCAACTTTATCGTGAGATCTTACGCTCTTTTCAGTCTTCACTCACAGTTTTAAGGAAAGTTCGTCTTCATATAGTCTTTTTTCATAAATAAGTTACAGTACAGTTTCAGTTTAGTTTTCCTACAATATCAAGATGAAGTGATCAGCTGTTTTTGTGGTTTCGTCAAGATTTTCAACAAGATTTTTGACTTTGTTTACCAGGGTCGAGGCGTTGAACAGACCATGACATTCGAAAATAGAATGAAATATTGTAAATTTTTTTCTCGTAGAATTTGCATAACAAAAGTATAATGTATTGCAATGGCTTCGATTCGCTCGGCCGAACACAACATTCGAACTCTCCTACTTTCAGAAATCAAAATGTGCATTCTTCGGGATTTTTCTCTGCCAAGTCTGCCAGCTCTACCGTTTTCTGAATGTGCCTTCTTTTGGCAACTTAGATTTTTCTCTGCAAAGTGTACAGTGCCATTTTCAGAAGACTTTGCAGACTTCAGGGCCCTTCAGATGCCCAAAAGAAGATGCCTTTGGAAGAGCGTAGATCTCACGATAAAGTTGCAACGGCCTAAATCTATCGCAGCTGCGGTCAAGATTTTATGCTGCAGTCATAAATTTTGGTAGCTATGCGTTGCTAGGGGGCATATTCCCTTCATGCATTGCGTGAAATGAGGTCCGCCATCTTTTCCGTAATCGTCTATTGACAAGACAATTGACATAAAACAATTTACATAAAATAACAAAGGAAACAAAAGCATTATCTATCAACACAAATGTAGCGGCACAATGAGGGAAAAATCCTCAGGGCCTGTGGCCATTTTGCAGAGTGTGGTTTTTTCTTGACAAGACTGCTGCAAGGGTGAATACACATCACTGAATTTCTCTCATTTCCTTGACCTGTAATTTAATTGCATGCAACTATTCCCCAGAAGACTATGAGTCCACACTGTAAGATGGTTGGTGTCTTTGTTATAACACCATTTCAGGTCAAGAGATATTGATTGATATACTTGCACTCATATGTGCATAAAATATATAATCAAAGTCCAATAAACCCTAAAATGCATGATAAGAAAACAACAACAACAAACTCAGTAAAATATTGAAATAAAGAAGTCTTTGAAAGAGAAATTCATCAAATGTATACTGTATAGAGGTTAAATAAAAGAAAAAATGTATTCTTTTAGCAGAACCTGCGAAAGCTTTAATTTAAGCCTGAGTGTTATATCCTAAACTTACGATAAAAACTATCTTTTATCTTAATCTTGAACAAAAATTTTGCCTAATTGAAATTGTCTGGATGGTAGTGTCCAGCAATTGTCCAATTGTTTTTCTCCAGTCTGCCCAGCTGGAATCCATGTATGGTAGCAGAGATCTATAAGCTGTATGTAAAATATTCATGACCAAAATTCAATTTAACACAGTTTGAAGAACATGCCAACTGGTATATCTCAGAAACAATACTTATGTTTCAATTGTAATAGCATACTGGATAACATAACGTGGGCTACCAAAATGGGAAAACTGTGGGAATGAACCGGCAACCTCCAAATCCCCGCAGAGACTTGCAACAAACCTACTGTGTCACTCAGGTGTCAAGAAAGAAAGGTCTATCAGATTTCTGGGCTATATCATCTCAAAGAGAAACCAGTTTTGCTTCTTTGTGTTCCGGGGGCCAAACCTGCAGCCTTCCAACAAAACTTAAGTGGGCTTTCTCATTGGCTAAATTTGGATTAATGCTTGGACCTTTTTCAATCTCACCTCAAAAGTGCTTGAGAAAATTGTTCATCAGCATCTCTGTATGATCAGTAAATACAAGTAGGCATCATCAATCCTAAGCAGTTAGGCTTTAGAAGGAAGCATTCAACTGCCACAGCAACTACTGATGGCAATATTACCTGTATGCTATTCCCTATCTACGATGGCAAAGGGCAGTGGTGGAAAAAATATTTGCCTTCCTGCAAAGCAACGTCAAACTAAAATCCTTCCTTTCATTGTTTTGTCAATTTTCTCCGTGCCAGAATTCAGTTGAACAATTGAACAACAAACATTTCAGTTTCGTAGGCATGTTTAGGGTCACTTGGAAAAGTCGAGAATTGCAACTGATAGCTTCCTTGGACCTAACAACTGTACATGGACAGAGCATAATCCAAACACTGTTTTCCTTTCTCTTTAATCTTTCCTGGCTTTATTTCTTCCTTCACTATTTACATTTTCAATCTTTGTTTTCTCTTTCAACCTATCTTCTTTCCATCCGTCGTTCTTACCCTTTTCCTTTTTCTATCTCTACTGTTTCCTTTCATTTCTTCTACCCTCCCTTTTTCATTTTCTTTCTTATCTTTCCTTCTATTCCGCTTTCTATCTTTCCTCCCCTGTTCTTCCTTCCAGACAAACAAGCTTCCTGCGAAGCTGCTTCGCGGCTTTGCGCATTTTTTCCACCTCTGGCAAAGGGAAACATTGTCACTGCTACATTCCTAGATCTGCTGACGACATTTGACTATGGTAGTTTATTGAAAAAACTGGACCACTATGGAGTTTAAGGAACAGAACAAGAATTTTTCCAACAATATTCATTCGTTACAGTGACATACAAGTACTCCTTGAACTAAAGTGAAGTGTCTCTGCCTACCTTGCCAACAACCTACCCAAACATTTAATTCAACTGCAAGCTTCTTTTGCTGTTTAGCTTCTTTTGCTGTTTTAGGAGAAATGGTAATGGCTGATTTTACTCCTCAATACATTGGGCGCGAATTTGTCCGCCAGTACTACACAATGCTGTACAAGGATCCAACCCAATTACACAGGTTTATATTTTCAATTGTTTAATCTTTGCGTTTCCCAAATCTAATTTACATTATGGTTCTTTTACAGCCAGGCCAATGAGATATCTGTTATGTTAATACTCAATCATGTCTCAATATATTGAGGAAACATGAATTTATTTTCAAGAACACCACACAGTAGTTTATGGATGTCTTCAATATGATATGAAGCAAAAGTCCGTCACTCTTCTGGTTTAGGATTTAGAAATTTGATGACATCACATCCTCCAATGAGTAGAAATATCAAATACACTCCAATTTAAAACGATTCATGATTTTGGAAAAGTCCAATGGAAGAATTATAGACAAGTACAATTCCAAGCTATTCAATAAAAAGAAATGGGTCATAGAATTTAAACCCACCTTTTTACACCAATATAAAGATTTGGAACCTATACAGTATGCTTCCTTGTCTTGTTTCCTATTACCCACAGTACTCTTTGTACTCTTATACTGTATTTGTACTTAATCCTGATATCTTTTCGTTTATTTTCAACAGGTTTTACATGAAACAATCTCTATATACACATGCCAGCCTCCCCAATCGTCTTGTTGAGCCAGTAATTGGACAAGAGGTATGCATGAAGCCCATTCCCTAGAAATGATAATTTTATGAAATATGAGAACAGTGCCTGGCAAGGTACATGATAGGCTAAAACCCTCTGCTAATATAAAGGCTTTACACGTGTTCTTTGACACTGTATGTGCAAAGCAAACAACTTCCCGAACAATTTTCTCTTCTCAATAGCAAAGAGAGGACACATTCAAGGTATGGAGGTATGCTGTTGCAAAGGCCCCTTTAATATTTTGGGAAAGGGAAATATCGAGTTTTGGACTCTGTGGCTTTGGCTACAAAAACTAAAGACTCAATGTCAACCATGATCTTTTATGCGCTAAATAAAAAGCAAGGCAAAGAAAACATTTGCAAGGAACAAATTTCATCATAAAGTGGGTGCAAAAGTACATACTGCGAATTGGAAGTGGGTAGTTTCCCCAAACCAGGCTGCAGACCCCCATCCATCTACGAGTTGTATATGCCCCTCCTATGAGATGGTGATACAATATATACTATATTTTCATACATCTTGATGAATCAAGAAGCTAAGTGTTAAGTATGTAAGCAGTAACTACTCATTTTGTAAACGCAACTATAATCACTTCATCATCGAAGGCCGACATGCCAGACACGCGCTTCATTCAACAACCACAACAACACTTGTTCGTTCCCAGTCCATACAACAACAACACATAACATCCCCTCTTGGAATAAGAATTCAACAACAATGTCACAATTGATTTTTTTTGTTAATCCATGTCAGCAACATAGTCTCTCAGATACTCTGGAGGTCGTCTCACTCTTCTTGGGCGCAACTCTCTTCCGTTCAGTTCTTCTGTTCCTCTACTTGCAATGTCCCTATCACTTTGCAACTCATTATTTGGGAACCATGGTATACCTTTGTCTGTTTCAATGTGTTCTCTTTCAAAATATGGCACAATTCTGTTGGCATGCCATTTCTTTCTGTCCTCTGTTGTAACTGTAGATTGTGTAACATCTTCAACACGGATCGGGTCTGAATATTTGCTGGCTAGTTTCTTTTGTCTTGATGGAAGTTTGATGCGCACAATATCACCTTTCTTGAATCTATTAGCCTTGGTGGTAAACCTTGCATCATAACGGTCTTTGCTTTTCTTTTGCACTTCTACAACTCTTTTCCTGACAGCATCTGTTCTTTGTACTTCCTTTCCTTGTACACCTGTAGGTTGCAATGCTGATAATTTTACTCTCATCTCTCTTCCTGTCATCATTTTAAAAGGTGATTCCTTTGTAGTACTGTGGGGTGTGCTACGTATAGCTAGTAGCACATTTGATAAATTCTCTCTCCATTGTAATCCATCCTTTATTCCGACTTGTAACAAATTCTTGATAGTTTGGTTAAGACGCTCGACAGCTCCATTTGATTGAGGGCTGTATATTGGTGTAGGCTTATGCTCTATACCATAAACTTTCATGAAGGACTCAAACTCTTCACTTATAAATTGAGGTCCATTGTCTGATACAACTTTTTCTGGAACTCCCCATGTTGCAAACCGATTCTGTAAGAAATCAGTTATAACTTTTGTATCAACGTTATCTGACGCTAGGGCTTCTGGCCATTTTGAATAAAAATCATGCAGCACCACCAAATATCTGAAGCCTCTTGGTGCAGACTCAATTGGGTCGCTAATATCAATGCTCAACTCCTTCCAGGGACTGTCTGGAAAAGGAGTAGGTTTCAATGGTGCTGTTGACTGAGAAGCTGATTTATCAGAATTTGCGCAAGCAACACAATTTCTGACAAAACTCTCACAATGTTCATCTACTTTAGGCCACCAAGCTAGTGCTCTCATTCTTTGTTTGCATTTAACTATGCCAAAATGACCCTCGTGTATTAATTGTAGCACTTGTCCTTGTAACGATGCAGGTATTACTGCCCTCGTCCCTCTTCCTATACATTGATCTCCCCACAGGTAAAGTTCATTTCGAATATTGTAATATGGCAAAATTTCCTTTGGAATTTCCTTTCTCTCTGGCCACTTTGTTTGCAAAATGTCCACAACTTGTTTCAGTACAGGATCCGAAATGGTCTCCTTTGAAAGCTGTTCTGGTAAAATTGCAAGTGGTTGAGAAAGAATACTGCAAATCGCTGCTTCATCATCCATAGATTCATCACTCACAGGTGTTTGAATCGGCAGCCTTGATAGTGCATCAGCAACAACATTCTGAGTTGAACTTTTGTACACTACTCTGAAAGTATACCGCAATAATCGTGCGGACCATCTTGCTAAACGTAAAGGTTTGCAACCATTGCCTTCTGATGATTGTAGCAAAGTGACTAATGACTTATGATCAGTGATGAGCACAAATGGCTTGCCCATCAAATATCTATCCCATTTTTCACAAGCCCAAATGCATGCTAAGGCTTCAAGCTCTCCAATGCTGTATTTCCTCTCTGTAGTTGAAAGTGTCCTTGATGCAAATGCAACTGGTCGTATTGTACCATCTTCTTGACGCTGCGAAAGTTCAGCTCCTAGGCCAACAACAGAAGCATCTGTTGTTACAAAAGTCTCAGCTTTTGGGTTGAAAAATGCAAGGACTGGTGGCTTAATGATTTGTGATTTTACTTTTTGCAAGCATTCTTTCTGTTCCTCTCCCCAAACCCATGGTGTCTCTGCCCTAGTTAACTTCCTTACTGGCTCAATCAATTCTGAATACTTAGGAGGCAGGAACTTAGCATAGTGATTGAGTAACCCCAGTAGTGATCTTAACTCTGTGACATCTTTGGGTTCTCTTATCTCTTCAATTGCCTTGATATTGTCAGGTAACATTGAAATTCCTTTGCTAGATATCTTAACACCTAGCCATTCTAGCTCTTCAGCACAAAACACACATTTTTCTTTGTTCAACGTTAGTCCATTATCTGATAGTCGTGTAAAAACTTCCTTCAGTCGCTGCAAATGTTGCTCCTTTGTAGCACTTACAACTATGATGTCATCAAGAAACCACAATGCTCCTTCGCACCCAGCAAGAATAATATCCATCATTCTTTGAAAAGATCCAGGCATATCACTTAGGCCAAATGTCCCTCTACAATACCTGAAGTTTCCTAAGGGAGTAGTAAAAGCCATCAACTTCTTTGTATCCTCATGAAGGGGAAGCTGGTGGTACGCTGACTTTAAATCTAATTTTGTTACATAATTTGCATCTTTTACTGAAGCGAGCAGTGTTTCAATATTTGGCAGTGGATATCTCATTTGCACGATGTTTTGATTCACAGATCTCAAGTCCACACAAAGACGTATTTTGCCATTTTTACGCTTGGTCAGGACAATTGGACTAATCCAATCAGCAGTACCAATTTTCTCGATAATTCCTTCATCAAGTAGTGCATTGATTTCCTGATCAAGTTCCTCTTGAAGAGCAAATGGTATGGGTCTTGCCTTATGAGCTACTGGAACTGCTTCTGAGAGTAGCTCAGAACGATGCTGAAACTTAGTTGCACATCCTATTCCTTCAAACAGTTGATTAAACTCTTGTAACAATCCTTCCGTATCATCCATTTTAACAGTTTGGACTCCCTTTGATTCTATCTGTAACCCCAATGCTTTAAATATGTCTAATCCCAGCAAGGATGGCCCATTTGCTATGTAAAGATTGCAATCTATTGTTTTGTCATTATATGTAAGGGAAGTATTGAAGCAGCCCTTAACTTCTAGGTTTGAATGATCATAATTCACCAGGTTCACTGTTGCTGGTTGCAGTTTGAATTCAGAAAAATGTCTCTTGTAAAGCTTTTCATTCAATATTGAGACAGCTGCACCAGTGTCTATAACCATAAACAAAGGCTTTCCGTTGACAAGAACTTGGCAATTAAGATATGGCATTTTGTTGGGTTGATCCCCAACTTTCAAAATTTGGGGTGAAGAAAACTTATCCATATCCTCATTGTTGGCAGTTGTAGAAATTCTCCTTATTTGGCTAACAGACCTGCAAACTCTTTCAAAGTGCCCCTTTTTGTTGCATTTCCTGCATACTGCATTTAGAGCTGGACAGTTAGGGTTTTTTGCAAAGTGACCCCCCAGTCCACAGCAAAAACATTTCTGATTTACTTTACCCAAGCTATTTTTTGAACTAACAACTTGTATACTTTCTGTACAATCTGGAATTTCCACTTTAGATTCCGACAGTAACTTCGCTTCTTTCATCCCACTTTCAAGTTGTCTTGCAATTTCTATAGCTTTATCCAACGAATAAGTTTCCAATAACAATCTCTCCCGAATTCTTTGATGTGCTGTCTTTTCAATAAATTGATCACGAATCATTTCATTTTCCATTGATTTAAAGTTGCATGTCGACGCCAATTCACGTAGAGCGGCAACGTAATTGTCAACAGACTCCCCTGGGAATTGTTCTCTTTTTCGAAATTTAAATCTTTCAGCTACCACGTTGACCTTTGGCATAAACTGAATAGCAAGTAACTCCAGTATTTCTTCATATTTTGTCGCTGCAATTTTCTCCTCTGAATTTGATGCGTAAACCAATCTTTGGCCTTCTCTCCCCAAGCTGTACAGCAACAAAGATTTCTTCCGATCGGGAGAAAATTCCGAGGCTCCAGATGCAACCATAAACGTTTCAAACATCCGTATCCATCGACGCCATGGTATCGGTGGCTCACCAGGAGTAATAAGGAACGGGTCCGAAAACGTACTCGTCGCCATGTTAAGTATGTAAGCAGTAACTACTCATTTTGTAAACGCAACTATAATCACTTCATCATCGAAGGCCGACATGCCAGACACGCGCTTCATTCAACAACCACAACAACACTTGTTCGTTCCCAGTCCATACAACAACAACACATAACACTAAGAAGCTGTTTTATATGGCTTGAAAAAGAAACGTTGTTTTGTACAATCAATATACACTGGTTTTCAGGATTTTTGAATGAGAGTCTATGTTATATGATTAGCTTTCCTAACAATATAGTATTATTATATTTCCTGCAAAAAACAACTTTACAAAGAGCTCAAATGCAGTACATATTATCAATCACTCACTCATTCTTGCAATTGTGCACTTTCCACAGGAAATTCACAAGAAAATAATGCAGCTGAATTTCAGAGAGTGTTTCTCAAAGATTAAGTCTGTTGATAGCCAGAAGACTATAAATGGAGGAGTGGTTGTTCAGGTTAGTTTATATATCTTGTAGTATTGAAGTGTCTGCTCTCACTACATATACCAGGTGAGTCAAAGAAGAGTTAAAACGTTTGGTGGGATATGGCTTAAAAAGATTTGCTGATCGTATTCAAAATTAAAGTCTTGATCTATCAGTCAAAGGCTAACTCAGATGTGAAAATTTTGTTTGGCAAAAGCACTCATCTTTTAGACCCAGAAATGAGAAAAATGCTGGTAAGGGGTTTGTATGGAAACGAGAATTCCACATTCGATTCTGATCCATGATTTACTTGCCATTGAAATATAAATTCAATAAAACTGCCTTTAAAAAATAGGACTTAAAGGTCAATGGCAAGTAAATTATGGACCAGAATAGAACATGGAATTCTCATTCCTATACAAACCCCTTACCAGCGTAGGAATCAAATGTTTCCGCCAATTTTTGCTCAAATCAGACTCCGAATAAGCCCAAAATGCAACCAGGACAAAAAACCCCTTGAAATTTCTCGAATTTTTTGAAGAAATCTACTCCCCCCAGATGTTTGGGTATACCAATTTGGGTGCTGGTTAATATCTCCGAGTTTTGAGGAGTTTCAACGCTACAACTTTGTAAATATCATCAATTCTCATCCAGGTTGCAGGAGAGCTCTCAAACCGGGGCATGCCTATGAGAAAGTTTACACAGACATTTGTCTTGGAAGCAGAGGTGAGTGCAAGGAAATATAAACATGATAATCGACATAGGGCTCAAATCTTTAAAAAGGTTGGTGTAAAATTCTATTACAGTTTTCTTTTAACTAAATCACTTGGACAGAACTCGGGGCTTTTCGATGTAAATCTGCCATGCCATGGAAATTTATTGATATCTTGATTGGTTTCAAAATGGTGGCATTTATTAAATTTGAGGCTATGACGTCATCAAATTTCTAAATCCTAAACCAGAAAAGCTACAGATTTCTGCTTGCCACCATATTGTAGACCATCATAAACTATGCTTTTCTTGACGGTTATACCATTTTCCCTCCATTGGTTTAGGATTTATGATGATTTAAATTTTTGCATGAATTTTTTCAAAAATAACTTAACTCATTCACCCCCAGGAGGTATTTTGAAAGAGAGCTCTTTATCCTCGCGATTTCACAACTTTCACGTTGTGAAGGATTATGTCACCTTTCATCGCAAATTGCAAATTATTAGTAAAAGATATCAAAAAAATTTCTAAAAAGATCTTTTTGTGAAAAGAACAGGCATTAAAATGAGACCAAACATATTGCATTACAAAAAGAATCTTGTTTTTGCGAGATGTTTGAACGATCATGAGATAAAAATTTTATACAATTTTATCCTCGAGCTCTGGTTTTAGTTGATGATGGAAGCCAGTTTGAAAATATTTCTTTAGAATATTCAAAATATTTGAGAAGGTGAAGACCTTGAAAGTTACGATATTGAAAAATTGATTTCTTTCCATTAAAATGCAATTTTGAAAACAGAACAGATATCGGAAGACAACGGGCCATCATCTGCATGAGTTGGGCAGGTTTCCGTTGCTCAGAGTTGCTTGGAGGCGTATATTTAGATTCTTAGTTCATGGAACGTGGTTTTTGAAGGCATACTGATATGATAAGAAACTCATAACTAATCTTAATAACAGTCTTACCTCAGTTTAGAAGGAAAATAAAATATTTCAAGCCAAGTAATGAGATACAACATGGGTCACCACTAAGAACGGGCCTAAATTTTGTGTATGAAACGGCGCCGATTTTCTGCTTTCAAATCCCAACCTTCCGCTTCATCCTTCTCAAAAACACTTTCTTCAGGGGATAAAGCATTATTGACCTAAGTGTACAAATTGTAATTCCTATTAATATCTTCATTGGTATTTCCAAACACTTTTCTCCTCGGGAACTCTCTCAAAAACCCCTTCGAAAGAACGTCCATGACCATAAGCCAAACGTAAACAAATTGGGCAACAGTCAACAAAATCACCTGCTGACATTAAAACCACAATAACTCAAAATTTTAGTACGAACACCCTATTAACATTTGACACCATTGGAAAGCGGATCCTTTAAGCTATTCAGACATCACAATTGTTCTATTCATCTGTCAGATTTACCCAGGAGAATTACATCATCTTTCCAGAACAACATATGTCGTCAATGGGGAAACAACGCCTAGCGCTGTTGATGACAAATGTAGCTTATGGGGAAATAAAACCAGGAACCAATGACGAAAAATGTCGCTTATGGGGGTGAATGAGTTAATTGCGACCATTTTGAAAAAAATCAAGATATCAAAAAATTTCTACTGCAGATTTACAGGAAAGTACCATAAGCTCCTTTCAAGTCATTCAATTCAAAGAAAAAATATCATATGTTACACCCACCTTTTAAAGATTTGAAAGATCTGAGCCCTATGCTATGATAATCAGTTTTGCTGCAAAGCTTTGCAAACATGACTTCCTTTGTTGCTTTAAGATGCTAGAAAGCTTCAAAGTGCCATAGAAGATAGATTAAAGGCTGTCTTAAATTAGATGTCACATGAGATTTGCAATAATGCTAATTGGTGTTCCAAAACACCAGGTCTTATCAAATACATTCTGTGCCTACAAGCAAATTGTTGGGAAAAATAGGCCAGCAATCAAAGCACTCTGAGAACAGTAAAGGTGCCAGAAACTTATACCGGGTGTCCCAAAATGATGTATTATCATTTGATTGCTTACGTGTCCATAACCAATGAACCGATTTTCAAAAACTTTGTTTTATCTGATTGCAAAAGGCTAAAATGTATTTGGAATTGTTGGTTGTGTTCGTACGGCATTGTTTTCATTTCGAAAAGAAGATTGATAAACCTGTTCGAATTCAAGCCTTAGATGACATGAAAAAGAAACAGCCTACTTTCCCAGTCAGCATTTTAGATGTGATACTAAAGGCTGAACTCGTATTCATATTCTCTGAATTCAGTATTAACTCATAGACTCCCGCGGCAGGTGTCAGTAATCGTGCTTTGTATACCCACACCACGAATGAGCTGTTCAGCTCTGTATCCCCGGAAGGCGTCAGAAAAATTAAGAAAATATGACTTCTGTTTTTAATTACAATTTTTTTAGTATTTGAATCCTTTCTATCGAAAAATAAAGTATTATGAAATTTTTCAGAAAAGACTGAATTTTTTCTTCGAGCAATCGATTTATTAATATCATACCTAATCACAACCAAGAAGTTTGTTTGAATTAGTTTGTATGAAGCTTAGGCCGTTTATTTACAATGCAGACATTGGTTCAGTTGTTTGATATCCTTTCGTATTTAGATATACAAATAAATAAAATGCTTGAGAGTTGTCCATAAGTTGTTTGTTAAATGTTTTCAAAAAACAGTCCAGTTGTACAATTAGTAGCTTATGTGGAACTGCTGAAAACGGAGCTTACTCGGGATGCAAAGATCAATAATCAAGTTGCCAGCCAGTGTCTTCATCAACATCGTGAGGTAAGACCTCATCGCGTGGTGTTTTGGCTTCGGCCCTCGTCAATATTCCAACGTTCTTCTTGAAGACAAACTTCCCGTTTACCTTTCATAAATAATGTATTAAATTCCCAGTTCTTTTTTATTGCTTTTGCACATTAATAGGGCTAGTTTCTTCGGTATGTTGAGGAATGAAAACAGTCTCAAACTCCCGTCCACTCGCGACCTTCGTTGCTTAGGCCGTTCTTCCTCTGTTCTCATCCCTCGCTGCTTTCTATGTTCTCATCCCTCACTGCTTTCTAGGTTCACCAACAGATATATTGCTTTCATTTTCCTCTATTTATATCACAATTACACGCAACAGTCTTGAAGTAAAACCTTACAAACTTTCGTAATCACAACGAGACGTTTCTTTCGAAGCAACATCAAGAGTTTTCCATCGCATGAAATCTGTCGCAATATTTGGAGCGACATCGTTTTGAATGAAAATAACTCAAAAATTGTCATTGGCAACCCCCCAAACAAGAAGCATCATTGTAAAGCCAAGACAATAAGCTACAAAACCGATTGTAGTATGAACCAATCAGATCTACGGATTCAGAGCAATTGACCAATCAGGAGCGATGTGCCGCATGGAATCAGTGGGTATACAGGAGGGTGACTTGTCATGCGCCGGATGGAATCAATGGGGATACAAGACCTCACCACAAAGCGTGCCGGATGGCACCAATGGGAGTCTATGAGTTAACTGAATTTGTATTCTCTGAAGGACATACTGTATAAGTTCAGCCTTTAGTATCACATCTAAAATGTTGACTGGAAAAGTAGGCCTTTTCTTTTTCGTGCCGTTTCTTTTTCATGCCATCCAAGGCTTGAATTTTAGCAGGTTTACAGATCTTCTTTTCGACATGAAAACATCAGCGTAAAACAACTACCAACATCCTCAAATACAATTTAGCCTTTTGGCAGTCGGATGAAGTAAAGTTTTTGAAAATCGGTTCATTGGTTATGGACATATAAGCAATCAAATGATAATACAATATTTTGGGACACCCGGTATGTGAAGATATTTTGTGCCTACAAATAGAACTTGGACTTAAATTGATGAGGCCTGCTAAACACTTCAACTGTGTTTATTTCCAGTCATTTTTACATTACATCTCATTTGAGCCAGACGTTAGATTCAACAGAGATATGGTTCCAAGAAAAATATGTAAGATATCACACACTTTAGCAAACATTAGCATAGACATCATCCATTGTAGCGGCTTTATACAGTAGTAGAAGGTCATTACTAGAATGTTTGTCTTATAAAGTTTCTGATGATTGCATCTGTAAAGATATACATGTAAATTGCATGCTATGGACCCTGGCATCTTGGAACACAATTCTTGCTAGTTTGAAGCTTCTTTTACAAATTCCAGCAAATATGATATATGTACTTTTGCAAAATCTTATCATGAATGTTTTAACAGGAGGTAACTTTTGTATGTTTTCGTTATGTTGTAAATGCTTTTATTTATTGCATCTTAATTCCTTTACACATGATCTGTCTACTGTTTTGATCTGCAGGCACCACAACGCTATTATGTGTTCAATGACATTTTCCGTTATCAAGATGATGAGATTGAATATGAAGAACAAACTGATGAAACAGCCCCTGAATATTGTAAGTACTTCTCTAATGTTAGATTGCATAGTGTACAGTAGGTATTAAAGACTTCAAGGAAATGCTACAATATTTTACACCAACGGCTTTCCAAAAGGTTGTCCAAATGTTGAAGTGACAGTGGTGCAAATGATGATAGTGTTTTGAGGGATTCATTCTTCCACTTTCAACAGCTTATCTTCAAGGAAAATGTTCTTTCATCTTATCAATAAATAACCAATAAGAGCATTGGACCTAGTCATGACCCAGTAGAGAGTAAAAGGCAGAGAGAAGGAGAGGAAAGGAAACCTATATGCCCGAAATGTAAACAAATGAAAGGAGAAGTGATGTGAAAGGGGATGGATTGGTAAAAAGGCAGGGTTGAGAATTCTGCAAAGAGCTGAGTGCAGAATGTGCAAACTTAGCAATGAACAAGGAAGAGAGAATTGTGTCATGACTGTTGGTCTTTGGCAAAGCTGTGACTGATTGCTGGATTTGTCTGTTGCTCTCAGAGTCTGAAAATACTGCAGAACCATTCAAATGCAAACAAGTCAAAGAGTTGGCTTTTACTTGTTGGGGAGATGAGATCGGGTTTGTTCGCGGAAATTAAATGTCCCCCCGTGCATACAGTAGATACGCATGCGTATTAGCAATTTTAACATCGATACGTTGCAGCCCCCGTCTATTATCCACAACAAACCATTACGACTGCTGAATTCTTTTGCTGTAACGGCAGGTTGGCGAAGTGGTATCCTCGAGCTCCTCACACGCCGGCAACCCGAGTTGGAATCCTTATGGGAGTAACTTTTTATTTAATAATTTTTTTCTTCACGTCCCTGCTTGTTCTGCTAGTGCAATCTGATATGAACATCATATTTTGAGCAAGCAACGGGCTTTAAACCAAAACCAACCCCACGTTTAGGCTAATTGGATAAGAGCAAAGATGCATCGCACCACTTGGACCGACGGGTATTTGTCTCACGACACAAGCACTCTACAGCATACTGTGTCGAGCTGTGCGCTGTTGTTTCCCTGCTTACCCATGATAACAAAGAGTGAAGATTGCTGTGAAGTGTCGGAGTGTCCTAATTTTGCGGGAAACTCTCCGTAATTTTTATTTTCTTTGTTATTCCTTGTTAGAACTCTAGTAGCAATTCAAAACCTAACTGTAATACGCATGCGCATCTACCGCAAGAATCAGATAGCTCTGTGAACAAACCACTTACGCTTTTGTTCTACATTTTTAGAATCGAGACCTCGTCTCCCCAACAATTACATAGTCTTTTTGCCATAGGTCACAAGGACCAAATTTATCTTCTCTGAGCACTCCATCCACTGTTTATCCCTTGGTCCTAAAATTACTGCTCATTCGCTTGTTTTTAATTGGAGCATACCTAAAATTTAAAAGAAAGAGGCATCCAAATTTAAAGTAGATTTGGCTTCAAGAGAATGGAATATATAGCATGTGCAGTTCTTGAAGTTTCACAAGATTTGTTGTACAAGATTTATTGAAATGACTGAGACGCTTCATCGGAACACATTTCAACCCTTTTCTTTGCTTCAAGTAAACAGCAAGGAGGCTGATGAAAATAACGCAGTTGAGTTTACTTTGTGTAAATTCAGTTCACCACTAAAAATTTCTTTTCTTTATTGGTTATGCGTGTTTCAATTTTTCGCAATCAGCGTTTGATCAACTAGCAATGATAGTTGTAAGAAATTAAGGAAACCCATTAGTATGGCATGCTCTCAACCCTCGATATGATCAAATTTTGAATATTGAGATAAACTGCATGCTAAATAATCACATGGTTTTACTAACAGCAGATCCTTTGTTTGATAATTGATTGGGATTTGATAGTAGAGCCTGTTACAATTACAGTACACATTGTTTTGCAAACTGTGTTACTAAAAGCCTTTGTTTAGAGGAATTGCCCTGTTAATTAAGACTGTTCTTAATTTAATACCCCACTTTGACAAACGGCTGCCATTATGGAAATTTTTAATATTTTACCTCAGAAAATTCTTGCTTCAGATCTGGATTCTACTTTTGTCTAGCTGCATCGTCCCTGGTCCTTCTTATATTGATTGTATGGTGATATAAAGTTTTTAATTATTAAAGGGATTTACTGCAAATATAAAAATCCATCATAAAATGTAGATCTTTATATCACTGTAAAATTGATATACAATAACAATGGCTAAGAACACAAAACTTTGCAGAGACAGTAAAATCCTGCGTGAAAGAACCTGTAATTTTCTGTAACAGGCTGAAATAGCTCCTATACATTTATATAGTGGTGGTTCTTATGTTGAAGGTGCTGAATTGGCTAAAAATTAACGTGGAGGTTTTTAATCCGCAGTTTCTTTAATGCGTGTTTTTACTGTTGATTATACATTTTGAGTGCTGATCCCAATCTGGAATTGAAAAACTTTGATGAAATTTAGAAAAATTTCCATAGTGGCCACTGCTCGTCAAAGTGGTGTATCGTTCTTGTTTGTATTCCCTCTCAAAATACTCCTGCACGTTCTCATTCAAGTAATATGAGCTGGAAGGCTGGAATGAAATTGTTCCTTTTTAGAGTTGACCCATTTGCGAACAAGAGTAGAGCTGAACATTTGCGAACGAATTCGTTTGATGTTACATTGGAAACAGATGGCTAATTAAACAAGAATTCCCAAAATACGCAAACAAATTTTGCAGTCTTCCGCATATAGCTTGTCTGATCCAACAGAAGATCTGTGAATTTTACATGCCTTGCTAAAAGACTTTGAGCACAGCAGCAGTTATTTGCTCTCCTGGAAGTGTTCAGGCAAGCTATTTACAAATGAATGCACGGAAAAGCAATTAATGAATACATTTCAAAGAGCGCAATTTGAACATTGCAGGACAGCAATATGTAGCCCCCCTCCAGCATTCGAGGGGAGCAAGACCTATCACTCTCCAGCATAGGGCTCAAATCTTTAAAAAGGTGGGTGTAAAATTCTATTCCATTTTTCTTGGAATTAAATGGCTTGAAAGGAACTTGTAGTACTTTGCTGTAAATCTGCCGTGGAAATTTTTAGTATCTTGATTTTTTTTCAAAATGGCGGCAATTTAATGATTTTTGGTAAAATTGATGGAAAATTTGGAAAACATTTAAATCATCGAAAATCCTAAACCAATGGAGGAAAAATCATATAATTTTCATGAAAACCATAGTTTATGAAGGCCTACAATATGGTGTAAAGCTGAAGTCAGTATCTTTTCTAGTTTAGGATTTAGAGATTTGATGACGTCATAGCCTCCAAGTTATCAAATGCCAACATTTTGAAACTAATCAAGATATCAATGAATTTCCACGGCATATTTACAGTAAAAAGTGCGAAGCTCCTTCCAAGCCATTTGATTTAAAGGAAGCCGTAATAGAATTTTACACCGACCTTTTCAAAGATTTGAGCCCTACTGTATGTTTCACTCTCCTCAAACAGTCAGGTTTGCTTCTTCAATCCTATTGAAATTTCGTTCTATCTTTATTTGATGGCATTTTATTTCAAAGCTTCAGCAGATGAAGAAGTGACACCAGATGAGCCTGCAACAACCGAGTATGAACCACCAACGATTTCACCAGAGGTAGAAGCACCTGAGAATGCTATATTGGTTCAAGAGCCTGTGGATCTGTACCAGTCTGAGCAGGTCATCAGTAAAAGGTAATTTGAAGGATTTTTTGTTTTGTCAGGTAAAGTACGAGATCTGTTTGTATGATTTTTGGTATTGTTATTGCACAACTTTAGGTAACATGCCATAATTCCAAAGCAAACATTTTTTGTATCATAATCATTTTTAGGATTCTATCAATGCTCACTCCATTTGCGAATCTAGGGACTGTGCTAAAGTAGGTTTATTTACGAATGATAAAATATAACCTATTCTAAGAATTTGTGTTTCAAGCAGTGATTTCAATCTTGTTGTGTCCTTCTTATTCCTTATTTCTAAGGTTAAATCATTCCACTAAGTGGGTCCTGCATATCTAAAAGAACAAGTACCCAGATAGAGTCTTACATTTGCACCAACAAACATCTAGCAGCAATGCCCTACTTTACTTCGGTGTCCTGCTTGATATGTGCCATCTAATCATCTCTTGCTAATAGGTTGGCGCCTCTCCTGTTAAACGATTGAAAGTCAGTAAAATAATTTTGTACATGATTCGATACTTCACAGGCAACCAATGTAATTCTATCATAACTGGCGTAATATGTTCAAATTTAGGAACCAGCATAACTACACGTGCAGCTGCATTGTGTATTCATTGCAATTTATCTAAAAGGTAATGAGGCATGCCATAAAATAGAGAGTTGCAATAATCTAAATTGCTTGTAATTAATGCATGCACAAGTGTTTGAGTAGCTTCCGGCGTGAGAAACTTGCGAATTCTAGGAAACCTATATATCTGGTAAAAAGACCTGGAACATACTGATGCAACATATTTATCCATCTTTAGATGATTATCTTGAAACCCGTTTTTCCATCTTAAGTTCCCTTACAGCCATTTACTTTAGGGTTAGGGTTAGGGTTGATGTGTTTAGGGATAATTTACACAATTCAATTTCTATGCTTCATACAGCTGCATGCTGCTAGAACTCGATATGATCATAAATGAATATTGAGCGTATACTGCATGCCATATTATTACCAGGTTTTCGCTAACACTAGCAGAGCCTTTATGGTTCAGTGACTAGGGTTTGATAGTAGGACTTGGTACATATTTATAATCATTTTTGCAAGTTGAGCAATGCAAAGAGCTAATGGAACATATTGGACTCTATCTCAAATTAGATGTCAGATGAGATCCGTGATGATCCCAAAATACACATGCAAGACACTTTCACTGCTTTTATTCACAGACTTTGCCACCTGACATCTAATTTGAGACAGATTCTAGTAATAAACTTCATTGGTAACACAAAGATCAAAGTAGGGTTGTCAACGTGTCAGTTGGCTTGACTGATTAGACGTGGATGGCTCTCCCTTTCTTTATCCAGTATGCCAGAAAATGTTTTTCATTCACTGGTGCAAAAGAGTACAACATGCTCCCATTGGCAGCCCGTGAAATGCCAACAACTGATTTTACTTCCTTTTTTAAGGAAACAGTTTAGTTGAAATGCATTGACACTTTTATTGAAAAAATTATGAGTACATTTTTATATATTGCTTACTGTAGGTTAGGTTATGCATGGTTACTTTCTTTAATTTTTACTAGACACACATTGATAACAGCTTTTTGTAAGTTTAGTTGAAGTGTTTTTATCCAGTTTAAATGTTCGTAATTGTTATTATTATTATTATCTGATGATTATTGTTTATTCATAGTCTGACCAATGGAAACCATCATTTAGAGGAAGAGGAACCTGTAGATGAACCAAATGAACAATACAACACAGAAGTGAAAGATGCTGGCCCACAACCAGAACCAGAGGTAAAATCTATATCATTATTTTGAATTTTCGTTTGAGAGGGGCTTGCGCAAGTTTTTATATTTATTTCAGCTACTGTAGGTACCCCCTAATAAGAAACACCGTCTGCCATTTTAGCTTATTGTTTAAAAGCGATAAACATTATTTTGCTTACTGTCTTTTACAAAAATTGAGTATGTAAGTTTCTTATATGAATGTTTCATATAGAGGGTACCTACTGTATAAGTTTAGACAGAATTTTGTGAAATCAATGAGGAATAAATTTAACTATTGTAAAAGAAAAGATATTGAAAGTGCCAGAGGTCTCAAGAAATACAATGAAAGAATGATAATTAATTTGATCATTAGCATAGTCACACTAAAGATATCTCAGGATCCAGTGGTGGACACTTGGGGGAAGGGGTGCAAACGCTAGAATGTGTTTGAAAGCAATAGAAATAAACAATGCTTTTTAACTGAAACATTAGCTCCGCCCACCCCTCCCCCCAATATTTGGCAAAGTGTCCGCCACTGTCAGGATCAGTAACGTACCCAAATGTTTGAAAGTTATTCAGACAGTTGTTTTTGTTGGTATCAAAGGGAACAGAACGTTTAAGTTCCACGTTATGATTTTGGTAGAACATTCTTGAAAGCGTCAAAACGTTGAATGACTTGTTTCACAGAAATCCAAGCAAAAGGAGACCGCATGCTGCTAGAACTCGATATGATCATAAATGAATATTGAGCGTATACTGCATGCTATATTATTACCAGGTTTTCGCTAACACTAGCAGAGCTTTTATAGCTCGGTGACTAGGGTTTGATAGTAGGGCCTGGTACACATGTCTGCTATTTTTTGCAAGATGAGCAATTTTTTTATATATAGCAGAGATAGCAGAAGGCTCCGGTCTCGAAGCCAGGTCTCACCTCAGTTTTTCCATTTTCTCCATTCATCAGAAAGTTTGGTACAAAAGTTATGGTTTAAAATTCTAGTGTCAAAATATCGAAAGCCTTTTGAACTATGTAAACATATATATTCCTTCGAAAATTTTACATGACACATTTCTAATTGCATTAACTACTTTACAGTACTACGACAAAGATACCAAGAGGAGCAAAATACTATGACAACCCTGAGGTCATTTAAATAATAAACATTGAAAATACATTATATAAACTACAGGGTGTCCTAAAAAATGGTGCCCCATTTGCCTGAAGGTTGCAACAAAACGGCAAAAGATTCTCACCAAACTTTAATAGAATGTTGCTCTTCAGATCTTCAAATAATGTTTGTTGGCATCCCCGTAAAAATCCGTTGAAAGAAGATGAAGCTCAGGAGACCAAATTTGCCTGATGAACGAAACCAGCAGTCGGCCATTTTGTCTTACTATTTTGCAGTGACAAATGGCTTCATGTGATGTAAATAATAGTTTCTGTGAGGTAAGAAATAGTTGAAAACTTTCTGATGATTATCAGAATCTTCACGAGAGCTATGACATTGGAGGCTGCTGTTTCTTTTCATCCATGGAGCCATTTATCGCTGCAAAATAGTAAGACAAAATGGCCGACCGCCGATTTCAGTCATCAGGCAAATTTGGTCTCCCAAACGTCATAGCTCCATCATTTTTCAACGGATTTTTACGGGGATGGTAGCAAACTTTGACTGAAAATCTGAAGAGCAACATCATGCAAATTTTTGGCACAAATCTTTTACCATTTTGTTGCCATCTTCAGGCAAACGGGGCACAATTTTTGGGACACTCTATAGATATAACTATTATAAAAACAAAAACTAAACAAGAAGAAAGGTTGCAAAGAAAATGTACTTAGTGGTTGCATGGCTTGTAACAAAGTTTGCAATGGGCTTAATCAAGCCGACCAGTTTCATTTGTTGCATTTGTTGATTTTTTTTCAAATGTTTTGTTTCTTAGTAATTTTGAAAGATCTGATATGAGACTAGGTCTATGATATTATCTTACTTTATAAGGAGCCAGTTGAAGAAGTTGCGACACCAAGTGCATATGAAGACACAACGAGTGAGGAAGAGAAGCAAGAAGAAGTACCTATTGAGCCAGAACAAGAAGAGATCCCTGCTGAGGAGCCTGTAGAACCAGAGGGACCTCCAAAACCAGGTATATTTATAAATGCTGCAGTACCCTTCATTTAAAACACACCTTTAAACAACGAATGATTCAAAGGTTTGAACAGCTTTTTAGAAGTGGGTAAAGATACAGTATTACCCCGCCACTAAGAAACTCATTTTGTAAAACCAGGCTGTTTGGTTTCTTATAAATGTCATATAAATGTTATATCAAACCAAATGTTGGACAATGACCATAGTGCCATCTGGCAAGCTGCAGTTTCTTATAAGTCAGTTTCTTAGTGGCGGGGTAATACTTTATTATCAAAAACCGGAAGCAAAGATATTATAGGAATGTATATGCTGCAACTTCTCATTTTATAGGCTTTCTGATTAACGTTGTTGCATTATAATAGGATTTGTAACCCTGTAAGTAAGAGCCTTGGCCAGACCAAGCACAAAAAGAGAATTTGCTGTTAAAGTTCTAATAGGGGGATCCCACTCCTCAGTATGGTGCTAGATTTTTGGCATAAATTCTCTTCGAGTGTGTATGGTTGCTGCTAATTCTAAAGACATCAAGCATGGTAGGTTTGAAGGCCTTCTGAGCTTTCTGCTCCAAAGATAGATGGTTTTCAGGTCTCAGGAGAGATTCTCATTTTACCATCCTAAATCCAACACCCACTAGCGTTTTTTTAGTTTGTTGTGTTGACTGGGAAGCATATCTCTGTCTCTTCGAATTCTAATAGTTTCATAATATGGTATGTTTTGAATTACCAATTAAACACATCCATTGTAATTATTTGTAGATTCGTACAGCTACCATTATTCTTTGGGGAGTGGAGCATACAGTAAAAACCCTCGTATAAGAACCTACAATTTTGCAAGTCAGCCTAACTAGGTTCTTATATTTTGGGTATTTAGTGGGAAATGAGGCTGTTCAGGATCTTAAATTGGTTCTTATTTTATTCAGGGCTTTCAGGAATTTCTTTCTTCAGATTCAAACTTCAGGCCCATTATTTACTGTCAGTTCACATCAGTTGAGTTTATGAGATATATTCCCCAAAAAGAAATTTGTGGGAAGAATCAGAAATGTTCATATAATCCAGAGAAAATCTTTCAAAAACTTTTCATCAGGTAATGTAAGCAATCTTCATTCTTCCACAAACTTCTGTTGTGAATAAGACCCTATGCTCTCTAAAAATGAGAACCTATTTCAAATTCCAGGCTGAATGGGTTCTTATGTGATTGGGGTTTAATTGCAAAATTTCAGCCTGTGGGTTCTTAATTCACTAGGTTCTTATACGCGGGCTTTTACTGTAGTTGATTCTTGCCTCTAACGTTCACAGCTACCTTCATGTCCTCTTATTGTTCTAACTTTTCAGTGACTTGGGCAGCTTTCGTTAAAAAGAATACACCAGCAACATCTTCTCCGCCAAGTGCCCCAGCTGCTGCAAGACCGGCTGTTGTAAAGGCTCAGGTATGTGCGGGATGGTCAAACATTCTCGTCGTTTTAAAATCGGAAATTGTTGGGGATACGAATCATCAAAGTAACGGTTATTCCCCAAAAAGGAAACCTGTGGTCATGCGCAGAAGGCATGTTTGTTTGTGAAAAGAATGTGGGTGGAGAATCGAACCACAATCCAAACAAGGATTAGCAAAGAAACAAAGAAATTCTCGTGCATGGGAATAAGTTCCCCTGCCGTTGATTTGCTTTGAACTTTACCAGAATATCAAAGGGCTTAGCAAAAAGGCTCAGTCCTCGGTATCCTCAACAAGAAATGTTGTATCAGGAAATGTGAGCCTGATATGCTGTTTTCTTCTGATCTGTCAGTGCTACATTGTTGTTCATGAACAACATGCTTTTTAGAAGGACGAGCATAACAAATTGATTTAAAGGGAAGTTCCTTTCCTGATATCAAAAATCTCAAATTAAGAGCCTATGGAAGTTAATTTAAAAAAAGTAAAATAAGTAAATTTTGCAAAAAATTAGACGATTTTTGTTTTCTATTTTTGCTATGTATATACAAATAAACATGAGGTTAATTTCTCACTACTTTAAGATTCGCTCGGTTGACACATCACATGACGTTAATAATTCATGTTTGAGAAGGAGATTTGGGGGCCATTCAAAACAATTATTTCACATCATGATTTTGAGATTAAGTGATTTATTTTTGCAGGCTTGAAAGCTGATATAACCTTTGACAACTTTTTGAGGATATACCGGGCCGGGTGAGTCAAAAAATGAATCCCCGTCTGGAAGGTCACTGCTCCCTGGATATCAAAGCAATAACATTCAAAACTGTCTTGTTTTATTGCCAATATGTTCAATTTGGTTCAGTAATTTACCCAGCTTTAATCGGCCATTCCTTCCCGTGGGTATGGCAGATTTTCTGAAGAAAGCCCCTTCCAAAAACCTGCAAAAACGAATGAAAACAGTGAGCAATTTTTCCTTGGTTATCCTTCCTCAAAATGATGACACTCAAATGTATTAATATATTTTGTCCTCTTGGGAAAATGGAATCCCCCTGAATGGGTTATTGATACCAGGGAGAAGACTTTTTCATTCTCCGAAGAGGATAGCACGTTCTAATGCGTGCAGAAGTCATTGTAAGGCGTGCGTAAGGCAGGAATGTTGGGGAAATCTGTTCATGATTTTGGGCACGTTTTGAAGGTTTCTTGAAGAGGCCTTCTCAAGAAAATTCCTCCTAATTTCAGAACGGAGGAGTGGCCGATTTTCAGTCTGGTAAATTTTAAAATGGATTTGAGCATGTCTACTATTAAACTATATATTTGCCGATACCATCCTCTTGATATCCAGGGAGCCATGACCTTTCAATCGGGGATTCTTTTTATTGACTCACCCTGTATAAACAAATGACGACAACTAAAACGTTGCATGGCTTTCACAATAGATCTTTCGCTATTTTATTCATTTGTGCCTGACTGACGATCGTCCCCTATGCATTATAACGTGTGAGAATATGCAAACAATTCACTCATCTTCTTGCAAATTTTTCTTTGACATTCTATCTAGATTTTACCAAGAAGCAAGATGACAGCGTGTTTTCAACGCTTTTGTAGCGTTTTGTCGACTTGACTGTGTAATAAAGTGACTTGCTACCAAAACTAGAGCCCAGACTCTTGTACTTTGTATTTGATTATCGCTGCGAGTATATTATTGATTCTCGTTTGTTATGGTTCCGAAGGCACATGGCCTAAGCATACGCGTTCTTTATCACTGTAGTCCTTCTCGTACGAAGCAGTTTACTAGCAGTTTACAGACTGATGTACCTTTTATTGAAACAATTCATGCATCTTCTTGCAAATTTTTCTTTGACATTCTATCTAGATTTTACCAAGAAGCAAGATGACAGCGTGTTTTCAACGCTTTTGTGGCGTTTTGTCGACTGTACTGATGTACCTTTTGTAGCTTGCTTGCATGCTGCTAGAACTCGATATGATCATAAATGAATATTGAGCGTATACTGCATGCTATATTATTACCAGGCTTTCGCTAACACTAGTAGAGCTTTCAATGCTCTGTGACTAGGGTTTGATAGTAGGCCCTGGTACAATCACTCTCACAAAGAGGAAACTGATACTTTTATTTAAAGAAACGAAGAATTTGTTTTTAATTCGTTCATTTTTCATTTAATTTATTCTTTCCTCAAAAGTTTATCAAAATGATCTAAAGTTGTACAAGTTGTCAGTGTGCATTGGTTAAGATTAGACAAGTATGTGTGCCAAAAGTTCCTAGCCAAGTCTCTATGAACATGTTTTTTTTTTTTTTTTTTTTTTTTTTTATATATTCAATATAAAAATTTACAACAAAATTACCTAAACACTACCTACAATCTACTATACCACACTACAAGAACGGGGACCAGGAGGAGCAAAATATCATGTCTACCCCCTGGAATTAATATAAACTAAAATACAACTAATACAAAACTACTACACATACGCTACAACTAATACAGATAGAAATTCTAATTATAAAAACATTTTACAAATAAATATTTGAGCCGGTTTCACATTAGATGTCAGGCCAAAATATAATAGTGAACAATCGGTACGCCGGCCGAGGAAACAACAACGACAACAACTGTCCCCGTCACTGCTCCCCACCCAAGGTCCCCATCGCTCGAGACACCGCTATCGTGTCTGGATTTCTAATATAAGCCTAACATCCAATGTGAAACAGGCTTGCAAAGGAATATATGGACAGGACTCTACGACAAGAAACTTTACGAAAATGGACTTAGTGGTTTGGTGACGTTTAACTAGATTTACGGTGATCTCAACTGAAGCGACCAGTTGCGTGGATGAAATGTAGAGTCAACTCGAGTATATTTCTGTTGAGGTCCTTTGGAAGGTCTTTATCGCCATATAGTAAAAGTTGCGTCAAAACCTCATTTGAAAGATCGATATGTCCAAATGGTCGCAGCAAATCAAACACTCTAGCGAGAAGATTTCGACGTTCAACCTCAAAGGAGGGGCAGAGCAACAAAAAGTGTTCCGTAGTCTCGATACCATCGTTTGTAGGACACATTGGATTTATGGAATCCCTAAAATTGTGCTTGAATTTGTGAGAGCATAACTTACTAAGACCCACTCTTATAAACATGTTAATACCGAACTTGCGACTACAGTAAGAACCCGCTAAATAGAAACCTGTTTTTTCAAAACAGCCTGTTTGGTTTCTTTTTAAAAGGTCATTAATCTGGAAACAGGCTGAAAGGTTTCTTATCACATGGTTAAGAAACCTTCAGTGATTTCAACTCAAATATTTAAACAAACCCAGAGCAAACTCTATCGAACGGTATGTTCTTGTTACCTCTAAAATTACTCAACCACATCATACATACCAAGTATACAGATAGAGATGCTTTTGGATAAAATCTCTAAAAATTGTTTGGCACCTGATTTTAACAAAGATCATTAGATATGACTTTATTTGGGTTCTTCCTATAAGAAACATTCCTAAAATCAGGCTGAGAAATTTCTTATATGAAGGCACCATTTCTCGAAAAAATCAGCCTGAGGTTTCTTATAAAGTGGTTTCTATTTTGCGGGTTCTTACTGTATAAGGAACTGACCATAACGTTGGTGTACCCGAATTTTCATTGATGTAGATTTTCACCGACAATGGTTTGCTTTGATACTGTCACGCACTGTTTTTACAACTGTCTTGTCATGTTTCTTTGATGATAAAATTAACTGTTTATTCAGAACTATTGTATTTAATAACCAACTTATACATTGTTATGAATCCTGATCTATCTTAGACGACCCCTCCATCGGCACCCATGCAACAAAGACCTCCAAGGCGACGTGAAGAAACCCCTCGAAGGGAGAACCGAGATGAAGGAAGAAGAAAATTCAGTGGAGCTCCTCCAGACAATCATCAGATCTTCATTGGAAATCTGCCAACTGGTATTTCAGAAGCTGATGTAAGAGGAATTTTCAAAGGTAAGAAGGAATGTTGATAGAAAGAGGTCAGGTCTAGAAGGATGTGACACTCTTATTAGTTTAGAGATACTTTTGAAAAATGATTTTTGCGATGATGAGAATGATTTTTAAAGTTTTTCTTATTTAATTCTGTAACATTTCAGTTGAAAATTCCGTATTTTTCGGTGGAATCTTACAAATTCTAGTGGGACAAATCAATTATTTGAAATTTTTCATTGTTCGACAACCGACAACCCCTGGCATATCATTGTTCGTTTTCTTTAAAGAAGAGGAAGTATGAAACGCAAGACAAATTTTAGACATTTTTATGTAACCAGCTTTACTATCCCCTTTTAAGCCCAGTAGTTTGTCCATTTGAAGGTGCTGTAAACAAAACTGACTTCACTGAACGAGCGTTTGCATCTTGATTTTCTTCTTCATGCTCCATCCTTTGTTTCCCGAGGGTTGGATGATATGATTTTCCATCTTTGTCGATCGTGAGCCATCTTGATTTACCCAGATTCATGTATTGACATCGTCATCTGAAGGCTGGTTATATTTATTCCAATCTGTAACATGGGATAGCTGAAAGAAAACTGGTCTAAACTGCTCACTACCAAAGGTACTAGAATTGAAAGTCAGCCTTTCGACTGCTCAGTGCGAATGCAGTAACTTTCGAGTCATTCTGTTCAGTTTCGTGAGATGTTTTCTACGTCGTTATTACCCGACTGACGTTGCAAAAACGAGGCAATACAAGAATCCTGTCAATTCTATTAGTTAATTGCACATTTCCTGCGGTGTTCCCGCAGCTTTGCCTTTTATAATACGATACAAGGACGCATTTTTGTCACCACAGCAACTGATTTAGGCCTATGAAATTTACAATTAACTTAGGCGACATAACAGTAATAAGATGCGTTTAACCAAATGATATAAGTCAAAATTAGAAGCTATCAGGTAATAAAACTCATATTAACCGGTTTTTTAGTTGTACAGAAAAATACAGAGCCCTCGGTTTTATTGCACAAACCTCATAAGCTTGGTCTGTACTTTTAAGGCCTCGGGCTTTATATTTTCATGCACAACACAAAACCGGTTAGTATGTGCATAATGACGTGCATGCTGCTAGAACTCGATATGATCTCAAATGAATATTGAGCGTATAATGCATGCTAGATTATTTACAGGATTTCGCTAACACTAGCAGAGTTCTTTAATGACTCAGTGACTAGGGTTTGATAGTAGACCCTGTAACAATTTAAGCTAACTGTGAAAGCTTTATGATCTCTGATCAAAGGTTAGCTACTCCTTCCTATGTAGGCCATGGCTCTCGAATAATCTCCTTTCTTCATCAATTCCAACAAGCTATCAACAAGCTCTATCTCCTTTTCATTGAATCTGTTTTCCTCATTTTTGGACTCCGTTGATAGGACCTTGAGCGAGCCCCATCGCCAAGTTGTAAACAAATCTGTAAACACCATTGCTTTAAGGGGCTCCGTCTCCAAATTTCGGTCGAAACGGTGATTTTGGAGTTTTTTGATGGGCAATATCACACAGACGTGTACCTGTTTTTTCGAAAGTGAAAGCTTCATTTTGAAGCTTCATTCATTCATCTTCGTAAATCTGTACTTTGAAAGCTTCATTCATCTTTGTACTTCACAGAGGAAAAATCCAAACATTTATATCTCTTACGATTGCTTGGATAAAAGTGGATTTTCAACGAGCATTTTTTGGTGGCTTGAGTGAAGCCACCAAACAAACTGCAGAAAACAATGGAGAACAATGGCCACGTGCTGTGTTATCAGATTTATTTATAGTTTGGCGATGGAGCCCCTTTTAGGCGCCTGTCAAATGTTTTCTTTACTTGTTGCTTCACCTAAGCCACCAATCTGTGACCGTCAAAAATCCACCATATCTGAGCAATGGTAAGAGATGTGAATGTTTTAGTTTGTTCCTCTGCAAGAAGTTAACTCTTTCATTTTATAAAAAATGAAAGGCATTGTGATATTGAAAATTTATAAAATCACCTTTTCGAAGAGGAGCACTTCTAGTACGGAGAAATATTTGAAAGTCTTTTGCTAGCTAACTTTTAGAGTTTGGCAATTTGAGTTACAAGTCGAGATATCTGAACGCTAAATGATGCAACCATAGCGTTGCCTTTACTTGTCTGTGCTAATCATAAATATGTTAAGTGCAATTTATATGCAGCAGATCCTTAGAAGAGCAGATTTTTAAACATTTTCTATCAATTTTATTTTAGAGTTTGGAAATATTGTTGAAGTGCGGTTGAATCTAAAGGTTTGTACAAATAAAACATAATTTATTTTGAGATTATGATTTGTTCTTTTTTTCTTCAGTGCTTACCAACATAACTCATGCTAAGCTGCTATTGCTGATTTTAGTTAACCGTTGCCCACAAGATCCGTTAAAATTTGTCCTGAAATCTACAATAAAGGTTCTTATGTGTAGATCTTTCAAATAACCTGTGGCAAATAAACAACATCATGTATTCTAAGAAAAACGATTTGCGTACATAGGTGCTCAGCAGTTGTAGACTGCAACTGTAAATAGAAAAAACGTAATCCAGCTTCATTGGAGATTGTTGAGGAAATGATAACATTTGAATCAATTTGACGCATACCATCTGAAGGCACAATCTAGCTTCTTTCCAATGATATCCAGGTTGGGCGTATTAATTGAATTAGACATCACTTCACTGACGTTTTTGTAAGTATGGCCTATTTCAGAGGCCGGAAAGTGATAGGACATTCACATGGACGAAAATCTATCTCCGTGAGAGCTTATTTTATCATTCTTAATGAATGTATGATATGGAAATAAATTTTGTCACTTTGCTACCTTAATGCATCATCTCAAGTGCTTCTACGTCTGAGAGGTTTCGACAAAATCTGTTTCGTGTTGATTTTGCTCGTGCAGCATGGTGCATTTGAAACCGGCCACATGTGCTATAATACCAATGAAATGATAAATGATTCCATTTTTATATCCAAGTTGCATATCATTAGAAAGAAGAACGGTTTTACTATTAGATGGTATACATCACATCTACTCAAATCTCATCATTTTTTAAAGATTTTCAGTTAAAGTCGGATTACGGTTCTTCTGAAATACCCTGTAGAACTTATTGAAACACGGGATGCAAGCGGACTCACTGCCACGCTTTCTGCTCAATATAATGACCAAGTGGGTGAGTCGGTTACATTGAACAAAGAGACGATACATGACTTCAATGTTCATTTTATGTTTTCAATATTTTAAGTTGTTTCTGTAGCCACTTACCCATCCCTTCATAAGCCACCCGATTTGGTCCCATAGTTAAAGTAGTTTCTTTTCCTTTATTATCTTTATTTAATGGCCTCGGGGTAGACACAGCCTTTTGCTCCCTGGGGTTGATCGTCCTAGTAGTATTGTAGCGTAATTTTGTAAGTAATGTAGTTTGTAATCTGTATTGTAAATTTTATTTGGAATATATTATATATAAAAAAAGTTGTTTCTGGTAATTATCACTGCTTTTCTTTTCTTCTAGAACTTTGGCTTCGTGGCGTTCGATTCTCCAGAGCCAGCTGAGAAAGTTCTCAAAAAAGAAAAAGTGAGTGCTTCCTATCTGCAGACTTGATTTTAATTTTATATGCCGAAACTTGGGCTGTTGATGTCTCAGTACATAACATAATAATAGGGGTGTATCTATGAGATCATTACACAAACAGACTTGATTAATGCAATTATATTAATAGAAATTGATAATCGAGCCCCAGCCGCAGCCCCAGCGAAATATAACAAGATGATAGTTTGTTTAACTTACCTACGTTATTTCCTGCCGCATCAGATTTCTGTTCGTGTTCAGTACGTGATACCTTCATTTCCTGTGCACGTTGATTTTATACAGAAATGGCATTTTGACGTACCTCGCTCCTGTCGACTGAAAAGAAGTGCGAGAAAAACATGAAATATCATTCTTTTCACTTTACCCTTTCTGCCTGATTTGCATAAATTTTCTGAACGATGCTTTGATATGCCCCACAATTCGCGTTAATTTCCTGCAAAAGTTTATATTCGCCTTAATTTTCTGCGGCTTAATTTTCTCTGTTCTTAATTAATGGTGGTGTGAAGCGAAAATTTTTATTGATGCAAATGAATAGCGCAGTTGAATGATAAAGAATGTCGTTTAAATTTTTTTGATACCTCATTTCGTTTTCAAGTTATCCACTGATATTAAGTTGCAGCTGATGACGTCATTTTGTTTGCAAATTACTAGGGTAACATATGGAAATATAACTGTATCTGATTTTTGAAAGGTTACAGTGGTAAGAAATATTTCAGCTGAGCTGAATAGATGTTATATAAATTGCCTCATGACTTAATATGATGTTCAGAAAGGCATGTTGATTGTACAAAGTTTTTTAATTAGATTTCTCTTTGGAAACAAGGCCAACCTTGTATACTTTCTTTACATTTTGCAAACAAAATGACGTCATCAGCACATCGTACAAAACAGTGGATAACTCTAAAATGAAACAAGGTATCAAAAAAATTTAAACGACATTCTTTATCATTCAACTGCGCTATTCATTTGCATCAATAAAATGTTCGCTTCACACCACCTGTGACTCGTTAATTTCCTGGTATGAGGTATTTGATGAATACCGACGTTTCTTTTGGTGAAAATGCTTGGCAGGCAAGTTTTGGCACGATTGTTAAACAAGGTTTTTATTTTTGTGGCAACAAATATTTGACTAACAAGCTCAGCTACAGTAAATCCCCGCAAATAACAACCTACTTTTTTGACAGCCAGGCTGAAGTAGGTTCTTTTTTTAAAGGTACTAAGACTAATTTCAAGGTATAGAGGTTCTTATTTGAAGAGTGCCTTGTGTAGGCCCTTTAGAATCTTCAACAAAGATGATCAGCCCTGTTATTTGTTTTAACAAAGTTATTATGTACCTAATAATCAATGGTAAGCTTAAAAACAGCATGGGAGGAAATTTAAACTTTAACAGCCAACTGGGACAAAAATGAACTTAATGATGAGAATCCAAAATCAACTTTGCTACCCCTGCCATAAGAACATATTTTTCATCAAACTGAAACAGGTTCTTAATTACAAGGTGCATAAGTTAGAAAAAACAGCCTCTAGGTTCTTATTTTTGTAGGTTCTTGTATGCGGGGATTTACTGTATTACCGGAAGGAGGGCAAGCACAATTTTTCAAACAACCCATCCCCCCTTGATTGGTGCTTTAATCGTCATTTAACGTCATTTAATTACTTTTTTCAGCCAATTGTATTTGGAAAGGCAACAATCAATGTTGAAGAAAAACGAGCGAGTGGATCTGCAGGAGCACGAGGTGGCCCGCGGAGAGAATTTACCAGCAGATCCCGCAATGATTCTGGATCTAAAAATGGAGCTCCAGGTGGACGTCAGGGGCAACCCCCTGGAAATCGTGATAGGCCAAGAGGTGGGCCAATGGGGCAACAGAAACCAAGAGGGGGACTGAATTCGGGAGAAGGTAGGGGTGAAAGTTCTCGTGGATCTAGGAATCGAGATCGCACTGGTCCTATTAGGCGTTAAATATAATATATGTGAAAAGTAAGTTGTCCGTTTTAGAAATAATGGTAGGTAATGCACGTTCAATGTTTCGTAAGTGTTGAGTTGTAGCGTAATTACTCTTTGCATGGCGATTGAGTCCTAATTGCGAATACAAAGATCCAACTCACTGTAGTGTTGCAGTAAATCCAAAGAGCTTACTTAGAATTAAAGACAATCTGGAACTGACAGGTATTATGACAATTATTAAACATAAAACGAATATGTTGCGGCTTTCGTGATGCTCCAAATGACTATCTCATCTATAGTCGCATGGTCTAGCCCTCTATCCAATTACTCCAGCCAATTACTCGTAAAATTGCCCATGAAAACATATTCTGACAGCCCTTGTCACGAGGAAAATTTTCGTTTTATCTTGTTAGCATTTTTACGCTGTGCTCCTCACGGGCCTAGCTCCCAGATATACAGGAAATCTCGAAACCAGTATAGAGGTCATGCCTCTTTCACTTTCTACCGTTGATATACAGACAAAGCTTTGATATAGAATGCCGCAAAATTTGTAAAGGTTCCCACCATCGCAGGGTCGAAGCCAGTGGGGGGCCGGGGGCAGAGCGCCCCTTCCCCAGGAGACTGTTTGTCGGAAATTTTGCTCTGCGTGTCGAATTTTTTTGTGATTAAAGGTCTAATTTTGGAAGGTTTTGTCTGAGCTGCATTAAACATCTGTACATCCAGATTAGAATTCTTGAAGTATTGACACAATTGTTGGAGATCGTATGATACAATCAGGACCTATAAATTGAGTAAAATTGGTAAATTTCCTTATGTACTGTAATTACTTATTTGACTCGTTGTAATTGTGGAAGATTTATGTTGTAACTATTATTTTCAGTCTTATGTTCTTAGGCAGTCAGAAAAATCAGACAAGATTTAGACTTGTCCCAGGTCCATTTCCAACCAGGTCTATTTCCAACCTTATTCACATTTTAATGAGCGAAGTATTTTGATGCAATTCGTTCATGGAAAATGGGCACAAGGCACGAAGTGGATTTGGGGTAAGTCTAGGTGAGATTAAACATGCACCAAAGTGTCAAATTACATGAGATTATACATGGTGCCAAAGTAGAACCGAACATTATCAAGAGTATTCCTGCCTTTGATTCAAGAACCCCTGGTAATTGCAAACTTCAGCAAACAAAGTATCATTAAAAAGTGCCTAGAAGGCAATAACCCAGCCTAATAACCTACCCATTATGCTAAAAAAACACTTATTTCTTCAGAATACTGTGCTGGTTTTCAGGCTAGCAGTGACGACGTTCAATGCAATTTTAAGCGACACCCAGCTTGCAGTATTGTGTAATAATATGGCAGATTTTAGAACTAAGATAGGATTCTTCTTGTGCCATTTTTGGTCCTACTTCAGAATACTTTAAAAGTTTCCTTTCCGTGCTGCATAAATTCCTGCGATGGTGACCTGCGCAAAGCTGACTAGAACAAAACTTGTCTTGGCCATTTGAATGTCAATTTTTGCAATTGTACGTTGCTGTTTATCAGGAATATATACCGGGTGAGTCCAAACAAAGATGACAAAAAAAGTTGACCAAAAAAATGTTTATACGTTTGGCGGACTGTGGAATAAAAAGTACGCGGCCGATTTTCAAAACTGAAACGTTATTCTTTCAGTCAACGGCAAACTTTGATGTGAAAATTTTGTTTGGTAAAGTCACTCACCTTTCAGACCCATAGATAAGGAAAATGCGTGTAAGGGGTTTGCATAGGAATGAGATTTCCGGGTTCGATTTTGGTCCATGATTTTCTTGCCATTGATTTTTATATTCTGTTTCTGAAAATTGTATTCAATTTCAATGGCAAGTAAATCATGGACCAGAATCGAACGTGGAATTCTCGTTCTCATACAAACCCCTTGCCAGCATTTTCCTAATTTCAAGGTATCAATTATGAGCGATTTTACCAAACAAAACTCTCACACCCAAGTAGTTTTTGATTGATGATTCACATTTCCGCTTTTTATATCGGCAGCATGCCATTTATGTTGCAGCCCGCCAAACATGTCAACTTTTTTTGCTCACCCAGTGGATATCAAAACATTTTAAAACTTTCAGTCATGATTTCTTTCATTGCAAAGGCTGTTGAAGTTAGATGAGGCCAAAATCGCCATCATGTAACCTTGCCTGAATTATTCCACCAATATTTCCAATCGTAAAGAGCTACCTCCTTTCACGTTGAACTGGTTTTACAGATTTACTAAAAGGGCATTCACACTGGTTAATCCATTTTTTACTCGTGGACTTTCTAGCATAACCTAGTTCAAGCCAGGTTTCGAATTGGATTAATCTAAATCAGATTACGTCAAGATTCTCGTAGATCAACTGGTTTAATCTAACAAGGACAGATTTTGTAAGACAATAGCATGAGTTAATTGACACCGCAATTCAAAGTGATTAGGGATTACAGGCATAGGAAATTTTCTCAACCAGTAATCCAAACAAGAAAAGCCCCAAAAGTTGCCCTGAAACCCAGGTATCTAGCTCGCTGGTTGTGCATTCCAGAAATTGTTTTTAAGAGCAAACATGAGCATAGATCGAAAGAAGAAGGATATGCATTTTATTTGTTTGGTTCAAAAGCCGATTGGGAGGCGATTCAATCCTCTCATTTTTAGGTGTAATTAAAACACTTACTGCTCAGCTTCTGAACCAAAGAAATAAAATGCCGAAGGTAGATCCTTCCTTCCATATATGCTCATGTTTGCTCTTGAAAACGATTTCTGGAATGCACTATGAGCGCGCTAGCTACCTGGGTTTCAGAGAAACTTACGGCTTCGTTTGTTTTGATTTATTGGTCCAGAGAATTTCCTTTTGCCTGCAATCGTTAATCGCTTTGAATTCAGGTGTCAACAAAAGCAACTCATGCTATTGGTTTTTGTTTAATCTTAGATCACGTTTCCACTGCACTGGTACTATTCTTATCCGTTCCGTTACAAAGTTGTTACGGCAAAGTTGTCTGTAATTCGCTGACACGTTGCTGACGAAGAGCCTTGAAAAGCGCATTGTGATTGGTTGCATTTAACTGATCACATGCAAAACTAGAATTTAAATTTCACAACGAGGCTGCTTGCTCTGAGACTTCGGGTTCAGCTCTGGAATCGCAGCCGCAAGTAAGTCATCAGTCTGCTTATATTAGAGCTGTCTACCTTTTTATAAAAACTGTTAAATGATCACATGAAATATCACGTGAAAATAGCAACGTCGCTGTACTTACATGGACAAATAACCTTTAAAGTGTCACAGATTGGCTGGTCTGTGAAACCTTTGTTGCGGATACAAAATCATACCGGTACAATGTAAACCAGGTCATAGTGTGAGCGCAGATTTAGTAAAACTGGTTTTTGTATACGATACTTTGATTCCGGTTTAATTTGGACCGGCGAACAAGACGTAGCAATTATTCAGGGAACTCGAAAAGCAAGGATGAGGTCTTCTGTAAAAACTACGGAGAACTTTAACACGTAAATAGTATACCGTAATATTTCGAATTCTCGTTACTAGAAAGTTGAATCGTAAATTTGATAATGAAGACGTTGTAGCAGATTTGGAAATATTGACGATACATCATGAAGAAACGATTTTTTTTTTCATTCAACATTCTTTGGGTATTTGCATAGTTACAAACATATGAATATAAAGCAACTACATAATTCAAACCAACTACAAACTAAGATTATTACATAATATAAAATGTGATATAATGTCCTATTTAAAATATAATTTACAGCTGCAGTTTGCCCATTGCCATGTTTTGAGTTTCTTTTTGAAAGCTGCCACATTTTCACATATTTTGACATCGCCACTTAGAGCATTTCAAATGATGCTGCCTCTGAAGGTAACAAAATTTAGGCCAAAGTGTGAGTTTTTATTTGAGGCAATTTTACCAAATTTTGATCCTCGGATTGTATTCAACTTGCTTTTTGAGTCTTTTAGAGTCCCGGGCCGGTCCAGGGCCGTAGGAAGAAGTTTCGGATTGGGGGGGGGGGGATTGTTCTTAAAACAATAGAGAACAATACATCTAATTAAGTCATGTGACGTAGCACCATTGTTTTAAAGAATTATTGGGGGGGCTTGAGGCCCCCTGCCCCCCCCCCGCTTCCTACAGACCTGTTCTATGGTTAGAGTCCCAAGATTGAGACAAAACCAAAAGAAATTGTTCGAAAAGTTGGTGGAGACGTCATTCCTCGATTTGACCTGCGAACCACAATCCCGGAAACCTTTCCCACTGCTGTGGGCTAGCATCTGGCTCCATTTAGTTTTACTTTCATTCAATTGTTTATTTATCCAAATAAAAACCAAGTAAAGAACCATTGCGGAGACTTTTCACTCTGCGAGGATTTTGGTTTCAAAGTGTTTTTACAACCCGTTTTCATTGGTGGAAAAGCAAACAGAGGAGTTAAGTGTCAATACCTTAGCAGGTTTATCGCTTTCGTCAAGTTTTTTTGTTTATGCGAAATTTTGCTTTATTCTTGCATTTCTAACGTGTGCCTGCAAGGACACTAACTTCAACAGATGTCAACTGGTTTGGTTGGCCATGCAGCTGAATTCTTTAGTTCTTTAAATGTTTCACTAACATAGCATATCCTCAAACTCTACAGCAGTTTCCAGGATAAACATACATCTTAGGAACTCTCAACGAGGCGAAACTCTGGTCCACATTTTAAGCAGAGAAATGCTCACTCAACGGCAGACCAATAAATGGTTCAAGAAAGAGTTTCCAGTTGTATGCATCATTATCGTTGCTCTTCTGGCTGTAATGGTAGTTTCACTAATATTTGCCGGACATTTTCGATGGCAAATTTCTCAAGGAGTTGCTGTGGGACAAACTTTACGGAAAAATACTTCGAGAAATGTATGGTTGAATGATTCGAGCGAAGTCAAAGCTGAGGATAAAGAGTTGGAGCCTGTCCAAAATCCGAAAATTTTGGTTGCAAAGGTAACGCGTAGGAGATCGCAGAGATCGTCAAGGCACACTTGGCATATAAAAGCGTCAGGAGACAATTTTTAGTTTTAGAAAGAACATAAAATGGGACAAAATCAGAGTCGAGAATGAGCAGGAGCACTGTGTCTCAAAATGAGGCACAATAAAATAAAACTATGAAACAGAAAAAGGATAGAAATACTTGGAAATTGACAATCGGTATCATTAAACGAGGAGCAGAAAGTGTGGCAAATTTACACTGCTGATGTAGAGTTGGTCATCATAGTTTTCCAATACATTGATTGAGAAGTATTCTACGGAGTGCCTGTTTTCCAGCGAGCAACATTTGTGAACTCCAACATCCCGTTGTTCCAAAAGTACCTTCCTGGATTGGGACGTATAGGAAAAGCAAGCTTCGGCTATTGCTGAAAGCTACGTCTGTTTCATTTTTACTGAAAAATCGAAGCTTTTAGCAATGCTGGGTCGTGCTGCTAGAGGTCTGGATTGAGCCATTCTAGCACAGGTATCGGGGAAAAATTAGTATAAAGTAACAAGTATCTTACCATGGGTACCAGACTCTCCAGGGTACAAGTACCTCTCTTTTTACTTTGGTGTTTGCCAATTTTGACTGGATTAAATTAGGCCAAACACAATAACGTTTATGACACAAACAAATTGGAACTGACATTGTCATGGTTGGCCTTATATAATCTAGACAAAATTGGAAAATTTGGCAAAACTAAACTAAAAAGAGAGGTACTTGTTACTTTTATATTAATTTTCCCCTTTACCTGTGATTCTATGTATTTTCACTGGTTTTACTTTATATTCAAAAGTTTCGATTGAGTGGCATTAGAACGTCAATTACTAACGTGCAAATTCGAAAATTTGTGGGGTGAAGTGTATAACGTATCGTTGATTCAGACTTTTATAGTAGTTAAAAGTTCTAATAGAACTTCTATCATCACAGTACAAACCCGCGTATAAGAACCTGCCAGCCTGGTCAGCCTGGGTTCTTAAACAACGAATACAATGGATTGGTTCTTATAAACAACTCTCAGCTCCCCCACTTTGAATCTCACCTGGTTCAAAATGTTGTTCAGATCTTGGAGAAGGATTTCAGAGATGCTGGTTAAAAGGCTGCAGCCATAGTTTTGGAGCAGTTTGCAAAACATTAAATCCTTGAATTCTTCGTTTTTGTGACAATCACCACGATATCTATTCCCATTCCAAATTGTTGGAGCATTTCTAAATGTTTGATTAACTTCTGCTTTCGTCCAAGTAACAAGGGTGGGCATGTAGGTATGGAGACAGTGGTCCTATGTATGTCCGAGAAATCGGTTTATTTTGTACTTAATTCAACAATGTTTGTCCTCAAAACCAGGTTCTTTTATAGGTCTTTAAAAGTAGTTTATTCTACACTACAAGTATGGACTATCTATATTTTGCAATCTCTGTCCCCAAAAGTGGGTTATTTCAATGCCTGAACCTGGACAATGCTGTCATCGGAATTGCTATGTCTGCAGAATCCGGACTTTTTTCATGAACTTGGTAGACAAAGCTTGTCTGACAATCCTCTGCCATTTCATTGAAAATAACGGTTTATTTCTCAAGTAATTCTGGACAAATCCCGAACGAAAACGTCACATTTTGAAAATGGTGTGGATGTACGGGTTTTTATGCCTGAAAGAGGACAGAGGTGGAACTACTTTTGCGGTTTGTCCAGATTATTTCTTGTATTTTGAGGACAATTTGAGGCAGATAGTTAAAAACTGGTTTATTTTCGGAATAGTTTGGACACAGGTGGAAACAGTTTTGCTAAGACTGGGTAAATCAAAGGCGTCTAGAGAGACAAAGGTGGAACCAAGATGGTGGGAGAAATGAGTGTTTGATACAAACATAGACTTAAAATGAGATGAACTCATTTAGATTTAACAAAAGTTTCCATTGCAAATGTCTGTCCCCAAACCAGTCTTTGGTGGACAGTAGATCACATTTATTCTCCAGAAATTGGGTAGATTAATTTTTTCTCTCGGACATACATAGGACCATAAAAATTACAGTACATGCCCACCCTTGAAGTAATCTCCAAGTTCCAACCTGTGTATGTGGCCAAGTTACCGAAGACAATGGGCCGATTCCCAAGGGTCAGGAATCTTCCAAAATCTATTGTTCATTTTCATGGCAGTTTTGGTGCTGTTGGTCAGCGGCAAAAACATTTCACAGACTTGCAATGTAATATCGTTTACCAGTCTTGTCTAATTTATTTGTCTTATTATTAAAACCAACATTAGAAGATTAAAATTATTATCATCATCAATTTAACCATTATCAAACATCTTGCCTTTACATTGCCTTCAGTACTACTGTTTTATGGAATACACTTTCTAGCCATTGCTCGATTAACTGTCTCTTGTTTTCGTAAAAGAAGACGTAGATCTGATTTTCATTTCTCTTAAAACAGGCGTTGCAGTCACCAAGGCTCCCATTTACAACAGCATTTGACAGCTTCTTCCAAACTGTTCTCGTATCAGCATCGCTTATGCATAGCGCTGCTGTACATCTCAAACCAAAATCCTTTTCTTGGTCCTCTGCTGAAGATATTTTCTTTCGTTTACATGTGCACCAATGTTCCTTTAGAGCGGCTGTCCCTTTACAATGTTCCTCTGATCTTTGTTTGGCTTCACTAAGCATCCTCTGTGTAAGAGGTGATATAAAGCTCTCTTGTCTTTCTTTGCTAAGATTCTCGTGGTGTTTGAACGAGGCTGAGCTGTCACATCTTAGAGGGACAGGGACTGAGGGTGGCACTCTCTGAAACTTGTAAATTACAGGATTAGGATGAGATCCATGAAGTCGCTGAAACTGTTTACATTGAATCCTTTGCCATACTGGTATTTCCTTGCCTAACTGCGCATCCACAGGAGGAGGGAACGCCGATGACGAATTACTTCTTCTGGCCCTTTCGTCGATGTGGGTAAGGCCTAACCCTAACTCTAAGCATGACGTTAGGCATCTTGGACTTGAAACTTGATTACTCTCAATTTCATGTTGCGGCTTTAATATCAACACATTTTGAAACCAACTCTGCATTTCATCGTCAGTTCCTTTTCACACTGAGCACCCAGATAACAAGATGACAAGATGAGGCATAAGGCATCATTTTCTTAGGCCAGGCCAACTTCTCTTCTGTATTGGATATCTTGATCCCTTTGCTCCCTGTGCTCCTAGTTCGCATGCGCAAAATCGCATTGACGTCAGAGTTGCATTGAATTTAGGGACTGTTCCAGAAAAGCCAGTGAGGTCAAAAGAAGAGTGAATGGACGATTTTTAGAACTGCTCTGTTTTGGAAACATTTAAACTCCTTCAATATATGGCAGATGCTCCTGAGTCTTCAATGAAGAACTGCGACATGGTTGAGTTTGATGGTAAGGCTTTAATTTTAAGTTTTCAACAGCAAGTTAGCTTCATTAATTGAATTTTAATGTGCCGGAATGACGATGCTCAAACTTAGGCCATCCTGGCTGGCGCTGCACTAACTAGGGGAAGCTAAATGTTTGTAAGAAAAATATGCTTCCTACACTATTAGGATCTCTTTGTCATTTAGCTCATTGGATAACTTTTTGAAGACGCAAGCAGGCTTACTATTGGAAATTTTAATTCATGTAACAGATTCATCAAAGTTTATTATACCCAGGCCCTCATTCAAAGCCAGGGTGGAAAGTTCGGGTGGGAATTCTCTTACAGAGCTATTTTGGGCTGCTGCAGCATCATTTCAGTTCAGTTCTACTACAAACAAAAATCTCTTTAAAGCAACATACAACTAACTAGAATCAATTACATACAATAGGAAATATTAGCATAAATAACAAAATAATGCAACAAGGATTCCATAGAATTTTGTATGGAGAGGGATTTCTTGAGGAGGAGCTCTCTCATAGATAGACTAATCGAGGAGAGAGCACCCCCTAAACTAAAAACTTATTCTTCAAATCAAGACTGAAAAGTTTGAATCCCCTTTGGTAGAATTCTGTTTCTGTACAACTGCCTTAAATTTGTCTGCCATATGATATGCTAAACCATGGAAATAACAATGGAACAAAAGAACTTGAACTTGGCGTACATCTTTGGTGTATGGTGTACGCAGATTCCACAAGGGATGATATGTACTCCCTACCTAGCCAAAAAAGTCAAAACATTTGTTGACATTTTGCAGTGTCAAAGCATTTTTGCATGATGTTTGCAAATCCCCAAGTTGCTCTGTAACCCGTTCCTAAATTTTTGAAAAGTTGAGCTTGAAGTTTCTTATGAGCATTTTCTTATTATGATTCCTTTAGTCCAGACAGGGAAACATGTTTTTCAATAAGGTCTATCTGACAAGACTTTATGTATTTTGGAGAGCAAGTGTCACGACTCTTCTGTAAACATTGGACGGACCATTTGAAATCTTGCCTAAATACATGTTCCTATCAGAGCCTCTGCGGGGCGGGGTCCATAAACATACGGCCAGCAACCGCAAAGGGGCACACCAAGACCACCCGAAACAATTAAACTTCGAATGCAAACCAACAATAACAAATATTCACAAACGATACTAGTAATACTAGAAAATGTCCAGTTTATCCAAAATAGCCCGCAACGGCTTCAATCACGTAGCGCAGCCAGCGGCTAAACAAGGGCGCTGTCAGTTCTTTCGGGTCTATATTCTTCTGGGCGATCTATTAACAATGTTTAAACTTCTTTGATAAATTCTTGTAGCGCAGCCAGCGGCTAAACAAAGGCGCTGTCAGTCCCGTTCGACGTTCAATTTATTCGTTGTGCATTGGCACTAAAATCCCTCTGTGTTCGGTGTGCATCTGCACTAAATTCTTCTTTATTTGGTGTGCTTCGGCACGAAAACTCTTGTTTATTTGTTGTGCATCGGCACGATAATCCTTGTTGAAGACTTAATGTCTTTTCTTGGGCTTCGGCCCGATAAAACAATCTTTCCGACTGTTTTCTGCAAAAACTATGTTCTTGCAACCAGCGAACGTGAAAAACAACTGCTTTTGTCCATGCATCGATGAACCCAATTATCAGTTACTGCATAAACAACTTGAACAATAACGCCATTGTGTTAGCTTCCAATCAAACAATGTCGAATAAAGGACTCTTTGAATCTGCGGTCTTACGCCTTTGTGTATTGAAATATCTTCGTTGGCTTAGCAACGCGCCCTGAACGGGTTCGAAATGGAACATTTACCACTTTTTTTGTTCTTTACCTGTCCAAAAGCTTATGGACGAGGAAAGCTCAAAGTATGAATCACATAGAAAGAACAAAAACTTGACTCTAATTTTACATATATCTGTTATTTCCCATATTGTTGTCAAATTTGCTACAAAAGCACAAATCGCTGACTATTCTTTATAAAATGTCCTCTGATAATCCCATTGCTCCTTTCTTAGCCTGCATGCAGACTCAACTCCTCAAAAGTATAGTTGAGTTTGCACGCAGGCTTTCCTTTCTGGACTTATTTTTGTAACTCACATTCAAACATTTGCAATAAGGTGAATGTGAAGTTGCTGTTTTTAGTGCCAAGCGCTGGGATCACAGAAGTAGCTAAGTGCTAATCGAGTCAGCAACCCCTTGTCATGATGCTCAAGTGGTGGGGCTCTACTGGGTATCAAACCCTCTCCGCCTGTCTGTTCTGGCTGCAAAGTCAGATGATTACACCACGTGCCAGAACAACTTAGCTTAGCACCCTAGCACAACACGTTTGAAGCTTTGCATTTAACCTTTTACTGGTCCAAATATTTCTGTCAATTGGAACTGCTGACCAGCACAGCCAAGATGACAAGGGGTTGCAGACTTAATTAGCCCTTAGCCACTTCTGCAATCGCAGCGCTTGGCGCTAAAAACCGCAACTTCACCCAGGGGCGCACATTCCGAAAATCATTGGGGGGTTGTAAATGCATTTGGGACCGAATTTTTAACAGTTGAACTGAGACCCAAGCTACAATATATTTGATTGCCATCGAAGCTTCCCAAGAGCGGATCCAGCCCAAAGTTAAAACTGGCAAAGAGGGCGCCAAAAAATATAATGGAAAGTGAGCGCACTGAAGGTGCGCGAAAATTTTTTGGACGCTTTTTAAAGAACCTTCTTTGATTTATTTCTAAATAATGCCTTGATATATGTGTTCCCCCATATTTAATTCGAAAATGTTAGAAAATGGTGCGTTAGAGTCAGGATGAGGGGCGCTTTTCTCACCAAAAAGGGCCTTTCGCCCTGCAAATCACGTGACAATTTGCTGATTTAACGCTTCTTCGGCAGCTGCATAAATCAGTTGAAAACATCGATCACATTTCCCAAAGCAAAAAAAGCAATGAGAAAACTTAACTCAAAGTAATAATTTATTTTTGGAAGCACCAGTTGACTCTCGTGCAAAATGTAAGAATCTTTTCGAATTATAAGACTGTAAGTCATGTCTAAGAGCGCCGCTTCTGAAAGTTTGATTGATGCTATCAGACCAATTTCTGGTGCTTTTAGATTACCTGTTTTTACTAACTTGCTCATGGGTAAAAAAAGATCCAAACATGAATTAGGCTTGGATATTTTGGAATTATCACATGTCATATTTTGTTGATTGAATGATTCACTCTAGCTCTTTAAGATATGGGTGCGTTTTTCTGGCCCATGCCCTCCTTCCACAACCTACGGGGCACACTTGACTTTGTATTGATCAGGGGGCTATGGTCTATAACACCCTAGTATCGACCGTGCGGCATCTGAACTTGCTTTGTGCCCTTATCCAAAAAGACTTTACCATCCCCTTTCATTCAATATATCGAGGTAGTACTGAGTATATAGCAACCTCATTTCGGCAGGGTGCTGACTGGCGATAAAATGAGAGACCAGACCAAAGGCGAGTGAATCGAGCTGAACATTTAAAAGGAGTCTGGGTATACTCCCTAAAAAAAACTTTGAGGCTACACAAGTTTTAGCTTGGCTAAAAACAGCATTCGAATCTGTCATTTCTAATAAGTTGAATGGGCTACCAACGAATTGCTATTTACTTTCTCCATAGTGATCTTCGTAGAATAAAGTTTTAGCATCGGCCAAAAAGCACCCAAAAGTTGAATACGAGAATACCAGGGACTTGCTCCCAGGCAGATTTTGATGAAAGGCGTTTCAGATCGTTCAAGATTCCCCAGTTCTTAAAAGATTAATTTTCTGCGAAGAAAGGTCACTGCTGACGAAAAGTTTTCCAGGTGAAAATTTTTTTTGAAAGTAGAGCTTGAAAACCTTCTAGAAACATAGAAATTGCTTTATTGTCAAGTCACAGAAAAGTTTAAACCTGACTCGTGCTCCAAGCCGTGCAAATTGTGTTGCAAAGATAATTTTCCTGTGCCCTCAGGGACATTTCGAACGAAGTTTCTTAAAGGCTTTCGAAAAGGTACAGGAAACAAGTAGAAATGAAGTACAAGCATGCCAAGTATTTCTTGGACCGAAATGAATGGTAGCCTGCATCACATACTATACTATTTTCTTCCCATAGTGACGCAGGCTACATGATTAGTTGCTTCAACAAATGTTCCCAATACTGCTGTCTCTTAACTCTATCTGACCTGGGGGGGGGCGGATTCCGCCCCCCTAGTACATTTTTGCTTACACCATTTGCCACACATGCAGCAGGCCTCTGATACTTCGTAGGTTTAACTTTGTATCATAGAGCAATAAAATTGCAACAGTTTGGACATTCTATTTTTAGCCTTGTTTCCATGGTTACCAATTTTTCATACTGCACTCTGTGAAAAACATACTTTGTATCTCTTTTAATCATGTTTAATTGGTCCAATTAAGTCTAAATTAAGAGTTTATATATATTTTGATCTATATCTTTCATTTCTTTATGAAAAATAAAGTTTCATGACCTTTTAGCAACCTTTCATTTATATGACGTCATATGACGTCATAATGATCATCATGCTCTAGCAACAACAACAACATCGCTAATTGGATTACGATTTCAAATTTTCATTGTTTACATAATTAACTACCTTTGTGCCAAGTTTGGCTGCCATATCTCTTATGACAACAGAGATCAACAGGGGGGCGGAATCCGCCCCCCCCCCAGCCATTGAGTGTTTCAAATCACCCAGGTCAGATAAGGTTAAGTTTTCAGCGATCTGAGAAGTGCATTTCTTATGAAAAATATTTGTAGAGCCCAAAGGCCCGAGCTGCCAACTAGTTTATCATTCATATATGCAGAACTCAGAGATGATTAAGTTTCAACTTACCCTTAACTTGAATATCTTGGCCCAGTTGCATTTTTTGGACTTTTTCTAAGTCCAGGCAAACAATTTAACATCGACATTCATTGTTGTAATATTTTTACAAGACTAGCACCACTTTCGTTGTTTTTAATGTAAAGTCAAGCCTAAAAATTGCTATCTAGAATTTCTTTTCTTCAGTTTTTGAAGGGCCCAAGGGTCCATTGCTGACATGTCCATTCGGGCCCCCTCCCGCTAACATGACTGGCCAGTCCTCTTTAAGGCAATCCAATCGTTTTTATTCGAAAGAGTTATGGCACCATCTTTGACTTACTTGTTGCCTTTATTGGGATCAGTTGTTGACAAAATAATGATCTTGACTAATGAATGACACATGTACCCTGTTGCCAATCAGAACGTTCTATCAAGCACTACGAAAGGAGTCGCAAGAGAACTTGGAAGATGTTTCGATCAAAATTTCGGCCCGAAAAAAGAATGTTGCCCTTGCCGAAAGACAGTTTTAACAACTGAGGTCTTGAAGGTGTCGCGGGACCGAATTTCAAGATTTTGGGACCGAATATTCAGATTTATTGGGGGGTGCCTAACCCCCTTCACCCCCCATGATGTGCGCCCCTGACTTCACCTTCACTGAAAGGAATGTCTTCTCTCTGGTAGCTAATCTTATTTTATGAATTTCAACAAGCAAAAAACCAATTAGTGATTGCTGTAACCCTTGAAGAAGGTCCTTAGATGTCAGTGGATGATTTAAACATTTAGGGAGAGACCAACAGAGCTTTGGTGTAACCTTTAGTATCTGTATTGTTATTTGTTAAAGGTCAATTTGGGTAGCCATGTCTTTCATGCTCCCAATGGTATCGTCTTTGTAACTATGTTTTTGTTAAATTGTAAATTTTTAGATTGTGTATAGAAAAGAAAAATGTTAACATTGTGTGATTCAACTCACATGACAGTTTCGGATGCAAGCTTACAGTTTCTTGTCAAAAATGTAGGCTGGTGTTGCATAACTGCAATACTTCTCACCGTTGGTATTTTCTCTGTTTATATTTGTAAACACTGCACTCAGCTCAGGACATCTTCATTCTGTTCATTCATTTGCCAAAATCCTAAGGTCTACTCCATTTTTTTTATCTAATCTATCAATTTTTCTATCATTTTTCTATCTATGATTTTTACTTGTATTTTTTTTTCTTTTTTGCATTTTAATTTAACAGCCAAAGCTAGATAAGCTATGCTTTACTTTGGTCGTATAGGATACAGATCTTTTTATACATACCTGTAATATATTTTAGTCCTGTATTCTAGGGAAAAAGTTGAATTGAATAATAAACTTATCTTCTGTCAACAGATTATGAGTTTTGGCCATTGAATTTCCTGAAACATGACTGGTTTGAAAAGGTAATTTTATGTTACTTGCATCTAAGTTTTTACTTTAAGAACAATTTTAAAGGGAATCGACATAGTTAAAAGCTGGCCCGGGCCAGGTCAAAAGTATAATCCATTGTACTCGATAACTTTGATGCATCCGGTTCCTTTGTGTAGCTAAAGAAACAATGGGTTTGTGGGCGTTTCTTTAGCCTATTTATAGCTGGTATGAGATATAGCTATGTCTATTCCCTTTAAGAACATATTTCATGGCCTCCAATTTATTAGAGATCATCTTCACTTTTAGTTTTTTGAGAGTTTCAAGTATTATGTATCTATGATGAGCATTGCCCTCTTCAGAAGTTTTACAGTGCAATACCATTTTTGAAAATTAAAAAAGAATATATCAGATATCGTTTCATTCAGTTTAGAATAGCTGAACCCGCCAGCGCCCTTGCAAAGTTTTTTACGTGGGCTATTGACTGCTCTCCTAAAAACGTATTTCGCCCAAAGCTCCAACAGGATTTCGTTTAAAAAAGACTCTCAAAACGAAGCCCTCTTGATTTAAACTTGTTCCTTCAGTCATCACTCAGTGTTCATATTATTTAACTGAATAGCTCTTCGACTTCTTTACGAAAAAAACCCATTGTTAAAGCGACCACTACAAGCACTAGGGAAGCAAATAAGACATAGAAAACCCACACAAAACTCTAAATGTTAATGTTTTTATGTGTCTTAAGACAAATGATTTTAACAAGGAACTTCAAGAACTGTAAAATGCAGAGGAAATAGAGGTCCCTAAGAATTTCTTTGCAGTATTTTGCAATATAAGTACCGACCCACACTGACCATGTTCTTCATTGCGAGGTTCCCAGTTTAACTAAATGTTTTTTAAGATCAGGGTGTGAGAATAAATGAATAGTACCACAGTTATCTTAACTTTGTTACGAAATTGTTCTCCAGTTTAACATTCTGCAGCCCCTGTCTGCTCCGTAGAGCAGGCCTGCTACGAGTTTGAATAAAGTTTTCTGACGAAACTTAAATGGAGACTTGGTTGTTTTGTTCCAGAGGCTTACATCCGCTACCCTAATCGCCTTCTTTAATCTGTTAATGACTTTTACAGAATATTTATTTTTCTTGATTGGAGCTTCACACTCAATCAAACGCGACAATCAGGAAAGTGGTTGGCTTAACTGCTTTGACCTTTTGCTGACTTAGGAAAAATAATGGAGCAACAAGGAAGAACATTACAAACACATGGAATAAAATCTTCTCATGGCTTTGTATCGAAAAGGTTTATAGCCTGTTCGAGTGGAATCTCTTCTCTCTAGTGAGGGTACAGGAAGCAGTCCAAGTTGCAAGAACAAAACCTTGAAAGCTTTCATTGCCTGTCAGTAAAAACAACTAAAAACATGAGAATATTTTTAGGGGGCGATCGCCCTTCCAAGCTTAACTACGAGGGCGATAAGACGCCCTTGTGGAACTTTCTTTACGAAAAGGCCTGGTGAAGAGCCTATTGTTTTAAACTGACATTTGTTCACAAACTGTTATGAAATGAAATGCAAAGCAGGAGATAATTTGATGACAAGGGGAGGAAGAAGATTTCTACTGAACACTTCATTCAGACAAATGATAAAGAAGCTATTTGCTAGTGATCTAAAATTATAATTTTGTGTGCAATTTTGACTCCTGTTAACAGTGGTGAGAGTGTAGAAGCCATGCTCATACTGTATGCAGGTGCAAATATCCTTTGAACGTGAAAAGATGAATATTTCTATCATATGAATAGGAGTGAGTTTGGTTGTTGTAACATGCAGCAAGTCATGTTTTCATATTGAACTGAAATGTCTGACATTTATCTTCAAGTTCTGTGTTTTACCGCTGCTGTCATTGGCTTTTTTTAGAAATCCATGTTGAAACTGCTTGAGACAAATCCCCTGCGATGACTGTTTTCCATGAGGGGACCAAAAGCAATGTCAGCAAGGTCTCTCAAAACACATCCAAATTAATAGGTTAACTTTTGGCACAATGAAATCTCTAAAAAAAAACAGCAAGTTTCAGAAAAACAGCCAATAAAACCACTTGTAGTGAAACTTTTGTAATAGCAATATTTTACTGTGCCAAACACGCGAAGTGCCAAATATTTCTATGAGATATTAAGAAAATCCAATCTTTTTAACTGGTATTTGGCTTTTCCTTGCTGAGCAGCCAACAAATTTGCTTGCTGAATAACCGATTACCAAAGTTGCAATATCTAAATACTTAAATTTTAGACAAAATGCACTTCTGGTAGAATTGGCTGAAAAAGAACTGATCAGTTTGGACAATCCCCCTAGCATGAAGGTTCTTAAAGTTAGAGCTGTTATATTTGGTTTTTTCACTGCAGCAAATTAAGTCCTTAAATTGAAGTTTTTAATTCATTTATAATCTTTGAAATATCTATTTTGATAAATCTTACCAAATGCGTTTTATTCAAATTATTTTAAAGTGTAAATTTCAAACTTTATCTATTTGAAGGCAAGTGATCAGATTACAGTACACATCTATGTAAAGGATGTTTCAGAATGCAGAGTTGATTTTACAGAAAATATAACAAGGATTCTTTTCAAAACAAGGTATATACACACTATTGATGTATTTTTTTGCATTTGTGAATACATTTCTACTTGGAAGTCTACTCAGTACAGTAGCTTAAACTGTACAGGTCTTACAGTCTTCGTAATATGAGGCGTGCGATCGCACGCGCACGCCTCCGTACACGCCTAAATTGTCCAAGGCGTGCGAAACGTCGCACGGGCAAACCTGAAAAGTTACCGAATTTCATAAAATTTCAATCACAAACAATCTCGCAAAAAACAGAGCCCTCTTTGTATTTAGAATTTGAAATTTCTCCTTCATTCATGACTCGATGCTACGATTTTGCTGCTTAGCGCTTCGGTCTCTTTACGAAAGGAAACCGTTGTAAAGGTCAGCTCACTGGCGAAGCAAACAAGATGCAAGGATTTCAAACGGAACTTTAAATGTTTACTGATCGATCTTTGCAAATGGATTCAACAAGAAATCTTTAAAGAACTGCAAGATGCGGAGGATAGACTTGTCTTTAATAATCTCTCTAATCTGTTGTATTTTGCGATAGAAAAGTTTCTTCGTGGGTCTATCATCGTTCTCTCTTCTTTGTTCATATTCCTAGTTGAACTAAAGTGTTAACGTCGTCAAGAATCAGGGAGCGAAAATGATGAATAATACTCACTTTAATCTGACTTTGACACAAAACCCTTTCCTGGATTTTCTGCAGTGCATCTCTAGAGTAGGCCCACTACGAATTTGCGTAAACTCTCCAATAAACTTTAGATGCCTTAAAAGGTTTGGTTGCTTTTTCTAGAGCATATATTCGCTACTTAATCACCTTCTTTAATCTGTCAATAACTTTAATTTGTGAAATCTTTATTTGTTTTGAATTAGGCTTGAAGCCTAATTTAAGTCCACATTTTATTAAACGGGAAAACAGGAAACTGGATGGCCTAACTGCTTTGACCTTTCCCTAACTTGAAAGGCAGTACGACAGAGAAATACACACTCAACGAAATATTTTTCGTAACTTTAGTAGCACGGCAGTTTGTTGCCTGCCTTTTCTCTTCTCGACAGGAAAATAAGCAATAAGTCTTGTGGAAGAGAGCATTCACCGATGCAAGAACAACGTATTGATAGCTTATCAATAAACAGCAAAAAACACTCGAAAAAAGCGACGCTATATTGGGGGTGATCACCCTCACAAGCTTATATCTGAGGGTAATAAAAGGCCGTTATCGATCAGCTTTCATAATTTACGGTAGTTTACGATGTGAAAGGTCATCTTGAAACCACCACCCCACATATCTTGAGAGCAAGAATGAAAAACAACAAGTAGGCTAATCGCAATCATGATGATGAAAGTTAGCACTTTCGTATCGCACGCCATCGCACGCCTAAACTAACCTAGACGTGCGAAATGCCGCACGCGGCCCATTTTCATATTACGAAGACTGGTCTTAGGTACATTTTTTCTTCTCCAATAACCTTCTGGAAGTCCTTGATTATCCTTGTTCAAGGATTCTTGTGGTCTTTCATACAGTCCAGGACTTGTACCCATCAACATGACAAGAATTCATCGCATATAGGAATTCTTGAGCCATATGAAAGACTGGAAATTTTTCTGAACAAGAATTCGTAGGCAGGAAAACCATATGTTAGTATACTGTATGTTTCACATTTGATTTGTTCTTTATAAGGGATTCTAGCCCTCTCATTTCAGCAGAAAGACTTTCTTATTCCCAAATATCTTAAATCAGAAGGTTGTTCCGAGAAAATACCTCCTGCTTTTGAAAACATACTGGCGTGCTTTAAAAAATGTTATCCACTTTAGATAGGCATCAATATTGTACTTGGGGTCAATTCTGAAGGTGGATCACACTGGCTTATCCTATCAGTTTTGAGTAAAAAGGTGAATTCTTCAAGACAACCCTTGGACCAATTGAAGGGGCCCATGAGCCATGTATGAAGAATGTTTGTACATGACAAAGGTTAAAACAGCTTAGGGAAGAAAGCTTCCAAGAAGACATTGCAAACAGAAAAGAACACATCAGATGCTGACCCGTGAAATTTCTGAAAATGTGAAATTCGCAAAAGTATATTCCCGCAAAACTTCCTAAAATATGGAGTCAAGTATTAGATAATCAAATATTGATATTCCATTTCTCTTCAGTATTTTGGTTTCAAAATTGCCAACATTTCTTGTATTAGATTTGTGCTGTTGTAGAAACTGAGAAATGGCAGGGCCTGCTTACCCTAGCCCTCTGCCAGTGCTAGGACACTATCCTTCAGTGTTTTGGTTTCTCAGCATAGGAAGAGCAGTCACACTGAACATCTTTAGCTTCGAAGCAGGAATCCAGCGTTGGAAGATACTGCATCACATTGTTTCGTAGAGAATTTTCGTATATCATATGACCAGTGGGATACAAGTACCTTGAATTTTTGACTTGGCCAATTTCCACAATAATTTGTGAAAGATACTGAAATAAGAATGTGTTAAATGGCCCGTTTGTGGTCAAATTGCACATAAATCATCTATAATTAACTTAGATGTTTAATTTGCGCAGCAGATACTACAGCACACTTCTTCAAGAATTTTTGCTGATCATATGACCACTGAGATTCTGTCATGGTGCGGAGGTGCATCAATAGGTCAGAAGTTGGCAACTGATTGCATTCTTACAGTAGCTAGTTTTGGAATTTACATTGTTGGTTTTTGACACAATCTCATCCCTACATGTACTTATTTTACTTGGCACTTGGCACATAAAAACCAGAGTTATTTTAAATGTAACAGATAGTGCTCAATGATAACTGAGTAAGAACCTGTTTGAAATTGTAAAATTGCACTTTTTCTGTAATAATTTTTGGCAAGCAATTTTTGTATCATTTTATTCTTTGTGTTTATATTGCAGCAATGAACAATTTTGTAAAGTCTATGGATCTAAATCTGAAGATGCAAAGAACAAAATTTTCAGCTATGTGATACATACTAGGTTTGTTGAACTTAAATATTTTGCACATATACAGGGTGTCCCAAAAAAATTGTGCCCCGTTTTCCGACAAAACGGCACAAGATTCTTCCAAATGTTTATATGATATTGCTGATGTTCAAATAAAGTTTGCCACCATCCCCATAAAAATCCGTTGAAAAATGATGGAGCTATGACCTTCAGAAGACCAAATTTGCCTGATGACTGAAACCAGCGGTCTGCCATTTTGTCTTACTATTTTGCAGTGATAAATAGCTTCATGGGAGGTAAGAAATAGTTTCTGTGAAAGTCATCGCTGTAAGGTAAACACATTAGGGAAAATTGCTAATGATTTTAGCACGTTTTTCAAGGTTTCTCTAAGGGAGGTTTTTTAGAAAATCCCTTGTAAAATCTTAACGGAGTGACCGATTTAAGCCAGGAAAAATTCTAAAAATAATTTAACATGTTAGCTATTCAACTAGATATTGCAAAATGTCATTGCTTATATATTCAGGTAGCAGTAGCCTCTCAAACGCCGGGCCGTTATTTTGCTCACACGGGACAACAACAAAGACTTCAAAATTCCACAAATAAGATCAGAAAGTGGTAGAAAGTCAGTGTTGTTCAGAGGACCCTTCCTATGGAGTATGATTGATAATGACATTAAAGCTTTGAAACAAGAAAAATTTAAGAAGTGTATACATAAATGTAAGGACAAATTAGATAAGATTAATTTTTAATCAGGGACATTAGCAATCAAATCAAAAGATCATTCTCTTGTATATTTAACATTAAACTTGAATTGACATTTTCCAATTTATAGACTACAGTATTCCATTGGACATTAAGTTTTTCTAGTTACATTTTATCAAGATTTAATTTCAACTATTTACTCAATTTTTTCCTGTAAACATTTTAATCATAGATATAGTTCTTACTTGTAATTTTAACTTATATTTTAATTTTAGTATAACAGGTCCACATCAGCTGTACAGCTGCCTTAGATTTAACCTGTATAATCAAAAATATTTATGTATGTATGTATGGGATATAATGCATGACATTTGGCAAGCTATTGATGATGATGATATTTATTCACAAATCAGCTAAAACTAAAGACTGATTTGTACGCCCTAGAAAAAGCAATGCTTATGTAGTCTAGGGCGCTTGCAAGAACAAGAAGATAACAAAACATTTAACATTCATATGTTGATAAAGTTATAAGAAAGTTATAAGATAAAGTTATGGAAGACATTACGATTGTACGAAACAGATATGATACTAATTAACAACTAAGCTACGAATCACAATCAGCTTTGAATATAAAAGGGAAAAATGATTTTTTCTTGTTGAAGCAGAAGATGAATGAAAAAAAGAAATAGAAAAGAAAGCAGAAGATGAATGAAAAAAAGAAATAGAAAAAAAATTAAAAAATAATATATGCGGGAAAACATTTTGATGGAGCTGGGTTGGCTTGAAACTTTTGTTTTTTGTTAGGTTTTGTTTTTGCAGGTAGTTGCTATGAACTTTTAAAGGGGCAGTCAGACGTGATGTTGCGCGGGACATTTTCATTGTATTTGTATGAAAAGTGCTTAGGCTTAGCATCGACTCGTCAATGGAGATTTTGAATGGGATTATCGCACATTTCAATCCATCTCCATCGACGTTGCTCTTGACAATCTCAAGGATTTAATTGACAGATATTGTTCGTCTATGTCGATTTCATGTATTTGCAAAGTTATTTTGTCTATCACAAATTCCTGAAAGTCGTAAACAGCGATCTTGCTGAAGCAACTTTGAAGCTGCGAAGAGATAATCTACAAGTCGAAGTGGGCAAGAAACTCACCAAAGAATGTGGTTTTTGAGTCAGATTTATGATGCTTGGTGAAACCGAAAGGTGAATAAAACCCTTCTCAAACACTACTGGATTCATTGCTCAATTAATTTCATCAGAATTACAGCGAACAAAGAGGTACAGCAGATATGTTTTGGTATTTAGGCCTATACGAATTGGATTGTGACACGCAGAATCTGCTACCTGCGTTTCGCGTCTGACTGCCCCTTTACGAGGAATATTCCTGCAGTTTTGATTCTTTTAGGGTTTTCGTAAAAGACTTTTGACTATCAATTGTTTTTACAGAAAGTGGGAGCCTTTTCCAAAGTATAGGTCCCTTGTTGGAGAAAGCTCTGTCACCCCATTTTGAGGTCGTTTTCGTCCTGTTAACAAGCAATTTGTCCTTGAGATTTCGTGTTCTTGCAGGTTCACTTTGTTCGCAACTGTTTCTTATTGATTCTGGTAAGGTTTCAGGTCTATATGCTAGGTGATGCAATATTTGAAGGTTCTTTAGTTCGTATTGGTCACATATTTTCAGGAGGCCTGCTCCTTTGTGTAATGCATTTGTTGGATACATAAAGGTTTTGAATCAAAGGATTTTGAGAATTCAATTTTTATGAGTTTGTAATGTCTTTAAATCTTTAACTGATGCGTCACCCAAGATTTCGAGACCATAATCAATCTTAGATTGTACAAATGCATGGTAAAGTGCCAAAAGACAATAATCCTTAGGAACTAGATGGCGAAGTTTTGCAAACAGGGAGGCACAGGAAACGATTTGATTTCCAATGTCTTTGCTATGATTGGGTCCATGAAAGATTTTCGTGTAATAGTTAGACCAAGATATTTAATGCTGGTTGTATGGGTGATATTTTCTCGATTTGGATTTGTATTTTTTACAGTCAGCGGCGCATTTTAGTGAAAAGACAGAGTAGTTTGTTTTTGCAATGCATAGCATGATCTTGTTTGACTTCAGCCAGCAATCTAATTTAGAAAGCTCAGCATTTGTAGTATCTGTTAGCAGCTGTAAGTCACTGCCAAAGGAAAAGATATTGGTGTCATCTGCAAAAAGTTTAGGACGAAGGGTGGTTGCTTGGTGCATATCATTGACGTAAAGATCAACTAAATCCATTTTATGTTTATTTCAGTGACAAAATTGTTCCTTCTGAGAGCTCATACGCGATTCGCAGAACTTGTATTGACCTGAAGATAACGAAAGCAATACCAAAACATTGGGTATCACTTGAAACCAGAAATGCAATGACAGGTAATGTTTATATTGTTATTAGTTTATGCCATTGAGAAAACCTTGCAGAATGAACGAAGATGACTTTGTTAAAATATAGATTCAGGTCTCCAATATAAATATTTTTTTTTTTATATTCAGCATAAAAATTTACAAAAACGGGATTACTTATAACAACACTTACGAACTACTTTACTACACTACCAGGACGAGATACCATGGGGAGCAAAATATCATGACTACCCCATGGCTTTGACATAAAGACGAGCAACTAAATTAAACCTACATACAATTAAATACAATTACTACTATAATTACGCGCAAACAATCTCTACTGATAAACACTGGAGTCAGTTTCACATTGGATGTCAGGCAACCATTTGAAGGCTTATAATTTAAGTGTGAGTTACACGTCAATCGCAATAATATTTTATACACTGAAATTACCCAACATCCAATGCAAAACAGACGTACAGGAGTAAAAAAAGGAAGGAACAAAAAAGGACTTTGTGGCTGAGTGGCGTAGAACAAGGATTCAAATCTAATCAAACCGACCTGTTTTTTGTATGAAATCAAGAGTAAATTCGAGGATGTTTTTATTAATGTTATCAGAAAGGTCTTTATCACCATACAACAAAATTTGTACAAGATCGTTGTTAGAAAGGCTGTTGATTTCAACAAATGGTCGTAATACTGCCGAAACTCCAGCGAGAAGATGTCGTCGTTGAATGACAAACGAAGGGCAAAGCAACAAAAATATAAATGAGTGCACTCAATCCATCCAACCAACATGTGACATGACTGTATCAAATTGCGTTTAAAAATTGGAGTTGGGGTAAATGAAGCCATTACAAAACATTGCATCGCAAGGGGATTTTGAAAGTGTCGCCTTTATCTATCGAAACGAATAGTTTTAAAAGCGTTGAATCTGATCAAACTATTTATATGTTGTCGGTATAGCTCAGTTGGTAGAGCATCCGCCTAGATCGCAGGAGGTCGCTAGTTCGACACTCAACGCTGGCCATACCTTTTCCATGTGTCGACAATTTATCATAATATATGCTTTGAAAGGTGAACGTTGAAAAGAAAGAGTGATTTTAAAGAAGTGACAAATTGCTTACAACTTTGAATTTGTGGCGCTGTCTTGTCACACAAAAGCAGACTAAGTAAGTTTTCTGATCTTCTTCCGAAAACTGCATTTGCTGTTATTTGATTGGTTTATGTCCGACTGACAATTACTACCTATGCTTTCCAATCTCGCTATGGCGAGGGAGAATATAGGAGCAATCTTATGCAACTTCTTGCAAATTTGCTGCAGAAGCCAATAGGAATTGTTGTTTTGCCCTCCTTCTTCCTGCTTTTTGCACACATGAATAGAATACACTGCTAAACTAAAACGGAAGTAAAATCTAGTCACAAGTTTTACATGTGCAATTTTTTGGATGATTTAATTTCGATGGAATCGTCTTGTAAGCGTTGTGTCACAAAGACAGCCGCAAGTAAAGCAAATTACCCAAATAGACACTTGAAAAGAACCTGTATCTAGCATTACTTTTATACATTTTTATACTAATGGTACAGTTGAGTATTGTTACAGCTTCGATTACTGTTATGCACATTCAAAAGTTCTTCAGGTTTTAAAAAATTTATGAAACTATTGCTCAATCCAGACTCTTTGTAGAATAGGTATAAAAGGCATATCTTTAGCGTTTTTTGCTGTCCCAGAGAGGATGTTTTGAAGAATGAAGTTTCCAAAAACATTGTCAAATATGAGCAAACAACAGGTGCAACACAGTCATGAAATGTTTACTTGAAAGGCAGATGTTCTTCATGTTGAAATCAATTACCATTCCCCAGCTTCTGATGTTTTGCAATTCTAAATTTGTGGATTATTCAGGAGTCGTTATCTCTGCTACGTGATAAGAGACCGTTCAGTTCTGAATTTGTCCCCTCCGTTAAGGCAGTCGTTTCTTCTCTTAGATCGTAAGCAAACTGCAGATGCGAAGCCTGGAGTAATTACTAGGGGAGCTACAGCAACAGCGAAAGGAAACAGCGAAATCAGCAATGCCAGAGCTTCTTTAACGAAACAGGATTTAAACCACAGTTTCCAAGGAGAACGGCTGAGAAGGGAGACTACTGCAAAGGTACAGGATCTAAACCAGGATTTACCGCAAGAAGAGCTTCCAAAAAGGGAGAATAAACCTGACATGGATCTGAAAACAAGAAACCCTTTTGCTATCAAGCATTCCGGCTCAACGGAAAATATTAAATTGTTGGGAGGCAAGTCTACACCTGTTTCCAAAAAGGCTGGCGAGCAGGAGAACAAGATTGAAAAGGAAACTGTAACTGTAGCTGAACCTCAAGCGTCTGCAGTGGCGAAGGAAAGTAGCAGTTTGAAGAACGTAAACAAGACAGTTGCAAGTAGATCCGATCTAGTTGGCCTAACTGGACTTGAAAATTACGCCAATAATTGCTACATGAATGTTGTTATTCAGGTGCTAGCTAATATACCGGAGATCAGGGATTATTTCGCAGGTGAGTCTATGTGTTTTGGTATTGATTGCACTAAGGAAAGGAATTGCAGGCCGTCGCAAACGCAAAGGGGGGTGTCAGGATATGACCGGGAAAAATATCAGGAAAAAAGTAGCGCGCAAACCGGGCCAAACGAGCAACAGGCCTCTAGATTAAGATCTTTGATGCCTGAGAACAAATGCAAAATTGAAAAATGAGCCCTAGAAAGGGCTCCGCCTTGCCCTTTCTTCACAAAGAGCCTAGGAGAGCCTAGGAATTAGGTTTCCGAGATCGATGCCTGACAAATAGGGTTTTCCAAAACTTTGAGATTATCTTGCGAAGCAAAATGTTTATCCGGTTTACCACGGTTGCAAACTAGTCCTTTGAAAATATGTCTTGCTTGTGAAATTTGAAAATCTTCAACCCCTTTCGAACGAAACATTGCCTGATAAGTTCATCTCAGTTCTGTTTGTATTACAATGTCTGTAATGTGGCCAAACTGGAAAGCATTTCTCGACAAACAAATCTGAAATATTTAGTTCGGGCTTAAACATTCTTAAATCCTCTCTGATTTCTGATTTAGTCAAATTTCGTCATCTTGTTTTGACATCAGTCATGCTATTGTAATTTATTGCTCAGGACTATATGCCAATGTCAAAACAATCTCAAATAAGGGCAAGTGGTTTAAAAGACATTTTGACAAAGAGCCAATCACTGCCTTCGGTAATATCAAGCCTCTGCTGGCATCTATGATTCAATTCAAATCAAAATCACTCCGAAAATCTCGCACGATTTCCTGAAAATCCTAAAAACCTTTAAAGATCTCTAAGAATCTTGAAAATCTCAAAAATATTTACAAAATCTTCGAAATCCCAAAGAAAGTCTTAAAAATCTTTGAAAATCTAAAAACATCCCAGATGTCTCCCCCAACAACTCTTTTGAAAATTCTTTGAAATCTCAAAAATCTTTAAGATCTTAAAAACCTTGCAAAAGTTCAAAAGTCTTTGAAAATCTTAGAAAATCTCAGAAAATCTCAGAAAAACTCAAAAATCTTGGAAAAAATCTGAGAATCTCACATCCCAAAATCTCACACTCTATTGATGGAGTCATTTGCCCCTCGATTAAACAATCATTCATATCCATAATTATTCATATCCATACCAGGGATCTATATTGTAAATAGCTGATTGTTCGCAATAAGCTCACTGAAAGATGCCAGATTTTAGAGTAGAGAACCAGAAATCATGGAGATCTGCAAGTTCCCAAAGTTAGTGTGGAGTATGCAAAGCGACGTTTCTACTTCTCTGGTGTGAAAAACTAGAATACAAAATCATTCGTTTTAAAACAGGTTTCAGAGAGTATCTTTTGAACTGCAGAGCCCAAACATGACCCCTTCATAGAGCAGTGCATTATACTAGTTTCCTTTCTGTTCCTAAGGGCCTGATTACATGGAGTTTTCAACCCCGGGGTTGAATTTCAACCCACCTGGCCGAGTTGAAATTTCATCCCACCTCTCCATTTATTCCTTTATTGATTCCAATTTTCGATTACATGGTGCAATCTCAACCCCGGGGATGAAATAACACCCGGGGCTGAAATCTCATCCCACCTTGACCTAGCCGAGGTGAAACTTTTGAGCCGTTAATCCCCATTGTTTTCAATACGTGAATGTCCATGTAATCGCAATCTTGTTTCAACCCCGGGGTCGAATTGCTATTGACGCATGCGTGATGTATTGCGCATGGCGCGCTTTTTCATACCCGGGGGTGAAATTTTACGGCTCGCTTTTTCATACCCGGGAGTGAAAATACCCATGTAATAGCAAATTTATTTCAACTCGTGCAGGTGGGTTGAAACTCAACCCCGGGGTTGAAAACTCTCATGTAATCAGGCCCTAAAACGCAAATTGTCAGTAGGTTAGCCGCAAGGAGTAGCGTGTATTAATATTGATAAGATGCTAATCTCATCCATAATTCCACGACGAGCGCGACACAATACTTTCCGAACTTCAGTGCCTATTGTTTTTATTCTAGGGGATAATTTCCTGAATTCTTTGACTCCGAACAACCCAATGAGCTCTGGTGGAAGGGTAGCGAAAGCATTTGCAGACGTCATCAAGGCTCTGTGGTCAGAAAGGAAAACAGCTTTTAGGCCGCAGGCACTGAAGGTGTGTACAATGATAACTTTGCAACGTTCGCATATCATTCAGAAGCCCCCTCTCTAATATGCATCTCCTTTCTAAACCCTTCTAAGCTCCCTCACCTATACCGGGTGCGCCAAAATATACTATGCACGTTTGGCACGCCACAATAAATTGTACACTGGACCGATTTTGAAGATTTATGACTTAATCTTTAGCAGAAAGCCTGAATTGGATTCTACGACTTTTTGCAAGTTTTTCCGTTTTCAGTTTTTAGAACTGGAAGCGATTTTCGAAAAATGTTCGTTTTTGAAAACAATGAAAACGATCAAAAAACGTCGATCAAAATTTTGACAGACTCAACATGAATGAACAAAGAGAAAACGTTTTCAGGGTGATTTTGGGGCTTAGTACGAACTCTCGTACAGCAGATTACAATCAGTCGATTTCTAAATCCCTAATCACCACGAACAAGTTCTCTCTTTGTCCATTCATGTCGATTCTTTAGAAAATTTGATCGATGTTTTTGATCGTTTTCAGTGTTTTCGAAAACTAAAATTTTAAGAAACTTGCTTCTTGCTCTAAAAACTGAAAATAGAAAAAATTGCAAAAAATCCCAGTATCTAATTCAGACTTTCTGCTAAAGATTAAGTTATAAATCTTCAAAATCGGTCCAGTGTACGATTTATTGTGGCCTGCCAAGCGTGCATAGTTTATTTTGGCGCACCCGGTATCAAATGCCAGAGGTTACCGATGATTCTCCATTTATTTTGCTAAACAATTTTGCGTGTTAATTTTGGTATGGTTTGGGATAAAAGCTGTGTCGAGTTTTTGTATTTGACTGCTGTAATAGGGTGTTGATCCCCCAAAAATGGGGTAAAGGAACTAAAAAGCTGTCATGTATATCCTTGCCATTTGACTTTATACATTTGACTTTAACCCCCCCCCCCTCTAATAAGCCCCTCTGGAGCCTCCGAAATTAGATAATCCTCTGGAGCGTAAAGGTGACCTGAAGTGAAAATTTTCATCGACGCAAATGAACAGCACTGTCCAATGATTAAGAATCCTATTTAGATTTCTTTGATATCTCATTTCGTTTTCAAGTTATCCACCGATTCTAAGTGCCAGCTGATGACGTCATTTTGTTTGCAAATCACTACCATAATGTATGGAAATATAGCTGTATCTGATCTTTGAAAGGTTGCAGTTGTAGGAGACATTTAAGGTAAGCTGAATAAATGCAATAGAAATTGTCTTCGGATCGATATGATGATTAGAAAGGCCTTTCAACCTGAAGAAAAGTCCTTTGAGTCGATTTCCATATAGAAACATTCTCAACCTTGTATACTTTCTTTACTTTTTGCAAACAAAATGACGTCATCAGCCAATCATACAAAATAGTGGATAACTCGAAAATGAAACAAGGTATAAAGATTTTTTGAATAGCATTCTTTATTATTCAACAGTCATATTCATTTGCAATAAAAACACAGCTCTTACGGTAGGGTTTCACATTCCTGAGCTCCCTTGGCTGCTTTTTGGAAGTTAAAAGTGTGAAGATGGGTTCCATCAATGCGTAGTTATTCACAAGAATCGTTGCAATCTCATCTTCAACAAATCTAGGCTGTATGAATGCAAGGGTGTGGACATCTTAGACTTTGAATAACAGTAACGAAAGTCAACATTTTCTACAGACCTACTTTAATGTTGGCTTGTAGGAAGCAAGTAATAGGCTGTCCAATTCCTTCATTTATACGTCGTCAGTGCAGCAAATTTACAAAGTTCAAACAACGACCTCTACCTCCTAAAAGAAATTGATCTTTATTTTAGATATTTTGTCAGAGATTTTCTAGGGAAATAATGTTAGGAGCCGTTTTATAGCAAGAAGATTAAGATTAATGGTTCATTTTTCTTGCAATTCCACAGAGTATAATGGGAAAGAGGTGTTCTCTCTTCATGGGATTTCAGCAGTGTGATGCTCAAGAATTTTTTTCAACATTACTGGATAATTTACACGAGGTAAGGTATTGATAATTTTGCGTCCGGAGCAATGTCTTCGCAGTTACAGTAGTTTGGAGTGTATGCTCCTCGAAATATGATGTAGTGGGCATGTTGGAATTTGCCTTTTGCCATGAGGACTCTTACAGGCCTCATTATCAAGGCCTCGGTATCAAGCCCTCAGTATCAAGGCCTCATGAAGGTATTGTGGTGCAGTGGTGTAATCCTCTGACTTTGCAACCAGAACAGACAGGCGGACAGGGTTCGACGCCAGGTAGAGCCCCACCACTTGAGCTTCATGCCAAACCGCATCTTTACCTTCACCTTAAACTTCATTAAGAGGCCCTTTACACGATGAATTTCAATCCGTGTTGAGTTTCAACAGGGGTTGAGTTTTAACATAAATAATAATAATAATAAAGCTATAAAAAAACAAAAACTGTTGGATGTCGCAAAAACGTTTCGATATAAAATCTTCTTCAGTATAAAAACTTTACAAGGCAGCCGAGAATTTATAGACATTACGTTGTTTACACCTAAAATTATTTACATGACGATAATGCTATATTTACGAAAGATAGGCACTAAATCCTTACTGGCTGACAAAATTGACACGTGACACGCCTTAAACCAATCAAATGGAACCGACAACCAACCGGGAAATTTGAAATGTCAGATTTTAGGCCACTTTTTTTGATTTTAGGCCGCTTTTGGACGATTTTACCACCCTTCACCAAAATATAAATCGACAGAAGGAGCATGAAGATTTTCAAAAAATTTCTTCACAGACCTGTTCCCAATACTCTAATACACAGTTAATCATCGTCGCTACAAATTATTTCAAAATTTGGAGAAATGCCGAAGTTTTGAATTTGACCTCATTGACCTCACTGTGGCTTGCCATAGTAAAGATCTCAGTAATGGCTGAAACGTATGCATATGGAGAATAGATACTTTGCTTCGAAGGTCTTATTCTGTGTGTTTAAGTATATCCGAAACTCCTCAAAAGATGACAAATTTAGAGCAGTATCTGTATCTTTTTTCAGTTTTAAATTAACATAGATACATCTAAGAATTAAGGCTGAGGGGTAGGATGAACAACAGGAAAGTGAACTTTACGGGCCTAACAAACACCGTTCCGTCGTTATAAATTAGAGACGAATTTAACAGGTACTTACTTTTCTATCTTGCAAGAAGAGAACCACAAACTGAAAATGTGAACATACAATTCCAATGAACTTTGAATCAATAACAAACATATGACTTTGCCGCGCTCAAGAATGGCAAGAGCTGTAACATCCAACGTGGCCAAAACAAACGATTTCGTGATGTCCTCTTCTCTTCGATAACCAAACCCTTGCTTCCAATACTTTATCCAACTCTGCTCTCATCGTTACGAGATCGTAGGAATGGGAATCGGCAATTACATTGGCCAAAAACCTCTTATTTATAAATTCATCAATCGTGTGCCTTGCTTTTGGTGCAAGAAATGGCTTTCGTTTCGTCCTCGGTGTAGCAGGTACATGAAATAGATTTGAAATGTTGGATTCAATGTACGTAAGAATAAAATAACAAGCGAAAGAAATGTACATTTTGTTTTAAACATGAAAAATCTATTGGCTACTTCGTCAAAATAACATTTGAAATACTATTTTTGAAGCTCCTTCATATCAATTTCATTTTTGAGAGGATATCAATAGAAAAATATCTATCTTTCGACTACTTGCATTTGAGGTACAGTAATCCATTAGAAACTCCCCCTTTACGGTCAAACAACACAGCAGCATCGAGCAAAGCAGGGCATTTGTATGGCACTTTGTAGACTCATGGAAGCATAGGAAGCATACACATATTTTCTGTAAGATAATAAAACTTTGAGACAATATCGAAAGTTTCTTAAAAATTCTTATTATCTGAGTACACAGCGAGTGCAAAAATGTTCCACAGGAATTCTACAAGAGGCAACATTCCATAGGAAGGTGATCTCAAATTTTATGAAGTCTCGCCTTGCCAAGATCCTAGATCATGCAAAGGATTTTTAGCAAAAGAAGCCCAACTGAAAATTGAGAAAAACAGAAAATATACTCCAATGTTCTTAATTTTAATTATTCGGGGCTATTTGCATGGGAAGAAACTCGTTTCAAAAAGTTGAGCTCTCAGGGGCTCTCAGATCAACAAAATATTAAAATCTTGAATGCTGGAATGGGTCAAAGTTTCACCATCTTACAGAAAATATGTGTATGCTTCCACAAGTCTACAGAGAAGTATGAAGCAGGGGTGCACTGGGAGCATGTGCCCCCCCCCAAGATTTTTCAGTAAACAAGGAAGTGCCCTTCTTATTTTCAGGAAGTGTCCTTTTAGCTTAATGAAAGAGTGCCCTTGAATTGCCATGCCCCCCAAGTTTGAGATGCTTCCTACGTCCTTGTGAGTCTACAAATGGCCATACAAATGTCCGGCTTTGCTCAGTGCTGCTGTGTTGTTTCGGCGTAAAGGGGAGAGTTTCTAATGGATGACCTCAGCTCCCTTTCAAATGCAAATAGTTGAAAGTTAAATATTTTTCTATTGATATCCACTCAAAAAATGAAATTGATATGAAGGAGCTTCAAAAATAGTATTTCAAATGTTATTTTGACGAAGTGGCCAATCTATTTTTCATATTTAGAACAAGATGTACATTTCTTCCGCTTGTTATTTTATTCTTACGTACATTGAATCCAACATTTCAAATCTATTTCATGTACCTGCCTCACTGAGCACGAAATGATAGCCATTTATTGCACCAAAAGCAAGGCACACGATTGATGAATTTATAAATAAGAGGTTTTTGGCCAATGTAATTGCCGATTCCCATTCTTACGATCTCGTAACGATGAGAGCAGAGTTGGATAAAGTATTGGAAGCAAAGGTTTGGTTATCGAAGAGGACATCACGAAATCGGTTGTTTTGGCCACGTTGGATGTTACAGCTCTTGCCATTCTTGAGCGCGGCAAAGTCATATGTTTGTTATTGAACAAAGTTCATTGGAATTGTATATTCACATTTTCAGTTTGTGCTTCTCTTCTTGCAAGATAGAAAAGTAAGTACCTGTTAAATTCGTCTCTAATTTATAAAGACGGTACGGTGTTTTGTTAGGCCCGTACAGTTCACTTTTCCTGTTGTTCATCCTACCCCTCAGCCTTAATTCTTAGATGTATCTATGTTAATTTAAAACTGAAAAAAGATACAGATACTGCTCTACATTTGTCATCTTTTAAGGAGTTTTGGATATACTTAAACACACAGAATAAGACCTTCGAAGCAAAGTATCTGTTCTCCATATGCATACGTTTCAGCCATTACTGAGATCTTTACTATGGCAAGCCACAGTGGGGTCAATGAGGTCAAATTCAAAACTTTGGCATTTCTCCAAATTTTGAAATAATTTGTAGCGACGATGATTAACTGTGTATTCGAGTATTGGGAACAGGTCTGTGAAGAAATTTTTTGAAAATCTTCATGCTCCTTCTGTCGATTTATATTTTGGTGAAGGGTGGTAAAATCGTCCAAAAGCTGCCTAAAATCCAAAAAATTGCCTAAAATCTGACATTTCAAATTTCCCGGTTGGTTGTCGGTTCCATTTGATTGGTTTAAGGCGTGTCACGTGTCAATTTTGTCAGCCAGTAAGGATTTAGTGCCTATCTTTATTTACGATGAATCTATCTAAAAAAACCTAATACCTTTACAACTGACAAACAATAGGATTTTTCCTGCTTTGAACCAATTTAGCTATTTTTTAGTGTCCTTTGTGACTTAGAAGAGAGATTGGGAGCTCTTAAACTCACACTGGTAACTTTGCGGCTCCCCCAAGAGACCCCTCCGAAAGATTCGCACACTGCTTAACTCTTTTTTTAGCAGTAGCTGAATCCCAGATGATTAAACAATGAACTTTTTTTGTTTTTGTTTTTATGTCCCTTGTGAATTCGAGAAAGAATTGGAAGCTCTTAAAACTCATACTGAATCCTTTGAGGCTACACTTGTAACTATGCAGCTCCCCCATGCGACTCCCCGAAGGATCCATACACCGCTTAACTCTTCTTTTAGCGATAGCTGAATCCCGCGCGAAGCCACACAGGGCAAACACAAAACAGACGCCAGCATAACCTCTTGGGACAATCGGATGGAATGGTAGAATCTAAGCTGTTCCGCATAACAAGGGCAGAGGAAATTCTATCAACCAGTAATTAAAAACAAACAAAGCCGCAAAATTTTCTCTGAAACCCAGGTAGCTAGCTCGCTCGCTGTGCATTCCAGAAATTATTTTTAAGGGCAAACATGAGCATAGATCGGAAGAAGAAGGATATATCTACACATCTGCCGCGGGAATTTTATTTCTTTGGTCCAGAAGCTGAGCAGTAAATGTTTTGATAAGACCCCAAAAAATAAGAGAATTGAATCGCCTCCTAAACGGTTTTTGAACCAAATAAATAAAATGCCCGCGGCAGATGTGTAGATGCATCCTTCTTCTTTCGATCTACGCTCATGTTGGCCCTTAAAAACAGTTTCTGGAATGCACAACGAGCGAGCTAGCTACCTGCGTTTCAAAGAAACTTTTGCGGCTTCGTTTGTTCTGAATTGTTGGTTGAGAGAATTTCCTTTGTCTGCAATCGCTAATCGCTTTGAATTGAGGTGTCAACAAAAGCAACTCATGCTATTGTATTACAAAATTTGCCCTTGTTGTTCCGCATGCAAAAACGTCCAATTCCACGTCTGCAGCTCTTTCATTGAGACCCTTTGGCGCAATTGCCAAAACAACTCTTTCCTTCGAAGTGAAAAAACATCATCTGCCCCATCTATGATCTTAATCCCAACCCGAAAATTACCGTTGTGTCCATTTTCAAAAAAATGACTAAAGAAACTTGCTTGTGGAACGGGTTTCCCCTTATCAAGAGAATTTTCATTGTGTTTGCGTGCATATGTTCTAAAATAGGATTTATAAACATTAAACCTTTGCCGAAATTTTGTCTTAGTGCTACCGACATATTTTATGTTGCATGACTCGCACTGCAACAGATAAACCACATGATCAGAGTTGCAATCAAATCGCCCTGAGAAGTTTGTAAAAGACCTTGTGGAGTCAGAATTTTGAAATGAATCCTCCTCCCTGATCAAAGGGCAAATCTGACAACTCTTTCTACCATTACATCTGAAATAATAATAATAAAGCTATTTATATTGCGCCGTATTTCCTCAGGGCTCATAGGCGCATTACATACTTTACAATCTAAAACGATAATTTAATTATACATTATACATGGTTTGAGTTAAAATGTTTTCGAAATAAAAATTACTTCAACAGTGTTTTAATCTTTTTATTTAGCCTACATTAAATAAATTATTGATGATGATGATAAATAAATTATTGATGATGATGATGATGATGATTCCAGAGACATGGGGCGACATTAACAAATGCTCGGTCCCCAGCTATTACTAAGCGTGTTCTCTTTATCTCAAGCAGGAGATCGTCCCCTGCTGATCTTGTTGCGCGAGGGGCTGTGCGTTTCTTTAATAAATCAACTAAATATTTTGGAGCTACGTTCTTAATGCACTTGAATGTCAAGCAATATCTTATACTGAATCCTGCACACAACAGGTAACCAGTGAAGTTCTCTTAAGATTGGTGTTATGTGACATTTTCTGTTTACACCCACCAAGAGTCTCGCAGCAGCATTTTGAACTTTCTGCAATTTTTTCAATTCACAGGATGGCAGTCCTTGTATCAAGGCATTGTTACTATCAAGCCTTGAAATAACGAATGCATGCATGGCCTTTTCCGCAGCCTCTCTTGTCATGTACCTTCTAGCCAGACTGATGTTATGCAAATGGTACCTGGCAGATCTACAGATCATGTTCACATGTGACTTAAGATTCATATGCTTGTCAAAAATTACTCCAAGATTTTTTGCCGTTTCGCTTGATTTGATGACACTATCAGCTACATTGAGAGTTATATTAGAGACTTTCGAGCATTTCTGTGGAGTGCCAATTACCAGCATCTTGGTTTTATCTCCATTTAGCTTGAGTCTATTTGCTGACATCCATGAGCTGACTTCTTGTATGCACTGCTCAATTTGCTCAAGCGAGTAGGCTACACTGTAGTTGTTTAGTGTGAAAGACATGTATAACATCATTGCTTATTTTGCCTTGCGTTTACATGAAATCTCAACACGGGTTGAGATTAGGTCACATGGTTGCAAACAATAGAAGAAGGAATGTGAGCCACATTCAAAAATTTGAATGATTGCGGAAATAGATTCGATCTCCTTTGTTCACATTCTAATCTCACCCCGAGTTGAAAATTTTTGCGTTTACATGAGAATTTCAACCCGTGTTGAAATTTCAACACGGGTTGAGTTGCCGAGTTGAGTTGAACCCGTGTTGAGTTTCAACTCGGCCCCCATGTAGACGCGATGAAGGCTTACACCGTCAACCGACTTGAAACTCAACCCGTTTTCAACTCAACCCGAGTTGAAATTTCACATTTAAAGGCCTCTCACCTTCATTTATATGCACGAGTGTGTAAGCACCGCTATTAACATTTCTACACATGATTTCAAACAGCAAAATTTAATTCGAGTACTGTAACTTTCTTTTTCGCCGTTCATTTAAACAATTTTTAAGAAATGTTGATGTCTAAATTCCTTTCACGGTTTTATTTCATGTGTTATTTTGCACAACTTTTCCAGTACCTGGTACATATACATAGACTTGTACATTGTCGTAGTTTCGCTATTTTCCTGAATTGATATATCGCTATTAACTACGACTCATGATTTAACTAATGGTTCAGACCACCACGTACAGGCCTAAGCTATTTCAGCGAAAAAATCGATGCTAAATCGCTTTAAAATTCGAGGTTCCTGTACTTGAACATCGAAAAACTAGTTGGTAGTACGTACAAGAATGTTTCCTTGATGTAAGAAAGTTTAATTACGTGAACTTTTCTGCAATAATCTTCCTGTTTAGATGCAAATAAGATCTGGTAAATCTATTCGAAGCTGCAAAGTCAACAACTGTCAGCATTTTTGTCATGACAACTTAATCAACCAATCAAAATGCATTATTTGAATGTTTTCGCCCATATTTGACTGTTGACTTTCTCTCGACTGCAAATGCTGCTCTCTGATTGGTTGCTTCAATCAGAAGTTATATTATACGACTAGACTACCTTGCACTATTAGATAGCATAGGCGACATTTGTCTGAGCATACGCCGACCTTTGCGGATGCCTTACAAAATGGTGGGTTTGCCTCATTTCGGAGTGACAGACAAAAGTGTATTAACTGGTTGCCTCAATCAACAGTTACATTATAAGACTTGACTACCTTGTATTAGCTGTGACATTCATGTCTCCTTGTTTTAGGATATGAACCAAGGTGTACGTCCTGAAAAGACAAACGAGCCTACTAACAAAGAAGAGGATGGAAATTCATTCAGCGATAAACCAGATACTGCATGGAATGCACATTTCAAGCGAAACAATTCAATGCTGGTTAAAATGTTCCATGGTCAAATGGTATCCAAACTGACGTGTCAAGCTTGTCATAAGGTGAGTGAGGTTCCTACTTGTACTTTAAAATTACTTTGACTCTACTAGAGGGTGACCCAGAAAAAAGTGACCCAACGCAATCTGTCACAGAAAATTAAGTAAGAGACCGATTGAAATGCTTCAAACGTTGTTCTGTTGTTAAAAGACTAGCCTATGCTATGATTATTTTTTGCAATTTTTTTGGCACGGTAAATTTCGAAAATTAAGGATTTCGAGGAAAAGGGCATGCTTGAAATCTTCAAAATATCGTCAAAAACAGGGGATCAATTTACACCCATTTCAAATATTCAAAACAACGAGGAGCGTTTTTCACTTCAACCTGGGACTAGGCAACCTAATCGGAAGTCTTCAGAGCAAGTTTATAGTCCCTAGGTACTTAAAGATATTCTCAGGCAAAATGAAACATGCTTCTCGTTGTTTTAAAGATCTGAAATGGCTTTAAATCGATCCCCTGTTTTTGACGACGTTTTGAGCTTTTCAAACCTGCCCTTTTTCTCCAAATACTTAATTCAGGAACTTTACGGTTCCCAAAAAATTTGCGAAAATACTCGTAATGTTGGCAAGTCTTTTAGCGACAGAACAACCTTTGAAATATTTCAATCGGCCACTTACTTTTTTTTAATAACAGATTGCGTTGGGTCACTTTTTTCTGGGTCACCCGGTAGAAGCAGGACGACCAAAAATGAGAGGTGCTTCTGAAATTAATCATTCTCATTAAGCTACAAAATCACGCGGCCAGAATCGTAACCAATAGCCCTTACAACGCTTCCGCTCTTCCAATTATAAAGCAACTAGGCTGGCAGACAGTGAATGATTTGATTGTATCGGAAACATTAAAAATGGTATACAAATGTACAAATGGTGAGGCTCCCTCGTATCTTGCATGCCTGTTCGACAGGTTTGTCAGAAACCGGTCCTCGTGAATTTAGGAACACTGAAACCGATCTCTGTATCCCGTTTCTACGAACAATATGTGGCCAAAAATGCTTTTCTTTGGGCAAAATTGTGGAATGACCTGGTCGCAAAATCGAAATTATCAAAGCACTCAAACAAGTTAAATCCTGTCTCCAAAACTCCAAAACATGAAGGAACCCTTTTAGATTTTTGCTACTATTCTGATCTATATATCTTTAAGTTAACTCCAGGAATGTACAGATAAAAACTACCTATACACGATGCCGGTACGATTTGAAGACAGAGCAAAATTATTACGGATATCCTGCCGTTCATGGGACAATGAAACAAATTTTTCCATGAGAATTTGAAAAATGGATGATTTGAAAATGGAGCTTGAACTCTAACTGGCATAATTTGAAAACGGTGCTATGTGAACAACATTTTCGAAACAAGCATGATTGCTTTTTTAGGCCTAGATAAATTTCTTTTTACATCAAAATCCAGCCTCTATATCGTGGAGATTACTAAGTGTTTGGTACCCGCGCATTTTTTCCCGTTTATAGATTGTGCCGGCATAGTGTGAACATGGTTTAAGGGGGAATTTCGCATGATATTAGAGTTCAAAGAAATTTGAAGCCAGCTTTTATCTGATTATATTTGTTATAATAACGTTTGAGCAGCCATGGCCTGTTTGAAAATATAATAACATTGGATTAAAGATCTGTTGCTTTGCTTGTGCAACTTTTCTTTTTAAAAGAACTAAAATCTAGGGCGTAGATTATTCACTGTAAGTAGTTTTTTCCTTGGATTTATAATTGTTAGTGTGGTTTCCAAATTGGGTTGCGTCGCAGTTCATTCATTGCTATCTCGTGGACAGGAAACAAAGAGTAAAGGTCAATGGTTCATTCAGCACGTGCACAAAAACCGCCTCAGGTGTACCGCAAGGCTCTGTCCTAGGCCCGCTTTTGTTCAAAATATACCTGTAGCTTAGAGCTATAATTACCTGTCGCCTACTGTGAAAGAAAAATAAACGAATAAATGAAAAATAGATGACGAGGGGTCTGGAGAGGCCACAAATTTTAACAACATCTACTGAGCCTTCGTGTTCATTAGACACTCAAGAGCAGGATATCAGGGTAAAGGGGTGTCTAGGGCAATTATTGATGCTATTTTGCTTATATCTTGCAATGTTTATATTTTACAGAGATCAACAACGTTTGAGCCATGTGCACAGGTATCACTGCCAATAGCAATGTCGAAACACAAATTGAATATCATTGTTTTCTTTAAAGACCATACAAGGCAACCGGAGAGATTACGCTTACAGATATCGTCACCGCATGCGCAAATATGGCATTTGTTGAATATTCTTGAAAGACATGTCGGTATTCCTGCACATTGCCTGCGGATTTTTCAAGACACGCGGGGCTCGTTTGCTCCAACATATGACGAAGATTCGCCGATTGGAAACTTTGTCAAATCTCGGCATGTCATTGTTTGTGAAATAAAAGATGAAAAGGAGGCTGATGCAGTCTCACTTCCATTCCGACAGCATGTTTCGACTTCAGCAAAAGCAAGCAATTGTGCGCATTGTAGTAAATCGCAAAGTGATCTGGAGGTTAAACTGAAAAGATGTACACGTTGTATGTATGTCGCATATTGCAGCAGGGAGTGCCAAACGAAGCACTGGGGTAGCCATCAGCGTGACTGTCGAAAGGGCCTAAAGTCGCTCATTGGTCTACCATTCTTTGTAACGATTCGTAAACTTAAGCTAACTTATGATACATTAGCTGCTATAGCAGGTGCTTACGCAAGCTTTTCAGTTTCCACTGCGGACAAAGAAAGTGACTCCTCCGAAGGAGAGCAAGATGAGAAGAATAGATTTCCTAAACTCGACATCGCAACGAGCGCAGCTCCGAAACAGAGTGACAAAACAAGCAGAGCTACAGCCTCGTCTGAGTATGAACAAGATGAGAAAAAGAGGCTGTCCAGGTCTGATAGCACAGGGAATTCTGGCGTAAGAACGACCGATAACACGCCGAAGGCGAAAGAGGGCGACAAAGACGATAAGAATCGGCAGCCGAAAGCCGAAGGTGCCAGTAATATTATCGTGAAATCACATGATAATTTCGTGATAAAGGCGTTCTTTAAAGCAGACCAGGACCCAGTACTGGTAACATCCGACGATTTTAAGCTGGAAACACTCACATCAGCGACGTTTCTTAGCATTGAATGGCAGACACAACTGGCAAAAGAAAAAGATACTAAAGAGATGCTTGCATCATTTAGACAAATACAAAGTAATATGCCTGGAGATGAGAGTGTAGGTTCAGATCGTTGTACGATTGAAGATTGTTTATCATTGTTTTTGGAACCAGATCGATTGCATGAAAAGGATGGTTGGTAAGTTCCTGTTGCCATTGTATGCTCTTCTCAAGGGTGTTAGGACACCCCATGCTATTGGTTAAATACCTATTTACCTTGTTTTAATTGTTGTTGTCTTGTTTGTTTTTTCTTTCCTTCGCCTTCAAGCAACATTTCAACTGAACTTGGCCTAGCAGCATGCGGTTTGAAACATTTTCCTTTGGGAAGGTGCACTACCCATCAGAAATCTAAAGGAGTTAGATTTGATGACCAATTGAAAATGGTAAGGCCGAGTTCAGCTGAAATTTTGCTCAAAGGTAGAAGCTGGACTGATGACATTCTTTTAAGTTTTGCTCCATTTAATTGAATTGTTATGTACTGTTACGGGTATTGTAGGGGGTATCGTTGGGGGTAATGGAGCGAAAACAAGGACTCATGTAATAAGTCTAGGCAAAGGCAAGGAAAGAAAAACACAGAAGACAATAACAATTAAAACGAGGTAAACAGACATTTGATCGGAGCATGGTTGTCCTGACACCCATGCTCTTTCGTGTTGATTCATTTCATTTTGGTAGCTCCATTCGAAAATCTTCATTTACTTTGTAAACATTGCAACTGATAGTCACTTGCTACCTGCTTTAGGGGGACTCGTACGAAGCCATTTTTGACGTATAGTTTCAATCAGAAATCTTCTTTTTCTACATATAGTCATTGAGGAACATAAGCGTACGGGAAGAAAAAATCTGGGGGGCCCAGGGGGGCACTCGGCACATACACATACGGGGGGGGGTCAGTCAGATAAATTTTCAGGAACCCCAAAAATATCAGTTTAGCTTCATTACGACCCAAAAATATCAGCTCATTTTATACCTTGACATCTGTAAACGAACATAAAAGATCCTGAAACAATGCAAATTGAGGCCAAGATTGCCTCTAAAGAACCCAGAAATATCATTTTCACAATATTTGATGCCCAAAAATATCAAAAACATAATTTCAATTTATTTGAACCCAAAAATATCACTTTTGGCAAAATTCTGACCCAAAAATATCGGACTTACCTCCCCGTATGTGCATGTGCTGAGTGCCCCCCTGGGGGGCTTCCATATAAACATTCCATTATTCATCAAAATTTTTGCCCGACTTACGGCGAATTTGTGCCTGAAAAAGGCTGGTTTTTGCACATTTTTCCAACTTTAGGGAAGCTACTGCCCCCAGCCCCCTAGCCCGTACGCTTATGTAAAGAGAAGGAAATATATTTATTACTTTTTTGTGAGCTAATTTCAAGTACTGGTTATGATGCATACGCTCCTCCATTCACTGACATGAGATATAGTTTCTTCATTTCATCGGTCAAAAGAAAGATATTTTCTAGCCATTGAGGCGCTTTCAAGCACATCACCGTATAGTCTTCTGACTTGTCTATCAGACTTATAACATGGATCTTTGAAGCTCACCTTCATGGATTCAGGGAACTTCTCACAATAACTTATTCCATTTTTCTTCAGCCACCAGGTGAGTAAAAATACACAAAAACAAGCCCCATTTCACAGGCCACTGCTCCCTGAATATCAAAACAATAATATGGCAAATATTTCATTTAGCAGTGGACATATTAAAATAGATATTGGAATTTACCTGACTGAAATCGGTCACTCCTTTTAGAAATTATGAAGGATTTTCTCGAGAAATTCCCTTGAAGAAACCTTCAAAAACAGCATAGAATCAAGATCAAATTTCCCTCACATTTCTACTTTACAGCAATGACTTTTTCATGCTTCACTTCGTGAGTGACATCCCTTGGAGCATAATAACATTAATCTTGGCAATTTCATCCTGCCAAGGGGATAACACGTTCTAAAATGTGTTGAAGTCATTGCTGTAAGGCGGAATACAAGGAAAATTACTTCAGGACTGCTTTGAAGGTTTCTTGAAGGGACTTCCTGGAGAAAATCCCGCATAATTTCAGAACAGAGTGGTCAATTTCAGTCAGGTAAAACTGTGAATTTATTTGAACATATCTATAATTAAATGATAATCCAGGGAGCAAGGACGTTTCAAACGAGGACTGCCCTTTTGACTCCACTCGGTACACTTGAATTTTCTTCTCACAGGAAATGCCCGAAATGCAAATTAGTCCAAGCAGTGAAGAAAGAAATGACCTTGAGTTACCCTCCTCCGATATTACTTGTTCATTTCAAGAGATTCACGTTTGCATCGTATGGCCAGAAGATTCCTAAAGGGATTCACTATCCAATAAGGTAAGTAGTATACACCGTATCATAGTCCTTTTTCTATTTAAATGTGTATATATGCTCGTCTCAATACAGTTGGAATTTGTGCAAGATTCATAACTTTGCTGACGAAGGTAAACTGTGTTCCGGGTGAGTTCAGAAAATTGTTAGTATATGAAGCATCATGCACAAAAACACCGATTTGAAAAATGAGAACTCCGTTGTGTAACTGAGGGTTTAGCTTAATGCTGAGAATTTATATTCATGATTTATTTATGCATTGTCTTAATTTCAAGGAAGAATTCCCAAAAACTAGCTTCTACTTGCTTTTCCTAAAACTGGAAGTGTAAGAAACTGTAAACTGTTTCCCTACCATAATCAGCTGTGCTTCTTTTTTCTAGTGGTCTTGATTTGTCGCATTATATCTCTGAAGAAACACGAGGTCTCCTATCAATTCCTCCCGTGTACGACCTAACTGGAGTCATATGTCACAAAGGCTCGATGGGTATTGGTCATTACACTTGTATGGTCCAGTGTTTAAGTCAGCAAGGGCAAACAGATATCGGTAAGTCCAGTAGAACCTTTTTTGTTACTACTTTTGTTTTGATACGGTTGAACTCCAATTGGGTTGCATCTCAGTGCGACGGAAAGTAAAATTGATTCAAATTAATTTGACAGGGTGCACCAAGAAGAATTGACAGATTTGAAACTGATTGTACGTACATAGTTCATAGAATCAAGGGCAGTTGATAGCCACAAGGGAGATTTTTCCTATTTTTCGTAAATTTTTTCATCGACCTGAAATTTTCGTAAATTGAACCTCAGGGAAGTTGCTGATCTCGAAGTGCTCAAGTCAAGGCACAAAATACTCGATAAAGGCATGAGGAATCTCCTGGCAAAGAGCAATGTGCAAGTACATTCCATATGTTTCAGCAGCACAGCATTTAAAGGACAAGTTCGGGGTTGAAATAATTGTTTATTGAAATTAAAGATTACAATGTTGTGAATGGTGTGTGGTACTTTTTTCCAACCTTCTCTCTCTTTTCTCTGCGAAATTGCGTATTTCAATCTGGGAAATGAGTGAAATGACGTCATTATTTATGACGTCATTTCGCTCACTTCAACTTCGACCTGAGCGAGGCTGTTTTCCCGCAAAACTTTCACTCTCAAGTACCTTCCAACGCCACAATCGATCCTCCAACCCGAGGCTAGCCTTATCGCGTACTCTTAAAAAATGGTGACGGGGCCTAACTTACGAAAAATGTTGTACAAATTTACAACAGAAAGAGATCTCAAAACTTGGAAAGAATTAACAATTGGTGTTCGGCAGTTGGTGAGGTTGCTTTTTGACATTAATTGTAGAAATCCCCGACTTGTCCTTTAAAAGTGAACGCGTCAGAAATAGTAGAATTCGTGATCCCAGATTTTTTAAACATTAATTTGTTGATTCTTGACTAAGGCGAGTTCAGATGAGTCATGTACTATGGCAGTGTTCTTTGAGAGGAGCTTTTGTACGATTTGAGCCAGGTTTTATGTCCTTGCTCATGAATTTTTTTCATGATACTTATTTTTATTACTTCTTTATTTTCTTTGTTCTTATAACTATTTTGCATTGTGATCGTTGTTTTTGTTTTTCGTGGATTTCATGAATTTCATTCAATTCAATTCCAATGTTTCACACATGTAAGGAGAAATATGGCCGCGTATGGACGCATGAGCTGCAGCGACGTGCTGCTGCCTTGAGCGATATCAGAAAATTATTTCACAAAATTACGCCACCTTTACAAACAGAACTGCAATGCAAGCTGGTAGCTCAAAGCCTTTAATCTCCTCCTCTTAAAATAGCTATAAGGAAAAAGAATACAATTAAATAATGGAAATATTATGTATCACAAAAAAGATCGTGAGCAAGGAGGATATGAAACCTCAACTTCAATCAAATCAGACAGAATCTCCTTACAAAGAAAACGGCCACCGTACATGTCCGATCTCAGTCAATAACAGAACGGTCAAATTCTTTTCAGGAATTTTTGGCAACTTTGTGCATGTTTCCTTATATTTAATCCTTCCCTTTGCTTCAAGGTTGGAGACACTTTGATGATGACAATGTTTCTAAGATTGATGACGACAGAGTAATTGATCCATCTGCATATGTCCTTGTGTATCGTATGAGAGGAGCAGTCCAAGCATTGAAATCAGATAGTCCTTTCCCCTGTCTGCAAGCATTTGCAAATGAGGGGAAGCAAGATAAGGCTACCGCAACATCGAGACCTCCTGGTAGGCAGTTATCTGTAGACAGTGGTATAAAAGCTTCATGTAGGGCTTCATCATCAGAGAATTTGCATACAAAGGAAACAACGTGGCTGTCCGGAAGAAGATCTGAATCAGTTGAGATGATGCAAGAACGGCCACCTCAGCTTTTACGTGCAAAGTCAATCTCCAGTGAGGATATGAGTGATGATGTGTTCGAATTAGCTAATGATGGAGTGATAAGCAGGGGATCTACCCATGACGCTATGGATATAGACCTAGCTGGTAGTAATGTTGAACTGAGTGAACAGGCTCATTTTGTGGCGGAAACAACTGAGGATGAAGAAATGATCGAGGCAGAGCCTATTGCAGCTCAATTTGACCATCGATCTATGGACATAGATATGCAGCCTGCCTCTTCTGGTTTAAGAAGTTATGGGGCTCTTGGTAATCCCAATGGCACTCCTGTCAATGACTTAAATCCTTTGGCGGGTGAAGACACAACAACGCTTGAAGAAGAACTTGAGTTAAAACCATGCAAGAGGACTAAAAGTGAGCTTGAGGATCAGGGTACTAATGATAACTTGTTTGAAAATTCAGAAAATTCTGATGAGAGATATTATTTAGCATGCAGTGACATGAAACTATTGGATTTGAGTGATGTGGATTTAACTGAAAATGAATTAGATTGATGTGGTCGTAAAATTGAATTTTATCAAAATGTATGGTGATATAATCACAACCATGGTAATATGCTTCCTTGCTTTTAAAATGCTAAGACCTAAAAAATCTTGTGTGAAATTTCTAGGCTTACGAGACTTTCTTTGTCAAATACTTCAAGCGGTTGCTTCTATGCTGGGAATGATCTTTTGACCCGAGAATTTTCTCAGTTTATCCCGTGATAGGCCTTTCTTAGATAATACTTTTTCGCCACAGCTAATATAGAATTACCTTTGACCTAGGAGTATCTTGCAAACAAACTGTGTGCAGTCTACAAAATTGACAACATTCTAATGTGGTAGCCTGTGAACGGCTTTGAACGGCTTTGAGGGGAGGCTTTGAACGGCTTTGAGGGGAGGCTTTGAACGGCTTTGAGGGGGAAAAAAGTTCCCCTGCCTTTTTTCAATTTTTTTTCGGCCGTTCACAGGCTACTAATGTGGCTTCTTTAAAGTGCAGTTCGTGGTACTGCATCGTACGATGATCTCTTCGTTAGTTTTTTATAAGCATTGAGATAAAGAAAGCGCACATAATGCGCACATTTGCTGCAAAGTCCCGTGCTCTTTTGAAAATTTGTCGTCGGCCTATTTTTCGGTAGTGCACCTCAAATAGTACAGTATCAAATAGTACAGTATCCCGGTCCGGTTGTCAAGCATTCGGCGGTTGTAAGTAAATTCGAAGTCTGGTAGCATTTCTATCAAATGAGAAAATGTTGCTCAAAGTGATCCAACAGCATCTTATGCACATTACCTTGCGATTCTTAGAGGTTAGATTCTTTACACGACATGATGCTGCCAGAGGCCACCAGTAGAATTTGAAAACGGCTGCTTAAAAGTGCCGTCCACGCGATTCTGGCATAATTTCGTAATTCTACGGTCCTACGGTCAGCCAAACGGAAAAGTTGGCATTTGTGTTGGTAGAATTTCGGACCAATATCGTGTAAAAGAATTGCTTGTCGAATATTGTTGTTTGGTAGTTGTTTACACCCCCCCCCCACAGCTTGCCTCCTACTATTTAAAAAAATATACTGAGTGAATTGATAAAGAGAATCCCCGTTTGAAAGGCCACGGCTCCCAGGATATCAAGACGATGATATCGGCAAATATATAGTTTTATGGTAGAAATTTTCAAATCTACTATGAAATTTACCTGACTGAAATCGGCAGCTCCGTTTTGAAATTATAACTGATTTTCTCAAGAAGCCTCTTCAAGAAATCTTCAAAACGTGTCCAAAATCACAAGCAAATTTTCCTAACAGTTTTGCCATACACGGGGCTTACAGTAATGACTTCTGCACGCTTTATCTCTTGGAAGGATGAACAAGTCTTCCTACTGGTATGAATAACCTATTCAGGGGAATTCCATTCTCCCAAGAGGACAATATACTTGAATAGATTTGTGAGTGTCTTCATTTTTAAGATGGAAAACCAAGGTATAATCTTTGCAGATCAAATATTAACCAAAAACTGTTGTCTAAGTCATCAATTCGAGTCAGATTGCGAGACCTGAATACAAGTCGATGAACAATAATGGGAATATTCTTCGAAAATACTATATTGCATATAAATACCAAATTACCACAAAGAGAAACAATCATTTCAAAGTAGCTCACTTTGCCCTGAAACCTCCGCCCAGAAATAAAACCAAAAATAGGTATAATAAATCTATAACAATTATCTATATTCTAATTTCACAGTGATGGCCATTTATCCTTTTCATGTCGATAGGTATGCTTGCTTCATCAAATCCCAACAAAATTCTTGGATCAGTAACCGCATTTTTGAATGAAGGTCAAACTTCGGCTGTCAAATGTTTGGAGGTTTTTCAGGGAGCTGGTATCAGAATATATTTCTGTGTCATCAGAGCGAAAAATTATCCTGCAAATTATGATTTTCTGAAAGAACCAAATGAGATTGAAAAGGTCTTCTTCGTCTGACTTCATGTTTACAAGAGAAAATTTAAAATCATGGGTAGTTCACTTTACCGCGGTCGAAGCAAAATATCGACCAGACGGTAGATCTTTTAAAATATTATGTAAGCTTACAAAAAAATCTTTCTTGGCCCTTTCCTTTTGGAAAATGTAAACACATGGTATGTGCTTCAAATTGATCAAAACAATTATAGAAATGAATTTCGTCTTGGGGTCAAAAATTAAGACCAAAGATAGGAGCCCAAACCTAACAACCATGATTTCCCGAGGTTGTTTTTACTGCCTAGGGTAAAGGGATTTTTTGCAACAACAAGAAGAACTATTTTGCAAAAATGATTTCATTTCCTGTGAGCACATGTTACAAAGCATTTGGCATAAACCATGTTTTATCGTTGCATGTTTACTTTTGGAGTGAAGCGCGAATGTTCTGAGTAGTTCACTTTACCCCGTAGTTCACTTTACCCCGTCTTACCCTATTGTGCTCATGTTCATTCGTATTTGCAGGTTTTAGGAAAGGACTTTCTGCAGAAAATTTTACATATCTGCGGGAGGGAATGGCCAATTAAAGTCGGGTAAATTACTGAACCAAATTGAACATATTGGCAATAAAACAAGACAGTTTTCAATATTATTGCTTTGATATTCGTGGAGTAGTGGCCTTTCATACGGGGATTCTTTTTTTTTTACTCGCCCTGTATTATTTTATTTTTATCTTTATTTTTTTAACGTCACTTGCCTGTGTGTAGGTATTTGAAGGAAATTCTGCCAGTGGCGTCTTGTAAACAGACAGAAAACTCTACTAGTATTGTGCAGTTATGGTCCAACAGACCATCACATTTGCCCGTCCAGTCTTAGATGCCAATGCTATAATTTAAGGGAAGAAACTTTCGCGGGAAGAAGTTTTCGCGAGTTGGAAATAAACGCGACATTTATGGAATTAACTTGCGCGAATCGGCCAAACTGGGAAATGTCGCGGGAATAAACTTTCGCGTTTTGCAGAAATACCACACTCTGCCGGAATTTAAAATTCGCAAATTTCATATTTTAAAACATTTCGCATAAAATTTTGCAAATTGTATATTTTTTTATATTTTGCGGGAATAAACTTCCGTGAATTTCAGGCAAAAACGCGAAAAATGCGATAGTTTCTTCCCGCGAAAGTTTCTTCCCGCGAAAGTAATTTAATGATTCGATTCACCAAAATTTAGTGCTGTCAGACATATGCCAGCTCTGTTAATTGCTTAAACGTCTTTAGCTTTAGGTTTTTTAAACCAGTATATCTGGAAACTAATCGGTTTCATATTTTACTATTGCCAGATTATGCTATGGTTTGTGAATATATCCGTTGTAAATGGATTTCTAAATGATGTAGTATTTCACCAGCACAATTAACCAATCGCATTCCAGATTGCAGAACATTCAATAGCATGCTTCTACTGCGCTAGACTCGGTTTCATTAACGTACTGAATGAGTAAGAACACAATCTCCGTTTGAAATGCTACTGTTCCCACAAACAAGGACATATAATGTTACAATTGGACTCGCTACTTTTTATTGACACCTAGATACAAAGCACTTTGTGATTGCAGACAAAGGGAATTCCATGCTCGGTTGGTCAAGATATAAACAAAAACAAAGCAAGCCGCAAAAATTTCCGTGAAACCCGGGTCTTAGTTAGGTCGCTAGTTTGGTCGTTGTGCATTCCAGAAATGGCATTAAAGAGCAAATATTAGCACATATTGAAAGAAGAAGGATATATCTAAACTTCTGCCTCGGGCATTTTATTTTTTTCGTACAGAAGCTGAGCATTAAGTAATTAAGTATTTTAATTACACCTAAAAAGTACGAGAATTGAATCCCCTCCCAATTGGCTTCTACATTAAATAAATAAAATGCCCGAGGCAGAAGTTTAGATATATCCTTCTCCTTTCCATATGTGCTAATATTTGCTCTTAAAAACCATTTCTGGAATGCACAACGAGCGCGCTAGCGACCCAAGTTTCAAGGCAATTTTTTGTTCCCACAATCTTGTATCATGCGCTATCTGATAGCAGACATGTTCGATCAGATTCAAATATTTACTTGGCTTAAGTCGACCATCCATTCTGAAATTATGAAGTGTTGTGCAGAAAAGGCCCCTTCAAAAGACCTACAAGAACGGCTGAAATTAACGATCAAATTTCATCGCTTTTCCTGCCATAGAGTGATGACAATTACTTGTGTCTGCACGTATTATTCTTTTGGGATGATGAAATCCCCCGAGAACTAACTTTCTCAGCTATCTACGATACCAATATACTGAATGTCTTCTACAGGAAGCTTAGCATCAGTTTATGCTCCAAGGGATAACATTTTTAACCTCCCAAAGTGATAACACATGCCAAAGAATGTCCAAGTTATTGCTGTAGGGCAAGAATATCATGGAGATTCATTTTTTAAGGTTCATGAAGAGACCTTCTCAAGAATATTACAACGAGGACTGTTCCTTATAACTCACCCGGTATTACTGAGGGCCCAGCGTTAAGCTCGCTTTTAGTAATGCAAATAATGACATCTTCATAATTTAAAAGAAAGAAAGTAGAGGTTGTAGAAAGAGTCTACCTAGCGATCAAGAAATGAATGAAGTGCAGAACTCATTCAAACTCGCCCATCTTCATTGAAACTGTTGTTTGTTTTATCTAAATCTCGCAAGCTCTAAGAAACAACGCACTTCTCCTACGTATGTCCTGCCAGTACCATCAAAAGCTATTTCGTCAAATGTCTAAATTCCATTGGAACAAATCTCAATGGTTCTGTTTTCTTTGTATGTCTTAATTGATCCATCCGGCACCTTCAAGTTTCTCGGTAATCTTTTTCGTACAGCTACTTGTCAACATCGGCAGCTCTGCGAAGTACTTTTGCTTACATATCATTGCAATCTTTACTAATTAAGTCAATATTTGCCTGGATAACCACAGCCCCTCTGGAATTAATACCCTAAGACCCATATGATCCAAACATTTTGTCCAAAATAGCCAGGTAGGTATCCACTTAAGATAGGTATTATCGTACGTATTACCTCACGTGAAGCTATTTATCGCTGCAAAATCGTAAGACAAAATGGCCGACCGCTGGTTTCAGGCATCAGGCAAATTTGGTCTGCTGAAGGTCATAGCTCCATCATTTTTCAGCGGATTTCTACGAGGTTGGCAGGAAACTTTTTATTCAACTGAAGAGCGCAGCATCATATTAAATTTTAGCGAGAATCTTTTGCCGTTTTGTTGCAATCTTTAGGCAAACAGGGCACAGATTTTTTTGGGACACCCTGTAGAAGTTAAAAACGCGTCAAGTGACGAGGCCAGTAGCTAGTCGCCAAATAAGATCTGAAAAGGAGGAAACGAAAATAGAAACAGTGTACCAATTTGAAATGAGCCAATCATAGAATTCGCTCTGTTCTTCCAGATCTTATCTGATGATAAGCTGGAACTAGTTTTGGATAAAGGATTTATTTAGCAAATGGTTTCATTCCTTGACGCGATTTTCAAAATACCTTTGGCTCAGTTATCCTGTTATGCTTTTTAGAACCATATTCAGTTACAAAGGTCCGCATTTCCTTATTGAAGCAATCCCGTCCCCAGAAGAGTGAGTTCGTTGCTCTACCTCTACTCTGTGACACAAGAGGCCGTTCTGCGATTTGATTGGCTATTTGAAAACAATAGCAAACATACATTATTTCTCAAAAACTTCCTAATTAGTCGAATTACAACAACGAATAACAACTCTTATGAGCGAAATTTTAAGAGATCTTTTGTATAGTAAGCAATGCTATGACTGAAACAAATAGAATAAAGATGACAAAATCCCAAGCAGAATAATTTGTTTGACCTCATTCGTATCAAATTAGGAGATCTAATTTGCCAAAACATTCGATTTTCCCACATTGATACTGTGAAAGTTCTGTTTCTAAGATTCCTTTAGAACCCTTCCTTTAGAATTTCTCAATTGACCCTGGAATTTCAAAAGGGAAGTTTACTTTATGCGGTGTGCCATGAACAACCAAACTGGAGAGATCACATTTGAAGCACAAATATATCAGGAAATGTTTACAAAGAAGAGTAAAACGAGAAAAAGTGTTTTTATTTCGCTTGCAATAATTAGATAACGATGTTTCAACATATAAACATTAAAAAATAATTTTAAAACAATCCACGTTTAAACTTATCTCGCGGTAAAAAAAACTGAAAGCTTTCAGCGAATCTTTAAGAAATGACAAATGTACCGAATCCCAAGAAGACTAATTGTTGATACTTCACAATTTACGAAGACTATTGTCTCTGATCTATCACAATTTTAGAGTCGCCAACTCTCTGTAATTCCAGGCTATAAAGGAAGCACGAGGTGTGGTCACATAGAGAGAAAGGACCAGGGCGCTGCTTCGATAAGCTCAGCTTCTCAGCGTCCAAAAAAACTACCTTCGGATGCTAGGTAGTATGTATAGATCTATCACACTGGTCGAACTTCGAGCATTCCGATCAAGTCTCAAAGGAGGTCTGTTTATATCATGGGTACCAGACTCTCTAAAAAATTGAGAGTCCTGGTACCCAAGGTAGTCTACAGGGTGTCCCAAAAAACATGTGCGCTGTTTGAATGGCTTCTGCGGAGCAGCCACAAATCCAATTTTTCTGTTTTTAAGATTCTTGACAGAAGAGACTTCAAATTAAAGGTTGACACCGAGTTTGAGTAAATCTGATCTCTAGTTGCTGATTTATGGAGCAAGAAAGCCAACACTATTGGCGGCCTCAAAACCAGATGATTCATTATTCTCCATCGAGTTAAAATCAACGAAATTGATTGGAAAAAAACATACCTAGCCCTGTTTTATTATGTTCATAAGTGAGACAGATAGTCATACATTGAATTTTGTAACAACCAAGAATACTGGACAGATCTAGGGTTGCTCGGAATGGTAATGTGCAGCACAAGTGCTGCAGGCCATGGCATGCGTCCATCAGATATTTTGCTTCTCAAAAAGGATGAAGTCGTTTTAAAGTAACAATATTGCGTTCAGCAGGCTGCTTGGTCAATATTCTTGAGTTATATGGTTATCAATTACTCCCAAATGCGTTTCCTGGCATAACTGTCAAGTTTAAGTTCATTTGATGTTAAAATTCAAGTTATAAGGCCTATAAGGTTAAGTACGGAGATAAAATCATCTAGTTTTGAAACAACGAGTGATTGTGACTTTCTTTCTCAATAAATCAGCAACCACTTTTCAGATTTACACAAACTCGGTGCCAAACACAAAGTTGAAATCTCTTCTATTCACAAATCTAAAAAAAGGGAACATTAGATGTATGGCTCCTCCACAGTAGCCATTCAAACGGCTCACATGGTTTTGGAACACCCTGTAGATTCCAAAGATGTCTTTCTTGATAGTGGGGAATGGGGAACTACCGTACCCATGTATCCACAGAAAGCCCACATTAAAGTTAATTCAAAAAATGTTTCAAAAATATTTTATTCAAAAGAATTCCCTTCCGTCACAATAGCGTGTGTTGTTTTCTTACGCCTTTCTTTCCAATTTGTTATTTGTGAAATAAATACAGCACTTTTTGAGAGAGCACAAGGAAACAAGGGAGTCCAACGGAAGAACGAGAGAGAAGAAAGAGACTCTCTCGGTCTCTTTCTTCTCTCTCGTTCTTCCGTTTTTCCTTTTGACTCCCTTGTTTCCTTGTGCTCTCTCAAAAAGTGCTGTATTTAGGGAGCAGTCATTTATAAACCTGGGTACAACAAGAGCAGATTTTGTAATACAATAGCAACAGTTGCGTTTGATTGACACCGCAATTCAAAGCGATTAGCCGCTGCAGACAAAGGAAATTCTCTCAACCAGTAATTCAAAACAAACAAAGCCGTAAAAGTTTCCCCAAAACTGGTAGGGCAAACTCTCGCCTTGTGCAAGCGAAAGATGGTTTTTAAGGGAAGTTATGTGCTTATAGCGAAAGAAGAAGGGTAAATCTAAAGTTCTGTCGCTTAGATTATATTTATTTGATTCAGGAGCGGAGCAGAAGGCATTGTAATTCTCGCGTCTTTAGGGCTTAAAATGAAACGATTACAAAACAGCTCCTAAATCAAATAAACATAATCTAAGCGACAGAACATTAGATTTACCCTTCTTCTTTCGCTATAAGCACATAACTTCCCTTAAAAACCATCTTTCGCTTGCACAAGGCGAGAGTTTGCCCTACCAGTTTTGGGGAAACTTTTGCGGCTTTGTTTGTTTTGAATTACTGGTTGAGAGAATTTCCTTTGTCTGCAGCCGCTAATCGCTTTGAATTGAGGTGTCAATCAAACGCAACTGTTGCTATTGTATTGCAAAATCTGCTCTTGTTCCTGGGTACCAGGGCGGAGGATTTTTGACAGGGGTATGAAACTTGTTGTCGTTATTTTATGGGGGTACGAAAATATCAAGATAGAATTTTATGGGGCACGTAACAATTTTGCTTGAAATATTTTATATGAAGTCATCAATCATCATTTACAAGAAATGTTTAACAGACATCTGGAGACGATGAATCACGGTATGAAAATTGCCTTAGACAACTTGGTATGTGTCCATATATACTTCTTATACTCAAAGAGGTATGGATGGGGTACCAAACCATTTTGCTGAAAGATTGTGGGGTACAGAAATATTTTTTATATTTCAGATGGGCCATCAATGTTTTTCTAATTGTGTGAAACTATCCTCCGCCCTGGTACCCAGGATTGAAAATGACCGCTCCCTTATTTCATAAATAACAAATTGGGAAGAAAGGCGTAAGAAAACAACACACGCTATTGTGACGAAAGGGAAGCTATTTTCTTTTGAATAAAATATTTTTGAAACATTGTTTGAACTAACTGTAATGTGGGCTTCCTGTGATGTATCACGGCTAAATCCTAAAAACGGGAGAAAGGTGCGAACAAAGTTTCAAATCTATACGCCAAATGTTAAATCTTCATATTCTATTTCTAGTATCAGGCACACTGCAAAGGAGAATATACAGAAGCAATATTAACAGTGGCCCTCGACAAACTAAGGGAAAATTCTCAAAAGTAGCATCTACTTTGGCGGACTTGCAAGAACACAGTGATTTTCTAAGGAAAAAGTTGATGTTTCTTCAGTCGATTAGTCATGACACATAGATGTGGATAAGCTAAGGCTCAACATAAAGAAATTTCAAGGAAGAGAACTGAGGTGCTCTCTTTGGAGCATTGCATCACCAGAAGTCAGTTTGTGACATTGTGACATCTGGACTCCAGTGCTATTGACCAAGTAGTGCCAGCCAACAAGGACAGATCTTGTAAGACAATAGCATGACTTGCTTTTGATTGACACTGCAATTCAAAGCGATTATCGATCGCAGACAAAGGAAATTCTCTCAACCAGTAAATCAAAACAAACAAACAAAGCCGCAAAAGTTTCTCTGAAACCCAGGTAGCTAGCGCACTCGTTGTGCATTCCAAAAATTGTTTTTAAGAGCAAACATCGACATATATCGAAAGAAGAAGGACATATCTACATATCTGCCTCGGGCATTTCATATGTTTGGCTCAAAAGCCGATTAGGAGGCGATTCAATTCTCTTCTTTTGTTGGGTGTAATTAAAACACTTACTGCTCAGCTTCTGAACCAAAGGAATGAAATGCCCGAGGTAGATTTGTAGATATAGATATGTCCTCCTTCTTTCGATTTATGCCCATGTTTGCTCTTAAAAACAACTTTTTGAATGCACAATGAGCACGCTAGCTACCTGGGTTTCAGAGCAACTTTTGCAGCTTCGTTTGTTTTGAATTTATGATTGAGAGAATTTCCTTTGTCTGCAATCGCTAATTGCTTTGAATTCAGGTGTCAACAAAAGCAACTCGTGCTATTGTGTTACAAAATCTGTCCTTGTTGTGCCAGCCGTGATTGAGCTACACAGAGTTACATCACCAGAAAACTCCACCAGTCGCCAATTTCTCTACCCTTGCCCCATTCTGAATAAGTTCTGCTGCACAGTCAAAAAATCCATTCCTTACAGCAACATCCAAAACACTTCTGCCACTCGAATCCATTGAATTTACATCTGCACCATGCTTTATCAGCAACTTCAAGCAATCATAACTTCCTGTTAATGCTGCATGATAAATTACACTTTGTCCAGAAGCAGTTTTATAATTAATGTCCACGTTGTTTCGCTTAAGAATTCTGCTTACTTCTTCTATATCATCTTCAGAAACGGCTGTGATAAGTAGAATTTCAGATTGGAACGTCACGCTTTTAGCGCGTGAAAATGATTTTAACATCGATGTCCCTTTCTGGAAAAATGTCAGTTGTGGTGTGCCGACTCGTTGTGATCTTTTGTCTTGCTGTCCAAGATCAGCAGGAAGTGATTTCGATTTGTAAATTGTTTTTCTATACTTTCTCTCTTTTTCTTCATTTATGGAATTTTTGGTGAAGACGTTCTTTTTAAGAAGTTTTGGAGATGGTGAGGTGATCGTAGATTTGCGTCTTCGATTCATTTCCTTTATTGACCTGAAGGGAAAGAGAAAGTTGAGTTGGTTTCAAACTAAAAGGTCGTTGCTTAGCCAGGAAAATGAGTCGAAAAAGACAGCAGGGATCTACGATTCAAATTCAGTTTGCATTGCCAAACGAATCTACGTACACCTTTTTTACATCTCATTAAAAAATTTACAAGACAAGCTACTTACTATTACGCTACCTACTAATTACTCTACGAAACACTACAAGGACGATAATACCATGGAGAACAATAGACTATGACAACCCCGCGGCAGTTAAGATAGAAGGAAGTAAAAACTACTGGGTTAACGAGGAAGATGTACCACCCTCCCACAAAACCGCACCCTAAGAACCATCCAACCGATTCGCATGATTTAGTAGGATTACGTACATCTAAGAAAACACGAGATGTAATTAGATATTTTTGTCGACAGAGGAGCTCCCCGGGGGGAGGGGTACATGACTTGAGGATGGACGGGGGTCTGCCGCCCGGTTTTCAGAAAGCTACCCTTTTCTAATAACCGAAACTTGCTTTTGATACCCACTTTTATGATGAATTTTGGTGGAAAACTGCCCATTTTGACCATTTTTTGCGAATTTAAGCAAAACCCCACCCATGTTTATGGAAGATCTGCCGAAAAAGGACCCTTGTTTAGAGAATTTTGGGCCCAAAAACCCACCCATATGGGCGGCACATACCCGTACCCTAAATATGTTATGTACCCTCCCCCGGGAGGAGCTCTCTGATTGATGGACTAATCGAGAGAGGTCTGAGTGCTGTTCAAAGCAAAGGAGCAAACTGCGCTTCACTATGTAATGAGTCAAGGTTTTTTTATGTTGGGTCGACGAGAGAGTGTGGTTTGATCAAATGAAATATTTTCTTCTCTTTATTAAATTGAAACCATAACAGAAAGTTCATTGAGTTTTATGAAATAGGAACAATTCTGGACCACTGATTTATTTTTGTCTCGAAAAAACAGTCTTCAATATGGTTTAAAGTCAATTCGATATCTCAGTGCTAAACTTTGGAACACATTACCAGTGGAATCCAGAAATGCTCCATTAGAAATATCGTTCAAAATAGAACTGAAAATTTACTCATTGAACAAGGTCAACTAATGAATCTAATCTATTATGACTATTAATCTTTGACAAGAAAATGCACAACTTTCAAATTCAACACAACTTATTTATTTGGCCCCTCTTTGTATTTGTTTATTTATTGCATTAATTTTCTGTATCATTGTGTTTATTTTCTGTAACAATTATCTTTTATCTTTGTAGTTTAGTTATTCGTATGTATAGTTAGGTTATAAATTGTATGTGAATTGGAACATCAGGTGGAAATCGCAGTCTCACGATAAATGGGAGGGCAAACACGACTACAAATTGAATTTTATTTGGTAATTATTATTTCAGCATTTTCCAATTAATCCTTTTTTTTACTCCTGGACTTGTCATCTTTTTTAAAAATGGATTAATCAGAAAATGCTGAAATGATAATTACCAAATATGATTCTAGTTAGTTCAGATTAGTTTAGCTGCCATGCCTGTATTAGGTAGTGCATTTATGCTATGATGATGATGATGATGATGATGATGATGATGATGATGATGATGATGATGATGATGATGATGATGATGATGATGATGATGATGATGATGATGATGATGATGATGATGATGATGATGATGATGATGATGATGATGATGATGATGATGATGATGATGATGATGATGATGATGATGATGATGATGATGATGATGATGATGATGATGATGATGATGATGATGATGATGATGATGATGATGATGATGATGATGATGATGATGATGATGATGATGATGATGATGATGATGATGATGATGATGATGATGATGATGATGATGATGATGATGATGATGATGATGATGATGATGATGATGATGATGATGATGATGATGATGATGATGATGATGATGATGATGATGATGATGATGATGATGATGATGATGATGATGGTGGTGGTGGTGGTGGTGGTGGTGGTGGTGATGATGAAAGATGATGATGATGATGATGATGATGATGATGATGATGATGATGATGATGATGATGATGATGATGATGATGATGATGATGATGATGATGATGATGATGATGATGATGATGATGATGATGATGATGATGATGATGATGATGATGATGATGATGATGGTGATGATGGTGATGATGGTGATGATGATGATGATGATGATGATGATGGTGATGATGATGATGATGATGATGATGATGATGATGATGATGATGATGATGATGATGAAAGCTTCATAACATATTACAATATGAAGTAAGCTCGAGAATCGATGCATTTTTCAGGAGAATCAAGAAATCAAGATAAGAGAGTAACTGAGTTTAATTTCGTTATAATTGAATTAAAACGAATATCAGATGGTATCGTTTGAAGGTTATCTGCACCTCATGTAACAAGACCACAAAAAGCCCACAAATAGCAGTTATCGCTAAGCCAGTTTGATTTTTTCGGTTTTCGTATGATAAAATCAATGAAATATTCCTGCAAAATTTGATCCACTCTCCTTGTGAATGGATTACAACAACCGATCTTTGGTTATCTGTTGAGGAAACTGAACTATGCTTTTAGCCTTAGCTTAGCTCTACGATAGGAGAAAAACACCTGACTGATGATAGTCGTTACTGTTGCAGTTACTATTACTGTTACTGTTATGTCTTGTTCAATTCCTACCCTGACCGTCCCCCCCCCGGGTAGCCCGGGGGTCAACAAAAATTCCTTGCTCAAATGCCCGGGGGCCGGGCAAAAAGCGGTGGTCAAATGCCCGGGGGCCGGGCAATAAGAAAATGCCATATTCCCAGTTACTGTATAAGCAAAAGCTCCTGTTCTAGTCAAATGCTATTCAAATGCCCGGGGGCCGGGGAAAAATCTACGGTCAAATGCCCGGGGGCCGGGAATATTTTTCGTGCAAATGCCCGGGTGTTCCAGGGGGGGGTGGTCAGGGTAGGAATTGAACGAGACATTACAGTTGGTTTAGAATCGATCTTATGTTTCTCGAGTTGCAAGTGAATTCATAAAAGCGTTTCATTTCAGAATCCTTCAAAACAGGCTCAGACTTCTGCATCAACTTTTCCGACAATTGGTGGCAATATGTTAGCTACACACACTAACAAGGACAGATAGTGTTACAATAGGATCCGCTATTTTTGATTGACACCTAAGTGCAAAGCGATCAGCGATTGCAGACAAAAGGACTTCAATGCCTGGTCGGCCAACTTATAAACAAACAAGCACGCCGCAAAAGTTGCTCGAAAACCTAGGTAGCTAGCTCGCTCGTTGTGCATTCCAGAAATGGGTTTTAAGAGCAAACATGAGCATGTATCGAAAGAAGAAAGATACATCTGAACTTCTGCCTCTTGCATTTTATTTGTTTGCTTCAGAAGCTGAGCAGGAAATGTTTTAATTACACCCAAACAATAAGAGAATTGAATCGCCTGTCAATCCGCTTCTGGACCAAACAAATAAAATGCCCGAGGCAGAAGTTTAGATATTTCCTTCTTCTTTAGATTTATGCTCATGTTTGCTCTTAAAAACCATTTCTGGAATGCACAACGAGCCAGCTAGCTACCTGGGTTTCAGAGCAATTCTTGCGGCTTGCATTGTTTTTGTTTATGACTTGACCAACCAGGCATATAATTCTCTTTGTCTAAGATTGCTAACTGCTTTGTACTTGGCTGTCAACAAAATGTAGCGGATCCTATTGTAACATTATCTGTCATTGTTACACAGACTGCGATGAAAATTAAGCTTATTCAGGCTATCTTATTGCCTAGGCAACCATAGTTGTGTAGCCAGCTTTTCTATCCCTTACACTTCGCAATTCCTGTCAACTGTTTTTCAGACAGTTTTCAACATCGTCATGCAGCATGCTTTGAGCCAGCGCTTTCCATAAGATAATTTCTGAGCTAAAGACTTGATAATCTTTAGAGCTTGTAAATTATGAAGAACAACCCCTGTAGTGAAGATCAACCTTTAAAGAAAGAACGACCGCTACAGCACATTTGGCATAAAACCTATTAAACGGGCACTTTCTGCCGCAACCCAGAAAGCGATAATTTACGTAAGCACGTCAAATCTTCCTATTATCTTGATTATACTTTAGCCAGGCTTAACCTGAGAGCAATCCGTTTTATTTAATCAAGGAAAGAAATATATAATATAGTCTACGGATTTTGATGAAATATTCAATACATTGTGAAATCAAACAGCAGATTTGATTATGTGACTTTAAAATTACTAACAAAATCTTCCGCATGACTTTGGGAAACTCTTAGAATTTGCAGCTTGTATTTGCTCATATTTATGTCTTCTGTATTATAATCTAAACTATGATGCAACATCGCACCGTTGCGCCTGTAGTTGATTGAGTAAGTGCCAAAATGCTATTTCCGTTTTACTCCCGCCTAACATGTTTGTAAGCAATTAAAAATCAGAAAGATTCAAGTATCGATAGATAATCGAGAAAGGTTAACGTTGGTTCAATGTGTGCCAGACAATGTTAATAGGCCGATGTTCTCAAATTGCTACTTCGCTCTCTCTTCAAGCTGAATTTTTGCTTCTCTGGTGAACTATGTAGAAACATGGTAAAGGTGTGGGGAATGGAAGGACGAAACTACGATAAAGTATCTACAGGGTGCCCAAAAAAATTGTGCCCCGTTTGCCTGAAGGTTGGCAATAAAACCGCAAAAGATTCTCGCCAAAATTTTGCATGATGTTGCTTTTCAGATATTTAATTGAAGTTTGCTACCATCCCCGTAAGAATCCGTTGAAAATGATGGAGCTATGCCCTTCAGAAGACCATATTTGTCTGATGACATGACTGAAACCAGTGGTCGGCCATCTGTCTTAATATTTTGCAGCGATAAATAGCTCCATGGATGAAATGAAACAGCAGCCTCCAATGCCAAAGCTCTCGTGAAACTGAGCTTTCAACTATTTCTTACCCCACAGAAACTGTTTCTTTGCTCACATGAAGCTATTTATCATTGCAAAATAGTAAGACAAAATGGCCGACCGCTGGTTTCTGTAATCAGGCAAATTTGGTCTTCTGAAGGTCAAAGGCTATGACTCATAGCTCCATCAGTTTTCCACGGATTTTTACGAGGATGGCAGCACACCTTATTTGAACATCTAAAGGGCAACATCATATAAAAGTTTGGCGAGAATCTTTTGCCGTTTTGTTGCAATCGTCAGGTAAACGGGGCACAATCTTTTTGGGACACCCTGTGCAACAATTCAATTCAATTTATTTCTAATTCAAATGTTAAATTTTACAAGATACTTTACATTCTACTATACCTAATTCTAATTACTATACGACATTACAGGTACGATACCATGGGGAGCGAAAGACCATGACTACCCCATGGCCAATATCTAAACACACGAAACGTTAAACCGTATACAGTCACACTACGAACATTTGTAAATTAAATTATAATATACTAGATTCTGTTTCACTCCAGATGTCAGGTCAGTGTTGCGATGAATTTGTTGATGCAACGAGTGCAACTCATTTGATGTAGATTTAGGTAAGTAAAATGCCTGACCATCTGATGTGAAACAGAATTTACAAGGAAAGGAAACACTGATGATACGGGACTTCAATTCAATTCTATCTTGGGACACCCTGACAGCTACAGCTCTACAGGCTCTAAAAATTCGAAAGATGTGGGGGGACCCTGACATCACTTTTAAGCCTAAAAAGGATTCCCAACAAATATTATGTCATGACAATGTATGCCAACTTTTGGAATAAGGGGGACATGTCGCCCCAATCCCCCTCCCCCTGAGTGGCGCTGCCATTGAGTATTTACCAACCTTTAGGGTCATGAGACTTTTCAAAACTTTGCTAGTTGTAGCTAAAATGTGAAATCTTCTGTGTCGTTACTCCAAGCTACTCTTGTGTGATCCTTGTGGTCTAATGCAAAGAGAAACGCAAAAATAGTGGAATCCCACTAAATTCCAATATACATACAAATTTGCAACGAAATAGTGGAATCCCATTAATTCTAAAATTCCTCTATACATACAAATTTGCACCAGCATACCTGACAGATTTCAAGCCATATTGCAGAGTGTTTTTACGCGTCAGAAAAATGTCACCTTTGTATGCTTTGCCTGGTATCATGTTGATGAAAAAGCAAATATAAAAACTCATAAAAACAAGAAAGGGAGATCCTATTTACCGATTCGTAGGCAAAAGTCAACAGCTTCGTTCAATTGAAATAAATCTTGCAACTTAAGAAGTTGGAGACCAAGAAAAAAAGGAGAAGATGGGGCAAAACGATTTTCAAAGAATTTTCATGCCGTTAAACCCTCCGTTAAACCCATTTAGTTTTGTCTGTTTGGTTTGTTTTCCTTGTTCACAGTATTTGGTTGGAGCATTACAGCGAACTCTCCCGTTAGGTGAAATGACCGAATTTGAGAACATTTGAAAATAATAAATCTTGAAAATGTACTGCATCTAATGACAATTCTGAGTTTTGTAAAATATGAAACTACTCACTTCGTTTCGAAACTAAATATTCTTCAGACCAGACGCCTTCTAGAGCCAATTAATTTCTTTATGAACTGCCAGCCATCCAAGGTTTCAAAGAGGTGGAACGAATTTTATTAGTTTAACGTTAAAGAGAATGTGGCAAGCGAATGTGACCCAACTCGAATAAAATTCATCGAAGTCCACACTGTTATACCGCGAATGCTCAAATGACTCGAATCTCTAGGGATTCTCAATCTAAACACGGATTTGAACCTCAACAAAAGGTCGCAGGAACTGTCCACGATCTCTTTTCTTCTTCTCAGTAAGATAAGATCAGGGCCGAAATGATCTTGTTTTGTTTTAATCAGAAACGTTGTTGCATAACGAAATCGCTTCATTTAGCCACAATGTCATACAGACAAAGAACAGATTTAAATATTAGCTAAACTCAATCAGAATTTTACGAAGTCGGGTGAACAATTGATTCAGCAACTTTATAGACTAATCCAGAGGGTTGCTCGTCACAATGCAGACAGTATAGTCGTAGCAATGTTAGGATCTAAAAATTTCAACGGTGAAAAGACAGCATCGAAATCTGCTTAATTAACATGTTTTGCAAGCAATGGTAGTTAAAGATACTGTTGAACGACATATCTGGTAATCAAGAAAAGTAAAACTTGTATGATTCTTCAGGATTTCATCTCAACAATACTTGTTACTTCTCAACTATTCACACTCTATATTCAAAATTGAATGGCGTATCACTCTTCCAAAAAGGCGTGCGAGATTTAAAAAAAGGTAGGATTCTAGGGGTTTTTACGGATTTTGCTTGAATACAAAGATTTCTGCTTAAAGTGTACGAGATTTTTGCTGCTAAAAGTGTACGAGATTTTTTACAGAGTGGTACGCCCCTCGTTCAAAATGAAAGCTAAAGCCATACGTGTGGTCACCTAAACTACATTTGATCTGACACAATTTTGTATGTAATGCCGAATTAAATGCCTCTGTTGCAAATTGCGCTGAACACTGACTATATAAAGGCAAAATCTTGCAATACCCTTGAGACTTGAGAGTAAATAAATGTGGTAATTGCTAATGTTGTTCTCGTCTCGGTAACGTGATAACAAAGCCACAGCACTTGAATATCTAGCAACCGGTATCAACAAAATAAGCAACGATTCTTGTTGCTATGAATTTTCGAATGCGGGAACTTTTTTCTGGCTCACCTGGTACTGACAAATAAGATGTTGCCTGAGATTTGCGATAACGCAAAATTCCTTTGCAAAACACTTCTATCGTTGTTATTCCATGGAGCATTGCGGACACCTTTATTTTGTAGGAAATTTTGTAGGAAATTTTTATTCGATACTACTTCCGCAGAGGACTTAAGGTAGTAGTATCGACTAAAAATTTCCTACAAAATTTCCTACAAAATAAAGGTGTCCGCAATGCTCCATGGTTATTCACGGGCAGTTGCAGGTGACATCTACATGTATTTTTTATAAGAAACTTGGATCAGCTCTTAGTACTAAAAGTTCTTAATTTCGCATGAAAATCACGGTGTTTTAGTAGTAAAAGTTTCTTAATTAGTTTCTTATTTTTGGGGGTCTAAAATTGCCTTATGGCTTGAGGTTGAGCCTTCTTATCGACAAAAGGGCTTGCATTTTGCATTGATATTGTCACCACGAATAAGCCATGCACATTAAGGTACAAAGTTACCAATTTTTTGCAGTCAAAACTTGATATTTACAAACGCAATGCCGCTCGAACAGTAATCTACCGATTCTTATTCTAGAAATATGATTTTAGAGTTTCTTAATTGTTCTTGAACGTAGTACTAGAGTTTCTTAAATTTTTGGTCATCCTAGTACTAGTTTCTTATAAACCAGTTTCTTTAAAAAAACGTGTAATTTGAGACAGACTATAGTTTCTTCTTTCTTGCTGACGTTTCGGAACAATTTCAACATGTCAGCATTCTGTTTTGTTGAGAGTACCTCTTCTTCTCATCCTTGTTCTTGTTCTTATTAAATACAAAAGTTTACAGAGTAATTAATTTCAGTTCCTGTAAAAGCATGGACAGATTTTGTATGCTAGGCAGGTGTTCCTCTGTTGTTTGAAAAAAGCGACAGTCTGAAATTTCAATAATGGAATCTCAATTTGGAATTCAGTCATGTTGGTTGAACAACCGAGAAACCAACTTTTAAGATTAATCTAGGGAGGTTACTCGTCTCACCACAGATAGTTTAGTCACAGCACTGTCAGGATCTAAAATAAATTCAACGGTGAAAGTACAAGATGTAAATCTGCTTAACATTTTTCTAGGTACATTGACATTGATTAAATAAAGGTCCAGAAAACAGCTGCTGATTGACGTCATAAGCGAATGACATTTCTTGCAAACAAAACAAACTAAAAAGTGAAAAATGCCCAAAGATCATTGGAGAAAGATTTAATTTATTGAAATACTTCAAGCGTTATTCTGTCGCTAAATGACTGGCCTACGTTATGAGTATTTTTCGCAATTTTTTCCGACATGGTAAATTTCCCGAATTAAGGATTATGAGAAAAAGGGCATCCTTGAAATCTTCAAAAAGACGTCAAAAACAGGGGATCGATTTGCAGCCATTTCAGTTTCAGATCTTCAAAGCAATGAGGAGCGTGTTTCATTTCAGCTTGGGAATAAGCAACTCAGTCGAATGTTGTCAGAGCAAGTTTATTGTCCCCAGATACCTAAAATATTCTTGTCTCAAGGGACAAGGATCATCAAGGATACTTCTTCTGCAAGCAATTCTTTAACATTTTGATTTGCGTGGAAAACTGAATTCCCTTGAAAATCCACATGTTTACAAATAACATTTATTGTCTGCTCCAAATGCTTAGGTACCTTAGGGACCGTAAATTTGCTCTGGAAACTTTTAACTGAGTTAATAATAATAATAATAATAATAATTACTTTGTTTAAGGTTGGCGTAGTGTATAGCACTAGGCTAATTAATGCCAACCAATTAATTAGCACTAGGCTAATTAATGCCTGGGAGTTGCCAATTCCCAGGCTGAAATGAAACACTGTTTTGAAGATCTGAAATGGCTTTAAATCGATCCCCCGTTTTTGACGACATTTTGTGGATTTCAAGCTTGCCCATTTTCTCAAAATCTTCAATTCGGGAAATCTACAGTGCCGAAAAAAATTCCAAAAGATACTCATAACGTAAGGTAGTCTTGTAGCGACAGAACAGCGTTTGAAGCATTTCCATCAGCCACGTACTTTTTCTTCTAAAGCAGATTGCGTTGGGTCACTTTTTTTGGGTCACCCGGTATACTGAGCGATTAATATATGAGATACGCGCATTTTTTTGTGAGGAAACTGCCCATAAGAAACTCAACTCTCAGATCGCCAACAAAATTAAGAAACTCCAGTACTGGGAAAGTATAAGTTAAGAAACTATTTATTTTGATAAACGAAATCCTTGACACATTTTTACTTTACTTGCACTTGTTTCCTGTATCATATTACTCGTAAGGTACTTTTAGAGTATTGTCTAAACGAGTTGGAAAGGCTTAAAAACCTTGTTTTGAAATGTTCACGAGGGCACAGGTAGTGAACATGAAGATTGTCATGGAACCTCTAAGAAACTCTTAAGAAGCTCTGAGTACTCAAAATCTGATAATTCTAAGAAACATTCAGTACTGGGCCAAATTCTTAGTTTCTTATAAAAATACGTGTATGTTTATGGCCTTGCAGTTTATAGCCTCAACTTGGGCACCTTTGATATTCACTTTATTTTCGAAAATCACTTTTACATCAACGGTATAAAATCTGCAAGAGACGAAAAACCCAGAATGCACGCAAACGTATTTGAAATCATCTCTCATGACAACTCATGTGCGAAATGATCCATTCTGACGCTCCCGGGTCCACTCCAATCACGGGATCCTTGTCGCTTTGTCGCTTGGTCCGGTTCCATTCACTGGTTCCATTCCGTAATCATGTCTCGTTCCCATGCTCCTTGCCCGCCATCTGCAAAATGGCCTAACAAGAGAACAGGCGGGAGTTCAACTCCAAGCTCGAAAATGGACGATTACCAAGAAAACGATGATTACTATGACAGAGAAGGAAGAGAAGGTGATGGTTTGAACCTTGCAGGATTCCTTTTTGGTAACATCGATGAGAGAGGAGAATTAGAAGACAGCGAAGTCCTCGATGAGGTAAGTAGGTCTCAAGTGCCTTGCTTGGCTGCGCAGGGATGTGTTGTTTTTGCAGAAGAGAGAGAGAGAGCTTGACCTAAAGAACACAGAAAGGGTCCTTGATAGCACGATTTAGTTTCTTAAATTTCAATGCGCAAAATATTTGAGTATAAAGGGCTTCTAAATCACTAAGTAAGTAAGATCTCATATAGAAGAGCACTGTCGCCCTAATTAAATATTGAATCAAAAATAGAATTGATATTATTTTTATCAAGGGCAATGCCATGAGGTGGACATGTCCACCCCACTTTCCTCAGGTTGGTATTTATTCCTATGCAAAAACAATACAAAAACATTAGATCAGGTATATCTTCAATCAATTCTACTTCTTGTCCACCCCAGTTTTCAGGGCTGGCGCCCTGTATGGAAAGTGTGGCACTTGCACACCCAAGAAAAACAATAGGGTATTCAAAACAGACAATAGATAAACAATAGAGCACCTTTCTTGCACACCCGAGGTCTCGGCAAAAATTGCCCTACTCTTCATACTGGGCTGATTCTTATGTATAATAAAACAGCAGCCTCCAATGTCATAGCTCTTGTGAAAATTCCAATAATCAACAGAGAGTTAAAGTATTTCTGACCTCACAGAAACTATTTCTTACCTCATGTGAAGCTATTTATTGCTGCAAAATAGTAAGACGAAATGGCCAACCGCTGGTTTCAGGCATCAGGCAAATTTGGTGTTCTGACGGTCATACTCCATCATTTTTCAACGTAATTTTACGGGTATGGCAGCAAACTTTATTTGAACATCTGAAGAGCAATATCTTTTAAAAGGCTGGCAAGAATCTTTTGCTGTTTTGTCGCAATCTTTAGGCAAACTGGGCACAATTTTTTTGGGACACCCTGTACAGTTTGCTCTGCTTGTTTATAAACAATATTTTACATGTTTACAGGACATGTTTATCACAAGTTTTCATCAATAACATCAGGGATATTCTGTTTGTCTCTCCATTGAAGCAAAAACTATTATCAAGGATGAGAGGAATTATTGCTGAAAATAATTTAGACTACCCTCACATGAGCAAACTCAGCCAGGTCTTATTTTCAGATTGGTTTGAGACTCATTTCGGCTCTGCTGTCAACCTGAAACTCATTTCGGTTTCTCAGGTTGGTCTGAGTTTTCAGGTTGACCCTAAATTTTCATGTGAGTAGAAATTCTATTCATTTCAGGGCAAAATGAGTGTTCAAAACAAGTGTTAGTGACATTCCTTGCGTTCCTTTGGCAATCAAAACAATCAAGATTTCATTCAGTGTCAGCCAGCTGGATCTAAATGTTTTGAAATGAAGCAATAAAATCTTCAAGAATGCAATCATAATTGTTCTGATAGCCAGGGGAAGTGAGCTGAACTCAAACCAGTCTGAGAATGTTCATGTGAGGGGGGAGGCAAATTAGCAGACTCAACCAAATTTCAAACTGATCTGAAGCTAAGAACGGTCTGAGTTTTCTCATGTGAGGGCAGTTTTAGTTGAAAATGGAGCAGATTTTTTAGCCTGTCAGAGCACTATTAAAATTGGTTTTTTGAGCAGTGCATTCCATTGTTAAACAGTAAAATATGCTTTACTGTGATTGTTTGCGTACTGCAAGAATGTTTTGGACAGTAGATAGCTGCGACCACAAAAGTACGAGACGTTTTGCAATTTTTGAAAATATAGCATCCAAAATGTTTGCCTTTACAGTAATGTTGTCAATTCCTCTTTGGTACTGAAGCAGAGTTCCTCTCTTTGATTCAGTTATGACACATTTAGTCATATTTTATCAACCATTACAACTTTAACCATAATAGACGTTTATCTATTTCTCAAGGAATCAAAGAAACATCTTGGCCAGTTGGCATTTCTTGGTGCACTTGGACCACTCGTTGAGGACATTGCCTCTGAAAATCAACAGGAATCAGCACCTGGTCCTTCATACTATGATGGTAAATATGAAAATTGATTTTACAAGAAATTCTTATCTAATTAGGGCTGTACCGGATATGTGGAAGGCTGGATAGTCTGGGACAGGATCGCCAATTTTTCGAAATCCGGTTCCGGCCAGATTTAAGAAACAAATCTGGCTGGAACCGGACTACCGAACCTTCAGGAATTTTATTTAGAACTGAGACAATGTGCAGAGAATGGCAAGAGCCAATCATAGAAGTGCAAATAAAACGAACAACAATAATCAAACAGTGATGAATACAGGAGAACAAATCATATCACATAATTTTGAAAGTTCAAAACATCGCAAGCGGCTGTCAAACTGCAAAATGAATCATGGAATGTAATTTTGAAAGTTAGAATGGTCCTCAAACAACAGAAAAATCATGAATCGTAATATTAATGTTAAAATCATATCAAGTTGTGATGTACAGAGCAACTTCCAAAATTCCTTGGAAGGAGTCTTGATCGCTTCGCTCAAAGGCATTTCGTTTCAGCCTACAAAAGTATTTTACCAAAAATTTTGCATTTCGTACCAAATCATTTGTTCTTCGAAAATGTAGTCATGGCCATCAAGGTACTATTTTGTCAGAAACGAGTTTCTTTTTTCCTTTCATTTTCCTCATTTCAAACCTTCTTGGATGAGTCTTCAAACAATTTTTGTTATCGGAAAATCTGGTAATGGCCGGATTGGGTAAAATCCAGCAGGATTCGGGCCTGATTCTATGAAAAAATCTTGTAAATCCAGTTTTGGCCAGTTCCTTTAGCCCTGATCCGATACACCCCTGATCTCAATGTCTCTTTGTTAATTTCTTTTCAAGGAGGAAATAACTAGATAACATGTTTTTCAAAATGGCAGTTCATTTTTGAGAAATGTGTATATTCTCACACTAACTATAATTGAAATCACTCCCAGGAGCTCTGCGCCTCTTCCGATAACCTTGTCTCCCTTAATGTTTCATTTGATTCCTACCCTGACCATACCCCTCGGGCAGCCCGGGGGTTAACAAAATTTCTTGCACAAATGCCCAGACAAATTGTTTTGGCCAATGCCTTGGGGCTGGGCACTGACAACTGGCCCTAATCCCAGTAATTGTATAAGGAAAAGCTCTTGTCAAATGCCACTCAAATGCCCCGGGGTCGTGGAAAATTATGGTCAAATGCCCGGGGGCCAGGAATATTTTTTGAGCAAATGCCCAGGAGTGTCCCAGGAGATGGTCAGTGTAGGAATTGAACGATAACAAAGTCTTCTCTCTGTCCAGTGCATAGGGTTCTTGTGTACAGGTAGTACTACTGTACATATCTTAGGCATGGTGCACTAAAATTGGAACAGTCCATTTTTATGCAATGAATTCATGTTACTTTAGCTGCTAATGTATTTTGTATCATTCATATTTCTCCAAGGATCTGTGAGAAGTGCAGAGACAGCAATAGATTACAGCAACATTGATGAACTTGCTGAGGAAGATACGGATAAATTTGTTCAAATTGGTTTACAATCAGCCAGCCATTCAAGCAAAGGTGATGAAGGTAAGTTGTGCAACTTGATGTTCAACCTTTTGATGACATGTGAGCGATTGCCATCTTACAACATAAGTTAATCAGCAGAGTTAAAAGCAGCTTACCTACGGGGACTGGATCAGTCAAAATGTAACCTATTGTTGACACATTTATAAACAAAACATAGTAATTTCGACTGGCACAGATCATGCAGCTTTAAAATTGTCCAGTCAGAAAAGATTGGAGTGGAAGGAGAAGTAAAGTTTTGAAATGAAATTGCCTTTATTACCCTTGTAGATTGATCTCCTAATGAGGTCCAGGTGAGCTATTTCTAAATGAATATTTGAAAGAAAAAAGGTGTTTCAAGGTGAGCAATTTACTGCTGTTCTGAAGGGTTCAGGAGAGCAATCCACAGCTCCCTTCCAGCATTTGAGGGGAGCCTGGAGGGGAGCAAGAGCTAAGCAAGAGCTATGGCTCTTCTCAAATGGCTAGGTCTGAATACACATGGCAGGTAAATCAAGATGTTGCAATTTAAAGTTAGGTGAGCCAGTTATGGCTCTATTTGAAATCAGCAATTTTTTCCCTCTAGATGATTATGATGAAGAAGATGAGCCTCCAAAAAAGCCTGTTTTCAAGAATCTGCCAAGGGCTCCATTGTTCTGTGAGTGCTTTTTCAGAATATGATATTGTCATGCACAAGGCGAGACTTTGCCTGACTAGTTTCAGGGAAACCTTTGCGGCTTGGTTTGTTTTGAATTACTGGTTGAGAGAATTTCCTTTGTCTGCAGTCGCTAATCGCTTTGAATTCAGGTGTCAATCAAACGCAACTGTTGCTATTGTATTACAAAATCTGCCCTTGTTTATTGCCATTGATTATAACGTCCCACATATTTTCATTCGAAAGATTCTTCATTTTGCAGGAAACTTCATATCCCCTGTTTTGTGATTCTTATGCAGATTTCCTGACCATAGTATAATAATAATAATAATAAAACGAATATTTATACAGGATAAACACTTCAACAATTAAAACACTGTTGTTATCACTGTGTGTCCTGTGCCCTAGACCTTAATAATATTAACAGAAAACGTATCCGGGGTGTCCCAAAAAAAAGTATACAGATTTGGTCGACTTCAGCGATGTGAATTTAGCTTTAATCAACGGCTGATTACTCTCAAAATTTCCTCGATATTTAAGTGACAGTGCTTAGAGAGCAGAAATATCAGTCTTGAAAACTCAAGTCTGTGTCCACCTGCAAACCAGAGCTATAGCCTTTTGGCCTAAGCAAGTTCCTGAAGCACATCGAAATTCGAAATTAAGAACTGAAATTAATGAAAAATTAAGGAACTGCCCATTGAGTGGCTGGGGGGGGGGGGGGAGGGGTGACTTCTGGAAAACAGAATAGCACAAGATCTAATATTGTTCAAATTTTATCAAGGCTATCATTGATTCATACACTGTGTCTTAAGAATTTTTTTAGGCCAAAAGGCTACAGCTCTGGTTTGCAGGAAGAGGCAAATTTGAGCTTTCAAGATTAACATGTCTGCTCTCATAGCACCAATACCAACAAATGAGGTACCTATGTTCAAGTTACCTATCGAGGAACATTTTTAGGATGATTAGATATTGATTGAAGCTAAACTCACATTGCTGGAATCAATCAAATCCGTATACATTTTTTAGGGACACCCAAACCTTTTGTGTCCTTGTGACAGAACACTTTGCTTCCAGCTGAGATGATCAGTGCAGGTGCTAAATCTACTATATGATGATTATGATGATGACACAAGGGGTAAAGTTTGAAAAAGAAAGTTTGGAGCTTTTGACATCACAAAACAATTTTAGATTTTTAATGCATTTTAAGGAATTTGGTTAACGGTGGATGATGACGGCGTAATCGGGAGGAGGGAGAATATCAATTTGTATATTGTAATAACGACTTAAAGAACATCATAAAAACCATTCCTTTGCGAAGTTTTATCTTATGCAACACCTAAAGTACATCGCACGTATGCCGTGCTGAAAATACAGCTTTGGCAAAGATGATAATGTTTGCCAAGCCAACCAAAAGATATTACCGTGATCCATGGATAAAGCTATCAATGATAGTGCAAGTCTCGAATGAACAAGCAAAGAAATCGACACAGTCAAAACAGGAGTTCACCAATAGTCTACCAACAGACTAACTTGCCTCTAAAACTTTAAAGAAGTTAATGTAGGAACGCACAGGTGCAGGGATCTTTTAGGTGTAAAATCTAATCATCAAACCGGTAAATCGCCTGTGATTTTGGCAATTGTTGAATTTTTACTCTTTGCCCTTTTTGCCCTAAATGAGATCCTTTAGTACACTTTTCTTTCGATTTCACGTTGTGATTTTGATTTCGCTGCAAATTAAAGATTCTGTTTGGGGGTTGAGAGATTGAATTGGACGGTCAACATGGTTGCAAGAGGGTCTTCTAGATTTGGACATTTGTGGATGGGGGAGCGGGGTCTTTCAGCAAGTCTTCATAGTTGTTATAGATGTTTGACCCCGTGGTAAAACTCAGCCGGCTAGCAGCGTGTGTTTGCTGGGAAATTAATGAAATTTATTCTGTTGTCCATTCAGTCCTTTAGATTAACCTCGAACCAATTTCCTCGAACAGATAGATTAAAGGCTTTTAAAGTCCATTTCCCAAGTCCATTCAAAGCAAAGCAAAGCAAGTGATTTCTTTTGCATTGTAGCTGAAGGCAAGCCAGTTACAACGCCGGAATATCCAATGGGCCTACCATCGGTCGTACCCTCAGCTGAAACTGCCAAATCTGAAGCAGAGCGACAGGAAAGGGAAGCCCTTGCTGGTATGTTCTCACCATCATCACCTCGCAATGATCAACATCATCATGCAATCCCTGGTCCATCTGGTGTAAACGAGGCTGAGTCTCGTGCTGATGTCGAAGAAGAAGAAGAAGCAAGTGAGGATGGCCAAGTTTTCGAGGAAAAGGGCGATGGTGATAAAGGTAATACATTAATTCGTTAAACCCAATCTTCAGGACAATGAATTTTCCAGTATTACCCGTCGTCAAGGGATACAACCACAGGGAGCCACCATAAAAAGTAGCAGAAAGCAAACGAAATGCGGCTTCTGCGAGTGAGACACAGTGAAAAGCTGGAAGCCGCATTTCGTTTGCTTTCTGCTACTTTTTATGGGGGCTCCCTGTGATACAACATGGCGCTTCAGTTCTTGCGTTACGTCTAGCGTATCACTATGTTTGCGTATCACCGTATTGTTTTGTTTTGTTTTGTTTTGTTTCCTCTTGCTTGGGTAACAAAATACTCACACTAACGCTTCGAGCGCTACGGAAAATATCAAGCCCTTGGTCAATGCTTTGGCATCGGGCATGACAGTTTTCCGTATTACCCGCGCAAAAAGTTAGTGTTAGTATGCTTCTTCTTTACAAGCCATTTTATCTTGCTCAGCGTGATTCTCTTTCGTCTGTGCAAACGTTATCTTACGCAGCGTGATTCTCTGTTGTCTGTGCAAACGTATTGTAATCTCTGAATCTATGAAATCTTTTTGACATCTTGTCAAAATCTGTAACAAAAAGCAAAGAAAATTAAATGAATTCTCTCAGGTATAGCCAAGGAGGAACCTTCTCCGGTGTTCTTTACACGGGTGGAAAAAATAGCGGACCACGGCACCAATGATCCCATAAACATCTAAAAAATAATGGCAGAAAGAAAAATGAAACGGTGTAACAAGGAAATTGAAAAGTAATGAAATTTGAAATTGGATTTAATCGTTTCATGATTCAGTTTACTGGCAAAAGAGCAGTTTATTCTTTTTCATCTAACAGTTCAACTAAATGTGCAATCAGTTTATGCAATATATTCAAATGACTGTTTGGATAGCCTTTTACTTAAACCTCGTCACTTTTATTCAATTTTTGAAATAATTTGGTGTTTTTCACTTACTATACATGTGGTGATAAAAGTATTTGTTTCGTGTATACCTAGCAAACAAAGGGAGCAGTATGTGACAAAAACCAAGTTCTTGCAAGTCTTGATTTTCACTTGCTCATCTATGGTCCCAGGAAGCAAAATATTATTTCCAGCCCTGATTTTTTATACCTTGGTAATTACGTGGCATACCAATATTGCAAATTAGTGTGAAGGTGTGATGGGAAAGTAATACAAGTCTTTAAAAGTACGACAATGCTAAAGGACTTCCACAGTATAAGAGTGTTTCGAGCTTTGAGAAGACATGCGTAATAGGAAAGTCATGCCTATCAAAATCCTAGACAAGCAAAAAGAAATTTCAAAATTTTGATTGTTTGCAGAGCACTTTGACATCCTGCAACGAACCTATGATTAGAAGGCTCTTTGTTCTTTATCATCCACCTTTTTGTTTTTTCACAGAAAGGCAGACATTTCTCTATGTTGTAGTCGACAGATCCTCAAAGTCAGTCATAGAAATCATTGAAGATTTTTAAAATATTCCAAAGCAGACATTTGTGTGATATTTTCTTTATTCATCAAAAACAAACAAGCTGTTTAAAAAACAACGAGATTGATAAACTACGTGCCATCCACAGTAGGAAAGGACTTATTGTTAGCGAGTTCCGACTATATATGACACTTCAGATGAAGCTGAATGTGAAGTTGCGGTTTTTAGCGCCAAGCGCTGGGATCGCAGAAGTTGAATAGGCATCGAGTCCGTGACTCCCTGTCATGGCGCTCAAGCGATGGGGCTCTACCTGGGATCGAACCCTGTCCGCCTGACTGTTCTGACTGCAATGTCAGAGGATTACATCACTACGCCATAACACCTTCACACTTCAACATAAACTATTCCTGCCATAGTTATAAGAGAGGGACAGCCTGGAAGCAAACAACTCTGCCTCTTTGTGGATTTTTTTTTATCACAAATAAAAACAACTAACTTGTAAATATTCTGTGGCTGCCATAGCTGGAAAGGACATGATGTCATCGAGTTCCAACTACGGCAGCCACTTACATCAATGGCAAAATCTACATCAAATTTTAAAAAAGAACAAGAACAGCACAGGCGTCTCAGAAAGAAGAACTCCCTCGACCTTACAGCAGTTGCTTGACTCTCAAACGAGCACAGATAGATGAAACACCTAAAGATACCGCAAGGATTATGTAGTATACCAGATCTGCTATTCGTGATACAAATGGGAGTACTTCTTTACAAGACACCCACTGCAAATACCACAAATAAAACGAAAATGTTGTTGCTGTTTTATGCTTAAATTTAATTTGAAAGCCTTTTCGTATTTTTGATAAAAGGAATGGTTGCTTCCAGGATTATTCGATTGATAATGACATCATACTGCGAGTCCCCGTACAGAAGCAAATCACACAAAGGTTTAACATCTAAATTCACATTTAAACCCTGAACCTCAGAGAGCAAAATGCTTTGGGGATTTAGACCATATCGTAGATGTTATGATTTAAGATGATCTTTTCTTGCAGCTGTGTTTGATGGTATAATCGAGAAGACTGACCTAACCACTGTCATGGAAATGTTTCCTGATTTCAGACCTGGAAAGGTTTTAAGATTTTCACGCCTATTTGGACCGAATAAATACATATCTGCCCAATGGAAAGGGTTAAAGAAGAGACGAAAGAAGAAGCGAATTCATAGCTCTGATGGAGATGGTGCGGGGAAGTCATCTGAAAGAGGATTTCGTTGCAAAACACCCCCATTACCAAAGCCGGAAGAGTGTGAAATTGATGATGCGGTGAGTAAAATGTTTTTAAGATACAATAAGTCCTCGCATATAGAACTGGACACATAAGAAGTTGCAGCCTGATGTCAGTTTTTTTTCTATTCATTTCAAATAATTACAATAAATCTTACTTTCTACTGTACTTATCAAATCACTATACACCACCACAGGGACGACACCAAGGGGAGCAAAAGACAATGACTACCCATGGCCAAAACATAAAGACACGCAACATTAAACTACATACAACTAAGCTACAAGCGATGAAAACAAACTCGTTACACTATGTCAGTTTTCTTCTTTAAATGAAACCAGGCAGCCTGTTGTTTTTTCAATTTCTTTAAATGATGAAAATGTTTTTTATTGCGATGTAAAAAAATCCAAATCTTTTATATTGAATATGGTAACACATGAAATGATGTGTTATCATGTAGACCTTGAGATGTTGAACTCTCTAGACCTTTGTCAGTGTCCAGTGCAGTCCTAGAATTTGCAAAATGCTATTTGACAGACGAAAACATCCCATATGAAAGGGAAGTTTCTTATTGGACACATAAGAATCTGCCAGCCTCTTGTTATCTCGTACATAAGAAACTAAGACCCCGTTTACACGAGAGAAAACTGGATCGATCCAGAACGGGGTCATGTAATTATGGCAAATTACACCAAATTCCTTTTGAGCAATTCATTCAAAAGAATAGGGAAGTAGCATTTTACACAACTGATTTTGAAGTTTGCAGAGATTCCATGCCATGTGGACGGTTTATTATGAAGACAGAACTTGCTATCTTGAATATTTGCAAATTTGATTGGCTATGATGGCCCCCGAATTTCTAGACGAGCAAAAAATCTTGCTACTGCCAATATAGATCCCAAAATTGTTTCAGAAAATCTTGCCAAATACGCGGCCAAATGGATGTCCCTGGGAAGAACAGCTTGGCCATTTGATGAAGTACCTTTACCAAATTTCCAGATTTCGCCTTTGGCCTTGTCCCAAAGAAACATTCTAACAAATACCGGACAATTTTTCACTTGTCTTACCCTAAAACAGGGGCTTCAATCAATTCGTTCTTCAACAAAGATGATCTTTCACCATCCTATGTCACTATAGTTCAAGCCATTTGTCCAACTTTTAGGACCAGCGACAGTCTATATGGCAAAAACGGACATTGAGTCAGCCTCCCGCCTTTACCCAGTAATTTATCAATTGATCATAGCTAATCAGATCTTCAAGTAACCATGGAATCAAAATCAAAGGATTGGCTGCTGAGATGTTTGCATAATACTAAACATCACCTGACCTTGTGACAAATCGCTCAAAGAAAATTCTTGAGAATTCGTTCTCAAAAGGCACTTTCGTTCTCTTAATTTCTTTGTGTGAGAAATGTGAGAAATATGACAGATGTTTGCTGAACTTTGTTACAAAGTTCCGCTGGTACAGAAATGAGGATCGTTAGGTCATTCTTGCTATGTGAATAAAAAGTTCTACCAACGCCCAGTTTGATTTTTTTGTGCAGCTGTTAATATCCTTCACAATTTCAACAAATTCACTAATATGGCGGTCTATTTATCAGTATTTCTTGAGTAAGAAAACGATCGAATTCCAGGTCTTGTATCAATAACATTTTTGCTACCTAAGCTTAAGTGTTTTGCTTAAGGATGGGAAAGAATATTCAAAGCTTGGAACCTACTTCCAAGAAACTATTTCACAAGGGCAACTCACAGAAATGTTTCAAACTCACACTTGGAAACTGCTAAGCTAAACCTTAATTTACACTGCTAGGCAGGTACCCGATGGGTGCAATTCAATTGTATAAGGTACACCACGCTCGTCCATACCATTTCATAGGATACCCTTTTCTCTGACTTTCTAGCTGGTAAAAATACCCCTCATCATGGAAAATTTTGAAGGTAACCCCCTTTAAAGGAGTATCACTGAGCCCTAAAGAAATCTGTACAGTACAAAAACTGGTCCTGAGAGAAAGGTTTGGGATTTTTGCACTTTATTACGATTCACTATTCTGATATCTCTTTGTTGGCAAATAGTAGAATGAGTCCACCAGCATTTAACTGTTTTTGGGTCGGGATATTTTCTGAAGAAAAATACCCCGTTTTTTCTGAGATTCTAGGTCCTAGGATTCTGCTTCGAATGTGCCTCTTTCTCAGCGAAATCATGGACGAGGGTGGTGTCATGTTTTCATTAACATTGCACCCACCGGGGGCAGGTATCACAATGCAGATGTTGCCTCTGTTGTGCCACTATTGTATCAAAGCATCTAAGCTCCTCTTGAGTGTGCTAATATTAATCATCCACTGCTTTAAATAGCAACAAAATAACAATGTTTGTTATTTGCGTGTGGTACGTCGTAGGCATATGTAATCAAGCAATTCTTTAAAAAACGACAATGTACTCAGAACGTTATAGATAACATAACGACGTTTCGAGCTTTGCTCTTCATCAAGGTCACTCACATCTGATGAAGAGCAAAGCTGGAAACGTCGTTATCTATAACTTTCTGAGTGCATTGTCGTTTTCTTAAAAGAATTGCTTGTTTTAAATAGCCATTGTCACCCAGAGTACTTTGCGGACACGCTACAGTTTCAGGCCCCGTTTACACGGTACCGTTTTCATTTCATATCGGATTGGGGGTGGCAATCCGAGACTCACGAAATATGTTTCCAGTTTATCGCAACAGATGACAACAACAACAACAATATATATTTTTTCATACTCGGACTTGGGGGTGGCACATCAAAGAGTGGGACGAAAATGTTTCAATGTTTACACGATACCGTTTTCATTTTATATCGGATTGAAACGAGGTTAATGGCCTCTTTTCGGTTGTTGGGAAATTTCATCACTTTGGCGTGCTTTGGCGTGAGTTGAAGGAAACGAAATTGCCTTCAAAATGAGGAAATTCTGATTGAAACTGAAAGGTTTGTTCATTCTTGTATCAAAGAAACATTCATGCGAATACTTGTGGCTTTTGTTCATTGCTAACGTCACTCAAACCTTTAATTTTGAGGCATTTTATTATCTGAGGATTGAGCCAACAACTTAGGCCTACCGTCATTGCCGGGCTCTTCGTACAGTGTTGCTATGGTTTCCATGTCGGACGTGACGTCAATAGAAACAATTTCGTCCCATTTTTCAATGTGAATGTCGATGAGTCGTAGTTATAGCGTCCATCAGCCTATCAATAGCAATAACTACGAACTTGCAATCAGTCTAGATCTATGGTAGACTTATTACCTGGAGTCTCTCGTTTCCCTGTGCTCTTTGACTTGATGATGGCGCTTCGGTCAACAGAGAGGATATTCAGTGGTCCTCAGTGGAGCGACAAGGAACAACAACAATTCAACTCAATAAGATGAGCGTAACTAGAGGGCCTTATGTAGTGAGGCTAGATCCACAAAGCAGTTGTTGAGCTGATAGTTCAACCAAAATAAAACTTCAACTACTGCAGTTTGGATGCATGGTTTCCACAAAGGCCAAATTTGATTTTCAGACAGACTGAAATTCCAGTGCACCGCAAAGGACCCTGGTTGACACTGGCTCTTTAAGCTGCACATTTTTCAAGAGAACGGATCAAATCAAGCAGAATCTATAATTATCCATTACGTTGTCCAAATTTTATAGTTTAACTCATTTTCCCAAAAAGGACAAAAAAGATTTATTGTAATATTTTATTCTTAAAAAGAAAAAGACCTTCCCATTTCTGATTTTGGTAATCATTCCACCATAATAAATAAGTGATGCACGCTATTTGCTTGTTGTAGCATAGCAAATTGGATTATGGCCTAGCAACTTTTCCTGAATGATCATTTCCCTTGCAGGTCAAAATATTGGAAGACATTCCCATAGAGTCATATGCTCCTGCTCATATGATACAAAAACGAAAGCAAAAGGATGTCGACAAAGATACAAGTGAGCAGCAAAATTTGAATTGTGAATGGAGATATGGTCCCGCTGCGTATTGGTATGATCGATATGGTGTTAAAAGCGATGGATTAAATTTTGACTATGGTTTTAAATTGAAGAAGGAAGAGGTAAGGGGCCAACAACTTTCGATTTCATATTTTTAACGGCATTTGGTTGTTAAGATCGGAACTTCTACTCCTCCCCCTTAACGGTCTTCTGCCAAAAGTGCCTCAGACCGGCCTAATATAGTGTATAAGCCTAACAGTTTCTTAATGGCCTAGGATAAAACCCCCTCCCCCTTCACTGCCAAATGGCGTTAAGAATAGTTTCTGCTCAAAATAGATTCTGTTAGAAATAGATTTTGATATTTTTGACAACGTTTTTGCACTTAGACTTATGACTTTTCGTCCCTTGTTTCCTTGCGTTCTTTGATTTGCTGATATCACTTGCTCAATAGGGACTCATACCATTACTCTTGTAAAGTGGGCCCCCTGTTTCAAAATGGCCTAGACTAGCGGAAGTTCTCGTACACTCAACAAAATCGCTTCAAAGTCTGGTTTAAAGAGCTTCAACATTGAAAAGCAAACTTTTAGGACAAAGAATAATGTTTTGCTGACCTATTAATCGCAAAATACATACCTTTCAAGCAGTGATCTTCCTCTGTAGAAACGAAATAGATCCATCGCAGCTACGAGAACTCTAGGCCGTATCAGCGTTTTTTGTTTGCAACAACAACAACTGTCTAAATACCGCCTACTTATTGGCTGAAAACTAAATTCTAGCAATTTGATTGGTCAATACGGAACCACTCTATGTGGGCCTAAATGGGGTCCACTTTATAAGAGTAATGGTATGAGTCCCTATTGACCCAATTCAGCAAATTAAAGAACGCAGGGAAACAAGGGATGAAAAAGTCATAAGTCTAATTTGCAATGTACTTTGATTCGTTACAAAGTTTAAGAGCGTTTACATTGCTCCAAAGCAGAACTATTCTATAAATAAGAACAAAAAGTGTTACTTATTTGCAGGAATAGTGTAAACAGAATGCTGGTATGTTACACTTTTGTTGTTACGATTCCAAACCTGTATGTATCATTACAATGTAAACGGGGTATTAATGTGTGAAATTATTTATTTACACTTGTACGCCGCTGTGTTGAGCCCCTGAGACAAGTGAAAATTTAGTCGAGATAATGAAGTTCCGAGATAGCCCGAAGCCCTACTGGTACTTATTTAGTTGAGTGGAATAAGTACATTGTTTGCTAAAATTAAAAACCCTGAAACACGACTCTCTGGAAAAACAGCCCATTTTTTATCTTAGATATTATTTTCATTTAATAGAACACTTGTATTTGGCCTTTATAAAAATTTTTATGTTAGCTGAAGGGGTATTCGTGTATGAATAATGACAATGAATGAATGAATGAATGAATGAATGAATGAATGAATGAATTAATGAATGAATGAATGAAAGAGTGAATAGTTCGAGTTATCTGAGTTTTAGTCATTAAAGTTTAACTGTCATTGATTCTGTCAAGGAACCACTTGAGCTCTTGACTGTGGAAGCTATCGACTGTCATGCCAGGTGCGACAAAAAGAGTTTTTCAGTTTTGACAAATGATCAGAAATTTTATCAGCTATTGGTTTTTCAAACTTTCTGAAATCGATGAAAATGTCAGTCAGTCGCCACTTGTCACGAATTTTTGCGTGCAATAACTGAAATTTTGACCAAACTTTTACTTCAAACTCGGAGAGTTACTAAGTAATGGATTCACTTGAAAATACAGGTTAGGTTCTGCTTTTTTTTCTGCCTCTCGACGCAATCTCTAAGTGTTTTACCGCACGAAGGCTTTTCAACGAGAAATCAGAGGGTTGAAATGCGAAAGGGTATTCTTTTCTTTATGCATTGCTATACCAAGTGTATTTATTTTTCATGTAGGAAGAACGTCAAGAAGGCACATCAACCGAAGTCAGAGATGATGAAGCTGCGATGCCGCCTGACGATGCATTCAACATGATAGTACAAGCCCCTTGGGAGGAGGACATAGTCTGGTCAAGTGATGATTATAAAGCATCAAAGCAAACGATTGTAGCTCAAAGTAGAGCAGGCTGGGTCCCATCTGGAAATATCAGGACATTGCAAGGATATTTGACCCATGCATATCGTAAAGGTGAGTTTACTATAAACATTTGAAACCTTCAAGAAAATCTAGGACGTTTTTTCTTATATCATCATAGAATATTGAAATGTACAAAGTAACATCAGCAGTTAAAAACTATGAATAAGGAAAAACGCATGTGTCGTTCGTAGCGAGAGAGGACGCAGGGTCATCGAGCTCCCACTACTTGAGTTGTTATATCTTTCTGAGCATTGGAAATGTAATTAAATGTGAATTTGTGAAAAAATTTATTGCTTTGAAATGCGCGGAAAGTGCCTAAAATTCTCGGATTGATATGCAAGAATGTTTCATTTTCCTCAAGTCTTTAGAGTTGAACTTTTCTAATTCATTGCTGTGAGTGAAGAGATTTTGATAATTCGATCATGGGTTTTTGGACCCTTTTTCATGAATTTTGAAATGAAGCTTTTTGCTAAATTCTAACTCAACCAATATTTCGAGTTCTCAGAAAAATTTAGGTATAATTGCAAAAATGCTTCATCCTTTCAGATATTAACCAAAGTTTGATTTGTTCCAGTTTATCAAGTAGTCTTCATGATACAAAGTTCCATGCTGCAGTGCCGTGCATATGATGATCAAAGGCGTGATCTCCTAGGCACGATTAAAGGATAGGATCCAAATCTTTATCTCGGCGTAAAAAGGTGGGTGTAAAATTCAATGACCTATTTCTTATGATCGAATGGCTTGAAAGAAACTTTAGATACTTATCTATAAATCTACCGTTGGACTTTTCAGAAATTTTGAATATTTTTGGAAATTACAGCGTATCTTACATTTCAACTCATTTGAGGATGTGACGTCATCAAATTTCTAAATCATAAACCTGATGAGTGACAGACTTTTGCTTGACACCATCTTGTAGGCATTTATGAACTATGGTTTCCTTTCGAAATTATTTCATGTTACGTCAAACTGTTTAGAAATTACGATGGTTTTAAGTTTTTTTGAACACTTTTCTTGAATTCTTGAAAAATAACGAAAAACACTCTTATTCTGAAAATATTGAAGATTTCAGAAAATTCCAACGGTAGAATTATAGAGAATTAGCTAAAGTTTCTTTGAAGTCATTCAGTGCAAAGGAATACGTCATTCAATTTTACACCAGCCTTTTCAAAGATTTGGAACCTATGCTCACGATTAACGAAATATTCCAATTACCTAAAATCTTAAGTCTGCCATAAATCAAACCCTTGTGCAAATAATGTTGTATGGTGATAAAAGATTTTTTCATAACGAAAAGAAACAAATTTTGGAATTAACGCTAAAAGCATAATATATGTATAGTAAATGTATCTATGTTACCAAAGACTATATACCAAAAGCTGTCAATTTTCAATTTTTGATTCAAGCAGCGGTGTCGCCATATCTTCTGATTATGCCTGTTCTCCTTAAGGAGAGACCCACAGAAACTGGTAGAAGGTGAAGGTGAAGTTGCGGTTTTTAGCGCCAAGCGCTGGGATCGCAGAAGTAGAATAGGCCTAATCAAGCCCGCGACCCCTGGTCATGACGCTGGATTGATGGGGCTCTACCTGGGATCGAACCCGGTCCACCTGACTGTTCTGGCTGCAATGTCGGAGGATTACACCACTGCGCCACGTTTTCTTCCTTTTTTCTTTTCATTATTCTTTGATTTTCTTCCACGTTTTTCTTCTTTTTCTTCGGGTTTTTTTTCTCCACGTTTTTCTTCAATCAAAGCTCAGTCTCTGTCAATAGGTTATTGTTGAATTGAACAATTTTAGATTGTGTATTTTGTAAAACTTGCTCGTTTACAGAACCATTTTTTTGTTTATTTTTTAGCCGATAAAACATCGTCGCAAGCAGTAGCAAGTGCAGCTATCCTGAAGAACTTTTCAAGTGATGCTGATATTATCGTCGGCAAACAGTTGGGTCCTAATGAAGTCTCAAATTGGTACAGCATATTTCCTGTTGAAAATAAAGAACTTATTTATGGAAGATGGGAGGATAAAGTTATATGGGATGATCAGGTAATTTTTCGTTCAGTTTGTTGGTACAGTCAAAGGAGCTTCGTTTGTCAGATTTCTTTGATGTCAAAAGTTACGATGTCGTTAATTACATAGAGTTTGAAAGCTGCGGCAAATAATGAAGTTATTTACTGATTAGTTTTTTACTGTGTTGTCTCTCATACAGTAAATCCCCTCATTTAAGAACGTACTTTTTTGAGAGCCAGGCTGAATTAGGTTCTTATTTCAAGGGTACTTAGATTTATTTCAGGGTATAAAGGTTCTTAATGGTTCTTATTTAAAGCCTCATTTTTGTACATTTTTATCAAAGGATCATCAAACGGGTCATCCCCAAGAGATTTTAATACATTTCATTTCTTTTGGCATTATTATTATCTACTTTATATCTACTCTGAAGCTTACAAATAGCAAGAGATGAAGTCCAAATTTTAACAGCCAATCAAAAATCAACTTTATTACCCTTGTGATAAGAACATATTGGTGTATTAAACTGAAACAGGTTCTTTATTAGAAGGTGCACAATTCAGTAAATACAGCCTGCAGGTTCTTATTTTGTGGGTTCTTATATGCGGGGATTTACTGTATTTGAACATGTAAAGGGGCCTTTGCATCTGGCGTGGTTTGTGAATATATCCTTTTGTGGATTATTTGTTGTCGCTATTTTCATGTTCCACGAAAATGGCCGCCATCAAAGATATGGCACGTGCAAAGTATGTTGATTGGAAAGGCCCTTTTGAGATTTTTGGCATATCGCATTAGAGGACACACAAGCATGACAGAAACATCTCATGAAACACATTATGCTTTATTTCACCCAAAAATACTGAAAGGAAAACTTCTTCGATTACTTCTTTCGGGCTTATTGTTGGGAAATTTTACAAGTCACCAGATTTTAGCAAGAAAAACAGGGGAATCTTCTGCTCCCAATCGCTTTGAATTGCGGTGTCAATCAAAACTCAACTCGTGCTATTGTGTTACAGTGGTAATATTTTCCTAAAGTCCTATTTATGACATGATTTGTTACTCTTTTTTAATCACCATTAACGCAACTCAAAGAGAAAACAATTACACTCTACGGTGTCACTGACAGCAGAAAAAGACACAATGTCACATAGTCCCCACTTGAATGACATTTACAACAGACGATTACACTAAAGATGGCGGCGAGGAACTTTTTACCAAGATGCATTGCGTTCGAATAACGACTCTTCAACAATTCTATAGGAATTCGATTAAAGAACGCGGTGCATCTTGGTAAAAAGTTCCTCACTGCCATCTTTAGCGTAATCGTCTATTGTAGTACTGCAACAAACAAAAAAGTAGTTTAATTAGCTTAGTAGGAAATAGTTAAAAACAATGTATTAGCATGTTGTTATTTACCTCAATGACAGTTATCGTGTATGTGATCAGAAAGCTTGCCACATTTTCACTTTAGTAATACCAAACTCATCCGTTATGAAAAGTTACTAATTAATCTTTTGATTCGAATAGGCAATGCCTCGAATTCCATCGCCAATTATGTTTCGCCTCGATCCCAATGACGAGAACCTCATTTTGACGATGCCAACGGAACCATCTCCTGACAATTCAAATTCAGAACAAGATACGCCAAGGAAGGTATGTTTTGTTTACAACTCGATTAAATATAAACTTCAGCATTTATTTATAGCTTGCCTTTTGGGCCACAACTTTTAATTAGTTGAAGACTCAGAATACTGTGAAGCTCTATTAAGCCCCCAGGAGCTTATTTAATTTCGAAGACTCCAGAGGGGGTCTGAAAAGAGAGGGGGCCCTATTAGAGAGAAAGACTTATTCACGTAAGTCATATAGCAAGAATATAAATGATAGCTTTTTGGTATTTTGTGAAATCAACATGCAATTTTATGAGTAAACTACACACTTTCGACACAGTTTTTATCCTAAACAACAGGTGTGCATAATGTTCAAACCTGCCTGGGAGCGGTAGAAATTCTCTGAAAACCTGCCTGCATATCAATTTTGTACAGGTAGGGTAGAAAAGCCTATTACCAGAACCAGTAATAATGCAGGTATCAAACAGTAAGTTTTTACACATGGAGCAACGAAACGATTAATCATATATTCAACAGCAGAACATGAGCAATTTGTACCATTTGTTTGCTATTATTCATTATCTTACTGCAATTACATTTCATCAAAAACTATTTGAGAAAAACTGCCTGCAAAATATTGCTTTGGAAAAAGCTGCCTGGGAACTTTGTTCCCACGTTCCCATGTTTATGCACGCCTGCTAAACAATATCAAAATTAGCATGCAAACTTGTTTAGTTGAGTAAATGGAATATCTTTGATAGCCTCTGACATTTGATATAAGTAAGGCTGCCAAGGCTTATTTAAATTTTTGGCTTGAAGAGACGGGCTTATTAGAGAGGAAGTTAATTTTTTACTGATTACTTGGAACGTGTTCAGTAAAATCTTGTTTTGCAAGATTCCTAAAATAGGCCCTCAATCACATTTATCTTCATGCACGTGTGAACTGCTAAACAATCTCGAACATACTGTTTCCCTGCCAAAAAATTAGAACAAGGCATGCATTGTGTAAGAGCAAAAGGAAAAATAAGCATAGGGCTCAAATCTTTCAAATCTTTAAAAAGGTGTGTGTAAAATTCTATTCCATTTTTCTTTGAATTGAATGGCTTGAAAGGAACTTATAGTACTTTGCTGTAAATCTGCCGTGGAAATTTTTGATATCTTGATTTTTTTCAAAATGGCGGCAATTTAATGATTTTTGAGAAAATTGATGGAACATTTGAAAACATTTAAATCATCGTAAATCCTAAACCAAAGGACGAAAAATTATATAACTTTCAAGAAAACCATAGTTTACGAAGGCCTACAATATGGTGAAAAGCAGAAATCAGTATCTTCTCTGGTTTAGGATTTAGAAATTTGATGACGTCATGATTCAAATTTAATAAATGCCGCCATTTTGAAACTAATCAAGATATCAATAAATTTCCACGGCAGATTTGCAGCAAAAAGCGCTAAGTTCCTTCCAAGCCATTTAATTCAAAGGAAACTGTTATAGAATTTTACACCGACCTTTTTAAAGATTTGAGCCCTATGTTGGAAAAATACTGTTATTCCTGTTGTATACATAGATGACCATTTATTTAATTGTCATTGCTAGGAAGCAAAAAGTTCTTATAAAGGCGATATCTTTTCATCAGAATAACTATATAACAAAATCGCAAACAAATATGGAAAGAAATGACAGACTTTAACTATCAAAATATCTTTAACTAATTTGATCTTTCTTTTGCAAACTGACAAACCCCGATTTGACTTGTTCGTCATCCAAATATGGCTTATTAAACGCCCCACGTTCTTTCTGACTCCTATGAATTTTTGCAGCTCTCCGTATTTTATCTTATTCAACGAAGATAAGTCATTCCGGAGCTCTGCACCTGTTTTAAGGGCATATTTGTCACACAATGATGTGACCTGGTTGACCCTCGGTTATCTTTGAGCTCACATTTCCAAATATTCCACATTTCTCTGCAAATGTGGCTTTGTCGTTTGTGCACAACAATTTTATATTTTGATTCTACTTTTCAGGTGAATCTTTAATTTAGAATATCGTCTTTCGTATGTTATTTCATGCTACCTTTTTATTTATTTCAAGGATGGAAAAAACAAATCCAGAAGCAAGCAGAAATCTGATGAAGAAAAACGGGTATGATTACACTCATTTTGTATAAGAAACTTGGCTCTAAGCTGTGTAGTACGGTTTCTTAACTTTGGGTGCAATTCTTATACTGGAAGCACCAAAAAGAAGATCAGCTGTTTGAATCTTCATAATACCTAGAGCAATCGATGGATTATAATGGGATAAATTCTGTCTGATAGCCGAAATGTTGAAGTACTGTGGTTCATTTTTCATTTTCATTTATTTAGCTAAAGGGGTGGGTAGCCCTTCAGCAGAACTGCTGATTTTCAAGGGGCCCTCCCATAAAATATAACTAAACTAAATTACAAAAATTGATTGATATTAAACTAAACCTATTAACAATCTAAAAACCTATTTTCAATGTCCAAAATTAACAATTAAAAGAAAACCCCTAAATTGACTGCTTAAATAAGCCCTAAATTGACTGGTAATTTTTCCTAGGATTTGGAATATTGACAGTTTAGTGAGCACTTAATGGTGAGTTGTTTTCTGAAAAAAAAGAAGAAAACTCTCGAAACCTTAATCTTAAGTTTTATGCCAATGGTTTTGTGCGAAATATACCGATATTTAGGACTATTTTATTCATGAGAATAAGAGCAAGTAAGCGAGGTAGAAGTAGTGAGTCGTGTAATAACTCTGTATGCTAATGATCAATGAAAGAATGATGATATGAATATGTTTGCAGGGTAGCGTGTTTAGTATGTTGATACTGAAACCAGTAAGGGTCCTTTTAAAAGGGCAGGTTAAGCTACAGTAAGGCCTCGCATTTAAGAAACTACATTTTCACACCTTAGCCTAAAAGGTTTCTTATATCTATGATACTTTTCATTTTTTTAGACTGAAAGTTTCATAAGTTTCTAATCTCTTTTTTTGGAAAGTCCCAGAAAAATAGGTTACAACAAAACAGAGTTATTTATAGAAAGATTAGCCATATGTTTGTTGTCAATGATTGTCAAGAACATCAATTAAAATTTGGGCAAAAAGCTGTTAAATCAAAAACATCTTTGTAGCAACTGTCAGACCAGGACTTAGTGTTGATCAAAATACAAGAAACTTCATTTTAGGTATGAGCCTCAAGAGTTTATTATAAGTATGGGGCTAATTGTTTCCCAGTAGCCTAAAAGTTTCTTTTAGGTGGTTCTTAAATGTGGGGCCTTACTGTCGCCAATAATAAAAGTGAGCCCTAGGAGACTGATATCTTTTTTATCATCAATCAAAACAAATCTAAGAAAAACAGCTTACTTTATTCAAACCATATACAGCGGGAAAGGACATAAAGTCATCTGGTCCCAACTGCATATATGGTGCTTACAATTCTACAAGTGTATAACAATAAAATAGAATTTGTCTCACATTAGATGTCAGGTAGCATAGGTTCCAAATCTTTAAAAAGGCTGGTGTAAAATTGAGTGACCTATTTCTTTGAACTGAATGACTTCGAAGAAACTTTAGCTATTTCTCTATAATTCTACCGTTGGACTTTTCTGAAATCTTTAATATTTTCAGAATTAGAGCGTTTTTCTCCTTTTTAAAGAATTCAAGAAAAATTTTCACAACAACTTAAAACCATCGTAATTTCTAAAACGTTTGACGCAGCATGAAGTAATTTCGAAGAGATCTATAGTTTATGGATGCCTACAATATGGTATCAAGCAAAAGTCTGTCACTCATCTGGTTTATGATTTGGAAATTTGATGACGTCACATCCTAAAACGAGCTGAAATGTAAAATACGCTGTAATTTTGAAAAATTTTCAAACTTTCCAAAAAGTCCAACGATAGAATTATAAATAAGTATCTACAGTTTCTTTCAAGCCATTCAATCAGAAGAAATAGGTCATTGAATTTTAAACCCACCTTTTTACGCCGATTAAAAGATTTGGAACCTATGCTATGTCAGGTAAATTTATCACGAAAAACGAAGAATATTGGACGGTTTTGGATATCTGGTTGAGGAATGACGTCTCAAAACAACATTAAGAAAGGAAGTAGTATATTGCAATCTAAAACGAATAAAAATGAATAGAATCAGCAAATGTGTCCTAGGGGAGCGCTTAGCTCCCCTGGACAGAGTTTGTGTTTCAACTTCAAGGGTTTCAACTTCAGAGTTTGTGTTTCAACTTCAAGGGTTTCAACTAGACAGAGCTCAACAGAGTTTGTGTTTCAACTTAAAGGGTTTGTGCAAGGTTATCAGCCTGGATTTACAGAGCCCATTCAAATTGAAGTAGCACACGCGCCGTGAACAATGTATAGCCAAAGAAACAATGCTATGTCTTGGTGTTTTCTTTTTCCTATTCGTAGACAAGCCTATTTAACATTGCACACTCCCTTTAACGAAAATATTCACCAAGTGTTTCTTTTGTGTAACATGACGTTAACTAATTTCCTTTCTGATTTTAGTTTCATATGAACAATGATCCGCGTAAAGATATGTTCAACTTATCTAATGATGAATACTATATGCCAAAACAAGGTAAGCAAAGTGAGGTAGTTTGTTGCTTTTTATCATTTGAAAGTGACAGGAACGAAGTCTTATCTCTGAGATCTGAAAGATGAAGACTTCGTTTATTCTAATTTGAAATTTGCCAGGCCAAAATTTGGTTGTTTCTTTGGATGAATTTATTTATCGTACACGGATTTTGCCTCGAAATTTAATGAAATCTTTGATTTGATAGTTAGATACTTATGAAGTGATGATTTATCAGTAATTAATCGTATTTGTAGCTTTTTGTAGTTGTTAACTTAATTTTAATTTATTTGCATGTCTTTATGTTAGTGGCCACGGGGATAGTCATTGTCTTTTGCTACATGTGGTATCGTCCCTGTAGTGTTGTATAATCGTATAGAGCATAGCTTCCAAATCTTTATCCCGGCGTAAAAAAGTGGGTGTAAAATTCAATGACCTATTTCTTCTGATTGAATGGCTTGAAAGAAACTTTAGATACTTATCTATAATTCTACCGTTGGACTTTTCAGAAATTTTCAATATTATTTTAAATTACAGCGTATCTTACATTTCAACTCATTTGAGGATGTGACGTCATCAAATTTCTAAATCATAACCAGAAGAGTGACAGACTTTTGCTTGATACCATATTGTAGGCATCTATAAACTATGGTTTTCTTCGAAATTATTTCATGTTACGTCAAACAGTTTAGACATTACGATGGTTTTCAGTTTTTCTGAAAATTTTTCTTGAATTCTTGAAAAAGAAGAAAACACTCTAATTCTGAAATTATCGAAGATTTCAGAAAATTCCAACGGTATAATTATAGAGAATTAGCTAAAGTTTCTTTGAAGTCATTCAGTTCAAAGAAATAGGTCACTCAATTTTACACCGGCCTTATTAAAGATTTGGAACCTATGCTGTCGTATAGTAATTATAAAGTATAGTAGGATGTAGGTTAGCCTGCGTGCAGACTCTACTGAATTCTTTTCAGAGAGGTTTCCCCTCCAGTAGAGTCTGCGCATCAGCGACCACATCCTTGTTCTAGGTCACGTGCGGTTCGCAGGATTGAGGAACTAACTCATTGAATTAGATTCAATAGAGCCGCCTATAAATAGGATAGACAAAACACCAATACACAAAAGGTTTTCTTTGGCTAGCTTTGTTCATGCATATACCAATCCAATATCAGAAGACTCCAACAAAGACCAGACGCTACTCAAAGAAAAGGGAAGGCTTCAACCAATCAGGAAAGGTTTAGCGTTTCTCATAAACTGAGAACAAGGATTTGGTCGCTGATGCGCAGACTCTACTGGAGGAGAAACCTCTCTGTCTCTGTGGAAAGAAATCAGTAGAGTCTGCACGCAGGCTAGATGTAGATGTAACATGTATTGTAATATTTTAGATGAATATATTTAAAAAAGTGATGATTATGCATCTCAGTTATCCATGAACGATAACATCTTTACACTCAAACAAAATCTGAATACTTATTTCTGGCCAAATGGTTTTCTTGCTGACAGCAAAGTTTTAGACCTTTTTTTATCCATTGATCGAGACGTACCTACATGATTTGTTCATTAAAAAGCTCATCTTAACTTCATATGTCCTTATCTTCAATTTATTAAATTTTCTTGCAGATCAAATAGAAAATCCTCTTCAAATTGATCTGAGCAGTCTCACAATACAGGTTTGTTGTTATATTTCACTACTACCGTGTGAGTGTACTACTGCCTGATGTATTCCAAAATTATTTCATGACAAATGAAGGGTTACACAAATGTGCTACAAGGCAAGCGATAGATTATCGAATATATAAATCGCCTAAAACTTGGGAGGATAAAACTTTTAAAAACAAGGGTGCCCGATTATGGAGCAACCTGCCAAAATCATTAAAAAACATAACCAAAATAAAACAGTATACTACAAGCCTTAAAGCGTTCAAAATAGCGAAATATTAACAATCAAAAACCTCAAATCAGAATTATCATTTTATGGACAATTAATCTTTCATCAATATATATATATTGTGACAATGCTGTAATTTTCGATATTTACTCATATTCTTCTTTTCTTTTTTGCAATTTAATTTAACGGCTAAAGCTAGATAAGCTATGCTTTACTTTAGTTGTATAGGATACAGATCTTTTTATATAGTGTACCGTTGAAGAGGGCCTAACCATTCGAAGATTCGAGGATTTGAAAATTGGAAAGGCGAAGCTCGTAGGACGATGGACGAAAGACAATCTGATACAAAAATACAACACCAGGAGACGAGAACCTATACCCCTACGACAACAACGACTCAACTGAATGCAACGAGAACGAGGCTAACAACAACAACATACAACAAGAACATTTTTACCTTATAAGGACAAAATTATACTTGTAAACTAATTAACCTTATATGGACAGACAATATACTATATATGGAGGTAGATGCTCTGAATAAATCAGTTGCTCTGAAGATGCCCTAGTGGGCGAAACTAGTCAGCACTGGAATAAAGAATAAAAAGCGCAAAAGACCAAATTGATGCCTGTTTTCTTCGAACGGTAAAGGCCCTCTTCAACGGTACACTTTATACAGATCTTTTTATATATACCTGTAATAGTATTTAGTCCTGTATTCTATGAAAACAGTTGAATTGAATTGAGTGAAAAAAGTTAAAACACTTTGCAGGCTGTGGAATAAAAAGTTCGTGGCTGATATTTAAAACTAAAATGTTAATCTATCAGTCGAAGGCTACCTTAGATGAGAAATTTTTATTTGGTAAAATCACTAATCTTTTAGACCCAAAAGTAAGAAAAATGTTTGAAAGGGGTTCGTATGGGAACGAGTATTCCACATCCGGTTCTTGTCCATGATTTACTTGCCATTGAAGTATGAACTTAAAATGAATATGACGCGAAAGTTTTATGCTGAAGTAAAAGACACTTTTACGTTGGTTAATTTTTTACTTGAAATATTTCTTTATTTTCTAAATGCCGTGGCGCCAGTCCTCGCTGAACGGCAAAAAGGGTTTGAGCTGAATGTGTTTGAAAATGCTGTACTTGCGTCAGAGAAACTTGTCTTTGCAAACCATGATTTTGGTCGCTAATCCTGTAAGCTAAACTGTTTCATGTTTTTTTGAATAGCTACCAATGACAAGCATACCTTGCAGTTTATCATATCTCGGTCTTTCAAAACTTACTCGTTTCATAACGAAAGAGGCTTCGTCTCATATCTATGAAATTTAACAAGAACAGATTTTGAAAAACAATATCAATAGTTGCTTTAATTGATGCCTCAATTCAAAGTGATAATGATTGTAGAATTCTCTTAAGCGGTAATTCAAAACAAACAAAGCCGCGAAAGTTGCGCTGAAACCAGTAAGGCAAACTCTTTGCCTTGTGCAAGCAAAAGGTGGTTTTTAAGAGAAGTTAGGTGCTTATAGTGAAAGAAGAAGGGTAAATCTAAAGATCTACCGGGCGGATTTTGTTCAGTAATGTTTATTGCATAACATTTTTTGCATTTATGTAATAAGGGGCATTTCACTCCCAAAATATCTCGTACACCTTTGGCAGAAATTAAGAAAAATCAATCAAAAATCCGTAAAAATCCTTTTTTCCGAAAAAATCTCGTACGCGAATGGGTGAAATGCCCCCCCCATCATAGTTAAGGCAAACCTTTTTCCTACTGTCCTAAATACATGTTATTTTCTTGTTTCTCTGAAATTTGTTCTATTTGTTTGTCTCCACAGCATTCAACACCGGCATTGGAATTACGGAGGCCGTTCTTCCCGACATATTTATCACCTGGTGATCTGAGGCATTTTCACAGGCCTCATTTTCTTGTCAAGAAAACCGGCCAACAGCATAAATCTGGTCTACAACATGTTGACAGTCTAGCGAGAAACATCAAAAGAAAAGCAAAGGTTTGTGGACATTTATCCTGAAACGAGTTGATAGAATTCTCAGAGAGCAGATTGCCATCCTAACCATTTGAGGATGTTTTCCCAGGCCAGGGCATCAAAAATGCTTTGCTTCCTGCGACTGGAGAAAATCATGCGTAAATCACCTGTGCAACACGAAGGCTTTTCAGATTTTGCTCTTTTTGGAGAATATTTGGTCAGGCCAAAAGAAGACGTGAATCGATATATTCTTGTCAGGATGCTAGTCTGCTGGTAGAATTTTATATCTACCTACTACCGCGTGAGTAAGAAAACCTGCACCTTTTGAGAAGTTGTAAAAATTAATACAACAAACCAATCTCTAAGATTCTTGAAGGAAACTAACTGAAATTTAAAACCACGCGTATATATCTATGTAAACATTTAGGTGTCAAAGGACTTTTACTTATAACCCCTGAGGAGTATCTTATTGACTCGTGCACCATAGTGCTCAAATATTTAAAAAGGTGCGTTTAAAGTTCGATCACATTTTGCTTTGGATTAAAATGCTTGAAAGGAACTTAATGTAATATGCTGTAAATCTACCGTGGAAATTTTTGATACTTGATTGATTTCAAAATGGTGGCATTTGTTGTTTTAGAGGCATTGATGTCATCAAGTTTCTAAATCCGAACCCAGAAGAGCTACAGATTTCTTGTTGCCACCATATTGTAGATCTTTGTAAACTACAGTTTTCTAGAGGATTTATCATTTTACCTCTATTGATTATAGCCTGCGACGCAGGCTATATTGATTTAAGATTTACGATGATTTCAATTTTTTCAAAATTTTCCATGAAATTTTCAAAAATTTTTAGGATGCCACCATTTTGAAAAATTCTAGATACAAACAATTTCCACGGCAGATTTACAGCAAGGTACCCTGAGTTCATTTCAAGCCATTCGATTAAAAGAAAAATGCAATACAATTTTACATCCACCTTTTTAAAGATTTGAAATATTTGAGCCCTCTGCTGACTCGTGCAGCACCACAGTCAAATTTAGTTTCTAATTGCTAGTTAGACTGTTATCAGTAGCTTAAAGGGGCTCCGTCGTCAAAATGGAAACAAAACGATGATTTTTGCATTTTTTTGAAAGGTGATATCACACAGGATTTTCGTATTTTGTTCAAAATGAAAGTTTCTGTTTGGGCATTAATCCTTGTACTTCACTAAGGAACAAACCAAACATTCATATCTTCTACTATTGCTGGGATATAAGTGGATTTTTAACGGTCGCTTTTTGGTGGCTTGGGTGAAGCCACCAAACAAACTGCAGAGAACAATTGATGAACAATGGATAATCGGTGACACGTGCGAGTTTACGGATTTGTTTACTGTTTGACGACGGAGCCCCTTTAAACCATGAATCTTTGAGATCGTCGTATGACGTCAATTCCTACCATTTTCTAAAAGGTGATTTTTACTCACTAGTGTTTATGAAGATTTCATGAAGATTTCATGGACAAATAAAGTATCAAATGAGCGAGTACTAACAATAGCTAACGTAAAGCGCGAGCTGTTACAGACCATCAAAAACAGGAAACTGACCAGTTTAGGACACGTTATGCGGAGAAAAGGCATCGAGAATCTATCGCTGACTGGAAAAATAAATGGTAAAAGAGCGAGAGGCAGACCGAGAATGACATATTTGAGCAACGTCAAAGAATGGACCAACACGGCAAATGGAAATGATCTCATTCAAACATGTAAAGATAGAGAAGCTTGGAAGAGCATGATCGTCAGCGTCCTCGCGCATGACACATAAAGAAGAAGTGTTTATGATTATACGACAGAGACTCACATATGTGACCTTAAAAGAACTGACGCTGAACCTTCTTATTCTTAACTGTTTGTTATTGCTTGCAGGAGAGAGAAAAAGAAAGACAAGCTTTTGGTGGTGGAGAAATGTTCTTCATGCGAACACCCGCTGATTTAACGGGAATGGATGGTGAATTGATTTTAGCTGAATATTGTGAGGAGTGGCCGCCACTTTTGTCACAAGTTGGCATGAACAGCAGAGTCAGGAACTATTACAGGAGGGTAAGAAATTTTGTAAAAATACTTTATGCTCTTATTTTTTAATGTTTTTGTGAAGCTCGAACTCTGAAATAAGGGGGTATCATTGCCTGGAATACATTGGGCTGTTTTAGCAGTAAGACTCAGAAGTCTTTGAAAACGCAGATGCTATTTTAGGTTTTTGGAGCATTCAAATGTTTTGATTTTCTTCCTCTCAAAAAGCTGCTAAATGAAAGACAAACTCCTTGAGAAAATTTTGCGTTCTTGCATTTCCATCAATTATGAAAATGCTCACGTAGATTTGTCTCCCTTCTCGACGACGTTCTATTTTGTTGTAGGATTGCCTTGAAAAGTAAACTTTTCACTTTTCAGGTCGTCAGTTTCAAAACTAAGGCCCTGCTTGCTACACTATGCCGGTACGAAACGAATGCGGCATACAACTGTGCCGTATTGGTTTCTCTGTTCAAACAGAATCGCCGTTTACACTAGACTGATGATATGGTCGTAGTTATCGCTATTGAAATACTGCCGGACGCTCCTAACTACAACTCATAATCAAACGCCATTATTTTGAAATGACTATGACTGCCTCGTTTCGATTTCGAATTATTTTATTTTAAATAGGTATATTACAATAGCAACATTGTACGACATGCATACAAAAAGATTGTTTCTGCATCAATCAATCGAATTTGCAGAAATTCTAATGGCGTTGTATTTTGTTGTATACTTTGTACATGACTGTGTATAGCAGCCTCGTTCCAAAGGGCGTTCAAAAGTGAAAAAAGTCAGTCCAAAAATATTGCCGTAATAATATGAGTCCCAGTATGAGCGGTCTCGGTCTGGTGTAATGGTCTCGTTTTGAATAGCGATTACTGGGACTCATCGTAATCAGTCTACGTTTACACTATTCTGGCACAAAATGAATACGATAGGTCTTGACCATGCACAAAGCGAGGATCTGTCAAGGCGCATGCTCTCATTTGCCAAATTATCACCTCAATGTGAATCCGACATGAAAATAATGCCGTATTCATTTCGGTTTCAGTTTCATGCCATATTCATTTCGTACCGGCATAGTGTAAACCGTGTCTGTCTCTCAAGGTTCAGAAATTTTTGAAGTTTATTTCTCTTTGTACTCTACATTCTCGAACAAAAGAATTCTACAAGCGCCTTGTCAAATCACGCCCTCTTGCTAAAAGAGCCTATCTAAGTCGGAATATTTGTTTTGATTGCAACCAAAAACATGAAAAACATTAGGGAATAGGGTTGTGAAGACTCAGTAGCTGCAACATTTCTATTGTTCCTTTTTAGGGAGTATTGCTTGAAACTGCAAAGCTTTGACATGAGTTTTAGACGTACTTTGTGACAACAGCGACTGCATATTTGCACATTTTGTGATATTGTAGGTCGTTCAAGTTGTAATCTTTGCAGCAGATGTCAAGAGATGAAATTATTTCTAGCCATACTGACTCTTGACTATATCAATTTAGAAAAATCTTTAATCTAACGGAAAACTATAAATATACATATCTCGGTAGATACTCAATCTTGATCCGTTTCGAACTAATCTACTCCCAATTTTCTTCAATTTGATATTTCAACGAGGTAAAAGGCTGTCTTTTTGAATGATCCAATTTTATTAATATTTTATTTTGTCGCCGCTCACCAACCATTTTTGTAGCATAACCGACACAATTATGGATATATGATTATTCTCTCCACACTCTGTCTTCATCTATTTCAAAAGAGTTATGTAATTTCGTAATTTCAATAAACGAAGGCTGCCTCATTAAATGATATAGTTTTATTATCATCTCAGCTCTGTCGCCACTGTACCAATCATTTTATGAATATGTAGCATAACTAACAATTTCACATTTGAAATTATACATATATTTACACTTAATCTTGATCTATTTCAAAATAGGCTTTATTGTGACATTTTGATAACGAAAAAGGCTGCCTAATTGAAATGGTCTAATTTTTATTGCCATTTCAGCTATGTCGCCACTGTACCAATCATTTTATGAATATGTAGCAGAACCAACGATTTCACATTTGAAATTATACATATATTTACACTTAATCTTGATCTATTTCAAAAAAGGCTTTATTTTGACATTTTGATAACGAAAAAGGCTGCCTCATTAAATGATATAGTTTTGTTATCATCTCAGCTCTGTCGCCACTGTACTAATCATTTTATGAATATGTAGCAGAACCAACGATTTCACATTTGAAATTATACATATATTTACACTTAATCTTGATCTATTTCAAAAAAGGCTTTATTTTGACATTTTGATAACGAAAAAGGCTGCCTCATTTGAAATGGTCTAATTTTTATTATCATCTCAGCTCTGTCGCCACTGTACTAATCATTTTATGAATATGTAGCATAACTAACAATTTCACATTTGAAATTATACATATATTTACACTTAATCTTGATCTATTTCAAAAAAGGCTTTATTTTGACATTTTGATAACGAAAAAGGCTGCCTATTTGAAATCTTCCAATTTTTATTATCATTACAGCTATGTCGCCACTGTTTCAATCATTTTATAAATACGTGCCGTGACCAACAATTCACATTTAAAATTACACATATCTTTACGCAGCTCTTTTATCTATTCCAAAAAAGGCTTTATTTCAAAATTTTGATAACGAAAAAGGCTGTCTCTCTAAAACAGTTGAAGGTATTGTGGCGCAGTGGTTTAATCCTCTGACTTTGCAGCCAGAACAGTCAGGCGGAGTGGGTTCGATACCCGGTAGGACCCCACCACTTGAGCATCATGACAAGGGGTCACGGACTCGATTAGGTCTGCTCTATTTTTGCGATCCCAGTGCTTGGCGCTGAAAAACGCAACGTCACCTTCACCTTCAGTCAAATTTTTATTGTCATTTCAGCTATGTCGCCACTGTACCAATCATTTTATGAATATGATTGGTACAGTGTGATTGGTACAATGTGATTGAACGGAATAGTTCTTTAATCTTATCTATTTCAAATGGTGCTATATTTTGACATTCCAGTAAAGGAAAGGCTGCCTGATCGAATAATCTAATTTTCATGTTTAATTTTATCAGAAACATGGCAAGGATTCTGGGTCACCGCAATTAGAATATGGCGAGACAGTTTATGTTCATACATCTCCGTTTCTGGGACAGCTGGCACCTGGACAAACTTTACAGGTCAGACAATTTTGCGACACCATTTCATCTCTTGATATATTTCACTCAGAATTTTAGTTTTGATAAGTTAATAGCAGCGTTCATTTTACCGCATACACTAAAGTTCTGTGAACAATTTGAGTGCTTGTAATCTAATCTTAGCTGTTAAAGGCAGTCTGTCACACATCTGATTGGCTGTAATAAATTCATAGCTCGATAAAGCAGATGTCTTTGTGAATCTGTGTTTTTAGAATAAAGGAGGGCTATCGTTGTCACTTCCTACGACCATAGGAAGTCAGTTGGATCAGCAGCCATTCGATTCACCTATTCTTTGTATTGTCATTATTACCCAATCAGATTTATGATAGACTTCCTTTAAATAGCATTAATTCAATGTCAAACGGAACAGACATCCTATTAAGCTCCCCTCTCTATTAAGCCCCTCTCTCTAAAAAGCCCCTCCCCTCTGAGCCAAATTTTTAAATTAACCCCCATCTTTTAACCCCCCCCCCACTTATATGAAATTCAAGAGGTTACCAAAGATTTTCCATTTATTAAGCTAAATAAGTTGGCATGTTAATTTTGATATGGTTTGGGATAAGTGGATATGTGTCGAATATATGTATTTGACTTGTAAAATAGTATGTTGAATCCGCAAAATATGGTGTAAGAGAACTAAAAAGCTATCATATATATACTTGTTATTTTATTTTGTGAATAAGCCCCTCTCTTATAAGCTCCCCTCTCGAGTGTCTGAAATTAAGTAAGCCCCCCTGGGGGCTTGATAGAGCTTTTACGGTATGTATTTCAAGTGGCCAATATAAATAGGCCAAAGAAAACGCCTCCGCATCCATTGTTTCTTTAGCTGCACAATGAAACAGCACGTGTCAACGTTATCAGACAATAATTTATAATTTAATAGTGTACAGTAGCATTGGTTCAATTGTTACTCAGATTATTTGTATTCACTTGGCTGATAGAGGTCTGTACTCATCTAACTAGAGTTTGAGGCGAGTAATGTATTTCTGGTAATTGTAAATCTGCAAATGCAAATAGGTGATTGGTCTAAAGATGGTGTCATAACCTGTTAACAGGCCTTTTTTTTAATCTTACCTTTTATTTCATTTTTGCCCGATCTCAGGCTAATGGTGTCAGGGAATTGTTACCATAATCGCTTGGTTCTGGTTCACATCCTCTCATGCTTTCCATTTTTGTTCCCTTTTGAAGATCCTTTGTTTGGCCTATTCTGATGATTTGCTGGTAGCCAGGGTTCAGTTACATGTTCTTTTTCATCAAGAAGTTGATTAATGAAGGTTTGCATTGTGCTGAGACGTTCTTTGAGGCTAAAGTTTTCTGATTTTAGCTTTGCCATATCAGAGTTTTGTGAACTGCTGTTTTTTGCCTTGGTTGAATATTTGCTGGTTTGACTATGGATAAAGCCTGTTTCTTGTGACTCATTTTCCTCTTCAATAACCTGGCATTTCGTTCGTGTTGACATCTTGAATCAACCTCTTTTTATTCTCATTAGGCATTTATTCTTATCATTGAAGTAGCTTTCATTGTAATATATGGAGAAATTCTCTATTATGACTGCATTTGTCATTTTTCAGAAAAACAAGATTTTTAATCTCTCTGTCCGCCATCTTGGATCTGCGAAAATCAAATTTTTCACTTTATAAGTATATTTTCATCTTCTAACAATGCTTTGTGGGGGCTGATTGAACCCCCCCCCCCAGTCTTTTAGTAGCTGAAAAAGCCCAGCCTGGATAGGGTTAAAGGGTCATCGTTAGCCTAATTGGGAAAATCCGCATGGATCTTTATGACTGCGGGATAATTTCTACGAATAAAAGTTTTGTTAAGCTACAAAAAAGTACGGTATATTTTCTTGATGAAATCAATCTTGAAATTTGATAATACCACTACATCGACAATTACATTGAAAGATACTTGATTGGTTAACCCACAAGATTTGTGATAGAACGGACTGGGAAAGTGCATCAACTCTGTCGGGCGTGTCCTAATGATCGACCTCTATTTATTTATTGATTGATTGATTGATTGATTGATTGATTGATTGATTTGCGTTTCATGATGTATCCAATTGAATTAACTGAAATTCTTTTAGATGCAAAAGCTCATGGAAAGAATTCTTTGACACTAATTTTGCGCAATCGTCTGTCAATCCAATCATGGCTTACTCAAATATCAAATATTTACTGGATAAAACGAAACTGGTTCCAATGAGATCCATCCGTGATTCAGGACCGCACACATTTCAATTTTCCCCGAATCGCTTTATTTGGGCCGTTCCTTTACACCCCCTTCCCCCTACAAAACGTCCATGACCAAACTTTCAAACTAAACGACATTGTTGCATAATAGGCCAATATTTTATAGGAAGCTACCATGCTGGACCTATCCCGTTTATAGTAGTAATCTTCCCTCCTGAGAAAATTTATTTATTAAGTTATTACGGCTGTCATTCATTTTTATTGTTTGTCTTTTTGCTGCAAAAGTTTTGATCTGGAAACGTGCTGGGTAGTACCCCTCCCCCAAAACGTCCAATTGACGTCGTTGGCCCTTTATTCGTCATGTATCACAGCTCGGAACTATCGGCCCTATTGCCACTCGCACGCCGCGATTTATTGAACAATAAACTGTAAACGAATGCGTGCAGTTGTTGTTGAAGCAGAGATTTATAACAGCGGCAAGGGTGAATTAAGTAGACACAAGATTCAGGTTTCCGAATTAAAATGAGTTGCCTTCCTGAAGAATGTATTTCACAATCGAATGAAAGTAAACAGAGGGAGCAATGCATTAATCGTTGGCTGCGCAGAACTTCACTTTTAGACATCAAATCACACTGATAATTTTTGCCCAAGAGCTCAGATCACTTTTGAAAACTTTTGAAATATTCTTTGGACAACTTAGACAGTGGTATTACAAACAATTCAGCTATTTCTTCTGGGTTTAGTGAGGTCTTTTAATAGTTTCGAAGTGCAAACAAGTCGAATTTATTAACTTATATGACTGTCCAAAATTTGAAGTTTGTTTTCGCATTCGTTGGTAAAGGCACGGATTTGGAAAACTGCATTTGATTGTTTAGCCTCAGGATTTTAGCTAATTGCTGTGGAGAATGATGAAGTGAAATAAAAGTGTTTTCGGTTCTAAAACTAAAAGGCTCTTGTCTACTGTTTTATCACACTATTAATTTTGAGTTCTTGTAGGGCAAACATGATTACAATCAATGTACTATCCAACAAAAGCGTTTCCTTGTTAATGACTTTGTAAAATCTTTTAACAGGCAATCGAGAACAATATGTACAGAGCACCAGCTTATCACCACAAAATGAAGCCAACGGATTTTCTTATTATACGTCATAGTGGAAGGTAAGTTTACTTAGACTCTAGTTATTTCGAGCCCTCAGAAACGTTTTAAATTTCAAGATTACAAACTTCGTTTCAATTTCTTGTTCAGGTGTTTGATAAATCGTAGCACCTAAGGTAATTATAGATGTGTTTGAGTAAATCTTGGGTGATAGCATAAAAATCGCAATATTTTTGTGATTTTTTTATTTTTCTTGCATTTTTACGAGCAAGGAATTCATTGTTAACTTGAATTTTATGAAAATTCGGTGGCTACAAATTGGGTGAAAAAAAGGTCTAAAACACTCACTAAAATCTAAAAGAGTCTCTAGCAAAGAAAAAGACGCAAGCAGAGCAGTTAATCTCTCTCCAGAGTTAAGGGAAAAAATTTTTTAAACAAATACTAAATTTATCAATCCTATGGCAATAAAATGTGCAGATCACATCTGATTCCCGTGAAAAAGAGTGTTTTTATGTTTGTTCGGTCGGTATGAGAAGTTTCTTTACAAATTGATTAAGTTGTTTCAGGCCGCATTTTTAGTACTCATAAAAAGACGAGAAAAATCACAAAGATACATCGGTCTTTAAAGAATCAAGCAAAACTCGATCCATTCAAATTGATTTAATATTCTAGGTGTTAGGAATTTTTCAACGTACGTCGCACCTGATACGTTGTGAAATCCAAAAGTGTATCCATTTGCAAAAATTTCTTTGAGCCAAATGGTGAAAATTCAAATTATTTGTCTCACGTAGGCTTCAGCTTGATTTTTAACATTGACTTGGGTTTATGATGGTTGATTTTCTTCTGCATCATTCTGCTCTTAATTTGTTCAAAAGCAGATTTTTACACAGATCGTTTTAAAGTGAATCAACGGAGCTAAGTAGAGGCGATCTATAAGTAGGACAAAGAGAACTCCTACGCACGTTATTGTTCCTCTGGCTAAACAATGTCCACGAACGTCTCGAAATCATCAAATACAATAGGCTAATAATAGAATGCCCAGACTCCTTCTGCGCGGGGCTTTTATCTCCGTTGATTCTCTTTAATTTTTTCAACTCTTTACATAACGTTTTTCATTTAGAAAATGCTGTAATAAACTGTTCCGCAGTCGATTGCGCTGTCATTGTTCGCGCTGCATGATTGCGTTGTTTAATGTTAAATATACAGTTAACAAAGAACTACATATAAACAAATTAGTTCTTCAAATTATTCGTTAAGAAATCCAAATAACTTAGCCCATGTTAGGCCCAATCAAGCAACGTTTGGATCCAGGAGTCTCAAGTCCGTAGGACCTCAGATCTGGAATGGCCTACCAAACGAACTAAAATCAGTAGAAAATTTAAGAAGTTTTAAGATTTTAATAAAACAATGGGACGGCCCCAATTGCACATGTAATGCATGCAACCTAACTATATAATTTGGAAAAATATATTTTTTTATTTAATTAATACTGTATATTCGATTTTGATTAGTTGACGTGTATATATTTAATGTATATATTGTTAGCTATTAATGTAGATAATCGAATTCAAATAAATTACACACACACAAATAAACGATAAATACGGGTATGTACCAGGATCTGTTCGCATTGGAGGTCAGGCCAGCACAGGCGATAATGGTGAACAGTTGAAGCTCGGCCGAGAGAACGCAACCGACAACAACTGCCGCCATTACTGTTCCTCCTACAGAGTCCCAACCGCTTAAAAACACTGCGCCTATGCTGTCAGGTCAGGGTTCATAACTTAAAACTTAAACTCTAAATTTTGATCTGTAAATATATCCTTGTTTATTTTGCAGCTACCATATTCGCGCTGTTGACACAATTTTTACGGTAGGACAACAATGCCCAAAATGTGAAGTGCCTGGACCGAATTCAAAGAGAGCGAATAATCACATGAGAGATTTCCTACAGGTACATAATACTGTGTTCACCTTCGTATGGTTATGTCCTGGACAAGTCCAAAGTAACTTCAATGCTTGCTTAATTTTTATTGGGAATATCATGACTTGCGAGCGGCAGAAGTGGGGTCTGCCATTCTTGATCGTAACTATGTAGAACAGCATAGGGCTCAAATCTTTCAAATCTTTGAAAAGGTCAGTGTAAAATCCTTCTGCAGTTTTATTTGAATTGGATGGTTTGAAAGGAACTTATGGTACTTTGCTGTAAATCTGCTGTGGAAATTTATTGATATCTTGATTTTTTTTCAAAATGGCGGCAATTTCATTATCTTTGAAAAAATTCATGGAAAATTTCGTAAATCCTAAACTAATAGAGAAACAATTATATAACCTATAAAGAAACCATTGTTTATGAAGGTCTACAATATGATGGTAAGCAAAAATCTGTAGCTTTTCTAATTTAGAATTTAAAAATTTGATGAAGTCATAGCCTCAAATTTAATAAATGCCGCCATCTTGAAACTAATCAAGATATCAATAAATTGCCACGGCAGATTTACAGCAAAAACCCCCAAGTTCCTTCCAAGTCATTTATTTCAAAGAAAACTACAATAGAATTTTACATCGGCCTTTTTAAAGATTTGAGCCCTATGTTATGTAGAACGGAATGTGAAAAGAATGAAAGCGTTGAAACCCTGTGAAAATATGACACATTTTCTCGGAGATTTAGCCAGGGAACCTGAAAGTTGCTAGAATTAATGAAAAATAGGTTGATGCCCTGGAAAATATTAAAATTGGATTTCAGCGTTCAGAGCAGACCTCAGGAATCGAAGTTAAACAGCATTGGCTGCACTTTCCCATGGAAATGAATATCGTCCCCGTATCCCCGTAAAAGACAAGGAAACCGAGCATTTAAAATCCTTTTGGTGTACTGTAAAGTAAATCGTTATTGGAAATCAATGCTCCATGTATCTCTATTGCAGATCTTCATTTATCGTTTATTCTGGAGAAGCCTAGACCATCCAAGACGAATCAAGATGGAAGATATTCGAAAAGCATTCCCTAAACATTCTGAAAGCAGCGTCAGGAAAAGATTAAAGCTGTGTGCAGATTTTAGAAGAACAGGTATGCGTTTGCATTCTTCTTTTTCATCTCGTTATTGTTTAGGTTTTGGAGTGGGACAGAACTTGAAAATTGCGTTGAATAAAGGAATCGTTTGCAAATTATTTTTGTTCAACGCTGGTTGCAGCAAATCGTCATAAAAGATCCAAAAGAGAAGAAACGAGAATAGAATGATTTGTTTAGTTTCATTTCTACCTGGCTTTTGCGCTTATCGAAGCAGTGCCCTGGTCCTTCCTTCCTCTCGATATGGCCACATCGTGTGATTCCATTAACCTGAAATTACAGAGAGTTGGCGACTCTCTACGATCCAGGTAGCAGGTTTTCCAGGGCAGGGACTTGAACCAATAACACACAGATTGGTAGGCCAGCGCGTTATCACTGAGCCATCCATCTGCACTGGTTATTAAGACCGTGCTAAAAAAGGCAAAAGTTGAAATCAGCCAGTCAGAGGCCATTGCAGTTTCATCGCTTGATTATTTTATGTTTTCAACTTTAGTACCCAATGGAAGATTCTAGATGTTTCTGATCTACTAGTGTTGGAAGTATTTGCAAAGTCATCGAAATATTCCAAACTGAAACACTACATTAAATGACTGAAGCAATTTTTCCGTAGTTTTCTCACATCCGCAACATGAAAAGTAAGAGCGGGGAGATAAAAAAGAAGAGAAAAGCTATGCAAAAACTTGAACTTTTATACTTCTCTGTTCATTTTTGTCTTTTGTACTCCTCCTAAAGTTTGAAATTTGAAACTTCTAGTTAATGATAAGTTAATTCCAGCTAGGTACAGTATTTACTGACCTGTCTCTTGAGTTCCGGATCGTACAAGACGATTTGTTGTGATCATTGTTCGACAAAAGCTTTCAGAACCAGTTCCTCTATCCAACGCAATTTTCAAGTTTTGTACAGCAGCACTTGGCACTTCAACTCTTACAAGGAACGACATAGATAGGAACAACTGACAATACTACAGACCGTTAGATCGTGAAGAAGTACCATGGACTAACATTGCCACCGGAGATTCAAGGTAGGTATTTTACAGCAGGAGCATGATTTTTCGAACAGGTAGGTTTTGCCTCGTTTGTATGTCGAAGTAAAGGCTTCCATCCATTATAACTAATATGATTTTCCCAAGATCCATTGCGCTCTGCGGTAGAATCGTTCAGATAATCTTTTCCCTGATCTGAATTTCCAAATTAATTCAAACGACCATCAAATTCAAAAGTTTCTCAAAGTTTTGTAAAATTATTTTGGAGGTAGAAATTTATGATTACAACTTTACGTTGATCATTCGTTTACTTACTTCAGCCATTTAATAACTATGGCCATTGATTCATATGACCCACACTGGCCAGTTATTTAACATAATGCAAGTAAAAGCATTTTCAAAACAAATTAAACAAGGAATAATAAACAACTACTAACTTAACTTAGATTACGACTACCAACATACCGTGACGTTATAACCAATAAATGTTTATCCTGTACATATTTAGCCTCCCTGTTAAATTTTGAAAAAGCTACATTTTACCAGTACTATTTTCATTCAGATCTTTAGTTTTATTTTCCCATTTTAGTTAACGGCCCAGGCTTGATGAGCTATGCTTCTCCTGGGTCGTATAGAATACACATTTTTAATGATAACCTTGTATTAGGGTGTATTTCTATGAATAGAATAGAATTGGATTGAATATCGGCATATGCATTGGTGGATATTTGAGTTGAGCTGAGTTGAGTTTGAGTTGAGATATCTGACAAGGAGAGAGGCAACAGGTTGCGTTCAATTCATTCATGTCTTATTACTCATGATTTAAATTCGTCGTCAATCTCGTATTCAGTTCAATAATGTGGCACTGTTGAGTACAGTCAAATTTAATGTCTCACTCATTACTCCTGAGTCTTGCAGGAGTTAGAAGAGATTCTAGCACATTGAATCTAGCATTGTTTTGAAATGAGTTTCTTGTAAGATGTTGGATGAGTTAGGGGTGTAAGATCATTTCTTGATCTATATACCATGATTGTAGTGTTAGTTGTGACCATTTCAATGTTAACTTTTCCCGTGGAGACACTGTTAAAGGACAAGTCCGGGGTTGGTATGATTGATGATAAAATACAAGATAATACTGCTATGAATGATGTATGATACTTTTTTCCACTATTTTTCGCCTTCTACTTGTGAAATTACGTATTCAAATAAGCAATTTGATCGAAGTGACGTCATATCGCGCAAACGAAAACGAGGCTGTGCGATTGTTTTTGCCTCTTAGTCGCTGCTAGCCTCTTTATCCACTACTCATGCATTGAACATGGCACGAGAACACGATAAAGAGGCTTGCTACGATAAAGAGGTGAAAAAACAATCACACAGCCTCGTTTTCGTTTGCGCGATATGACGTCACTTCGATCAAATTGCTTATTTGAATACGTAATTTCACAAGGAGAAGGCGAAAAATAGTGGAAAAAAGTATCATACATCATTTATAGCAGTATTATCTTGTATTTTATCATCAATCATACCAACCCCGGACTTGTCCTTTAAGGTCCATAATTTGCTGAAATTTTCTAAATTAATTAGGACAAAGATTGATAGCATAAGTTGAAGGACTGAATATTACCTTGATAATTATGTTGTAATTTTGTGAACATGTGATGAAATTTGGAAATAAAATCATCAAATAGACTAAACTTGTTTTATCAAATAAAGCACATTGAAGAAATCATCGTGAATTCATTAAAATGAAGTCATGATCATTAGAATCTTAATGGTTTTTGCAAAATAATTTGGTAATAGGCTTTACCGATTTCCAATGTTTCAGCTGGTTTGTTTTCTATCAACATTTTTTTGTTAATTTGGCTGCTTGAAAACACGATTTGCTTATTATTATATGGGGTTTATTGCCTATTTTTGCTAGGTTGAATAGTGTGTCCCAAGAAGATGTCCGCTGTTTTACCTAAAAATGAGAGAAAGCTTTCGTGGCAGCGTTTAAAGCGAATGGCGTGGGCTATGGTGTGCCCATCTATAAATAAGACAAAGGACAACTTAAGCAATCCATTGTTATCGTTGGCTTTGCTTTCTTTGGGCACGCATTGGATTATCGAATACAATAGGCTATTTATAAACCTATGAGATCTCGTCTTTCAACTCAGTCCATTCACTTTGCAGTACTCCAAAATTTGCGTCGACCAAAACCTATTTTTTGGCCATAGAACAGTCATCCACAAGCGGTTTTTTGCTGCTCTGCCGCCGCTCTGGTGGAACTCCGAAGGGATGCTTAAAAGAACGCATGGGATTTTTACCAGCAACCATGCTTTGGATGTCTTTCGAGACTTTCAAGAGCATTCACAAATTATCAATTTTTTGTCAAGAGTCCACAATGAACATTGATCTGAAACTAAACTTTTTGCAAAAGCATTCAACTCCTGCTGTGTGGGCTAATCTGTTGACCAACGCTTTTCCCTGTCGATGTCGAAAAGTTAACAGAAATATAAAATTCGATTGCAGGAAATCTAGCCGAGCTTCTTCAATCAGAATTGGCAAAGTTGTAGATCAACTACCAAGCTAAAGATGGAGCGAAAAAAATCGCAAATCGCTCGAGTAGTTTTTGAGATAAATCCACTTTTCTGAAATCAACAAAAAAATTTGAACTAGGATTTGCGAAGCCAGCGTTCCCGGAATTATTGCGATTTATACATCGTTCGATTGCCCAGACTATACTGAACAAATAAATGTGAAGGCAGAAACACCGCAATATGACGAAAAAACAACAGCAAATGGGTGTGAATTTAGAGAATATATATATTACCAATATTTCGTCGTGCCATGCAGGACTTCTTCAGGGCTGTTATGTGACAGTTATATTCAGTATACTGAACAACATCCTTTTTAATGCTTTTTGATAGGCCGAGTGATATTGGAGAAATTAGCAGTTTTCTGAGTAGAGTGGTTTTGCGAAACGTTCACTGGAGTGGAAAGCAGAGTTACCTTAATACATGTTGTAGTTTCGCTTTTTGACTGAACTGATACCGCTGCGGTGGTGTAATCCTGAAGGTGTTGTGGCGCAGTGGTGTAATCCTCTGACTTTGCAGCCAGAACAGTCAGGCGGACAGGGTTCGATACCCGGTAGAGCCCCACCACTTGAGCGTCATGACAAGGGGTCGCGGACTCGATTAGCGCTTAGCTACTTCTGTGATCCCAGCGCTTGGCGCTAAAAACCGCAACTTCACCTTCGCTGCAACTGCTGCTGATTCAATATGGCCTGAATATTTGGGCCTAAATCACCTGCTATTTTTTCTCAAAGCCACGGAGCCTAAAATGCCACAAAAGGTAGTTTTCTAGAACTGCTGTACCATAAAACTAGCTGTAAGTCCTTAGATGAATGTTTCTTCAAGCCATGATTGGAAAAACGCTTTCCTCTAAGCCATATTCTGATTAGCACACAAATGCGACGAAAAAGTATCACCTATTGAGATTTTTGTCCAGTTTTACGGCTCCAGGGAAACAAGGCCCTCGCTGAAGCGACAACAACAACATCGATGAGATGTGAGATGCGAGGAACGAAAGTTGAGGGTCTTAGTGGAGTACGCTTGGCAACTAGGCCTATTTTGTTTCATCTTCGGAGCACTTCTTCACAGTCTCATCTCCAAAACAGCAATAAAGCGAACTACAGCAGCATTATGAATAAGGAATGCAACGGGAAAAGCAACAAATTAGAGTTTTGAAATTTACAGAGTCCGATTAACTTAGATTCAGCCTGCAGTTGATTTTTGTATGATATGAAAATGGGGTCTCTTCTCAGACAAAATTTGCAAAGCATGATTTTTTACATGGGTACTTTAAGGTGCTAACACGAATAGCTCCTTCGCAGAAGAGGACAACAAGGAAACAGTCTGGTTTGACGCGAACTCGATCAATTCGACGCCGAGAACCAGGCTGACAAGGAGAGAGGCAACAGTTTGCGTTCAATTTGTTCCTAAAATTTCATATCACTCATGATTTAAATTCGTCGTCAATCTCGTTTGTGAGTTGAAAACTTTAATTAAACATTTTACGTTGAAGATTAATAAACATTGAATTCGGTGATCAGATAAATTGTTTAGCTTTGATTCACGAACTTGTAATATTTTGATGGTCGAGTGAAGAAGATTAGTTTCAGTTTCGCAAAGGTTTCTGCATCTTGTTATTTGTTATCTCAGTTTTGAATGGAAATACTAGTTGATCATTTCGAATACAGCTGGTTTGTTGTGTCTGTGGAGATTACAAGGCAGGCTTTTTCCTGCAGTTACTATTCGGTTTTACCGATTTGTTTTGAGATTGCTCAGCAGAGATCGTACGAAAGGATTTTAAGTTTATCCTGTACTAATGCTAACTGTATTCGAAGGGAATGAATGGAAATACTGCAATCTATTCTAAGAATAGAACAAGAGAAGGTCTCGTGCCATAAATTGCCAATGTTAGAGGAAATTGTTTCATTGTTATGCAAATATTCATGTTGCACACTCTGCTCTTAAGTTATATTCCGCTTTAAAGACCCATTGCTGACCATGACCCTTTGCGACGCCAAAGTCGAATTTCGTATTATCTGCAAGTCGTTTTTGGCCTACAATCTCTTACAAAAGTGTTGGACCCCTATTGAAAAAATCGAATTTTTATTCCCCTTCCCTCTGTTTCAATGTTGATTGCCTGGCAAAGAGGTGTTTTTCATGCAGATCCACCAAAAGAATGATTCGCCGATGCAAGCAACATTGAAATGGGGGGGAGGGGGGGGGGGATGGTGGACAATATTTCCGAAAAACATAGATTTTCGTAGGGGTCCAACACTCTTGCGAGAGATTGTAGGTTCTTTGTCTTGCTTTTATTCATCCCACAAATTATCATGGTTGACAGTGGATTTTTAACATAAGAAGTCCATTCATTCCTTACATAGGAGTTCGTTGAACTGATCATACTGTAACTGAAGGGTTGGTGCCAGGTTAAAAGATTGCATTTGCATGGAGCAAAAATATTTCAAAATATTTCATTGAAGCCAAAGTTGGCCATGTGCCATGATATTATTATTATTATTATTATTATTATTATTATTATTATTAATTATTATTATTATTGATTATTATTATTATTAATTATTATTAATATTATTATTTTGATGTATATTGTTTTTTTTTATCGCCAAGCTGTTTATCGCTTCAATTTTGCTTCTTCCATTGAGTTCTGATCTCACTATTAGTCGTACTCTTTTGTAATACTCTTTCCTGATCTTCTCCTTCATTTTAGTATGTTGAATACCATCACTTTCATCTACTCCAAGGTATCTGTATCCCCTATCTTGATCTAACTCATTGATAGTTGTTTCTTTATCCAGCTCAATATTGCCCGTGGCAATCAGTTTACCCTTTTTGAACGATGCCTTTGCACATTTATCTAAACCAAAACTCATTTTGATGTCATCACTAAACTGCTTTACAATCCGTAGTTCTCCTTTCATCATTGGATGTATTTTAGAAAGGTCCTTGATTAATAGCTCCTTGCTGAACAAGTTTAACATGTATAAATATGATATTATTATTATTATTATTTTGATGTATATTGTTTTTTTTTCTTTTGTATTTTAGAAAGGTCCTTGATTCATAGCTGCAAATCCTTGCTGAACAAGTTTAATATGATATTAATATTATTATTATTATTATTATTATTATTATTATAATTATTATTATAATAATTATTATTATTATTATTATTATTATTATTATGTTAAATGTTATCTCTTGAAAGACCTTTCATCCTCATACTTGCGTGTAGAATACATAAATTTATCGATGGGAGCAATAGGAACAATCGGGATCAACGGACATAAAGGATTTATGAATATGTTGCAAAATCTATTAACTAGTAAGCAAGAGCAACTCTACCTAGAAAAGAAAATTATAACCGTGTGTATACGTTGTACGTACTACATATTTTGTAAGAGAGACAGTGAGTGGACGAGTCCAGAACTTTTAACGTTTTAAATTCTTTTTTTAGCTATATAGGGACGAATGTTATATTTCGGACAAATAAGCAAATGTTTTACTTCGGACGTATTAGCTATATATTTTTAAACTTATTTTTAAGGAACATTTTTCTTTGTAATCATGCTTTTAGAGCTCATTTGTAAATCTCCCCATCATGCCTAAAATGAGATTGATGGGTGTCATCATGTAGAGTAGTTTTGTAGGGAATAAAAGGTTTCCATTATTTTATTATTATTAACAATGCTATGACTGACTGAGTGTTCTCTTCGTTCCATTTATAGACAAACCCATAAGTAAACCCATAAGTAGTATCCATCTGGTAGGTTTATTTCAATGATTTCAGTTGAGTCCTCGAAAACTCTTGGAAAATAAACAGATGTTACATTTCTTGCCTGCTGGTTCGAACAATAAACGCACTGTGACACCACTCTGGTGACACCTACACATGGTGGAATCAATCGAATCGTAAAACGATATTTCGCAAAAATGGGCGCTGTTTTAAGCCAAATCGATACACTCATTTTTTTATAAGAAACTAAGGTCCGGGCCTGGCAGGCAGTTTCTTAAATTTTTGGGTCATTTTGCTACCAAAAGTTTCTTACGTGTTTCTTATATTTTTAATGGCGGAAGTGTAAATTTAATTTTGTTTTGTCTAAAGGGCTCCCAAATTTTTAGTAAGATCTCAAAACAAGTAAATAACATAATTCGCACTCAAAACTTTTCTTACAGTTGCGATGCATAAGTGTACAATGTCAAAACATTTTTGAGTGCGATAGGGACATTAAAACTGTAAACTACAAAAGTTTCTTAACTTTTTCAATTCAGGTAGGGTTGTTTCTTATCTTTCGAAAAATTTAACCTACCGTTTCTCATAAGCGGTTTCTTATAAAAAAATTCGTGTATCATATTTGAAAACCAAGTTGGTTGATGTACAGAGCTTGTTACATTCATTTTGTTACAAAGTCCACTTTGTAATCTAAGAAGGGCTCTATATCGGTCAGAAAGAAAGTAAGAAAGTCAATCATGCTCATTAATACAATCCACCTTTTCAAGACAATAGGCGCGAAAGCGGAAGTCTTTTCTTGTTTGAGATTTTGCATTTGTTCTGCGAACAAACTTTAGCAAGGATGGAAATTTTCACATTCCTATCTGTCTTTATTTTGGAAATTATGATGATATTAAAGAATTAGAATTCATAAAGGCTTTGACCGTGAAAGAAATCGATGTCTATTAGAGGGAATGTAAGCATATAAAAGTGGCTCAATCCACTTGCGGTCACAGTCTAGCCAATCACATATCGGTATTTCCTGTTGACGTTGATAAGTTACCCAAATATGGTGCGGCACGTGTCACAGCCTATTATTTTTGGATAGCTATTTTTATCAAACGCTGATATATGCTTAGATTCCCTTTAACTATGGTGTGTCCAAACTTTATATCACGGTCAAAGCCGTTATGACTTTAAATTCTTAAAATTGCCATAAATTCATAAAAACTACAGACATGAATGTGAAAATTCTTATCCTTGCTAAACTTTGTACGACTTTTGTACGCAGAACGAAATTTTAGCCTCAAAAATGCAAATCCCAAACAACAAAAGACTTTCGCAGCGTATACACTCTGGTCAAAATGTGCTGACACGATGCTGACGAAGAGCCCCAGAAGCGCACTGTGATTGGTAGAATTCAACTGATCACATGCAAAACTAGAATTTGAATTTCAAAACGAGCCTGCCTGCTGTGAGACTTCGGGTTCAGCTCTAAAAGCGCAACCGCAAGTAAGTCATCAGTCTGCTTATATTAGATCTGGCTATCTTTTTAGTTTTAAGGTAAAGTGAGGACATGAAATGTCACGTGAAAATAACCAAGACGCTGTACTTACATGGTGTGAGATAGTTGCTCTGAGCGTTGTAGAAGTCCTGTCACTAGTGTTAGGCCCAATAGACAATATCAGCTAAGGTTTATTTTACCCATTTCAAGTCACGTGACCCTCCTCTTGGGAAGTCTTAGTATTATTCTTATTTTTGTATTCATGGCACAAGTTTCCTTGACACAAAAAATGTTAAAGAACTCAAAGGTGCTTTATCAAGAGATTGATCACTTGTCTTGAATTGGATGTAAACAAGCCATTTATTTGCATTATTTGCAACTTATTTGTAATCTAAGCTGATTTTATTTGTTGTTACCGCAAAAATTTATTTGTTGCTTAGGGCAGGGGCGGATCCAGGAAATATTGCGACTACCGCCAAGATGAGGTTATTCGAAATACTTGGGTGTGGCCTCTTGAAAATAGGCGTGTACCTAAATAAATAGATACAAGGATCTGACAATCTGACTACTGCTTCAGCAGTAGTCGCAGTAGTCTGGATCCGCCCCTGCTTAGGGAATCTTAGCATATATATAAGCCCTTGATAAAGATAGGCATGCAAAGACAATAGGCAGTGCTTCACTATATTTGGGTAACTGATCTACGTCAACAACAACAAATGATATCTGATTGGCTAGAATTTGACCGCAAGTGGCTTATGCCATTTTTACATGCTTAGATTCCATTTAAATCTCATACAATTGAATGCCACAATTTATGATAATTCATCGAGGACTGCTAATATAACTTTTTGAGCCCAGAGAGTTTAACAAAAAAGAACAATCATGAAACGTTTTTTAACATTATCTGCGCTGTTATAGTAATGCACTCTTTCTTTAAACATTTTGCAACTCATAACCCAAATTGAAGAGTTTCTTAACTTTGGAATTAACCTTTGGTTGCTTCTGGTAGAGTATCTTGCTGGAAGATGTCATTACAGTTTCTCACAAGCGGTTTCTTATAAAAAGTTTCTTAAAAGAAGTATCAGTGTATCAACTGTCTAAACGGTACATTAACAGTATTTATTACACATTAAAACTTAGATTTTCCATTCGTTTCTGCTACATAGAATTGCATGACAAGGAAGGAGAATAATTTGCACTGAAGAACGCGAAGTGGAAGGAAAACAAAATTGTTTCTTCATATTTTTATTTTATGTTCCCAACGACCAATAATTTATTCATGTTTATTGACAATATGATCTTACCCATCAAATTAAGTCTAAATTTCTACAATAGTCAATTTTACATATTTACAAAGAGCTTTTCACCAATGATACCGAGAATAATAATACCCTTCAGGCCCGTAGGAAGCGGGGGGGGGCAGAGGGGGCTCAAGCCCCCCAATAATTTTGAAAGCAATGGTGCTACGTCACACGAATTAATTAGATGTATTGTTCTCTATTGTTTTAAGAACAATTCCCCCCCAATCCGAAGCTTCTTCCTACGGCCCTGATACCTTTTATACCAATAGTTAGGTCTTATCAATCAATAGTTAGGTCTTGCTGCAGACTGTCCGAGTGCATAGTTGCTTTGCTCGTCTTCAGAAAGTGAAACCTTGGTTTTATCAAAACAACATGAAACAATGCAATAATCTCATAGAACGTTGTAATGCTGTGTTGGTTTGCTATATTTCTCAAACATTTCTAGACTAGAAAACATTCAAGAAGCACGTTAAATTTTGCTCAGAATGTTTTAGAATGCTGAAACGTTTCGGTAATACATTTTCATATCAATTTTCAGAGTTCCATAAAATAGGTAATGAATTGTAGAAGATAAGTTTCCAGTGCCATTCTCTAGCCAATTTAGACGAAATTGATCAATGCAATTTATCGAGAAGAATCCCAGAATCAATGTAATTTGTTTGTCGCCTGCAAGTGTGAATACTGCTTAGTTGCGCCAAAGTAAACTTTTCTATGATATTAAAATCGTTTGGCCTAGGTTTCTTTGTCTTGTTGTTATTAGGCCCACAAACGAGCTTGGTTGACAATGGATTTTTAAAAGGAATAGACATAGCCATATCGAGTGGCTGATATGAATAGGCTAAAGAAAACGCCTAAGCACCCATTGTCTCTTTAGTAGCTACACAATTTTATATTTGGGAGCTTTTAACCATGCCCAGCGCCCAACACATTTGCAACAATGTTTTCTCAAATGTTGCAGTTGAAGGCTAAGGATTTCCAAAGCCTGAATTATTAATTCAAATAAGTTTTTTGTGAACAGATATTTTCTGTTTTTACTAGTGGATGGTGTATTATTGATTTATCGCCCACTATAGTTAACCCTTTTGATATGTCATGGGATCTTGTTAAGCCATACTTCTCTTGGAGTATCTTACGAACGTGGCGATAGTTTCCATAGGAGCTAAACCTTCTTTCTTGCAATGATGTTACGGATTAACTTTGCAGATTATTCTTACATCAAGAATAGAGCAAATTTATTTTTCCCCATCCTGGGTAAATACACGTGTTTTTTCAAAAGAAATTGATAATTTGACCCAGCACTGAAACTTTCTTAGAATTATCAAATTTGAAGACTTAACATTTCTCAAGAATTTGTTAGGAGTTTCATAACATCCTCTCTGTTCATATCTTGTGCCCTCTTCTTTGCAACGTTTCACAACGAATCTTATTAACCTTTCCCATCGTCTAGTCATTCCTCGAGTTCAAGTATCTACTACTTCCCAAGAAACAAGTCAAGATAAAATGTGCAATATGCTTTGGATTTCCTTGACTGAAGCAAAGGTTTCTTGACTAGTTTTGTCCCAGTACAAAAGTTTCTTAGTTATTTACTGATTAGAGAGTTGAGTTTCCGATAAGGAGTTTCTTGCAAGCAAATCCATATGTGCTCTTCGTGATTTACGTACCGTCAAGGGCTAATTTTTGTATTCCAGAGGATGCAGGTTTGATTAAGATAAAGCAATTTGGTAGCGTCAAGAATAGATTTAACACCTTCTGTGCAGCCAGCCATATTGCTTCGCCTTCTCTGTTTATTTTTATTTGATTTAGTGCACTCAGAGGTGTGAAATCGATTCTTCTGAAAGCCAAAAATCGTTTTATCTTCTCAGTAAACCTGAATCTTTTGTTTTATGAAATTCACCCTTGCGATGGTACTGTTCTTTGTTGCGTTCAGCTCATACTCTAGCGGAAACTGGAATCCTTCCCATAAATTTTTCCTACTTTGGCAATCGGTGTTTTAGGCTGCATTCACGCTGCGCTGGACGCGTTTTCATTGCCGCTCGCAAAGGGCTCACCTTTTATGTAACGATGCCTTATTTGGGTAACATCAAGAGAACCTCATCATATTCTGCTTGCATATTACCATACGTTATAGGTAAACAATTATCGTGGTTTTTTAATTAACAGAAATTTTCGTGGTTGTTTTCTCGAACTGTATTCTTGTTTTTATAAGGTTTTAAATGAAAAATATGATGAGATTTAAATCTCGTAAATTTCGTAGATCTCCCGCTTTCTAATTTTGGATACCACGTGCTTGCTTTCAGCTGGCAAATCTTCGCTATTGTGAAAATTCTCACGCACACACACATTCAAGATCGCTTCAGACAAAGAACATCAAAGATTATTTTACCGAAACCTTCGTTATTAGAGACATCAAATTTCGCGACGCTTTGATTTGCAACGTCTGCCTACCTTTCCACACACATCTGCTTCCCCATTAGGGTAGTTGACAAAACCAAGCTTTCGCTTTCTCAGGGTCGTAATTGTCAAAACATCACGCTTTCCAATAATTTCAACGTAAAATCTCAATTCTCGTAAGTTTACAAAGTGTTTCTCGAGTTTGTGTTTTTTCAAAAAGCAAAATTCGTCTACACATCAAATTTTCCACCTGCAATATTACTTGTGTGGTTTGCAAGATTCCCTTCAGTTGACGAAAACATGGGTCGACAAAGCAGTCCTTTCTTAAACTAAAAGTTCTTGACAATTTTTCTTCAAAGTGCCTTCATGTTCAAATCTTAAGAGTCTTGGCTAGATAATTATGCACTGCCGACCAAACACTGAACTTGCACTTCATGGTAGCTAGGTAGTTTTGCTTGAAATAGAGATTTAAAAAACATAGCATCCAAGGAGTCAATTTTTTATTCCAAAGGATCAGGATTCCCAAAACGCATCGTTGTTTTGTAAATGTATCATTTATCTTTGAAAACGAAATCGACATTCCTTTGTTTAGTTTCACGCATTGGAATTTATCAATCTTGGTCGTTTTTTCACAAGAGACTCAGGAAAGGTCTCTTGATCCAACATATATTTCTACCTAAGTAAATTTCTAAATGTGAATTTTTTGCGGACTTGTTTTCGTGTGCGTCTTCTGATCACTTCGCAATGTAATGCAAAACTTCGCGAAGAAAGCACAAACAATTGTTCTCACTGGTGTCCGCAATAAAGAGAAACATTCTCTGTGTGATGATAAGCTATATTATTTACAATTCCCCTCCTCCGATAATTTTAAAATTCTTAACTACACTGAAACTTACTAACGAATTAATTCTAAAATGCCCCGCTACATTTCTTCTAATTACAATTTTCTGATAAGCCACTAGCTATCCCCTTTACGTAGCCTATCCTGTTAGCAAGCGTGAATTTTGAAAAACGAAAGCTGAAGAATGATTTCACACCTCTAGGTGCACTTTACCAAATCAAAAGAAACTGTGGCAGCAAAACCACAGGTAGCAGTGTATGATTGTAAAATTAGTAAAGATATTAATGTTATACAACCTTATTATATTCCATATCATCTTTCTCTGTTTTGATGATGTTCCTCGTGCATGTATCTCCACCAAAATATTTGGGTCACTGATAGGCCTAATATTTTGGTAGAGAGACATGCACGAGGAACATCATCAAAACAGAGAAAGATGATATGGAATATAATAAGGTTGTATAACATTAATATCTTTACTAATTTTACAATCATACGCTGCTACCTGTGGCAAAACATCGTGACTGGCTGCGTAGAAGGTATAAAATCTATTCATTAGAAATCGCATGACAATGCGAGGATATAACTCTTTTGTTTTACAAAATTCACCCTCGCACTGTTGTGTTATGTGAAGTCTGACTTGCTGTTCTGCACAACTGAAATCCTCTTGTCTATCAAGCAGAATTTTATTTCATTAATTTCCATCAAATATTCTTGTTGCCATGAATTTTCGAAAGTGGGTTTTTTCTGGCTCATCCACTACATATTATACTTTCGGTTAATGTTAGCTCCCTCTCTCTCTCTCTCTCTCTCTCTCTTCGTAGCCTTTCTCCGTTATTTTTTGCAACGTTTGACGTGCTGTATCTCTTCACTGAAATCTTCATGCTCTGTCCAAATTATTAATCATAATAGTAATGTTAGGTAATATCTTTGCGTGTTCTTTGATTTGTGCAGAGTCTAACATGCTGTCTTGCTCCACTGGTTTAAGGTTCATTAGTAATACAGCGATCAGGCTATCGTTTATAGCCTACCCCCTTTTCGTAGCCTACTCCTTATTTTGTGTCGTGTCTGAATTGTTAATCATTATGTTAGGATTATTGTGATCTTCTACTTTCCCCCGTTATTTCATTATAGCTTGGAAACGCACTATTCCAAGTAACCTAGAATAGGCTGTGACTCTGTGTCATTCCCTAACCCATTATTATTGCCGTTTGAAATTCTGTCTTCATTCTGGTTATTGCCATGGTCATCTCTCTCCCGCTCCGTCGCAGTTTTTGTGTACCGGCAACTCATATTAGAAAATTTAACCTTTTCATTGCTCAAGTTTTGATTATTCTCGCTTCGATTATTTGGACTGAAGGCTTTGTTTTTAACAAGAGGAACCTTTGCATTGTCGCCTAAGTAGTCATCTTCGAATGTGATCTTCTGTCGTTTATGCTCTGTGACAGGAGCTTCTCCTTCGCAGTTACCATTCATCTGAATACATTTAACTTTAACGGCTGCTCTCTTCGTTTTATCATTCGTTGATTGCGCGTTCTCTGGGCATGTCATTTTGAAATGGTCAGGGCATTTCACTGATAGTGATTTTCTCCAGCTTAACCTCAATCGCTTCTTCCTGTTGATTTCTGTGCCGCTATCTGAGGTCTCCATGTCTTCTACTCCGGTCTTTAATGAAGTATGGGATCGTAGACTTTCACCACGCCGTTTCTCCGTGATCCATTCGAAACAAATCCAACGCTTTATAATAAGTTGGTAATCTTTCTTCAGAAGCAGGCAGAGAATCGGGTTGACGATTGAGTTAGCGATGAGCGAATAGAGAGAAAGGTCCTCTAAGATTGGCGGAATTAGACGGTAAAGGCGCACAAGATCCATGAAATTCATGTACAGAATGGGAAGATAGGCAAGGATAAAGAAGAAGAGAAGTAGGCCAAACAAATGAGCGACACGAAGCTCCTTTCTTGTCGTTGTCACTCTATTTTCTTTATCCTTGCAATTCATTGTCATGCGTTGCTGCCGTAAGCGGATGGTCTTGGCTGCCGTGCGGTAGATTCGTATATACATCAGGACCATGACAACGCACAATAACAACATCAAGGACCAGAAGATTGCGATGTAGATACGGTGAGCGGTGATGGCCGTAGGACCTGAAGCAGACGCCCATGATAGTGGTATCAATGTTACGGCCAGCGGTACCAACCATATTATGATAAGGATCTTTTTTGTACGGCTTACATCCATCAACAAATGATGCATAAGAGGCTTGATCAATGCGAGGTAGCGATCCAAGGCGAGACAGAAGAGGTTGAATAATGATACAAAGAGAACATACATAATGACATAGCCACTATGCATTTGTTTACCAAGGGCATTTTCAGCTACATTGACTGGAATGAAAATGAGTCCATTGATGAGGTCAGCACCTGCTTGACTGCAAACCAATATATTTGCTTGCCTCTTTCTCAGCTTACGATTAAAAGCAAATGCAAGGCAGACGAGTGAGTTCTCTAGCACTACCAAAACTCCAAGGATGACCATGCTGATATAAGTCGCTTGCGATACAGCCATCCTCGAAGAAGTGTTTCTCGTGGTCAAGTTATTCGTGATGTTATTGTTCGTTTTATTGATTTGGGACAACATTGTCCAATTGAAGCTACAATTGCCCAACATCTTACGTTGATGATCTGTTCAATAGAGAAATAGTTGTGTTATAATCTAGGTATGATGAGCATTTGCTAAGTTTACGATTATCATGACCTTTCTTGGTTTCTGTGGCGTGGCTTGGTTATCGTCGTGATACACTATTAAACAAGGACACATTTTGTAATACAAAAGCACCAGTTAATTGTGATTGACACGTCAATTCAAATCGATATAAAGGAAATTCTCTTAACCAGTAATCAAAAACAAACAAAGCCCCAAAAGTTGCCCTGAAACCAGTAGGGCAAACTCTTGCCTTGTGTACGCGAAAGGTGCTTTTTAAGGGCAGGTATGTGCTTACATCGAAAGAAGAAGGGTAAATCTAAAGTTCTGCCTAGCGGATCTTGTCTTTTGATTCAGAAGCCAAGCAGAAGGCATTACAATTCTGGCGTATTTAGAGCTTAAGTGAAACAATCACCACAAAGTTCCTGCATGATGATGTCAGTCTTTCTGTAGTTACAATACGTTATTTCATCTTGATGTATGTTCTGCAGGAAATTCGTCACAAGATCACTAAAATATTAAGAAAATTGAGTACACTGGAAAACGATCTTTACGACACTTTTTCAACCCTACCCAAATTTGAGAAATTTCAAGAACTTTCAATACTATGTCAGATTCTTTTTCATCTCCTAAATTTGTTCTTTAAACATGATTTGACCCAGTGCCACAAAGAACTTAGCCATACATTTATAGATTTCATTTTAAGGATTCAAAGTATCTGAAGAAAGAACTTTGCGTCATCGCTATTCTTGTTGGTTTCTTTTCCCTCCTCCTTAAATACATTTATCCAATTTCTGATAGATTTTTTCTTTGGGATTAGATGACCTAATGTAAAGAACACTACCCACAAAAATCGTGAAGGAGTTGTCCATAGGATTTATTGGAGATTATTGAGTGGTCGAAATGAATTATTTCTTTAGAAAATTAATCAAATTAAAGGTAATGTGTCCATGTGGGTACAGCGACATTACTTTGCCATATATTTAAACAGATAGCCAGGTCTAATATAAGCAGACCGATGACTTACTTGCGGCTGCGATTCCAGAGCTGCACCCGAAGTCTCACAGCAGGCAGCCTCGTTATGAAATTTAAATTCTAGTTTTGCATGTGTTCTGTTAAATTCTACCAATCACAGTGCGCTCCTTGGGCCCTTCGTCAGCATCGTGTCAGCACATTTTGACAAGAGCTGTATCTCTATACGCTGCTGTATTTACATGGACACATTACCTTTAATTAAAATCTTCAACAATAAGAGCCTGCATCAATTACATTTATTTTCTGAATAAGAAATTTGGCTCTGAGCTTTGAATTACCGTTTGGACTAATAAAAGTTCCTTCTGGAGTTTTTTACTTTCATTTACGTATGTATGTATCATTTGCTACAATGTTCACAAATATTTACAAGTTTTATAATATAAAAATAGATACAATACAATATTTAATGTTAAAAATGTAAAGATAAACACCCCTAATTACAGTGGCAGGGATAGCATTAAAAGGTCCAGCCGACCTTATTTCCATAATGGTCCCCTTAGAGGTGCTGTTTTCAATACCAAAACGGACATATACCGTAATAGCTCTATTAAGCCCCCCCTCTCTATTAAGCCCCCCTCTCTATTAAGCCCCCCTCTAGAGCCTCGAAAATTAAATAAGCCCCCCTCTCTATTAAGCCCCCCCCATTTTCATACAAGAAAGATTTTAGAGTAAAGTGCAATGATTTAATGAGTACTCATGATGTATTTCATCGTAATATTTCCAATTTCTAATTTCATGTGCTTGAGAGTGAAAACTTTTTTGTCCAGTTCTTTCTTCAACGTCTCTAGCATCCCTCGAGAGTGACAACTTGATTTTTTAAATAAGCCCCCCTCTCTATTAAGCCCCCCTCTCTATTAAGTCCCCCCTCTAGAGCCTCGAAAATTAAACAAGCCCCCCCGGTCCTTATTAGAGGACATATATGTCATCTTCCTCTTTCTGTACATTTTGGAAAGAGTTCTCTTGATCTTATGTTTGGACGTATTAATATTGTTCGTTGATTTCATAGAATTGAAATTTACAATTTATTATGGTAATTTATTCAAGACTGCTAATACAGCTATTTTTGCCAAGAGAAGTACAAGAAATAACCAGTTCATGAGCAAAACTTATACTGTTTAGTATTAGTTGGGTTGATTGCAATCTTTCTTCAGAAATTCTCAGCAACTCATAATCAAAAATTGAAATTTCTTAACTTCGAATCAGCCTCTGATCGCTTCATGTGGAGTTTCTTAATTTTCTAGAAGAGGCTACTGCAGTTTCTAATAACCAATTTCTTTTAAAAGAATGACTGTATTGAACAAATTGATTACAAGAACAATAAAATCAATGCCTTGTTGACTGTCATGTGCAGTCAGAAAAAATAACCCTTTTTCTCTAATCGTTGAAGTATGAATATTTATTCTTTTTAGGACATATCCTTGTACGAATAATGTTAAAGGGAATAGACATAGCTATATCGACAAGCTGCTATAAATAGGCTGAAGAAACGCCCACAAACCCATTGTTTCCTTCGCCACACAATGAAACGGCAGGCGTCAAAGTTGTTGAATACAATAGATTATATTTTTAACTTGGCCCGGGCCAGCTTTTAATTATGTCGATTCCCTAAAACGCTAAAATTCATTCATATATCAGAGCGTTTCTTGTAGCACCAGCAAACACAAACCTAGGTAAATTAATCTTCTGTCTCATCTTTCTCTATTAATCTTTAACTTCTCATAACATAATATATGTATGGTAAATGTATCTTTGTTACTAAAGACTATACCAAAATCTGTCAATTTTCAATTTTTGATCCAAGCAGCGGTGTCACCATATCTTCTGATTAAGCCGGTTCTCCCTTAGGAGAGACCAACTGAAACTTTGGTATGGCCTTTAGTATCTGTATTGTTATTTGTAAAGATCATTTAGGGTAGGCATGCCTATCATTCTCCCAATGGTATCGTCTCTGTAAATATGTTTTTGTTAAATTTTACATTTTTAGATCGTGTATAAAAAATCTGCTATTTCTGACAATGGACCAAGACATATAAGGTTGATACGAAACTGCTAAAAGTTGCTGACTGTTTGAGCAAATTGCTATCTGTTAGAGAAAATCTTAATCTCAAAATTGAGATGAAATCAAGTAATCAAAATAGTTGAAATCAAATAACTTTCATGGCCTTTTTTCAAAGATTATTGAAATGTTTTCATTGTATGTAAATGGTAATACACTTACAATTGAGGTTTCTTCTGAATTAAAAATCTATCTTACTTTTTCCGCAGTAACTAACTCTGTGATTTCTTAACTTCTTTGCCTTCCCAGTATAGTGTTCCTAAGCAACAGGTTTTGTGAATGATACCTTTTCTACTGGCCTTTTCTCCTATTTTCGGGGCATCTCCAAAAAGTGTTTCTCTTGCGATCTTGAGTTAATCTCTACTCGAAATGGTTACTCTAGAAGGTTAGTTTTGTTCTTTTTATCGTGCATGTGTGGGAAAAGTCAAGGTTTCTGTAAGTGATCGTCATAAGCCTGAAAAATGATGAATTTTTGATGATACCTTTTGTCGCGAATCGTTGATTTTTTTATACTTATTGTCAAATTTGAGTTCGTTTCAAGCAGGTGATTTGGTGAACATTGTGTCTTTCTGACTGAAAATTAACTGGATTGCGAGTCATCCTCATCACTTAGAAATTCAGATTTACGGAAGTTTTGTCAAAATAGTTTGTTTTTCTGCATTTTTCACTGTTTATACGACATTTAACCTTCAATCAACTGCTCATAAGGCGCCATAAGCAATCTACCTTTTAGCTATTCTGAAAAGAATCGAACGATGTTTTGCTACATTTTGTAGAATTTTCGAATGTGCACAATAGTGATAGAAGCTCCAACCTCCAACGCCACTCCATCGAATCTCGCTTACAAAAATGTATAAAAATAGCGCTCGATCCAGGCTCTTTTGTGGAATAGCTAGAAGGTCTATTATTGTGTCCTTGCTTGAAAACAGACAGACAGCAGGCAGGCAGGCTAATTTCGCTTGCTGATTGAAGAAGAATAGTAGTGCTGCCTACAGCAGCAATTAATACTGCCACCCAGGAAAAAACTATGACGGAGCTAAGTAGAGATAATCTATAAATAGGACAAAGAAACGCCCACGCACGCTATTGTTCCTCTCGCTAAACAGTATCCACTCACGTGTGGAAACAATCAAATACTGAAATGTTCAGATTGGAACAGGAAGTAAGTGTGAAGATCGCGAATTGAAATGGAAATCGCAGCAATCGTTGTTTTAACCAAATTGATCAAGGAATTTTCTATTCAAATGATGATATCGGCTTGTCTAGCGCTACCTTTGGTGCAACGGCCCCTTTAAAATTCTCCTTATTTGAGTATTCAAACTGTTAGACGGTTTCTTTGTTTATTTTCACATTTCTATATTTACATACACCTATTTTAATAAGAATTTGGGCCAGTACTGAAAGTTTCTAAAAATTATCTGATTTTGAGTGCTCAAAGTTTCTTGCGAGTTTCTTAATACGAAAAGAAGAATAACAAATGATCTACTGCACGTATTTTTCATAGTAAACTAAGAATTTGGGCCAGTACTGAAAGTTTCTTAAAATTATCAGGTTTTGAGTACTCAGAGTTCCTTACGAGTTTCTTTGAGGCTCCATAGCAATCTTCATGTTCACTACCTGTGCCCTTATGAACATTTTAAAATAAGGTTTTTTAAGCCTCAAGTACCTTGCGAGTAATATGATTTATTATTATTATTATTATTATTAAACATCTATTTAAAGTAGGCTAAAAAAGATGAATAGCTAAATTACAGCTAATTAAGGCTTGCTAATTAAGGGATACAGGCAACAAGCAAAAATAAAGTAAAAATATGCCAAGGATTTCCTTTATCAAAATAGATAGTTTCTTGACTTACAATTTCCCAGTACTGGAGTTTCTTAATTTTTTGGCGATCTGAGAGTTAAGTTCCCAAAATTAAGGACCAGTTCCCGAAAAAGTACAGCAGAACAAGTTTATCACGAGGTTCATTATATGCATTGCATGTTCATAACAAAATTTCCCAACAGCGGTGCTTAGCCTACAATTCACCATACTTTCCAAATCTGCCTCTATCTCAGCCATCACTGCTATCAAAGTTTTTGAGGGTGGGAGAGATTTATCTAAAAGATCTTATTACTCGCGAAGTACTTTAGCAATGTCTAAATTTGCTTTGAAATGTTCACGAGGGTACAAGTTATAAGCATGAACATTGTTATTGACACTAATAAGAAACTAATAGGAAACTAATAAGAAATTCAGGGCACTCAAAATCTGATGATTTAAAGAACTTTCAATACTGGCTGAAATTTTTAGCTCTAATAAAAAAGATATGTGTATGTGAATTAAATTTACGAAATTCGCTTACCTGATCCTCTTCAATATCAGGCAGTCTTGTAGTCGATTTCCCAAGCACAAATGCCAAGAATTATTCAGCGATCTAATCAATATAAAATAGTAAAGCAAACATTTTCATAGGATTAACCATAGATTAACTATGAGTTAACTGCCAGGGAACCGGGTGTCTATTGTTTCTGAAGATATCCAAATAGACTATTGAAATAAATTATTGACCAATAAGGCCATTCCAGTTGTATGCGGACGGGAATGCGGATTACGAATGTGACACTTTCTGGATGTCAGAAACTATCATGAACGAGTCGAAGCTGTGGGGAACAGCATTGGACGGCCGCAAAAGGATGCTGGTCAGTAAAGGTCTTTAAACGCCACATAGAATATGATGTCAATAAAATACAGCATAAAATATTATACAAACTGTCCTGATTATATTCATTTAAAGGCAGTCTGCCCCATATCTGATTGGCCGTAACAAAGGAGCACTTGAAACAAAGGAGGGATGATCGTTAGTGCTTTCCACGGTCGTAGAAAGTCAGTAGGATCAGCAGCCATTCAAATTTCCTATTCTCTGTATTGTCATTATTACCCAATCAAATGCGTGACAGACTGCCTTTGATTAAGATAAAAGAAAACATATAGGAGAGATAGTCAAAAGAGAGCTTTAACAACAGAAAGCAAAATAAACAACGAATTTGGTATGACTGTATACATGCGATTATCTGCAGATGACAGAAAAAAGGCCGATAAAATCAAGTCCGAATTGCTAAAAGAATTTGAAAATGGAAATTGGACAGAGAAGCGGCAATCGTTGAATTAAACAATCGACGAAGAAAGTCAGATGAATCAGCACAAACTTTTGCCTACAAAATATTCGCTTTAGTCAAGCTTGCATACCCTTCTTTTAACGATGATACACGAAAGACAATCGCCAAGGATTACTATTTGAAAGGAGTCCATCCAAAGATGCAGATCGCGTTGAAATCCCTGCCTAGTTTTACTGATGCCGATATCGACAAGCTGGCATCAGAGACAATGAGACTACAATTGGCCGGAATCGATTCATTTGTTTCAAATAAAGTTAAAGAATGTATGAGTGTTGACAGCCCAGCAGTGGTTGACGCAATTGCAGAAAAAGTGATTGAAAAATTGAAAGGTACCTCGATTGACAATCACGGGGGTGACAACGGGGGTAAACAAGAAACCGCAACAGCGAATTTTGTTGGCAATCAATGGCGTGGGTACCAAAGAAGAGGAAAACGAGGTAATTTTCCAAACAAGTCTTATCAGCCTAGGGCCGGAAACCAGAGAGATAACCGCACATCGCAAAGAGGGAGAAAATGCCGCACCTGTGAAAGCCCTGAGCATTTTTTCCGCGAGTGCCCCCTTCGCTTTTGTCAAGCTTGTGGGAACAAAGGTCATGATGCTTGGGATTCATCTTGCCCCAAATATCAATGACTAACCGGTGTCGCCAAAGAAGCTTGTAATTTTGCTGAAGAATTTTCTGCTGTCCTCAATGTTAAATTTGATAACAAGGAAGTAAACGCTTTATTAGACACAGGGGCTAGTTGCTCCTTGATTGATATAGGAAGCCTACAATCGCTAGGTTTAGACACAAAAATTGTCGCAACCGAACATACATTAGTCGATGCATCTGGTAGAGAAATGAATATAATTGGATCTGTGCTAGTCACCATCAATTTAGGCCGTGAACTCATCAAGCAACATTTGAAGGTTCTCAATGCAAAAACATATAAACACGTATTATTGGGCCGAGATTTTCTTTCCAATTTCGGATCAATGGAGTTTGATATGGTCGCGAATAAAGTTAAGCTGGGTAAAGAATGGTTTATGTGTGTCTCTTCGAAAGGAAAAGAACCAGTCCGAATGCAAAATAATGTATCTTTGCCCCCACGCTCTGAAAGCATAGTTAACGTCAAATGCAGAAATTCATTATCCTTGATAACTGCAGACTTCGAGCCAAAGCCTTTAGGTGGAGTAATGGGTGTATATGCTACGCGTTGCCGAGTCATTCCAGACGTTGATGGTGTTTTTCAAATATCGTTATTGAATGTGACCAATGACAAAGTAACAGTCCATTCTAGGAAGTTCGTTGGGAATTTAACCAAAGTCAACGAAGCTGTTTCCCAAATTGATTTCATCGAGGATGAAAATCCAACAAGCCATCAGTTTGACATAGTCCATGGAAACGATATTTCTGATAATGAAAGGGATCAGCTAAAAGCATTAATTTCCAAGTACGGTGAGGTTTTCGCTTCCAATCCAAAGAAACCGACTCCTGTACGGAACATGACACACCGTATAATCACGAACGATGCGCAACCAGTTCGTAAGAAACCATATCGCATTCCTCATGCTTGGAATGAAGAAGTTAGTACTCAAGTGCAACAGATGCTTGACAATGGCATTATTCGACCATCTTCGTCGCCGTGGAACGCCCCCGTTATTCTCGTTAAGAAAAAAGACGATTCTATGCGTTTCGTTTGTGATTTCCGAGGGCTTAATGACGTAACCAAGAAAGATTCATATCCTCTACCGCATCTTCGTGACGTGATCGACAAAATGCAAGGGGCGAAATTCTGGACAACTCTAGATGCTGCCTCGGCATATTGGTCGATGCCAGTGGCAGAAGAAGATAAAGAGAAAACAGCGTTCTCTGTGCCGAGGGGTAAATTTGAATTTAATGTCACACCATTCGGTCTATGCAATGCTGGAGCATCCTATCAGAGGATGATGGATATCACCTTGTCTGGTCTTCCTTCTGATCGAGTCTTGGCTTATATGGATGACATAGTAATCTTCAGTGGAAATTTTCAAGAACACCTCCACAATCTCGAGCAAGTATTCCAAAGATTGCAATCATCGCGAATATCACTAAAGCTTTCAAAGTGTGTATTCGCCAGCGACAAAGTCAATTTTCTCGGTTTTGAGCTTTCGCAAGGAGGAATTAAACCACAAGCCCGGCTAACAGAAGCAATTGATAACTACAAACGCCCGGAAACTACTCGGGGGGGTAACTTAATAGGTTTGAGGTATGGGGACGTGCCATTATTTAGGGGTACCTTTTTTCTGAAAAGTGCAGAATTATGGGTATCATTTTCAGAAGTATGTGCGGAATTATGGGTATCATTTCAGAAGTATGTGCGGAATTATGGGTACCATTTGAAGAAACATGCAGACTTTTGGGTATCATTCTGAAGAAATATTGCAGAATTATTAGGAGGCAAGTTTAGCGCCTGGGGGTGGAAGCCCTGGAGGTGCCTAAAGCCAAGGATGGGTATGTGTGAATCCCAGTTGGTCTGATTTCTACCCCCTCCTAGTCTTGGGTATCCTTTTCACATAATTCAATAATGCACCAGTTTTGGGTATGGTTTCTACAATCCACCCAGTTTTGGACATGTTTCTCATTCAAACAAGATATAACCAAGGTGTACAAGAAAAATTCACCTGGGTAAAGATATGTTTGTGAGATATGCTGTGTGTGTATGTACATGTACCAAGCCAGGTACTAAAGCTATTTTAGACTATTTTTCGAGCCATTACATAAAAGTACATCATACAAGTCTTCATACCACCAAACAGCGCTAGACTATATCATGTTCATGTATAAATAAGGTAGGCAACTAACTAACTTGGCCTTGCCCTTTATGAGCTTTTATGTGTGCTAGCACTATCAACATTCGCACTTCTCATACAGAACATGCATTAATCTGTTTGTTTGTCAGGTGGTGGAGATTAGAACGGCTAGTAGTCGTTTTAAATAAATCTAATCTTACCTGCCAGTTGATTGTGTCACATTGCTCTTCTTTCTTCTCTATATCTCATCATATTATCAACTTTCATATTATTTGCATTAGGCCATCATGGCAATGTGTTGTTGTTGTTCTATGATAAAACAACAACAGCAACAACACAGGAACATGATGGCCTTTAACAAATACAAAATGAAAATTGAGCTGAGTGAGAGAAGAGATGTGAACAATGTGACACAATTAACTGGCAGGTAAGATTGAATTTTATTGAATTTAAAACTAGGAGTGCCAGTGGCATGATTTCACATCCTATTTTGAAATTATTTTCATCTATTGCTCATCATTTGATCATTGATGATCGGAACTGGACTGGACCATAAATAAGGCTTGTGATCTGATGTGAATCATTTTTTATCAACATTCAAAAATTCAACTTCACTACTACTTCACTTATGACTTGAGTTTAACATCAAACGGTTTGCTGTAGCTCAATAATATCTCAAAACTAATTCAAACATTTTTGCAAAATACTGTCTGACACTTAACCTGTACCCTGTATATACAGTAGCTTAACCATTTTACCTCTGCATGCAGACGGCAGACCCCATCTCTCCATTACATTAGATGTGCAGGACCTGATACTGAGCTATACTGAGTGATCTAAATTAAAAAATTTCAAAGCATACTCTTTCATATGGCTTAAAAATTCTTTTTAGAATGAAAAGAATTTTTTCAAAATTCTGAAGAAGTCTCGAATCCTTTTATTGACGATGCGCAAAGGCCTGTATTGTAAGGCAATGGTATGTGCACCATCATCAATTTTAAGTGCAGAAAAAGCCAGGGGAGGTCAGTTTGAGAGAGATATTTGTTTGTTTGCCTTTTTGTGGTTTATAAAAGACACTGGTTTGAAAGTTCCAGTTTTGGGTATGGTTATTTCAATATAATCTGCAGTTTTGGGTATCACTTTTGTCATAAGCCATCCAGTTTTTGGGTAATGTTTTGTTTGCACCTTCGCACATACACGTCCTTGACTTTAGGCACCTCCACCCCCGGGTTTAACAGGGTTTCAGTCAGAACTGAAAACTCTTTGGACTAAAAGAGAAATGTTGCCCTTAAAACATATACTTAGATTTTACCGTACCCTCTTTACCACATTAACTATCATATAGGTGAAAGTGAAGTTGCGGTTTTTTGCATTGTTCTTTGCCATACGGAATTATGGGCCAAGTTTTCATCATTTTGCGGAATTATGGGCCATGTTTTCATCAGGTTTGCGGAATTATGGGTCACATTTTTTCAGATATGTGCGGAATTATGGGTCCAAATTCTGAACCAAAATGGCACGTCCCCGTCCAAAACTAGGGTCAGTTACCCCCCCCGAGGGAAACTAGAAAAGAATTGAAGGGATTTCTTGGGCTTGCAGGATTTTACAGATCATTTATTCAGAATTTTGCCGAAATTTGCCAACCCTTGAACAAGCTGACTAGCGAGAATGTTCCATTTCAATGGGATGATTCCTGTGAAGCTGCCTTTTCAGTTTTAAAACAGAAACTGTCATCCAAACCAGTTTTAAGTTTCCCTAAATTAGGAGAACCGTTTATCGTCGAGGTTGATGCTAGTAACCATGCAGTTGGTGGAGTTTTATCGCAAGTTGGAAACGACGATAGTCTGAATCCAGTAGCGTATTTCTCTACAGCCTTACAGCTTTCACAAAAGAACTGGTCGACAACAGCTAAAGAAGCATTCGCTCTTGTGTGTGCAGTCAGGCATTGGCAAGTTTATTTGGCAGGCAAATCGTTTGTTTTGAATTCTGACCACAATCCCTTGACACATCTCCGTGAACAGAAGGATCCACGAGGTAAATTTGCTCGTTGGTTAACTGAGCTGGAAGAGTTTGATTATTCCGTCCAATACATTCCGGGTAAATTCAATATCAAAGCCGATGCCCTGTCACGAAATAAAGCGGCAAGTGAGGCTCAACCACCAACAGAGTTTGAAGAAAACATATATGCCCTTTTCGGAAATAAAGATGGTTTTCGGGTTCAGCTAAAGGAGGAACAATCGAGAGATCCTTCAATATCAGATGCTACCAAGTGCGTCCTAAATGGAGAAAAAATTTCGAAAGGCAAATTGAAAAGAGTCCAGTTGCAGTTGCGTGTCTGTGATGGGGTGCTTACAAAATCAGGCCGCCCTATCATTCCTCCCTCGCTGCGGAAGCTCATTGTGACAGAATATCATAACATCGCTCATTTTGGAACAGACAAAGTTTATTCGTTATTGAAAGATCGTTATTATTGGCCTAGTATGTACAATTACGTCAAGTCGTTTAGCCAAGGTTGTGAAACCTGCCAGAAAACAAAGTGCGCCACATCTCCACCCAAAGCGCCACTAGTATGCAATTCCTATCCATCGACATAGCATATTTACCTAAAGATAATAATGGCTATCAATATATTTTGCTCATTGGGGATATTTTTTCGAAATTCGTGCAAGCCGTACCCTTGAAAGATCAGACAGCGCCAAAAATCGTTGATGCCTTACTGAGAAATTGGATTTATATTCATGGCAGTCCTTTTTATCTTTTGTCTGATCAAGGCTCAAATGTCGACGGAGAAGTTATGGCAGAGATATGTAATGAACTCGGAATCGAAAAGCGTAGATCTTCGGCATATCATAGCCAAGGTAATGGGTTCGCCGAGAGAAATATTCGTACGGTCAAAGATTTACTGCGTGCTGTTTTGTTACATCGTCGTCTTCAGCAAAGTAAATGGCGTTCCATATTGCCTGGATTAGTGTTCGCTTTAAACGCTAGCGAGAGCAAGGCAACTCGTTGTGTTCCGTACAATGTGGTCTTCGGAAGATCTGCCATCCTACCTCAAGACATTGTCTTTGATAATTCAGTTCCAGACCAACATGATGAGATACTACCGGCAGAATTCGAATACGCTACAAGCTCATCAATGAAAGATATCTTTTCTCGTGTAGTCGAAACTTTAGAGATTAGTAAGCGGAAAATGCAGCAGCAGTATAATAGAAATCTTCGTTTTATCGATTACTCTGAGGGTCAGCAAGTTTGGTTGAAGGTAAAACATTACAAGACAGGCGAAAACCGAAAATTGGCCCCCCGTAGAGATGGCCCGTGGAAGATCATCTCAAAGTTACCTAACGGTGTAAACTTCCAGATCGAGAATTCTCGCAAAGAACGAAAGATAGTTCATCACGACCGCCTTTTACCTGTTATAGACAATGGATTCCGAAACGATCGTATCCCAAATGCAACATCAAGTGAAAGTGAGCTTTCAGAAGATAGCGCTGATTATTCAGACTCGGATTCCGGTGCAGATGGAGAAGTCGAGAATGATGATTTAAACAGAGAGCGACCTAGAAGACAGAGACAACAAAGATTCTTACCTGACACCATTCCTTGGGGTGACCTGTTGATTTTTAACAACAAGTATCTTTTACTTGCTGTTTGTTGGAAGTTTCTCATTTGCAAAGCAGGTCAATTTACTAACAATCATATTGGTAGTATTTCATATTTAATGATGACAAAATTGTTATTTGGTTAGCATTTTTATCTTACGGGTGACTCCAGAAGTTCCCCGTTTGACTTAAGGAAGATGTGATACTGTTGTTCCTTCATGTTAATTTAAGGGTCTGTTTCATCCAGCATGCCTTGCGCGTGCCGACACTTCGTTGTCCTTTGTTGTCGTCATTTTCATGGGCCATGAAAATGGTGACAACAAAGGCCAAGCCAGAGACAGCACATGCAAGGCATGCTGGATGAAACAGATCCTTTAACGTAGCCTGTGTGCAGACTCTTTCCTTTTCGCCTCCACAACAGTAAACGACGCATGCTAACTTTTTTATCACTGTTAAAACTAAAACAGCAAAATACAATATTCTGTGCCCGTCCATAGCAGAAATAGACATGACGTCATCTGGTGCTGGCTATGAACGGCACTTAACAAGTTCTTTAATCGAAAACCTCATTAAGCACTTTGTGCACCATGGCACCATTCCATCTTGGCGCTATAGCATGCGCCAGTTTAGGGAAGGCGAATTGTCGTGAAAAACTATGCACTTGTGCAAGACCTGTGCAAAGATGGTTGGGATCAGAGTTACCAACGACTGATGCCATGGTTCACAAAGAGCGTACTCAAAACAAAACTAAACATAAATAGGAGGTCGCTAATCGTCAGGTTTCCGAAGAATTCCCAAAGACCCCACAGACTAGAAACGCCCCCGGCTACAAAACCGCCACCCCCCCCCCCCGCCAAATACCGCAAACCAGTCACCACCTGAAAGAGCCAAACAAGCGGAACCCGAACCCCGCAAAAGCCGCAACCACCACAGGGCCCAAGCATCACCCACCACGCGCCCCCGAATGACGCTCAGCCCAGGCTAATTATAACACATCTACGCATATATTTGTCACTGAGTCCCCTGCAGCGTATGGTGTTACGTCTATTATCAACATGAAAGTGGTTTCAGAAAATAGCTCTAAAATTGTTCTGGAAAACAATGAAATATACCATTACAATAAACCCATCGGTTTGATTGATTTACCAGAACAAAGCAACTTTTACGGTCTATTAACCAAGACGCCATTTTAAACATGTCGACCTGCGGGAGATCTGCTGAAAGTTTGGTGGAATGGACCTCATGCTGACCAACAAGCGCTATTGATTTACCAAGAGATATACCACTTAATCGAAAGTAAATGAATTAATACGAATATTTTTTGCGTCTTTTGTTTATATCTATCTTGTTTGCCTAGCAATTTGCAATGCCGGAGATGATAGCCTGCGTGCAGACTCTACTGATTCCCTATGATGCAGTTTTTTGTTCTCCTAAAGCCACCCGTAAATTTCGAACAGCATGGCCGATTGAATTGAATCTTCGCAAAACCAAACAAGCTTTTTACACGTTTTTTATAAGAAACTGGTCTATAAGGGACCGTTCATTATTTAGGGGTTGGTACTGAAGAGAAATGTTTTCTTGTCCAAAAAATCTTCTTACCCAACTCTAAAAGTGACAGTAAAAACATCTACCCAACAATTTTCAGGTTGAAAAAATTTTGCCCAACCCCTACCTATAAACATAGTTTCAATGTCAAACGATGTTAATTATCAATTCAATACTGTAAATATTGACGACAAAGATGAACAAAGTAGACACTGAAAGTGAAATGGATAGTGTTGATGATGTTGATGATGATATTGATAATTTTGGACTTTAAACATTTGGCATTAATTGGTGGGAAAATTTTGTTTTCACAACCTTGAAATTACATGAAAAAATATTTACCCAACCTTTTTATGTTAGAAAATTTCTCTTACCCAACCCATTTCTCTTCGGTACCAACCCCTTTATAAATAATGAACAGTCCCTAAGAAACTAGTAGTATGATGACCAAAAATTTAAGAAACTCTAGTACTACGTCCAAGAACAATTAAGAAACTCTTGAAATTTTATTTCTAGAATAAGAGTCGGTAGACTACGGTTTGCGTGGACTTGCTCCAAGTCTCGCTCTTGATCAATAAATACAGGAGGGGCTTTCTCTTCTCTTTCTTTTTTCCTTTCCCCGTGTCCTCCCCCCCCCCCCTGTATTTGTTGATCAAGAGCGAGATTTGGAGCAAGTCCACGGTTTGCGCGGCATTGCATTTGTAAAATTGTCAAATTGTGACTGCAAAAATTGGTAACGTTTTGCCCTAATGTGCATGGCTTATTTGTGGTGACGATTTAATGGGCTCAACTTTGAGCCATAATGAAATTTTAGACCCCGAAAAATAAGTAACTAATTAAGAAAATTTACTACTAAAACACCGAAATTTTCATGTGAAATTAAGAAACTTTTAGTGCTATAAGTGCTGATCCAAGTTTCTGATGAAAAAGTGTACTGGGTTTGGCTGCCCAAAATATTTTCGCCAGGAAGGTAGCGCCTTTCTTCCTGACACCAAACGTTTGCAAAGAGAAGTTTACATCAGCGTTTGACTGAGCCACTTTCCACCCTATGTCGTTATTTTATTAATCTTCTGTACCATTTCATTTTATCTGATTTCATTTCATTTCATTTTGAAAGATTGTTACATACAAAAGCATCATCTCCATTTAATAACAGCTCTGTTTAAAGTCACACTCTGATGACGACACAAGTCAGAAAGGCCTCAGTGTGCTAAATCTTCTCGTTTTTTTGCATCCGAATCTCTTTGCAATTTATTACCAACAGCAACGATAGAAGGGGTAAAAGAATAGCAAATCAACAACCTACGACTGTTCACGTTATACGAACGCACTGTTAAGGAAAGTGGCAATCTCTTTCATCAGGCCAAAGTTTTCATTTGAAAACATAAATATAAATTTCCCGCGTAGCACTAAGTAAGTTCCCAAAAATTAGTGACCATTTCCCGAAAAAGTAGCAATAGTTTGCCACGAGGTTCGTTACACGTATTTTTTATAAGAAACCGCTTATGAGAAACGGTATGCTCATTTTTGCGAAAGTTAAGGAACAACCCTACCTGAATTTAAAAAGCCAAGAAACTTTTGTATTTTGCTGTTTTAATTTTCCTATCGCACCCAAAAATCTTTTGACACTGTACAGTTATAGCAACTGTTTGGACATTATTTTGAGTGTGAGTTTTGTTTCGAGAAGAAACTTTTGGTGGCAAAATGGCCCAAAAATTCAAGAAATTGCCTATACGAGCTTTGGACCTTAGTTTCTTATAAAAAAATACGTGTATATGCATTGCATGTTAATAATAAGTGTACAATGTTGTACCATCCCAAAAGATAAGAAAGGTTCTCTACTAAACTATGATCCCCTGTGATACAAAGATACAAACTATGTATCAATGATGTTTGAAGCAAAATGAGATGGCAGTTAAAGAATGGAAGAGAAGTACACTCATATTTTTCACAAGAAACTAAGGTCCGGGGATGGTAGGCAGTTTCTTAAATTTTTGGGCCATTTTGCTGCCAAAATCTTAGATGTTTCTTAAATTTGTTATGCCGAAAGTGTAGACTTCATTTAGTTTTGTTAGAAGGGCACCCATATTACTTATTAGTAAGATCTCGAAACGAGTGAATAACATAATTCGCACTCAAAATAATGTCCAAACAGTTGCTATAACTGAACCATGTCAAACATTTTTGAATGCGATAGGAAAATTAAAACTGTAAATTACAAACGTTTCTTAGCTTTTTGAATTCAGGTAGGGTTGCTTCTTAACTTTCGAACAATTGAGCCTACCGTTTCTTAAGCGGTTTGTTATAAAAAATACGTGTAGAGTGAGAAGTAGTTGAAAAATAAGCATTTCAGTAAATGCAACAAATCTTCTTCGACTCACCCAGTATCTTTAGCTTAAATTCTCAAAACTGACACATCTTTAATGTATTACAACAGGTTACGCCACACTTTCTACAGCTTGCAAGAACTACGTCGCTTTACTGAGCATTATTTTCAGTGTGAACAGTATTAGATAACAACTAATGTTGTGATATTCATACTCTTGGGCAGCATTGTTTTGCTGGTGTTTTTATTGTTATTAGCATTGCCATCATTTTTTATTCATCAACAATTTTGAAGTACGCACATTCATACCGGGTGTCCCAAAACGAAATACAGGACTCCCATTTAGCTAGCAGCTATGATGTATCCGCCTCAAATTTGATCAAGGAACTAAATTGGCCAACAGTTACGGAAATGATAAAATGCGAGACAGCTACTATTACATACAAAGCATTGTCAGGTCTTGCACCCGGCTATCTTTCAAACCTTTTCAAGAAAAATTCTGCGCGTGATATCAGTATGAATTTGCGCAATGCCACTGCCGATGTCCTTGTTCCAAGGATGAAAACTTGCAATGGGCAGAAAGCTATATCTTTCCGGGGTGCAAAGACTTGGAATGAATTGCCTTTGAATGTCAAACGAGCACCCTCTCTCAGCATTTTTAAAAGTAGGCTGAAGAGTAATTTGCCTCTCTCAGGCTAACTCTATTATTTTTCATTTATCTTTTTAGATTGTAAATATAGGTAATTTTTCAGTAACTTTTAGTAACATTGTAAAGTTTGGCACGGCCCCCTGTAAAGCAATCCTCTCGATTGACGGGGCTACCGTGTAAAAATAATGAAAAATGAAACTGAAAAAAATTTGAAACATCACCAAAATTTTATTACACCACCGATGTTCAATTTTTTCCCAAGTAGATCAAGGACCAAATTGTTTTCCAAGATATAGCTGATTTTGTAATTGTTTTAAAAATTAGCAAATTTAGCTCTGTTTAGGGTTACCTGGTTTTGAATAATACTGCAAAAAAGCACTGATGATTTCCAGATCAATTACTTTGTGCATGTGAAGCTTCTAGTTTGGTCATAAATGACAGAAAGAAATTCACACTATCATGGGAGACTTCAATGCTGATAAAAGATCTGAAATTTTTGACTCTTAGGCAAGATTGAGCATTTTGCTTAAAGACTATTGATCAAAGGTTTGAAATTTGTTTTTTGGTGATTTTTAAACGGGAATGCTTTTTTTTGGGACACCCGGTATAACAAATTCTGTCATTAGATACCACAAGGCAATGAGGATTTGCTATTTTGCAGTCAAAATGCCATTCTGTTTAATATGAGCTTCACTTGTATATACACAATCTTTCAAAACCATCAGCGACCCAGAAACAAGGAACTTCAAAGACACCTAACCGGTTTTAGCTTTAAAACAGCCCCCTAATCTTCCAATTTTGACGAAAGCCAAATTCATATCTATTTAACCCTATTCCACCTGGGCTCTTTTTATTCACTCTTCACCTGGGGGGGGGCATAATGCCCCCCTAATTATTTCCAAAACCAATAGAGTTATGAAGTTGTAACTTTGTACACAGTATCAACAATCTTTTGTGATTCTAATTAAGTAATGAACGCTTAATTAGTCACGTGACTTGTTGCTAGGCAACTAGATATGTTGTGGCCAGTCTGCAATAAGCTTATGTATGGAAACTACAATAATGTCCTATATTTTAGAGAAAACAAAGTTTGTTCTTATAAACTGTTGAAAATATTGTACAACATCATATTTTCTCACAAAATAATATATTAATTTTTGAATTTTTTTCACACCTTTTCGAACAATGACGTCATAAATATATGTGACGTCATATGTCTAAAAAACTCTAAACATTAATGAAAATTAACAAACTATATATCATATGAAAGCCCTCAATGAGAGCAATCCAATGACACTAATTACAACAAAATCGAACAAGGATTGACTAAAATATAAGCAATTTAGTGTTTTCTTTTGTGACATCTCTCCAAATAAGGGCATTCAGTGGTCACATGACTCATATAATAAAAACGAAATTTGTAGAATCTTGTAGAGCATTAAATTTTAGGAAAAGTCAGTTGGTACCAGCATTCTGTCTCATGTCGTTAAAGAGCTGTATATCAATGTTTGGTTGGGGGGGCCATAATGGCCCCCCCCCAGGTGGAATAGGGTTAAGAACCTAGACAGATCGAAATACAAGATCCTGGAATTAAATTGTGCGATAAAACTGGTTGCAAATTATGCAAATTGTGTCTAGAGCCTGTCGCAAACTTTACGACAGCAAATGGTAGCACCTGAGAATATAAAATTGCAAATCACCTGCAATTGCAAGAACATCCTATATTTCCAACCAGTGTGTAATGGTAGTATGAACTAGATACATTGGACAAACAACAAATTTAAGACAACGAATGAACAATCATATATCGGAATCAAGAAGCGGAGTATCAAGCTGCAATTTTCCAAAACCGAAAGAACCATTGTTCAAAGTGTAACGTAAAAGCTCTATCAAGCCCCCGGGTGGCTTATTTAGTTTTGGACACTTTTTAGTCCTTTTTGCGCCACATTTTGCGGTTTAAACATACAATTTTACGAGTTAAATACATGAATTCGACAAAGTTTTATCTCAAAACACATCAAAATTAACATGCAAACTTATTTAGTTCAATAACTGGAGAATCTTTGGTAACCTCTGGAATTTCATATATGTGGGGGGAGCTTATTAGAAAGGGGGGCTTAGTGACTCAAATTTATTATTTGACAACGAAGACAGATTATTCAAATTGAGTGAACTTAGTGAACCCCCGTTAACAGACGATGACTTAAATCAATCTGTTACCTCTTTATGTTTCATGCCTTGTATAAAACAGAAAAATGTACTCTAACTTTAAATCATAGAAGCCACACTCTGACGAGAACGTAGGTTCGAAAGGCCTCCAGAAATTTGTTTGTTTCTCTATGTCCGTCTCTTCCATGATATATAGTTTTTAGTACCACATTTAGTATCATGTTTTCAAATCTTTAAAAGGGTTTGTCTAAAATCCTATAACCCAATTCTTTAAACTAAATGGCTTGAAAGCAACTCAGCTATAATTCTATCGTTAGACTTTTCAGAAATCTTGAATATGCTCGTCAAGAGACTTATCATTATATTAGCTAGTCGCAATTTTAACAACATTTAAGACAGCTTAAATATGGCCAGGGACTTGAAGTTTCATCAGTGAAAAGCCATGTTTAACCAAGAAGAAACTTCTCCAATATTTTTAGTATCTTTGAAGTATGGATATTCTTGCAAACCATGGAAGTTCTTTGCGCAATTTTTGTTTACATGTGGGATTCTACAGTCTATAAGCTCATTGCCACCAAAGTAGCAATAGTATCTATCTAATGCTGATTAAGAACTGCCAACTCATCTTTTTGTTTGTGTTTTACATCTTGTAAGCTGCCATCTCTATTGTCTCGATATACAGGTGATATGTCGCTGGTATTCAGCGTGCTGTCAAATGAATAGCAAATGTTCTGAATCGTCAATTTCCCCAAATTTCTATGTACAGTATATTGTCTCTTTATGTGGTCGGTAAGCATAGGTTTCAAATCTTTAAAAAGGCTGGTGTAAATTCAGTGACCTATTTCTTTGAACTGAATGACTTCAAAGAAACTTAAGCTATTTCTTTATAATTCTACCGTTGGACGTTTCTGAAATCTTCAGTGTTTTCAGAATTAGAGTGTTTTTTTTTACATTTTCAAGAATTCAAGAAAAATTAAAAAAAAACTTAAAGCCATCGTAATTTCTAAACTGTTTGAAGCAACATGAAATAATTTCGAAGAAATTCATAGTTTATGGATTTCTACAATATGGTATCAAGCAAAAGTCTGTCACTTTTCTGGTTTATGATTTAAACATTTGATGACGTCACACCCTCAAATGAGTTAAAATGTAACATATGCCAAAATTTTGAAAAATATTAAAACATTCTGAAAAAGTCCAACGGTAGAATTAAAGATAAGTGACTAAAGTTTGTTAGTCCGAAGAAATAGATCACAGAATTTTACACCCACCTTTTTACGCCGAGTTAAAGATTTGGAAGCTATGCTTGGTCGGTAACACATCAGCATCGTCATCTTTAGTATTATCATCATTCATTATTATCATCATCATCATCGCCACCAGAACCGGAACCAGAACCAGAATCAGAATGAGAATCAGAATGAGAACCAGAATCAGAATGAGAATCCAGAATCAGAACCAGAATCAGAATGAGAACCAGAATCAGAATGAGAACCAGAATCAGAACCAGAATCAGAATGAGAATGAGAACCAGAATCAGAACCAGATAATTAAAGATAAATTTGCTTCACTATGCGAGGTCAAATCTGTTTACTTGTCATGATCATTATAAACATGTCTGGATGATTATAAATCCTTTATGCTCTTAGATCATACTTTGTTTCGAGAATAAAGGGAGTCTGATCGTTATCATCTTCGTGATTTTCAGTGTACAGCGAAATTACTGAAGCCTGTCTAATTCTATTCTTTCATGTTTTCTTATTCATCCAATCAGTGCCACGACAGTGTGCCTTTACTTAAGACCCGCATTAAAGTGAATCAACGGAGCCAAGAAGAGGCAATCTTATAAATAGGACAAAGAAAACTCCTACGCACGTTATTTTCTCTGGCTAAACAATATTCACGAACGTCTCGAAATCATCAAATACAATTGTCTAATAATAGAATACCCAGACTCCTTCCGCACGAGGCTTTTATCTCCGTTGATTCTCTTTAAGGCTGATTAGCATAGGTTCCAAATCTTTAACTCGGCGTAAAAAGGTGGGTGTAAAATTCAGTAACCTATTTCTTCTGATTGAATGGGTCAAGAGAAACTTTAGGTATTTATCTGTAATCCTACCGTTGGACTTTTCAGAAATTTTGAATATTTTTCAAATTACAGCGTATTTACCATTTCAGCTCATTTTAGGATGTGACGTCATCAAATTTCTAAATCATAAACCAGATGAGTGACAGACTTTTGCTTGATATCATATTGTAGGCATCCATAAACCATAGTTCTCTTCGAAATTACTTCATGTTGCGTCACACGGTTTAGAAATTACGCTGGTTTTAAGTTTTTTTTTGAAAATTTTTCTTGATTTCTTGAAAAAGAAGAAAAACACAGAAAACAGAAAATTCTGAAAATATCGAAGATTTCAGAAAAGTCCAACGGTAGAATTATAGAGAAATAGCTAAAGTTTCTTTGAAGTCATTCAGTTCAAAGAAATAGGTCACTCAAATTTACACCAGCCTTTTTAAAGATTTGGAACCTATGCTAGGCTGATTTTCAGTGAGTGGAATTTTCCGAGCTGGTGGAATTTTACACAAGAAGAGGGCGCTCAAGCGTAACTTTCTTTTCAAGTTCAGAGCGACATTTTCTCTCGTAAAGGCTAATTTCCAGTCAGTGGAATTTTCCGAGCGGGCGGAATTGAATTATAGACAATAAAAGGTCGCTCAGCCGTATCTTTCTATTCAATGCCAGAGCGGCATTTTCTCTCGTAAGCAATGTAATTTCCACCCGGCTTGGTATATTCCACTGACTGGAAATCAGCCCTATTTTACCGAATGAGGTTTTTATTTACTGCAGTGATCAAATAAGCTGCAAGCTGGGGGGTCAAATCACTCCGCTGTTGAATTGATCGAAAAATTATTAAATCCTTTCCGGACATGAATCCGAAAATGTCTTCACTGTGGAAGCATTTCTCTCCAAACGTGAACGCCATGTTGCTTGCCGACGTACTCCAGAACAAAGTGGCTACGCACAGCGTTGTTGTACAAGCAGGATTGGAAAAGCAATGACGTCATCACGAATTTATAAGCCAATCACAAGATCAGCTGTCTTGGAAAACAATTTGTTCTTTGATCTACTTGCCAAAAAAGAAATTTTAAGATCGGCGATGTAATCAAATTTTGCGGATTTTTCAAACAGGAGTACTTTTTGGGAGACGCGGTACATAAACTATGCTTGGTTTCTGTTATCAGCGATGTGTCATTTATCAATGCTACGTCAGGCTTTATCTACCTTGTTGAGCAACTTGCGCACCTCTGTGTCAGGGGGCTCAAGAATGTTTAATTCGTGACCGTTAATGTTCCATTTGTTATTGTCCCTTGAACAAAATAATCACCCTTTATTTAAGGAACATGTGATTCAACGATTAGACACACTAACAGGTCATGATTGATTATTAATTGTGGGAAGATGCCCATGGTTCTTGCCCAATAACTGTGCGTTCTACCTGTTTGGCTTCATCAGCCCAAAGTCGATAGCACTGGGCGTAACAGAACTCCCAGTGTCCTTTATTTCTCATTAGAAAGGTTCTACATGATGTGAGTATCTCCAAGTTTAAATTTGATAAACGGTTTCTCACGATGATGGTCGATGATCAGATCTCTATGCATGAATCGTGGACACAGATTGAATATTAAATACCCCATTGTGTTAATGGAAAAATGTAGGTGCTGGAACAGAATATTTGAAAGGATTTAAGGGTTCAGCGTCAAAGCAAGGTCCTTGTCGCACTAAAGAACATCTTTCATGTTTACTTGGACATACTGAATAACATTCAAATCGCTCTGCACTTAGCAAGGGTGAATTTGTTCTTGACTACCTCCGTTGGTCGGACAGATTTTCTGTATGAAGGGTGAATATCCCGTTTATTGTGGTCATTTAATTTTGTGCAGTAGAGTGTCGACAAAAAAATGATGAAGTTCCAAATATGTTTCTGGGTATCAATCATCTTTTTGATAGGATCAAACAAGCACATATATCTCATTGTAGAGCTGCCTGGGTTTGAAACATTCTGCAAAAAGGCACTGGTGAAATGTAACATGAATTTTCTCTTGATTTCTACCCAGTTTTAGGACACTGAGAGAGAAGCTAAGCGTATCAAAGCAGTGTGCTGGTCCTTCCTCTCGACCTGACCACACTTTGTGATTCTTTTAGCCTGGAATTACAGAAAGTTGGTGACTCTCCTCACTTTAAGTAGCAGGCTCGACAGGGTGGGGACCCCGTGGGGACTCGAACCTCCAACCCGCAGATTGGTAGTCAAGCTTGCTACCACTAAGCCAGCCCCGCTAATGGTTGTAAGTCTAGGCAGCAGCTATGATAATGCTGTTTATCACACAGTAGGTGCAAAGCGTAACGAATCATGCTTGCTAATATACCATCCCAAATGCAATATTTTATTAGTCTGCTGCTAGGTATCAAAGAGTTGTGGTATTTGATATTCAAAAATGCGGACAATTTTCAAATAAAATATTGATGAAGCATTTATAGATCTTGCTTATTCTGTTATTTCATGCATCAGCGTAAAGAATGATTTTCAAGCCGCAAGGTTTGCCGTTGCAACTGGCTTCATAATCCGTTGATGAGTATGGTAAAACGCTTAGGATTTTGGTATTGCAAATATTGCTATTAAGGTTTCTTTGGGACCATTGATTTGTTCTGAGAATAACTCTTGATTTCTTTTCAAGACCATGTTTCTTAAATTTTAGAGAATTTTGTCAACCAAAAACTTTCTCTGAGTTTCTCTACATTTTAGTTTTATCAAGGCATCATCACGCCGTTTTTACCTGGTGAGTCAAACAGAATTTAACACGTTTGGCGGGCTGTGGAAAAAAAGTACGCAGCCAATATTCAAAACTGAAATGTCAATCTATCAGCAACAGGCTAACTTAGATGTGAAAATTTTGTTTGGTAAAATCACTCATTTTTTAGACCCTGAAATTAGGAAGATGCTTGTAAGAACAAGGGCAGAGTTTGTAATACAATAGCAACAGTTGCGTTTGATTGACAACCTCAATTCAAAGCGATTAGTGACTGCAGACAAAGGAAATTCTCTCAACCAGTACGTAATTCAAAACAAACAAAGCCGCAACAGTTTCCCCGAAACAAGTAGGGCAAACTCTCGCCTTGTGCAAGCAAAAGGTGGTTTTTAAAAGAAGTTACGTGCTTATAACGAAAAAAGAAGGGTAAAACTAAAGTTCTGTCTGGCGGGTTCTGTTTAATTGATTCAGGAGCCGTTTTGTAATCGTTTCATTTATGCCCTAAATACGCGAGGATTACAATGCCTTCTTCTCGGCTTCTGAATCAAATAAACAAAATCTGCCAGACAGAAGTTTAGATTTAATCTTCTTCTTTCGTTATAAGCACGTAACTTCTTTTAAAAACCACCATTTGCTTGCACAAGGCGAGAGTTTCCCTTTCTAGTTTCAGAGAAAATTGTGCGGCTTTGCTTGTTTTGAATTACTGGTTGAGAGAAGTTCCTTTTTCTGCAATCGCAAATCGCTGTGAATTGAGGTGTCAATCAAACGCAACTGTTGCTATTGTATTACAAAATCTGCCTTTGTTTGCTTGTAAGGGGTTTGTATGGGAACTAACCAGAGGATTTTGTCTCCGTACTTAACCTTATAACTTGAATTGTAGCATTAAATTAACTTGAACTTTACAGTTAAGCCAGGAGACGTATTCGGAAGTAATCAATGACCATATTCTTCAAGAATATCGACCAAACAGCATGCTGAACGCAGTATTGTTGGTTTAAAACAACTTTATCACTTTTGAGAAGCAAAATATCTGATGGACGCAATTTTGGCCTGAAGCACTTGTGTTGCACGTTTCCATTCCTAGCAACCCTAGATATGTCCAATATTCTTGGTTGTTACAAAATTTAATGTATGACTATCTGTCTCACTTATGAACATAAAAAACAGGGCTAGGTATGTTTTTTTCAATCAATTTCATTGATTTTAACGCAATGGAAAATAATGAATCCTCTGGTTTTTGAGGCAGCCAATAATTTTGGCTTTCTTGCTCCATAAATCAACAATTAGTGATCGGATTTACTAAAAGTTGGTATCAATCGTTAATTTGAAGTCTCTTCTGTCAAGAATCTTAAAAACAGAACAATTGGATTTATGGCTGCTCCGCAGAAGCCACTCAAACAGCGCACATGTTTTTTGGAACACCCTGTAGAATCCCATGCTAGATTCTGGTCCGTGGTTTACTTGCCATTGATTCTATTTGTGAAACTGACAATTGTATTGAATTCAAATTTCAATGGCAAATAAATCATGGACCAGAATCGAACGTGGAGTTCTCATTCTCATACAAACCCCTTACCAGAATTTTCCCTAATTTCGGGGTCTGAAAGGTGAGCGATTTTACAAAACAAAATTTCTATATCAAAGTTAGCCTTTGACTGATAGATTTATATTTCAGTTTTGAATATCGGCTGCGTACTTCTTATTAAATTGCCCACCAACCTTGCTATCTTTGTTTTACTCACTCGGTGGAAGATTTTGAAAACTGCAATTCCTCAAAAGTATATGCCTCAAATTTCTCTTGATTCTTGGATCTTAGAATGATAACTTTTAAATCAATTTCACAAAAGTCATTTTTAGAACACAACGAAAAATCTTTGTTGGTTTAGATAAGAATATTTTTGTTAATTTCACTTTACTGTTGTAGAATTTTAGTAAATAGATGTAATCCCCGGGGGAAATCTGCAGTTATATTTCTACATATCCAGAATCAAGAAAAGAGATTGTTAACTTAAAAGTAAATATTTCTCACGTAGATAATTCAAGAAATCCAAAACCATTGAATAAACTAGACTGTTTTTTTTAATATTTGCCAAAATTGAAGAGAGCTGTGGTTTAGCACCGCAAAGTAATTTCATGATGAAATGCGCGAAAGCAGCTTTAGATTTGCGTGTTTAATCTTCTCTTCGATATGACGTATACATAAGCTTTTTGTGGTAGAAAGCTTTTCATGTGCACACTCATTTTACAGGAGATTTGCGATGTTGTTAATCTAAATAAGATCTGTAATGAGTCCTTGTGACAACAAGAATCCAGGTGGCAAGGAGTAATTAAAGTTGTTTTATTGAATCTCCGTTTCTATAAAGTTCTTTGAATTTACCTTGTGTCCCAAAAAAGTATTCCTATTTGAAAAATCACCGATATTTTAGTGTACGGCTGATCTTCAAATTTCTTTTTTTGACCAATAGATCAAAGACCAAATTATTTTTCCAGACATTGCTGATCGTGTGATTGCTTTCGAAGTGAGTAAATTCAGCTATTTTAGGGCTGCCTGCTTTTGAAGCATACTGCAAAAAGCATTTCATTTCATTTTCATTTTAACTTTTTTATCCATGGTAATCCACTCAATATTTACATACTGCTTTACAGGGAGCCATGCTAAAGTAATATTAAAAATTAGATAATAAATAAATGTATAATACACTCCTATTTACAATAAATCGTTGACAAAAAAAAAGAAAGAAAAACGAGAAGAGTCATAGTTTGGCTTTATATTTTTTTCGAAAAGTGTGGAGCGATGAGGACGCCTTGACACCACTATCTAGGTCACTCCAGACCTTTGCCCCTCTGTAAGCAAACGATTTCTGACCAGTTGATGTTCTTAGTAATGGTAATCTAAGGCCCGTTTTAGAGTTCCTCAGCTGACGGTTAGTAGCTTCGGATACACTTTGAAATATGTTACTCAAGTAATCAGGGGCAAGGGCGTTAAGAGATTTATAGACCATCTTGCTAGTCTCAAAATCGATCAGTTCTCCACAGATCTCTCGATATGAAGACAATAATGTTGGCAAATATGTCATTCAATAGTGAACATCTTAAAATGTTTTCTCATTTTACCTGGCTGAAATCGGACACTCCGTTCTGAAATTTATAAGAGATTTTCTCGAGGAAGCTCCTCCAAAAACTGCATAAAATCGCGATAAAATTTGTCGTATGTCTATACCTTATATCAATGACTTCTTTGGCACATTTATCCCTTTGGGAGATCAAAATGTCATCCCTGGGGGCAAAACAACATTATTCCGGAAGATTTCATCTTCCCAAGGGGATGAAACATGTTAGAATGTGTTGAACTCATTGAGATCAGGCAGAAAGCTCGGGAAATGTTGGTCTTTGTTTTGAGGCTGTTTTGAATATTTCTGGAAAAGGCTTTCTGGAGAAAATCCCTCATAATTTCAGAATGGAGTGGCAGATTTCAGTCAGGTAAATGTTGAGGTCCGTTTAAACATGTCTGCTGTTAAATGGTATGTTTCTCAATATCATCATTCAGGGAATGGTGATTTTTCAAACAGGGATTCTTTTTATTGACTCACCCGGTATGTTAAGCTTCTATAGTTTGGTCAGAAAAGCTAGAAAGACAAACAAACTATCATCGTAGACTTGAAGGATAATGAAAATCTATAATGGCTCTTAGGCAAGATTAACGATGTTGCTTGCTTGTTGGTGGTGGTGGTGGTGGTGGTGGTGGTGATGGTGATGATGATGATGATGATGATGATGACGATGATGATGATGATGATGATGATGATGATGATGATGATGATGATGATGATGATGATGATGATGATGATGATGATGATGATGATGATGATGATGATGATGATGATGATGATGATGATGATGATGATGATGATGATGATGATGATGATGATGATGATGATGATGATGATGATGATGATGATGATGATGATGATGATGATGAGAATATTCGATATAGAAGATTGCCAGAGAGTTCCAAAAAAATTAGGCTACATATGCAAGCTGTTGCCTGAAATCTTTTGGTGCAGCCAGCAGCCGAGTCAGCCAGGCTCAGGGTTTCTTTAATCTGCCATAGGTTCTTCCCCGATACTGAATTTTTTATGGATTAGAAATCATCATTTAATTAATAATTCGCTATGGGAGTTTAAATCATCAAGGGAACTGGATAATCTTTCAGAATGAAGCGCTGTTTGCAGCTTGTTTTCTTATCTTTGTCATCGTGAATATCGAAATAACGTCTCTTTGTTTGGGGTTTTGATTAAGAAGTAAGAAAATCCTATGTTTTACAACAGTATTTAAATGGTGCTGACATCTGTCCTGTAACCCAGTGTAAACCTGGCAGCAAGCAGCGATTTATTCGGTTGGTTTTGGAGTAGCCGCGAAACACGGGCCATAACTGCTCTTGCAATGAGCCACCAGACAACCAGACTTGTCCCAAGTTTATTTCGTCAACTGTAATAAGTCTATTTGTACACGTATTTTTTATAAGACCCTAAGGTCCGGAGCCGGTAGGCAGTTTCTAAATTTTTAGGGCCATTTTGCTACCAATAGTTTCTTACGTATTTCCTATATTTTTAATACCGGAAGTGAAGAGTTAATTTCGTTTTGTCTAAAGGGCTCCCAAATTACTTAGTGAGATCTCAAAACAAGTAAATAACATAATTCGCAATCAAGATGATGTCCAAGCAGTTGCTATAACTGTACAGTGTCAAAAAAATTTTGTGTTCAATAGGAAAATGAAAACTACAAATCACAAACGTTTTTTAGCTTTTTGAATGCAGGTAGGGTTTTTCTTAACTTTCGAGAGGTTGAGCCTACGTGTAAACGATTAAGATGTGAAGTAGAGCATCTTTTAACAAACAAAGTTGTGTAGTCATGCATTTTCCGCACCATTGAGGTGCCTTTTTCCACCTAAAGGTGTTTTCAGAATATCATCTCGTTTACGGTTTGCGTTGATGTTAGCCCGCGTGTAAGATAATTACTTTTTTCAATGAATTCGTGATGACGATTCATTCATTCATTCATTCATTCATTCGTTCATTCATTCGTTCGTTCCTTTCTTCATTCATTCGTTCATTCATTCATTCGTTCATTCATTCATTCATTCATTCATTTATTGCTATTATTTATAAACGAATACCCCTTCAGCTAATATATAAAAGTTCTAGTGACAAAGTCCTGATACATCATGTTCTATTAAATAGAAATAATATCTATGATAAAAAATGGACTGTACTTCCAGAGGGTCGTGTTTCAATATAGCGTTTGTTTTGGCGTTTTCAGCTCGTCAATTGCGGTTTTAGTTCTTTTTTGAAGCCCCCGAGTGTTTGGATTTCTCAAATGACGTTTACTTTCAAGGGCAGCTTTACCAACATAAATGGCTGTTTCTATTGACTTTGTGTAAATTTCTCTTTGAGACGATCGTAAGGTGTCCTTTCAATACATTCCCCACCAGTAAAAATGTCTGGAAAGAGATTTCAATGATCGAGTATTTAAGCCAAGGATGGAAAAGAAATCTGAAAAGATAAACCGAAACCAAGTGTGGTTGTGAAAAATTCCCTAAATCGTGAAAAATAATCTGGAAATTAATCTATACCTCACGTTGTTGTGTTTTCCTGGATATCTTAATAACTTTAAATCAAATTTTATGATTACGTTTATTTTGTTTGGGTGGCGCTTTTAAAGATTATTAATTAATGCTCCAGCTGGCAAAAATAGTCTCAGAAATTGTTGCCCAATTTTTATCATACTGTCGACCGTTAGTAGATTATTTGATGCACTAATTTCTCTAGTCATTAGTTGAAAGCAATTTTTTTAAATGGGGGCTAAAACTGACCAATGTTTTAAATCTCAATGTCTAATAGATAACATGTTGCTATTTTTCCGACATACACTCTTTCCTCACAAGAAACTGTTCACAAGAAACTGTTACACCCTCTCCTAGAAAATTAAAAGCCTCTACAAGAAGCGATCAGAGGTCAATTCTAAGTTAAAAATCTTTTCAACTTTAGGCATGTATAGTTGGATATTCAATTGCATATTCAGTTCTATATTCAGTTCCATATTCAGTTCTGTATTCAGTTCCACATTCAGTTCAAATCGACCGGGCTCATATCCCAGGGGGGACACTCAGCACATATGCATACGGGGGGGGGGGGGTCAGTCCGAGAAATTTCTAGGAAACCCAAAAATATCAGTTTAGCTTCATTACAACCCAAAAATATCAGTTCATTTCATACCTTGACATCTGTAAACGAACATAAAAGATCCCGAAACAATGCAAATTGATGCCAGGATTGCCTCTAAAGAACCCAGAAATATCATTTTGACAATATTTGATGCCCAAAAATATCAAAAAAATAATTTTAGTTTATTTGGACCCAAAAATATCACTTTCGGCAATATTCTGACCCAAAAATATCGGACTTACCTCCCCGTATGTGCATGTGCTGAGTGCCCCCCCCCCTGGGGCTCATATCCTTTCAGCTCATTTATTTATTTGGTTCATTGGGGGGATTCTATTCGATAGTGTTCCGTTGCTCTTCTTGGCAACAAATAAAGCGAAGCATCATATGAGTAAAATCAGTCAAGTGCTTAAAAAATTAGCTTCTATTACGAGGTGATGCAGTTATGGAACAGGGAAGTGACAGAGCGCCCTTGTTTAGACTTTATTCGTTCAGGAAAGCTCCTCCCCTTCAATCTTTCACACAGCATTTTAGGTAAGAATTCTTAGATCTTGGAAATAGATCATAAAAGAACTCAGTTAAACAGTGAAAACATTGTGCCTGTTTGATCAAACTCAATTTTCGAATCTTCGAAAAAGTTGGTTGTCTCACAGCATTTGTTCAATATTTACTTGTCTGATGCTTTGATAAGCAACTCTCATGTTAGAATGTTCGTAAAGACGTATTTTACCTCAACTTTTACTACCAGTTACCTCTGTCTTGTCTCGTGTGTTCAATGATGTTTTGATAAGAAAGCGATTGTTTTGACTTCAGATGTGAATTCTCTTTGTTGCGCTAATCATAACCTCAAGCAGATGCTATGCTAACTTACCATTGCATGGATGCATTTTATCGATGTTTGTACACTAACAAGTTTAATTGGTATTGAAAAGAAAATGGCAAGTCTTTTCTAGCCGGAGGGGAGATAAGCTAAGATGGGAGGCCATTTCTGGGGACAGGGGAGAAGTCTTGTAAACCCGAGAGTTCATGATTCTTGATTATTGGGTGAGTCAAAAAAAGTTAGCACGTTTGATGTGCTGCGTAATAACAAGTATGCAGCCGAAATTCGAAAGTGACGCGTTAATCAATCTGTTAGTCGGTTAAATTTAATCTTTAATCGGTTAAGTTAATCTTAATCTGTCCGTGAAAGGCTAACTTAGATGTGAAAAATTTGTTTAGTAAAATCACTCATCTTTTAGCCCAGAAATTAGGATAATACTGGTAAGGGATTTGTATGGGAACGAGAATTTCGTGTTCTATCTAGTCCATGATTTACTCGCAGTAAAAGGTCGTCTTTACGAACATTCTAAAACGAGAGTTGCTTATCAAAAAATTAGACAAATGATGTGAGAAAATTATCTCCTTTGAAGATTCGAAAATTGATTTTGATCAAACAGGCACAATATTTTCAATCTGAGTTGTTTTATGATCTATTTCCCAGATCCATGAATCCTTATGCTGTGTGAAATATTGAAGCTTTCCTGAATGAATCGTGATGACAAATTACACGTTAATATTTTACGCGATCACAGAAGATGTATCTCAGCAGGTTATCAATATTCATAGGGTAATTAGATCCTAATTTTATTGTGTCGGTCTCCCACATAAAATATGTCCTACAAATAGAAACTTCAATTTGCATTTGCTATCTCGGTTGCCCATTGTCTCGAGCATTCGCTGCTTCGAACGAATTTTCATTTCCCTCGTTAGTTCTATTGATAAAATTAAATGATCGACGATGATCGGCAACAACGTGTGCCGCGCAACATTCGTGTTCCACGTTGTTCCACGAGAACTTCTCATCACCGACGATCGCCGATGATTAGCGACATTCGAGAACTGCGTATCACCGATGATCGCCGATGAACTGCGACAAATGAAAGCCAGGTGTTAACTCGAGTATTCGATTTTCGAACAGATTTACTTTTCTCCTGAGAATTTGAGATTCATCTCATGAGCATTTAACTCGCAAACTTTCAAAATTTGGTTGATTTTCTTTGTGCTCTAAGTTGTTGTTCGAAATGCACACAACAATAAACGTAATGCAAGATCTTTGTCACTGTTTTTGATTGCAGTTTGAAATTTCTTCATTTGTCCTGATCAACACTCAAATCAAAGAATCAATTTTTCATAAAAAATATGCTGGAAAGGCTGCATGAAACAGGTTTAGTTCAATTCCCACAGCTGCTAGCTAAACTTTATAGAACTTTATAAACCCTATCACATTGCTGCGAAAGATATTTGACATGATCCGTTTTACTTTTGTATGAAAGTGATATCCTCAAATCAAATTGCAAAGAGTGCCACCAGTTCAAAAGATGCAGCTTTTCTTCTGGTGATTATTCAGGTGGTTAATTGAAACAATATACAGAGTTTATTTTACCAGTTATTTGATGGTGTATGTGTCTTCACGATCAGTGTAGAGACCTGAGCTTGCGATCAATGAAATCAATACATCAATGTGATTAATCAATGTAGTGATCATTCCTTACTGAATTATAAGCCAAGCTCGCGTTGACGAATGCTTTGTTTCCGAACATGTAGAGATTTCATGGTTTGATAACCTACCTTACTTATCTTCTTTCCCCATAAAACGCGAGCGATTTCCAGTTGAATGGCCCCCTTGAGAATTAGCCTTTACGCTAGAGGATCACCCGATCAAAGATTTTAGACGTCATTCATTCAATTTAGAAATTGCTGATCCTATTAATTCTGTTTGAAGGTTTCCCAAAAGAACCTGGCGTCAACGGTTCTCTCAAAAGTTGTTGTTTCATATGAGCCAATTACACTGAAACTTTTTCATAGCTGTTTCCGAACATGAAGAGGCTCTAATATTTATTACTAAACTTAGAATATCCCATGGGTTAAAAGTCTGCTTATTAAAACCATGAATCCTACAAAAGCTCTAATTTCTGACATACTACTTACATTGTAATTTATACATCGGCTGTTTCCCAACATCCAAACATCTAAACCCTCCAGTATTTCGTGCTAAACTTGTAATATGTCATGGGTTGATAGTCTGCTTTACTGCTTTTAATTTTGTCATGAGACTTGTGCAATTGACAATTCTAAACAAGATTATTTGGATAAGTTATTAAATCTTGACTTACTCTTCTGCTTAACAGTATGCGAAGATTCTCACAAGAATTCTTATTGCCTCTGAGCTATACTTCGAGCATCAAATATTCCTCACTTCACTTAGAAGATCTTTTTGTTTGATAGCTTTTTTTACTTCCCTTAATTTCGTCATGAAATTTTTGCAATTGACCGTTCTTACGAAGATTCAAATAACAATGATTGAATTTGAACACCAATCTTCCTGTTGTAGGCATTTGAAGATTCCCCAGAGGAACCGCAATTTCTACGGTTCTCACAAAACTTCATGTAAGCTACTTACAAACGCTATTGCAAAATTTCTTAATCAACTTGAAATATGTTGGTATAAACATAGTCAATACAATGACTTGATAGTTTGCTTTACTTACCTTGATTTCGTCATGTAATTTTTGCGTTTGACAATCCTAACGAAAAAAGCCCTGATTTTGAACGTGTAAATCTTCCAAGTATTCCTTACTTAAGGTAGAGAATTTTTGTATCCGTACAATTTACTTTACTTCTTTCTTAAAATTATAATAACTACTATTGATAGGTCATTGACTTCTATAAATGCATCTACTTGTGTTCGCTATTCAAAGATTCCCCATAAGAACACAATCTCTTTGAATGGCTCAAAAGTTCTTATTTGATTTGATCTACCAAAATAGACTTTCACTAACAACACCTAAGATTGCTTGATGATATTTCGTTGACTCACCTGAAATAACCTGTGTAGTCCCACACAACTTCTTAACAAGACAATTCTCCTCTCATGAAACGCCTTCTCTCTCTAGCAAGCGTTATCAATCTGTAACATCTGCAGCCCGGTCGGTGTGTGACTGTATTTATTGAGATATCTCCTGTTTGTACATACAGCTAGCTAATGTTCTTCTGAGAACGTAAACAGACGATTTTGTACATATGGTCGTGCATTAATTATGCTCGTAGCGTAGTGCGATGAGGCGAGAACGGTCGTCAATGTAGATCGGCTGTAATAAGCCAGATTCAACGCCATCCGACTTTAACCTTGGATTCAGAGCTTTTTTTATTTTCGTTTCATTTTCATTTTATCAATATTTATAAAACCCTTTTCAGCTAATAAACATAAACCTATTGACAATATTTCTACATCCAAGACGAAGAAACAGTGAACTATGATAACGCCCTGCTATACCAAGGGGTCGTGTTTGGGTCCTGTAGGTTCAAAAGGTACTTTCCAAAACTGGTTGTAAGTAAAACGAGTGATTGATTCATTTTCTCGAATGTAGTCAGGGATATCATTCTAGTTTTTGACACCAGAGAAGTAGAAATGTCGCTTTGCACATTCTAACTTAATTTTGGCAATTTGCATATCTCCATGATTTCTTGCTCTGTACTCTGAAATCTGTGATTTTCCAGTCAACTTATTGCGTAACTGTAAGGCAAGTATCTTTAAGATTAAATATTGATAAATATCTATAAAAGAGCTTACACTTCGCTTCGACATATGGGGCTTCTTCTAAGCTAAACTAACGGAATTATAAATTTACAATGATTCAAACGAAATGAACTGTAATGTGATTATAATTGTTCAAATTATTGTAGATTTTTAATTCTGTTACTGTTATTTTAGCCCCGAAGAAGCCTTGTATATGCCGAGGCAAAAGATCAGCTCTTTTCTATACATATCAATGTGTAGTCTTTGATCTTGTAACTTTGCTCTCGCATTGCTTTACAGTGTTCCTGCCTTCCAATAGTTATGATTCCCTGGCTGTCACGTGAACCTCGACGTGAACACCACAAAATGCACGCGCTCGCGTTTTATAAGGCTACTCTCGAGTCCAGAATAGACATCTCTCCCCGGATCAGGCGAAGAAGTTGTCTACACTTATTTTTTATAAGAAACCGCTCATAAGAAACTCAGACTCTCAGATCGCCAACAAAATTAAGAAACTCCAGCATGTTTTTCTTTATTGTCATTTGTTTTCTGTACCATAGTACTTGAGTAATGTCTGAACATTGGAAAGGCTTCATAACACCTTGTTTTGAAATGTTCAGGAGGGCACAGATAGTGATAATTTTAAGAAACTTTCCGTACTGACCCAGAATCTTAGTTTTTTTGTAAAAACAATACGTGTATGTGTATCAGCAAATAAATATAAGTAACCGTACTATTACGTTATATTCATAGCACTTGTAGCGCAAGTTTAGTTTTTGAATTTTTGAATGAAAGACGAGAATTTTGATTTGAAGAGGAGAAAATGTAGACTTGCTCCAAATCTATTCCATGATCTATCAGCGCAGCCCTAAAAGAATAAAATAACTTCTGCGGGGACGTAAGCCACAAAGAGGATGCTGCGAAGAAGTGTCGACTTGGAGCAAGTTTACCGAAAATATTGCGAAGTTTTCTTCATACGAAACGAGTGTAACGGTGACTTTTCATGACCATCACAGATGCTTTTGAAGACCAATGTCAACACAAACTATGTTACTACAACAATCATGATCATGCTACAATATGCAATACTACCATACAAAGAATTTCTGCCATAACTTTTCCTTTGAGGAGGAGTTGAGGTAGCCTGCGTGCAGACTATACCCAAGGAAAGGTACCTTTTCCTCAGTTAGGTATTGTCTGCGCGCGGGCTATGAAGGGTGTGTTCGGCCACATCTCCTTTGCGGCCAACGTAGAAACAGTACATAAATACATTTAGGTAAACGTGATGCGAACACTATCAGGTGAGTCAAGAAAAGTATGTACGTTTGATGTGCTGTGGAATTAGGAGTATGCGGCCGAAATTCAAAAGTGACGCGTTAATCTGTCAGTGAAAGGCTAACTTAGGACCTGTTCCACGATACAAATCATGACTAGGCCCTTTTTCAAAACCTCTGGTTTTGGGTGCACTGTAAATTTTGACTTTGCAAACCTGTATCTCCGGTGTTTGGTGGACGATATGGATAACTCATTGCTTGGCGAGCCAGCCCGCTTACCGGGGGGTTACCGGGCTGGCCCGCTAAGTGAGCTGATTTCGCATTCTGTTCATATGGCGAAATCCATCCCGCCTACTGGGATGGAATTGGTCACGTGCCATCGTTGGTGGTATTGTTTTACATGCCCACGCATGCGTAGTAGAGGAGTTTTCGTCTCGGCAGGCGGGCTGGAGTGTTCATATGGGAAAATTTTGATCTCGCCAAGCGGGATCTCGGCAGTACTTGAGTGAGATCTCGCCTACCGGGCCAGCCCGCCTGCTCATATGAACAGACAACAAACTTTGAATGGGAAACAGGGATAAGGTGAGATCTCGGGAAAAACCTCCAGCCCGGTAAGCGGGCTGGCTCGCCTCCATGAGAACAGGTCCCTAGATGTGAAAATTATGTTTGGTAAAATCACTCATCACTTAGACAAAAACATTAGGAAAATGCTCTTAAGTGGTTTGTGTGGAACGAGAATTCCATATTCGATTGTGGTCCATAATTTACGTCCATTTGACATTTAAATTCAATACAATTATCAGTTAAGGAAATAGAGTTTGAATTTCAATGGTAAGTAAATGATGGACCAGAATTGAACATGGAATTCTCGCTCCCATAGAAACCCTTTACCAGCATTTTCCTAATTTTTGGGTTGTAAATGAGTGATTTTACCAAACGATTTTTAATAACTAAGTTCGCCTTTGACTGATTTATTGACATTTAGTTTTGAAAATTGGCTGCATACTTTTATTCCATAGCCCACCAAACGTGTTAAATTTTTTGACTCACCCGGTATGAATAATTTTGAAATAGAAAAAATATGTGTTGATTGTGCGAAAAGATGAGAATGCAAGGAATTTCCAATCCTTTTTGGCGACAGTTTCATTAACAGTCATAGTTTAAAGGGGCTCAGTCGTCAAACAGTAAACAAATCCGTAAACTCGCACGTGTCGGGAATTATCCATTGTTCATTCTTTGTTCTCTGCAGTTTGTTTGGTGGCTTCACCCAAGCCACAAAAATTTGAACGTTAAAAATCCACTTATATCCGAGCAATCGTAGAAGATATGAATGTTTGGTTTGTTCCTTAGTGAAGTACAAGGATTAGTGCCCAAACAGCAACTTTCATTTTGAAAAAAATACGAAAATCCTGTGTGATATCACCTTTCAAAAAACTACAAAAATCATCGTTTTGTTTACATTTTGACGACGGAGCCCCTTTAAGAGTGAGAGGGGGCCGAGAGCAGAATCTCTAGGCTAACCGCCTAGAAGGAGCGAGAAAGTCAGGAAGATTTTATCGCAGGAGTTGTTGGGGAGATGAAGTGATGACCTTATTGTCTTGATACATTGTGTTTCAGCTTTGTTGAGAGCGAATCGACGTTGGGGCTCACGTTGTCATGCGCATCGCTGCTTTTGTTTCTTCCCTTGTTCTCAACGGTCAAGCTAATTTGCATGTTACATAAGTGAAGTAAATGGTTACTACGCATGCGATCTGGAGCCCTTTTTGGGGGATTCCTTGAGGCTCACAACTTAGCCTGTTCGTATCCCCAACAAGGAGGCGATAGTTGCCGTGATAATTTAGAATGAAATGAATAGAACGTGAATCGAAACCATCATCCCTCGCAGATTAGTGACCATGTGGAATAGTGGAAGTTATATGCATTAGGATGAAAAGATGCAAATCGCGAATTGCTTTTGGAATTAACTTCATTATTTTGGCTCGAATGTGTTGTGTGGGTGTTAATCATAGCAATGAAAAGAATTGCATCAAAACTTTGAAGAGGTTTATGCAGATAACATTTCATATTGATTTTTAAAGTTTGCGTCTGATGGCGGTGTAAGAGCATTTCAGAACCGTCGGTTTGAGAATGATAACGAATGCTAAAGTTTATAATTCATAATTCTAAAAGATGATTACTATTTATTTGAAACTCAACGCTTGATGTGAGATATTTCTTGTTTCTCTTTATGTTTATGTACTCCAGTAGTTCATGTGGGGAAGTAAGTCCGATATATGTGGTCAAAATGAATTGAAATTATGGCCATGATATCTCTTGGCATCAAATATAGTTATGATGATATTTGTTGGTTTATTTAAAGGCATTCCTGATCTCAATGTTGCGTCATTTCAGGATCGTTTACAGGTATCAGCTACAAAACGAGCTGATATTTTTGGATTTGCAATAATGCTGAACTGACCCTTCTTTAGCGTATGCAGGGGCGTCGCCAGCCCAAAGAACTAGGGTAGACAAATATGAGGAGGTGTGGGAAAAAATTTCCCGATCATGCTCTAAAGATTTTCAGAAAACGTAGGAAACGGACGCCCTTTTTAGAGCATAGGTTTCAAATCTTTAACTCAGCGTAAAAAGGCGGGTGTAAAATTGAATGACCTATTTCTGCTGATTGAATGGCTTGAAAGAAACTTTAGATACTTATCTATAATTCTACCGTTGGACTTTTCAGAAGATTTGAATATTTTTTCGAAATAACAGCGTATCTTACATCTCAACTCATTTGACGATGTGACGTCATCAAATATCTTAATCATAAACCAGATGAGTGACAGACTTTTGCTTGATACCATATTGTAGGCATTCATAAACTATGGTTTTCTTCGAAATTACTTCATGTTGCGTCGAACAGCTTAGAAATTACGATGGTTTTAAGTTGTTTTGAAAATTTTTCTTGAATTCTTGAAAAAGAAGAAGAACACTCCAATTCCGAAAAATTGAAGATTTCAGAAAAGTCCAACGGTAGAATTATAGAGAGATAGCCAAAGTTTCTCCGAAGTCATTCAATTCAAAGAAATAGGTCACTCAATTTTACACCAGCCTTTTTAAAGATTTGAAACCTATGCTCCTTTTTAGCATTTTGATCTACTGGGTGAGTCAATAAAAAGAATCCCCGTTTGAAAGGTCACGGATTCCTGGATATCAAGACGATGAAATCGGCAAATATATGTTTTAATGGTAGACATGTTTAAATCCATTTTAAAATTTACCTGACTGAAATCGGCCACTTCATTCTGAAATTATGAGGGATTTTCTCCAGAAAGCCTCTTCAAGAAGCCTTGAAACCGTGCTCAAAATCACGAACAAAACGAGGGGCGTATCACTCTGTAAAAATCTCGTACAGCTTTGGCAAAAATTCCTTTGTTTTCAAGAAAAATCCGTAAAAAATCCCTAAAATCATATTGTTTAAAAAAATCTCGTACGCCATTTCGAAAGAGTGATACACCCCTCGGAACAAAATTCCTTCGCATTTCGGTCTTACGCGTGCCTTGCAGCAATGAATTTTGAACGCTTTAGCACGTGATATCCTCTTGGGAGGATGAACAAGTCTTCCCCAGGTATCAATAACCTATTCAGGGGTATTCCATTCTCCCAAGAGGACAAGACACATGAATACATGTGAGTGTCATAATTTTAATGAAGGAAAACCAATGAAATGTTGCTCATTGTTTTCACTCATATCTACGGGAAGGAATGACCGACGGGTAAATTACTGAACCTAGTTGAACATATTGGCAATAAAACAAGACAGTTTTCAGTATTATTGCTTTGATATTCAGGCAGCAATGGCCTTCCAAACGGGGATTCTTTTTTGACTCACCCGTTATTTGAAATTGTTTCAAAGGCAACCATCTCACGCAGCAATTTTTCAAAGGCACACGGTAGGGGTTTTTACATGGACGAAAATCAAAACAGAAAAGTGCAACATACATTTATTTACTCCACAGTTATAACTCCTCGGGTTTTCAGCAACCAAAGCTCTACAACCAAATTTTTTTCAAGTCAGTGAAAATCAACAACCCCCCCCACCCCCCTCCCCCAAGTCTCTTCAACGGATTTCAAGAAATTAAAAAATCGACCTCTGGGAAAATGGGATGGACATATCTACCCCAGTCCACCCCGTGGCGACGTCACTGACGCATGTGTATGTGCTGAGTGTCCCCCCGGGGCACTTCACCATCCCTTTAAAATTTTCGTCTTTTAAATCGCCAAAGCGTTGAGTCAACTCGATTTTAGAGTCTGGTAAACAAAGAGAACTTCTACCAAGCTCATTGTTCTATATCTACTTATTCTTGACACTAAGATTTTCTTTTCTGGCATTTCTATTGTTATGAGTTCGTTGATGTCTTTCAGAAATACGTTTTTATGATAGCGATCAAGTCTAGCTGGCACATGTTTCATGTCATCCTATTAGTAACTGTAGAAACTTCATTCAAATCAATCCTATCAATAAATCCTCCAGTGATCAAGTGATCAGTTCTCTAGTTACAGCAATGTGTTTCTGACATCAGCGGACCTATGCAAAATCCTGTATGTAAATTGCTGCAAGATTCCAGCGTGATCGAAGTGATGTGAAATGATTAACTTTAGAATCCTGAGCAAGATTAGATCCCATGGCTCCAGACATGTGTTTTTCGAGCTATCATTCATTCCAATTGTATTCCAAAGTTTTTGCGTGGTTTAGCATGGTTTAAAGGCATCGGCGTAGGGGGAGATAAATTTGGGGGGCTGCCCGAGAAAAAATCCATTGTTTGAGAAAATTTTGCCCGACTTGAGGAGGATTTCTGCCCGATTATGGCTGATTTTTGCAAATTTTTCTGACGTTGGGGGGGCTGCAGCCCCCCCAGCCCCCTGTCTCCTACGCCTATGCTTAAAGGGAATATAGACAAAGCTATATCTCGTAGCCGCTATAAATAGGCTGAAGAAACGCCCACAAACCCATTGTTTCTTTAGCTACATAAAGAAACCGGATGCGTCAAAGTTGTCGAATACAATGGATTATATTTTTGACCTGGCCCAGGCCAGCTTTTAACTATGTCGATTCCCTTTAACATGATAGACAAATGCACCGTACGTTGTTTATCAGGGCATCAAACAACATTTTTGTTACAGCGTCCCGACAAAACTCATACTTAAAATATCCTGCATGAATACCTGAATTATTCTCCCTTCATTGGAAAACTGGATTCACTGCGCAATCATCCCCTTCAAAACATCACACTGAATATATTTGGTCATAGGGCTACTGATTATTGTTGGTACCTAATAAGTGATACATTCCAGTCACAGTTTATAAACTCCCCATATCCACAGCATTTTCAAAATAGTACCGGGTGTCCCAAGAAAAAGTACTCCGGTTTAAAAATCACCAAAAATCAATTATCAAACCTTTGATAAAATTTTCTTTTTCACTTGTTTTCTCAAGGACCCAAAATATTTCTAGATAACAAAAATTTTGCTTGTCATACTACAAGGTAGAAAAATTACAGGTTGAAAAACCTTATTTTGAGCTATAGTTTTTCAAGCAAATTCTCAATTGTGCCTAAGAGTCAAAAATTTCAGATTGTATAACATCATTTGAGTCAATAATGATGGTGCGCATTTATTTCTATCACTTATGGCCAAACTAGAAGCTTTACATGTATAAAAATTTGATTTTGAGTCAATAATGATGGTGCGCATTTCTTTCTATCACTTATGGCCAAATTAGAAGCTTTACATGTATGAAAATTTGATCTGGCAATCACCAGTGATTTTTTGCAGTATGATTCAAAACCAGGTAACCCCAAAAAGAGCTAAGTTTGCTAATTTATAAACCTATTATAAATTTGCTATATCTGGGAAAATGATTTGGTCCTTGATCTACTTGACAAAAAAAGAAAATTTAAGATCGGTTGTGTAATCAAATTTTGGTAATTTTTCAAACGGGAGTACTTGGGTTTTGGGACACCCGGTAGTTTTGTTGGATTTGGAGCATTCCCTTTGTTTTGCCAAGTTCGGTCTTTAGCAAATCTCTGTTCTTCGATCTTTTTGGGTTTGCAAACCAAAAAATTTCCAGAAATCGCATATTTATCAACACAAATAGGCATCCGCAAAATCGACAAAAATAGCCACGAATAATTTAGGATATTGACAACAGATTAAGTTCAAATGATTTGAAATTGGTCCAATGTATGATTCATCCTGGCCTGTGGGAAATGGCAACCTTTTTGTGGCTCACCCGGTATGAATCATATGAATCTGAGCATATACCGGGTGTCTCAAAAAAAAAGTACCCCCTTTTGACTCAATAAGGCAACAAAACGATAATATTTGGGGACTTTTTGAATTCATGGCTAAATTTTTTGGTCTTCAACTCAGATGCACATATCTTGCATTTGGAAATCGATCACCAAACACCGGAGATATGAGTTCACAAGGTCAAAATTTGGAGTGCACCTGAAACCAGAGGTTTTGAGAAATGGCCTAGCCATAATTTTACAACAAACAGGCATTTTGCAGACGAATTTTCGACTTTGACCTTTACTTTTAATTTTTGAAAACATTTATACCTTGAATTACTTCAACTGTTCTTGAATTGACTTTTCTTTAGAGGAAACGGTCCTTGCACTGCATTCGATCCCAAGTGTTTTGTATTAAAGAAGAGGAAAAGGAGCACATGCACGCTTATTTTGGAGATGTGGCACGACTTTATCACTCTTACCATATGTTTACTATATTCGTTTAATCAGCGCCATGTCCATGCATCTTTTATTCTTTTCAAAAGCAAAACACGGAAACTTAAAGTCTACAGGTACTTTGGAAAATGTCCACGATACAAATCATGACTAGGCCCTTTTTCAAAACCTCTGGTTTTGGGTGCACTGTAAATTTTGACTTTGCGAACTTGTATCTCCGGTGTTTGGTGGACGATTTCTAAATGCAAGATATGTGCATCTAAGTTGAACATTGATAAATTTAGGTGTGAAGTCGGGGAGCAATGATAACTTATTGCATGGTTCCTATTACCAGTCAAAAGGGGGTACTTTTTTCTGAGACACCCGGTATAAGCCTTTGACAAAAATAAACTTACAAAAATAATAGGCGTGTCACACGTGCCGTACCATAGTTGGGTGACTGATCTACGTCAACAGGAAATTTTGATACCTGTTAGGCTAGAATTTGACTGCAAGTGGCTTGAACCACTTTTATATGCTTACATTCCCTTTAAAGTTAGTTGACAGAGCTAAGTAGAGGAAATCTATAAATAGGACAAAGAAACGCCTACGCATGTTATTGTTCCTCTCGCTAAACGATATCCACTCACGTGTGGAAACAATGAAATACTAATTTTAGGCAGGCAAATGCAGTTTCCGAGTTAGCTATTTGTCTCCGTCAACTAACGTTAAGGTGAAGTTCAAAAAAACGTCTTTTGATGAAAACTTTGAAAGAGCAGCATGACAATTTGATGGTGTTTGGTGTCACTACTGGGAACAAGGGCAGATTTTGTAATACAATTGCATGAGTTGCTTTTGTTGACACCTCAATTCAAAGCGATTAGCGATTGCAGACAAAGGAAATTCTCTCAACCAGCAATTCAAAACAAACAAAGCCGCAAACGTTTCTTTGAAAACCAGGTAGCTAGCTCGCTCGTTGTGCATTCCAGAAACTGTTTTTAAGGGCAAACATGAGCATAGATCGGAAGAAGAAGGATGCATCTACACATCTGCCGCGGGCATTTTATTTGTTTGGTTCAAAAGCCGTTTAGGAGGCGATCCAATTCTATTATTTTTTGGGTGTTTTCAAGACATTTACTGCTCAGCTTCTGCAGCAAAGAAATCAAATGCCCGCGGCAAATGTGTAGATATATCCTTCTTCTTTCCATCTATACTCATGTTTGCCCTTAAAAATAATTTCTGGAATGCACAGCGAGCAAGGTAGCTACCTGGGTTTCAGAGAAAATTTTGCGGCTTTGTTTGTTTTGAATTACTGGTTGAGAGAATTTCCTTTGTCTGTGATCGCTAATCGGTTTGAATTGAGGTGTCAACAAAAGCAACTCGTGCTATTGTATTAAAAAATCTGCCCTTGTTACTACTGGGTATTTCAGAAAAAACACAACCCACTTATAACTGAAAGTTTTTGAAAAATGATAAGATTTGAATATATGTAATGCATGTAATGTATATGTAATGTGATGTAATGTATACTGAAAGCACTATCTAATTTCTTTCCAATGATAAAGTATGGCCTATTTTAGATTTTGATGCAGGAAAGTGGCAGGACTTTTGCATAGGCAAAAACTCAACTTTGTGAGGGCTTATTTTATCATTTTTGATCAATGTATCTCATGGGAGCTAATTTGTATGTTTGATACCAAAGAGCGTCACCTCGAGTACTCCTAAGCCTGAAATGCTTCCACTAGAGCTCGCACTAGAGTAACTCAAACTTTTCATTCACAGCAATAAACTTAGTACATTGTATAAGATAAAAGAACCGCTAATTAAAGAGAATCAACGGAGATAAAAGCCCCGCGCGGAAGGAGTCTGGGCATTCTATTATTAGCCTATTGTATTTGATGATTTCGAGATGTTCGTGGATATTGTTTAGCTAGAGGAACAATAACATGCGTAGGAGTTTTATTTGTCCTATTTATAGATTGCCTCTACTTAGCTCCATTGATTCACTTTAAGATACATATAAAGAATTACATACAATGGATATACAGTTCAATGAAATTATACTTTATATCACTAGAGTACCGTTGCCATGAAGCACCCATCCAACGCATTACGTAAGTTTTAGGCCTATTTTTATAGTTACAGAAACAGTCAAGTCTTTGGACCAGTATAGAAATAAAGTGCGAAGATAACAAGGACAGATATTGTTACAATAGAACTCGCTACTTTTCATTAACACCTAGATACAAAGCAGTTTGTGATTGCAGACAAGGGAATTCCATGCTCGGTTGGTCAAGACATAAGCAAAAAAAAGGCAAGACACAAAAATTGCCCTGAAACCCGGGTCGCTAGCGCGCTCGTTGTGCATTCCTAGACTTATTACAGTTCGTCCCTAGTTTTCGCTCGCTATTGAGTAGAATTATTAATGAGCAAAATTTACGACGAATTGTAATCAGTATAGTGCATTCCAGAAATGGTTTTTAAGAGCAAATGGAAAGAAGAAGGGTATATCTAAACTTTATTTATTTTGTGTAGAAGCCAAATTCTCGTACTTTTTAGGTGTAATTAAAACACTTACTGCTCAGCTTCTGTTCGAAAAAAAATAAAATGCCCGAGGCAGAAGTTTAGATATATCCTTCTTCTTTCGATATGTGCTAATATCTACTCTTTAAAACCATTTCTGGAATGCACAACGACCGAACTAGCGACCTAACTAAGACCCGGGTTTCAGAGCAATTTTTGCGGCTTGCTTTGTTTTGTTTATGTTACACCAATTGATAACATTTACAACGTGGGAAACTCCCCCCGAAACGATTCAGAAAGGAATGTTCATGTTCTGAACAAGGGTCTCAACCTTGTACATATGCTCTTACACTACCACTTTTTTATAAAACCAAATATAAGTAACACGAAACAATACAGATTCAAATTGGGTTAGGAAGCAGTTTGATTGAATGAAGAACCTGTCACAAACTAACCTGCTATTCACTAACCAATAAACACACAAAAACGTGAGAAGAACCTACTATTCGTTTCTTATTTCAATATATACCTGCAAACTCAAACTTACCAACCTAGATCAAGACTCTATAACACTTTATAACACTAGTAACAATTTGCTGTGGGTCCTTGGGGGTGGGGTTGGCATTACCCTCTCTTGTTATCTTTTGTTTATATTATTTTTATTTCTCAGTATCTGTGTTGACTATTTGTTATCATTTTATCTTCTGCCTTATCAAAACTTGCTGATATTTCATGATATTGTCGAAGATGAGATTCAAATTTCGTCAAACAAAAAGATCAGGTTCCCAACAAGACAAAGCAATATTTGGTTCTAGAGATAGATTTCACACCTTGAGCACATTCACACATTTAAGCGAAAAATGTTGCCCTCTATTTATTTTAATTTGATTGGTTTGTTCGCTTAGAGGTGTGAAATCTATTCTTCAGAAAGGTAGATCGCTTTGTCTGTTCGAAGACCTTATCCTTTTGTTTACAAAATCCTCCCTCCCTTGCTTCTGAAAATCTTAATTTTTTTGATTGTCTTTGGGCTCAATAATTTTGTTAGCCGTCTCCAATGAATTATGATAAACTGTGAGATTAGATTTCTGAACATAAATAGATGGACGAATGGGCGAATGAATGAGTGAAAGTTAGAAAGATGAGTTGGCAGATGTTTGACGCAATAACCGAACGAATGAATGAATGAACGAATGAATGAATGAATGAATGAGTGCACTGGAGGCCAAACTTCCTCGTATGAATAAATGAAAAGATCGTGATTTCGTTTTACCAGAACTCGATGAAAAGTGTGAAACAAAGGATACATACAGGTCTGATTGACAAAGCGATTTATCAGCCTCAAGAATAGGTTTAATATTTTCAATGCAGTCGACCATCATGTTTTCTTTCTCAGTTTATTTTGATTTGATTGAGTGCACTCAGAAGTGTGAAATGTTTCCTTCATAAAGGATTTGTCTATTCAGAACCTGAACATTCGCTTTGCAAAAATTTGCCCTTGGTGTAAACAACCTTTTTGGAGCATCATATAATTTAATTAGATAAAACGCACTTCTACCATTAAAAACTGTTACCATTAAAAATCGGTTTTGGAAGTTTTTATTTGCAAAATCTAAGTTTCGTGCAGCTGAATTCTAAAATTTGATAATTAGATCGATGACTGTTGTGCAGAGGTTCAGTCATATTTGCGAGTTGCCTTCGCTATTTCACACTCCTAAATTGCAGTAACAGTTGTGATGCCTAAAGATACGCTAAAAATGCTTTTTAGTGGCTTAGCGGAGATGTTTTGAAGCCCTGTGAATCCATCATCTGACACCGAAAACCTAGTATGTGTGTAACAGCTTAGTAATTTAAAAACACTAGTGCAATGAATAACAACGCTAGTAAGCATTTATTGCAACATTTTCTCGAGCAAAATATCTGATCTGATTTGACTGCTTGAACGGTACCGTCTAGCTGACAATTTCTCAAATAATGTAAAGTACATTAGGTACCAGATTTTTACAATGCTTTTAATATTTACAATGTTTTCTTTCTTTTTTTTTCGGTAAATACAGAGCAGAAAATTTAATATCAGCTCAAGAACCCAACCTGTGCCACGAAAGGTCTGCATATTCTACAATTACATTCCTCTCCCCTCCAGGCTTTGATTTTCCTTTTGAAACTGGAGAGAGTATCTGACTGTTTTAGGTCTTTGGGAAGTGCCTGCCATAATCTACACCCAAGGAACGATATTGTCTCTAAGCCATAGCACCTCAAGAATAGCAGTCCAGAGCAAATATTTTCTAAGCATTTGAAGGGAAAACATGCCCATCTGCTCCATACTGTCGGAGAAGTTGGAGGCACTATTTTATGGGGCCCCTTGGTTGCACGTCGTCAAAGTAACCACCATCAGCTACGCCACTGCATCCGGTATTGCATTCATATAACTCGTATTAAAAAAATTTTGAATGGTACTCTCCAGTGATTCAAAGGCCACAGGGCCGTAGGAAGAAGCTTCAGATTGGAGGGGCAATTGTTCTTAAAACAATAGAGAACAATACATCTAATTAAGTCATGTGACGTAGCACCATTGTTGTAAAAAATTATTGGGCCCCCCCCCCCCCGCTTCCTACGGGCCTGAAAGGGCATGAGCTCAATGTTTTTCCGGGAGCTTGCTCCCAGGCCCTACTTCCTTCTCTCGTCGACTAACTTCACCATGAGTCTTCCGGCATCCACCGCCCCCCTGCCGAAAATTTCCTGCGTACGGCCATGGAACATTTGCTTTGCAAAATTTGTCCTTGGTGTAGAAGGATAATATACCTGAATATTTGCAGTCTCTTTTTTGTCTATCTCATTCTGATAGCGAAAAGTAGCGAAAGTTGCAAACGGATAGGAGCTATGTTTAGAGAAGACTTGAATTGACATTGAAAGTTCAAGGATAGATTTAAATATTTGCTTAGGCCAGCGATTAAAACATGCCAAGAGCAAAAAGATCCAACAATATCTCATTCAAATCAATGTTCCGCACGCTCCGTGAATAATGGATAGCCAAGGAAGCAATGCCGTGTTGGGTGTTTTCTTTGTTCTATTTATAGGCAAGTCTATTTATCATTGCACGTTCCCTTTAATGACCGCTCCACTGATCTCCGTTGATTGCCTTTAAGATATGGAGTCTTTCACAGGGAGTCTTAGATATGAAGTGATATTTCTCCTCGGATCAATTACATTTTAAATTCTCTGAGAAAATCCCACTCTCTCGAAATCAGCTTCAATCCCCAATATCAATTTTTATCAAGTGTGTGATCAAAGGTATTACAGTTTACTGGAAATCTCAGATGTTTAAGTATTTGCCACAACTGGAGACGTTAAATATTTTATACAGACCATCGACTTATATGTCTAAGCGCTTCATTAACTAGCTTATCTTCAGGACTTAAGTTACAACAAGATTAATCTGTTTTATTGGATGTTTCAACTTCTTTCTCTCTGTAAATTTGTTCTGCAAACCGTAGCAACGTGATACAGTTGTTTGTTGCGATATGTAGTTCTTCCTGGTGGGGTCTTCTTCTGACCTCTGGGGGTCTTTTTCTGACGAATCGATGGATGTAAAAAATGCCATTTTGCCATAGATATACCGTGTGAGGTCCATCACAACAATAGTGTCCGAGCTGCCCATGATAATATTAACAAAATACGCAGGTTTATTATCGTTTGTTATTGATTCTTCTCTTAAAGGTGGCAAGAGAAGGTAGGTTGTTGGTGGTGTTAATCGGACGGCGGTGATAATCGGACACTTGCGAAAAACTCTCGAAAACCAACAGAAAAGTACGTTACGAATATAATCCATCTAAGAGGGCCTTTCTTGGTGCGGAAAGCTAACATTATAGACACTAAACATATTAAAGAAAAGCCTTCACGCTAAAACCAGTTGCTTTCGTTGTGCTTGACAGTGCAGAAGTTGTAGTTGTGAACATCACACCCAGATTCAAAAACTCTGAATCCGTTGCCGAACGAAGCAAAAATCTTAAACAATCAAAGTCATTGGATGTCTAGCATGTGAATAACACATATGATTGTGCCAAAGACTTGAAACGGTTTCGCTGAAGGGAGGGCAGTGGGACACCACTTCAGTCGAACACCAAATTGATCAGTCATTAGGGAGAATTTGTAAAGTTCAGATTTGAAATGTGATTTGGATTTTCATATTTCTTTCGTGAATGTCTGTGCGTAGATCAATCGAAAATTGTGATGAGATCAACGAAATATTTTTCTCACGTATCTCCCAGTTTATAGATTGGTTTGTGTGCACCCAATGCTCTCCAGAATGTTATTACGAGGCCTGATAGTCGAACAATTGTTTTCGCATTCAAGACTTTTAGGAAAAAATACAAGAGAAATGAAACAGAAGAGTTTAGACGAAAAACTTGCCAAGTATGCATAGAACAATGAATTTTTTGGCACATTCTGCATTGTGAACTGTCCGAACTGTCCGAAAACCACCGCCACTGTCCGAAACCACCGCCAAGGTCAGTCTCAAAACATTGTTGCCAAAAAAAAGCTGGCAAATTCAAAATCAAAAACATTTTGGGAATATATGCTCAAATACCTGTCCATTCACCTGGTATTTTCGGGTTTGTCTATGATCGATTTTTCTTATGGAAGTACTTATTTTTCCTTATGCGTCCGATCACCACCGCCTGCACCCTACCTGTTTCACGTCAACTTTTATGATTCCAAAGCTTACGTCCACGAAAAGATGCAGCCTTTTGTGCATTGTTAGTTTTCTGTAAAGACAATGAAAGATCAGTTTCAGTATTTCTCAGTTTTCTGACATTTCGAGTCGAATTTTGGACAAAAAAGTTGGAAAGGTACTCAAGCACGAGACGATCAAGTAACAGATCTCTTCTTGATTGAAAATTCAATCGAATCTTGTTCTTGCAACGATCATCAAAGACAACTTCTTTCGTGAATCCCTGTGAATCACGACGCTTAAAGAACGCAGGAAGCTTTTTTATTCTCAATGCAGTATCCTAACGCTCTCATTTTTGATTTTCGATGAGCAAGGCAGCTGTTATTGGTCTTGAAACTTTTGTATTTCTTTGTGATGCAAATTTTGAAGAAAATTTGTCATTGCAAGCACAAGACTTGAGCAACAGCGTCGACCAGGGTATCTCTGTTTAATCTATGCTGTAATTAACTCAGTCGTTCGCCCGGTAAAAATTACTGATTCCTGTCAATGTTAGGGTGTGTTTTATTGGTAATTCCTAACCTGCGAAATTCGGAAAACTATAAACTTGGTAGAGACACAAATATATTTCCCAATCAAATACAAAAATCTTTAAAACGGCAGGTTTTTGGATTGAAAATGGTGGAAACGAAAATTCGCCAATGAAACAGAGAATCTCTGCTAAGTTTTCCAAACCTCCTGCCGTTTGGAGCAAAAGGTTGAGAAGGCCTTCCAAACTTATCAAGTTCGGAAAACAGTAGACTTGGTAGAGAGGAAATATCAAATATATTTCCCAATCAAACATAGAAATCTTTAAAACGGCAGGTTTTGGATTCAAAGTGGTGAAAATAAAAATTCACCAATGAAACCGAGAATCTCTCCTAAGTTTTCCAAACCTTCTGCCGTTTGGAGCAAAAGGTTGAGCAGACCATCCCAACCTATCGAACCTGCCGTTTTGAGAATTTTGGAGTCAACCAAACACAAGTTCCGAGTCTACTAGGTTGTCAGGATTGGTACCTTAATCAAGCAGAGTGTATCCATGAGGGGCACTTGGACTGCTTCAGTATGTACGCTTACTAAACATTCCTTGCGATTTATTCCACCTCTGAAGACGTTTTTACATGAATTCGTAGTACAGCGGTCTCGACTTCAAAGAAGTCAAACAATACCACCCTCAGATCTATCGTTTGCACGATCAGTTGATTATTACTGTGTGACCAGCCAACGTGTTTCTATTGCGAGTCATTTTTGTTGTTCCCCAGTGATTTTACGACCATTTTCACCTGTCCATTTCATATCAATAGTGGTATCGTTAGGCTACATGACCTACTTTCTGCAATATTATTGTCCTTTCCTCTTGTTTGATATCACAGGCTACTTTCCCATTATTTTTATTTTTCTGGACGATTCCGGGTTGCTGGTGCTTATGCTTGCGGTGATCTTTCATTTGTTGAGGTTTTTTGCGTCCATGCTATGCTTTCGTGGCGGGGTATTAGCCGATTTCAGGTTATGAATGTAAGTTTGCCGATACTCAAAGTCATTAAGTATCAATCTTGTCGTATCCCGATGTGAGACGTTTTGAATGTGCTTTGTGTACAAAAGTACTGCTTTCAGACTTTTCGGTACGAATTTCCGAAGTAATCATATCGATAATCTCATTGAGACTTGCTCTCGTTAATAATATTTTTTGTCTAAATCTCATTGAGACTTGCTCTCGTTAATAATATTTTTGCTCTATTCTCCGCCGAATAACGAAGTGGTGTTCACCTCAACCCTACAACTGCCGGACAATCCAAAACAACATCCAAATGTTTTTAAGATCTTATCGAGTTATACATTACAATTATATATTTTATATCTTATATCTTTCTACATTTTCAAGTTATCGATGACACCAATTTGTTTCCAAAAGTTCAAAAAAGTATACAAGGCTGTCCACCCTATTCAGAATACGCTTTGCTGCACAGTTTAAAGCTTTCTGTGTATGTAAAATTTTGGTTTTAAGTCTAAAATCTAATCCCAAGCATACCACACACTGCAGATAGTTCCTACAATTTCGTTCATCGAGAAAACGAAGGGACTCCATACATATTCTCTGCATGCTAATATTCACCTTGTGTAGCGTACTTTTTTCGGATTTCGTCTGTTACGTTTCTCTGTGTTGTATTGTTGTTGTGTTGTTATTTTTCTTTGGTTTCTGTTTTTGTTTTGTTTGTTTTTCTTATGAAATTAACCGTTGCATTGTAAGTGTCATTCATGGTGGGGACCAGATGACCTTGTGCCTGTCCCCGTCATGAATGGCACATGTGAATAGTGTTTCATTTTATTTAGAATTAGGTTTTGTTGTTATAAAAAAGAAATAAAAAATAGTTCCTACCAATGTCAAATGTTTCATGTTGATGCGTAAGGTATTACTAGCGATAATCTAGAGAGTGAAGTGTAGTCCCCAAGTATACCTTACCCTGCAGATGATGTCTACTATCGTCAAATGCTTCATGTTGATATCATGGAAAGAAATGTTGTGATGATTTTTAACTGCGAAGACGCCCATTTTTGCTTCCCTAAGTTATGTTTTGCGCTGTTAGATGAACGATTCAAGTGTTTTATGCACTGCCACTGTACGTAAAAGGGCAACTCATTCTCACGTTTTATCAAAGATCTTTCGATTAGCCTCTGCTTATTAGGTTTCTTCTTCATGCATTATTCATGTAGTTAACAATTAGGCGATTGTAAGCGGTCGGTGATGTTCTACATTACCTCCCCACGAGAACCACGATGCAAAGATATGTTTGGTCTTCGAATTCGAAATGCTTAGGCCATGTAGGCAGACGACATGGTTCCTTGTATTCGTTCAATGTTTTCAATTTGATTTGCTTTGTTTCACTCTAGACTGATTACAAGTTTGTAGTTGGGACTATTTCGTGAGTCTAGTTTCACTCATTCAGTTTGAAGCCATAACCATTATTCAATTCAATGCAGAAAAATGCTAAGACCATGTAGGCTGGATAAACTGACATACATTTTTTTCTATCAGAAACTGGTTTATAAGAAACTAGTACTACGATGACCAAAAATTTAAGAAACTCTAGTACTACGCTCAAGAACAGTTAAGAAACTCTAAAACTCTATTTCTGTATGTCTCTCTTATTCTATGTCTCTCTAACAAAGGTACATTAATCTTTTCTTGACTTTTAACTGCAAAATTGGTAATTTTTGCCTTGATGTGCATGGCTTCTTCTTGATGACAATGTCAATGCAAAATGGAAGCCCTTTCCCGAGAAGAAGGCTCAACTTCGAACAATACCGCAATTTTAGGCCCAAAAAATAAGAAACTGATTAAGAAACTTTTACTACTAAAACACCGAAATTTTCATACGAAATTAAGAAACTTTTAGTATTAAGTGCTGATCCAAGTTTCTTATAACAAGAAAAACGTGTAAGTTGATTTAAATAGGCTGGATAGACTAATGATATGATTTCTTGCATTCGTTGAATGTTTATTTTTATAAATCTTATTTTCAGAATCACTACCGACGTGCGATAATGAATGTTAACCTCGTTCTTTGCTAATTGTAGTCCCTATGCGCAGTACTGTAGTTTTCTTATCTCAATCTCAGGGAAACTATAACCACTTGTATGTCTCATGGAATAAGCAAGTTTATTTTTGCTTTGTCAAAACACAATTAAAGGTCTGTAAAGGCCTGTCGTTAACAAAAGGATTTATTGTATAGAATAAACAAGATTGTACAGATTTATTGTACAGAACAAAAGGATTTATTCTGTGCCATCGATTTGATACATGTTTGTAGAGTGTAGAGCTTGTAGAGAAACAGATACTTTTTTCTTTCATTTTTGATTGCAAATTCTGAGCATTATTCTACATAGGTTTTATATATTGCAAGAAGGTTTTATAGTTTAATTTAATGAATAGCTTTTTACTTTGTTTCCTTGGATTGTAGTTAATGTTTTTATCGAAGGGCTCCTTGAAAACCAGCTTCTGTTGAAGGGCAACCCTCCTTAATAGAATTCACCAGTGTGAAGTCGAATGCAATGGCAGCATAGGTTCCAAATCTTTATCTCAGCGTAAAAAGGTGGGTGTAAAATTCAATGACCTATTTCTTCTGATTGAATGGCTTGAAAGAAACTTTAGATACTTATCTATAATTCTACCGTTGGACTTTTCAGAAATTTTGAATATTTTTGGAAATTACAGCGTATTTTACATTTCAACTCATTTGAGGATGTGACGTCATCAAATTTCTAAATCATAAACGAGATGAGTGACAGACCTTTGCTTGATACCATATTGTAGGCATTCATAAATTATGGTTTTCTTCGAAATTATTTCATGTTACGTCAAACAGTTTAGAAATTACGATGGTTTTCAGTTTTTTTGAAAATTTTTCTTGAATTCTTGAAAAAGAAGAAAAAGACTCTAATTCTGAAAATATTGAAGATTTCAGGAAAGTCCAACCGTAGAATTATAGCGAAATAGCTACAGTTTCTTTGAAGTCATTCAGTTAAAAAGATAGGTCACTGAATTTTACACCAGCCTTTTTAAAGATTTGGAACCTATGCTTGCAATGGCTGAGTCTATGCTCAATGAAGTGATGCTGTATGATGAAGATCTATGGAAAGATTTCTTATCTGCATCTCCATCACTTATTCCAATCCATGTTTATCTAGACTTATCATGAATCAATTACTTATTGGGTGATTCAAAAAGCATGGCGCTGTTTTGAGTTATATTTTGGAGATAATTTGTTTATTGATATTTAGATGTTCGAAATTGGTCGTACCAGGAATTTTAAGACAGCGGTCTCTCTGTTACCCGCAGAGGATCTATGCGCTATCTTTTGTTTACTTATTTTTCCTAAAATATTTATTGCCGTCGTATTATAACTTTGAGATTTTTCATTATCCTTCAAGTTCCCAATGATAGTCAGCGTTTCATTGTGATATTTTTGAAAGAAGGCTGGAAATTATCTGGTGCTTTTTGCTGTATGCTTCAAAGCAAGGCAACCCAAAGAGCTAATTTTGCAAATTTTAAAACCAATCACATAGTCCAACTCTAACTGGGATGAATAATTTGGTCTTTGGTCTATTTGTCAAAAAGGAAATTAAAAGATCGAAGTTGTAATCAAATTTTAGTGATTTTTCACACAGGAGTACTCTTTTGGGAACCCGGTAGCATCATATGTATGTATGTATGTATCATTTTGCCACAATATTTACAAGTTATATAATATAAAAATAGATACAATACAATAAATAATGTTAAAAACGTAAAGGAATAACACCCATAATCACAGTGGCAGGGATAGCATTAAAAGGTCAAGATGACCTTAATTCCATAATGGTCCCCTTAGAGGTGCTGGTACAACGAAAAACGTAAGAAAAAAAAAATATACTAAACTGTAGTTTGTTTTCGGTATAAAACATGGTTTATAATACCATACCATGATCGGGAGAGATGATGACAAGTCTTAATAGAAGACATATATGTCATCTTCCTCTTTTTGTATGTTTTGGAAAAAATTCTCTTTGATCTTATGTTTGAATGTGTCGATATTGTTTGTTGATTTAATCTCTGATGAAAGACTATTCCATGTTTTGGGCCCTAGATAAGATAGACATTTTTGTCCAGCAGTAGTTTTGCGAAATGGAATATCCAATTTGAACTTGGACCTTCGTGTTGTTCGGCCCTGGTTGACTGGACGGAATATCTCAGCACTGTATGCTGGGGCAGTTTCTCTGAAAAACTTCATTATGTTGACACAGACACATTGATCCATCCTGTTCTTTGTAGGGAGCCAATCTATAGACTTGAATTCTGTGACCCCAATATGTGCTGTGTTTTTTAAATCGAGGTAAAAACGAATGCATTTGTTTTGTGCCGTCTGAATTTTTTTTAGACAGCCTCTTATTCAACCCTGGATACCAAGAAGTGCATGCATAATCAAAATGAGGTTGAATAAGAGCATTTAAAAGCAACCTGCGAAGGGATTTATCCAGGAATTTTTGTTTCCTGTGTAGGAATTTTAGCTTGCCATTTATTTTTCCAAGCATCTTAGTCGCCATCGACTCCCCAGAGAGATTTTCATCTAGGAGACATCCCAGATATGTGACTGTTGAATGTTGTTTAATCCTTATGTCACCTCTCCTAATGTCCAACTTTTCAAGTTCTTGCTTTTTTTTCTTTTTTTGTCCAAAGAGAATGGATTTGGTTTTGTCCTCTCCAAAGTGAATGCTTAGTTTGTTTTCTACAAACCAATCACAGAGGGAATTGAAATTTCTATTTAAATTGCTCTCTATTAGTTCAATGTTTTTGTCTCTAACAATTAAACAAGAATCGTCTGCATACAGAAGCAGTTTAAAGGCAGAAACACCGCAACACGACAAAAAACAACAGCAAATACGATTAAATTAATTTTTGCCAATATTTCGTCCTGCCATGCAGGACTTCTTCAGGGCTGTAATGTGACAGTTATAATAAAAATTTGAATATTAAGAAGCAGGTCGCAGTCGATCGCTCGTGCCATGTCATTCACGTAAAGAAGGAATATGAGTGGGCCAAGAATTGACCCCTGAGGGACCCCACATGACAGACTACCATGATTTGAGTATTCCTTGCCAATATTGACGGCAAAAGAACGGTCCTGAAGGTAAGATTTAAACCACAAAATGGCAGATTTGCTAAAGCCAAGGCATGCCATTTTATCCAGAAAGATGTTATGGTCAATTGTATCAAATGCTTTTTGAAGGTCAATTAAGATCATGCCTGTAAACATTCCAGTTTCAAATCCTTGAAGGATCTTATCACTCAAGTAAGATAAGCAGGTATCTGTTGAGTGATGAGCACGAAAGCCAGATTGGTATCTGTACAATATTTTCTTATCATCAAGGTACTTTTGTACTTGACCATGAATTATTTTTTCAATAATTTTAGAGAGTTGAGGAAGCAAAGAAATTGGTCGATAGTTTTTGGGATCATCTTTCGATCCTTTTTTGAAAAGTGGTTTTAGTTTTGCTTGTTTGCAACTATCAGGAAACTTAGATAAATGTTGACGATGAAGAAACCATGTAAGTGAAAACTTCTAGGGCGTATTCTTTTGGGCATCCGAAGTCTCCGAAGTCTTTTGAAACGGTAGGCTTCGCAGAGGAAAATGCCAGTTGCCAAAAAAATGCTCATTTTGAAAGCGATAGAGATCACAGAGATCGTGTTAAAAATGTAAAAGAATGCGCATTCTGAAAATGGTAGAGTTGGCAGACTTTGCAGAGAAATCTCCCAAAAGAACAATAATTCTGAAAGAAAGAGAGCTCGATTGTTGTTGTTCGGCCGAGTGAATTAAAGCCATTGCAATTATACTTTTGTTATGCAAATCTCAAGAGAAAATGCTTTACAGATTCCACTCTATTTCCAATGTTTTGTAAACTCTTTCATTCACGAACCAACGCTCTGTGCAATCTCTCGCAAATCTACCAGCTTCAGGAGCAGAAGGTTTCCGAGGCCTCAGAAGTCTACCATTCAGTAAAGCATAAAAGAATACGTCAAAAATCTCTTGGAAGTCTGAAACAGAATGACCAAAAGAATAGGCTTCCCAAAAAAATGATCCCAAGTTTACGAAGTCTACCCCGGGGGGGGGGGGGTCACTTCAATAGGCGGATGACGGGGGTGTGCCACTTTCCATTGTAAAATCATACCCTAAAATTTATGAATTTTTCAAAACCATACCCCAAAATTTACGGGCCTTTCAAAATAGATACCCTAAAATTGTGACCAAAATTCGAAATTCTAACCAAGTACCTGAAATCAGATTAAATTCAATACCCTCAAGCATTTTTCTTCCAAAATGACACCCTAAAATTTATGTTCATGTGTGATGTTACCAAAAATGACACCCTAAAATTTATTTTCAGCCTGAAAAAAGGTACCCCAAAAAAATTTTTTTTTTTTCTTTATAATTCAATAAAATTTTACAATACATATTACGGTCTACACTACTTACAAGAATTACTTTACAATACTACTGGGACAAATACCCCCGGGGAGCAAAAGGCTGTGTCTACCCCAAGGGAATTAACATAGATAAGAGAAAGAAAAACTACTTAATCTTAAAGAACACTACTAAAACAACACATACGGATAATAAGAACGATTGATACCTAAGTCTGCTGCATATTAGACGTCAGATCCAGGTGATGGCGAGGAAAAGTAACTGGTGGAGAAAAACTTATCTTGAAGTTTCTTTAAGCATGAAAAAAACCACCATGCACCTGCCGTCCAACACGCAACAGACTTACAAACTTAAAGAGACAAAAAAGAAACAGACAGGGATTTAGTGGTTAACGTGGTGTACATCTTTCGTTAGAAGCGACCTTACTCAAACCGTCCAGTTTCGCGGATGAACTGTATAGTCAAGTTGAGAATAGTTCTATTGAGGTCGTAAGAGAACTTTTCATCGCCGTACAGTAAAAGCTGAGTTAGGACCTTATTTGAAAGATTACTATGTCCAAACGGTCGTAATACATCAAAGACTCCAGCGAGAAGATCTCGTCGTTGAGCATCAAAAGAAGGGCAAAGCAACAAGAAGTGTTCCGCATCTTCAATGCCATCATTCGAAGGGCACATTGGGTTTACGGTGTCTCTAAAATTATGCTTGAATTTGTGGAAGTTTAGTTTGCTGAGACCGACCCTTATTTGGGAAAGATATGATAGGCCTCTCGGGTCATGAATACCAAATACAGGTTTTGGATGGCACATCCCGTACTGGTACATATGGTAGTGACCCCCCACCCCCGGGAGTCTACCGTTTTCGGTATAGAATGGCGCCAATAGAATGGGATTTTAGCTCCTACCAACTCTACCGAAGATGCCACAAAGAATACGCGCCTAATGTATTTCTCCTCTTTCAGGTGCTGATTGCAACTGGTGGGTGCTAAAGAAAGATTTCCGCATACCCACTGAGGAGGAGATGCGTGCGTTGGTGACACCGGAGCAAACATGTGCATACTTAAGTATGCTTGCTGCAGAACAAAGACTTAAGGTTAGCTTGTTTTCACATTTTGCGGGCATCTTATCGTCTTGCAGAAAAGCAAAATCGCGCTAGAATACACGTATTTTTTTTTAAGAAACTGCTCATAAGAAACTCAACTTTCAGATCGCCAAAAAATTAAGAAACTCCAGTATTGGGAAAATATGAGTTAAGAAACTATTTATTTTGATAAAGGAAATCCTTAACCTATTTTTAATTTATTCTCGCTTGTTTGCTGTATCATATTACTCATAAGGTACTTGAGTAATGTCTAAACATTGGAAAGGCTTAAAAACCTTGTTTTGAAGTGTTCACGAGGGCACAGGTAATGAAAATGAAGATTGTTATGGAACCCCCAAGAAACTCGTAAGAAACTCTGAGTACTCAAAATCTGATAATTTAAGAAACTTTCAGTATTGGCCCAAATTCTTAGTTTCTTATAAAAAAATACGTGTAGATCTAGACTTATGACCTTGAGTACCTTGTTTCCCTGCGCTCTTTGATTTATTGATGCGTTCTTTGATCACGCTAAACATCTGTTTCGCTGCGCCGTATGTGATGGGGAAATCGCTTCTGTTGTTCAAAGAAAATTGTCAGTGGCTGGCAGTCATTGGTAGCATGTCAGCATTTGGTAGTTATTGTTCGCTGAAGGTCAACTGTTCGTTGATGTCTAAGATTTCTAGGTTTATAGATGGGATGGCTGATTCATTTCTACCGCTACAGGTTATATTTCTCTGTGCAATACCAGTTGTCGGTTCCTTTTTAACTTTAAATTTAGAACTTCTCTATTCATTAGCTTGGCTTATACACAGGTGTATTTCGCAATCAATGAAAGATATGTCAAGGCACCGCTTTGCGCAGACCACTTGAGTTGACACGTGACACGACCATTTGTTTTTCATTCATTCATTTCATTTCATTTTTATTTATTTAGGCACGGTAGCCCCGTCAATCCATATGAACTGCTTTTCAGGGGGCCGTGGCAGAACATTTACTAATTTAAAAGATCATTAGGCCTACCATGCCTGCCGGATCCAGGCATGGGACTTGTTGGGGATACGAATCATCAAAGTTCCAAACAACGGTTATCCCCAAAAAGGAAACCTGTGATCATGCGCAGAAGGCATGTTTGGTTTGTGGAAAGAATGTGGGCGGAGACTCTAACCTCAACCCAAACAAGGATTAGCAAAGAAACAAAGAGATTCTCGCGCATGGTAATAGGTTTCCCAGCTTTTGACCTGCTTAGAACTTTACCAGCATAACAAAAGGCTTAGACAAAAGGGGCAGTCCTCGGTATCCTCAACAAGGACCCCTGTTCTACGTCGGACGTCCCTTCCAAAGGACAGCCAAGTAAGTTGCTTGGTCAGGCATCTGGCAGGCCGCTCATCCGGATTTTGACCTCATAACAGGAAATATCATCCAAAATCGCTCATTTGAATATTAAGTAGGTATTGTCATTTCTTTGAGCCTGATTGGTTAATGTATTTAAAGCCTCGATTTGGTGTCGCACGTGAGCATTTTCAGTGTACAAAATGGCCGAAGGTCGACCAAAGAGAGCTGCGAGTAAAGTTGATTTTAAGTCCCTGGAGTTAGTAGAAGAGATGTTATTCGATGATGCTACAAAGAAAGAGAAAGGAAATAAAGCAGACTCTTATGACGCTGTGTTAGCCTCAGAAGAGCCCACCATGAAGGACGGTGTATTGAAGAACAAGGTTCACTATGTGGGTTACAGCAACGAATTTGATGAGTGGGTGCCCTTAAGTGAAATTATAAATAAGTTTCCTTGTAAAGGGGTACTTCAAACTAACTTACTTTTTTATCATGGGCTCTTCTTGGTAAATTTCAGCATCTGGTCCGGTGCATGTAGCATGTTTGTTTGGTCCCAAAAACAAGCACAGCACAACAGAAATTAGAAAGAAGTAATGAAAGGACGCCATTTTAAAACCAGCTAGCCTGTAAGAACTTATCGACAACACAAATATAATCCCTCTTTCTCAAAACCGTAAACAAAATTTGTACTCCTATCTTTCAAACGAAATTGGATGAAGGTTCTCTTGGCGCTAAAAATTTGAGATTTGGCGGGAAAGTTAGGTCATAAACTGAAAAAGAGGTTTCAAGTTCTGGAGGAGAGGTTAGTTAAACAGAACGCCTTCAAAACAACGAGAGAATCTGCCCGATAGGCCAAAATCTTCAGTTGGCCTTCACGCAAAATGGCGAGGTGAGGATCTTAAACGGAAAATGGCGTAAGGATATCACATCAGCACAAACATATAAACTAGATATAGAGTTAGCCAAGAGATTGAGGAACATAAATGTGCTTCTGGGTAAGTGAATATGTTATCAGATCACAGAGAATTCTTTATTTTCGTGAATATAGGGGAGATTTCTTGTACCCTTCGAGTGGAGTTTGAATAACGCAATTTACCGAACAAGGATGAATCTAAATCCTTGTTTTATGAAAGAAATTTTCACAGAGAGAGAAATACATTACAACTTAAAGGGGCATACCCCATTTTGTGCCGTAACTCCGTTTTGCGAGGGGTAAACGGCCTCGACATGTCAAAAATCGACGAGAAACCGTATTCTTTCACTAACGCGCTATTAATCTCGATTTTATCTCTAAAATTCGCAGAATAACGAGCCTTTCTTTTTTCAAAGCTGTGGGGAAAATCCCGAAAATTTCTACTTAGGCCCTTTTTCCTCCCAAATGGATCGTGCTCGTTTTCGTACTAACTGCACTTACTAACTCCAGATTAATGATTAAATACCTTAAAAAGGGTTGAAATAAGGTCCTCCAAAAGTTTGTTTTCAGTTTCTCGATTTATCCACTTCAGATTCAGCCCAAGACGATCGGCCAGTTTTCGTTGATTTTTCAAAATTTTCTCCCAAGTTTTGGACTTATTACATTTGAAGTAAGGGGTCAAATCAGCTGATCGTTTGTTTATGTCCCCTACTCTACAAATCGATCGTGGGAAATACATCGAATAAGATATTCTGAAGTGGAGAGGATTCCCCGATGTTACTAGGGCTGTCGGAATTGGCCGCGCTCGCCTCAATCCCTTTTTCCTAATTGGCAAATGGTCTATTAGCGTAAATTTGTGGAATATTCAACAGAGATCTTTATCGATTTCTTTCATTCACCAAGGGGACAGTGTGCCTTTAAAGGAATTGAGTTCATATAAATAGCTGAGCGTTAACGCTATGCTGACAAACTGCTGACGGCCCTTTGTTATCGCACAATTGTGCTAAAGTCATTAGTAGTGGAGACCAAAGACTTCTTAATAATGCAAGGATTAAGGATAATGCAAGGATTAAGAAGTCTTTGGTCTCCACTACTAATGACTTTAGCACAATTGTGCGATAACAAAGGGCCGTCAGCAGTTTGTCAGCATAGCGTTAACGCTCAGCTATTTATATGGACTCAATTCCTTTAAGGGTTACGAGCAACATCTGTGCACGCAAACCTAGGACTACAGCCTTTGGGTTAGAAACTGCGAGTTTTCTGGGGCAGAATCTCTGGCGAGATTTGCCATTGCATATAAAGGAGTCCCGATCTGTAGCGTATTTTAAAAGAGAAATTAAGTTTTGGAATATTTCATGCAACTGTAGATTATGTAAAGATTTTATTGTAGATTTAGGATACATTTAGGTTGCATTTTGGTATTTATTGATAATAGTTGGCATTAATTAGCCTAGTGAACAAGAGCAGATTTTGTAATACAATAGCAAAAGTTGCGTTTGATTGACACCTCAATTCAAAGCGATTAGCGGCTACAGACAAAGGAAATTCTCTCAACCAGTAATTCAAAACAAACAAAGCCGCAAAAGTTCCCCCAAAACTGGTAGGGCAAACTCTCGCCTTGTGCAAGCGAAAGATGGTTTTTAAGGGAAGTTATGTGCTTATAGCGAAAGAAGAAGGGTAAATCTAAAGTTCTGTCGCTTAGATTATGTTTATTTGATTTAGGAGCGGTTTTGTAATCGTTTCATTTTAAGCCCTAAAGACGCGAGAATTACAATGCCTTCTGCTCCGCTCCTGAATCAAATAAATATAATCTAAGCGACAGAACTTTAGATTTACCCTTCTTCTTTCGCTATAAGCACATAACTTCCCTTGAAAACCATCTTTCGCTTGCACAAGGCAAGAGTTTGCCCTACTAGTTTTGGGGAAACTTTTGCGGCCTTGCTTGTTTTGAATTACTGGTTGAGAGAATTTCCTTTGTCTGTAGCCGCTAATCGCTTTGAATTGAGGTGTCAATCAAACGTAACTGTTGCTATTGTATTACAAAATCTGCTCTTGTTAGCCTAGTGCTATACACTACGCCAACCTATTATTTATTGTTATATTAACGCAACCAAGCTTAACTTCAGCAACCTAACGGAAATCAAAAAAGGCACCCGGCCACTCATCCCACAAAAAGTATACGATTTAAGTTCTGTTGGCCTAAACGAAAACAATTAGAAAAACATCCTACAATAATTTACAAAGCCAGGACCAAAGTTGCTCTATTTTTGCCTTCCCTGCCCTGGCCCTCGTCTTCCCAAATCATTTTTCCTTCACAGCATCGACCAGCCTCGTTTTGACCAGCCTCGTTTTGACCACCCTCATTAGAGTTTCATTTCAAAATCTAGCGTTTTCAAATCCTCAGGCAGAAAAAGTGCTGTTTTTATGTGAACGGGAGGGAGGCCTATCCGTCATATTTTTCACCGGTTTCAAAATGTGCCAGTTAAAATTCTGCCTTCAAAATCTAGCTACCGTTCTCAAAATCTGCCGGCAAAAATGTTCTGTTTTCGTGTGAATGACCATTTGTCACATTTTGCGCCGTTATCAAGTGCCGGTATTGTTTGAACGCAGTCAAAGTCTACCGGGTGTCCCAAAATGATGTATTATTGTTTAATTGCTTATACAGGGTGTCCCAAAAAAATTGTGCCCCGTTTGTCTGGAGATTGTGACAAAACGGCAAAAGATTCTCGCAAAACTTTTGCATGATGGTGCTCTTCAGATGTTCAATTAAAGTTTGCCACCATCCCCGTAACAATCCGTTAAAAAACGATGGAGCTATGACCTTCAGAAGACCAAATTTGCCGGATTACTGAAACCAGCGGTTGGCCATTTTGTCTTACTATTTGCAGTGATAAGTATCTTCACGTGAAGTAAGAAATAATTTCTGCGAGGTCAGAAATAGTGGAAATCTCCGAGGATTATCGGAATTTTCACGTTAGCTATGAAATTGGAGGCTGCTGTATCATTTTCATTCCATGAAGCTATTTATCGCTTGAAGATAGTAAGACAAAATGGCCGACCGCTGGTTTCAGTAATCTGGCAAATTTGGTCTTCTGAAGGTCATAGCTCCATCATTTCTCACCGAATTTTTACAGGGATGGTTGCAAACTTTAATTGACTATCTGAAGAGCAGCATCATGCAAAATTTTGGCGAGAATATTTTGCCGTTTTGTCGCAATCTTCAGACAAACGGGGCACAATTTTTTTGGGACACCCTGTATATCCATAGCCAATGAACCGATTTTCTAAAACTTTGTTTTATTTGATTGCCTAAAGGCTAAATTGTATTTTAAGATTTTGGTTGCGGTTTTACCACGGCGTTAACATGTCGAAGAGAAAATCGACAAACCTGCTCAAATTCAAGCCTTAGATGGCATGAGAAAGAAACGGCCTATTTTTCCAGTCAACATTTTAGATGTGATACAAAAGGCTGAACTCGTATTCGTATTCTCTGAACTCAGTATTAACTGAATTCGTATTCTCTGAACGCCATACCGGGTGAGTCAAAAAAAACGTGGGGTGTTTGGCGCACTGTGACGTTGCTTGTAGCCACCCGATCGTCATGAAATAAATTTGTCCATGCAGCAAAAGGTCTAACTTAGATTATAAGCCTTACCCCATTAAAATCGGTCACTTGGTGCATTAGTTAAAACGTAATTTCTTCGTAAGGCCTTGTATGGGAGTCTTGCAAACTGATGGAATCTTTAGCCAGCAAGGCCATTCAGCATTTTAGCTTTGCCTAAGTTACAGATACACATGGTATTATCAGAGGAGAATGAAATAGTTAGGAAATAGTGTTTTCTCTCCTGATAATACCACGTGTATCTGTAACTTTGGTAAGGCTAAAATGCTGAAGGGCCTTGGCTAAAGATTCCATCAGTTTGCAAGACTCCCATACAAGGCCTTACAAAGAAAATATGTTTTAACGAATGCACCAAGTGACCGATTTTAATGAGGTTAGGCTTATAATCTAAGTTAGACCTTTGCTGCACGGACACATTTATTTCACGACGGTCGGGTGGCTACAAGCGACGTCACAGTCCGCCAAACACCCCACGTTTTTTTTGACTCACCCGGTATATTCTACGAACTACATATAAGTTCAGCCTTTTACATCACATCCAAAATGTTGACTGGCAAAGAGGGCCGTTCCTTTTCCATGCTATCTAAGGCTTGAATTTGAGCAGCTTTGTCGATCTTCTTTTCGACATGAAGAAATCGGCGTAAACCACAGCCAACATCCTCAATTCCAATTTAGCCTTTCGGCAATCAGATAAAATAAAGTTTTTAAAAATCGGTTCATTGGTTTTGGAGATATAAGCAATCAAACGATAATACATCAGTTTGGGACACCCTGTAGAGTACCCTCGCGCCGCGCCGCATGCATGCTTTACAGCTAATGCTTGGAAGCTGTATAGCTGCTGATATGGAAGCTGTTAATGCTTCGGAAGCTGATGATGGCTAATGGTTTGCAATCTACAGGAGATCAATTATGTTTGTAGGAAAATGGACGTTTGAAGCAATAAAAACGACTTCTTGCTTACGATGTTAAGGAAACAGTGATAACAGAGATTTAGGCTCAGGACTCGATTTCTCTTCAAGCCATTCCGCACGTCATATTATGGCTGTATTGCTCCTTTCGTAGCTAAGTTTGCAATGGATCTTTTTGTGCTCCGTTCCCCGCAGAATGCAGTTATGACGCCACACTGTTTTAAAGAACGACAGAAAATTGCTCTTCCGTCATGAAACTTTAACATCAAGGAATTCCGTATTTATATATCTAATTGCCGAGTCTCTTTCATATCTTGACCGTTTAGGCTAGATAGGCAATCACAAGGAGTGCTTAACGATACAGTTGAACCCCGCTATCTTGATCCGTTGACGCTTTTGAGTGTAAACAGAACTATCATGGTTGGCAAGGACGAGCTACCTGGAGTCTGCTCAATTTCGGTAATGAGCCAATTTTAAGAGGGGGAGAGGGGACTCTTCTAGAACACGATACACTGGGAGGAAGAATGTGATTTATGAACTTGTGCGCATCTTGTGCCAAATTTGAGCAAGCTGGGCCTTAGTCTGTTAAATTTCGGTAATTAGCCAATTTTTAAGAGGGGTTAATTTTTTAAGAGGGCTCTCCTAGAGGACGATGCACTAAACAGAAGTATGTGATTTATGAACTTGTGATGACGTTTTTCTTAATTGCATTTTAGGATGCTGGTTATGGTGAAAAGTCATTTTTTGCACCAGATGAAGAAGAGAATGAAGTTGATGCGAGAAAAATTGATGATGAAGTGAGTTCTTTTTGTTGTTTCATTTGGGTGTATTGTAGTTTAAGACAAACAGAAGATCGAAAACCGATACAGAAGTTATGGTTATATTCAAATGTTCAAAAACACAAATTAACAAGTGCACAAGTAAAACTTCTAAGCAAGGGTCTTCACGCCAAAAAAGTGTCTCCCTCGAGTCTGGTGTCAAATCTAGAAAAACAGACACGATGATAAACTGCTACAACAAATTATTACAACTACAAGGCCTCAATGCAGCACAATACCAAATATCTCAATCACAGCCCAATTCATCTCACTTTAAACCCAGTGCAACTAAAATCACAATGCAAAACTATTCATTAACAGTGTCCCACAACAAGGGCAGATTTTGCAATACAATAGCATGAGTTGCTTTTGTTGACACCTCAATTCAAAGCAATTAGCGATTGCAGACAAAGGAAATTCTCTCAACCAGCAATTCAAAACAAACAAAGCCGCAAAAGTTTCTTTGAAACCCAGGTAGCTAGCTCGCTCGTTGTGCATTCCAGAAACTGTTTTTAAGGGCAAACATGAGCATGGATCGAAAGTAGAAGGATTCATCTACACATCTGCCACGGGCATTTTATTTGTTTGGTTCAAAAGCCGTCTAGGAGGCGATTCAATTCTCCTATTTTGTTGGGTGTCATCAAAACATTTACTGCTCAGCTTCTGGACCAAAGAAATATAATGCCCGCGGCAGATGTGTAGATACATCCTTCTTTTTTCGATCTATGCTCATGTTTGCTCTTAAAAATAATTTCTGGAATGCACAGCGAGCGAGCTAGCTACCTGGGTTTCAGAGAAACTTTTGCGGCTTTGTTTGTTTTAAATTACTGGTTGAGAGAATTTCCTTTGTCTGTGATCGCTAATCGCTTTGAATTGAGGTGTCATCAAAAGCAAGTCGTGCTATTGTATTACAAAATCTGTCCTTGTTGTGTCCCACTGGCCAGGGATCACTTGGCATCTCCTTATTACACTGCTTTCCACAGAAAATCCAAATGAGAGGACAGCAGTTGAAATTCAACAGCAGAATTGAACTTTACAATAATTTAGCCTTGGTTGTATCTTGGAATTAACAACCCTAGAAAATGCTTTCACATTTTGGCACCTCAATTCAAAGCGATTAGTGATAGCAGACAAAGGAAATTCTCTCAACCAGTACTTCATAACAAAAAACAAACAAAGCCGCAAATGTTGCCCCGAAAAACGAGGGCAGATTTTGTAACACAATAGCACCAGTTGTGTTTGATTGACACCTCCATTCAAAGCGATTAGTGATTGCAGACAAAGGAAATTCTCTCAACAAGTATTTCACAACAAACAAACAAAGCCGCAAATGTTGCCCCGAAACCAGTAGGGCAAACTCTTGCCTTGTGCACGCGAAAGGTGGTTTTTAAGAGAATGTTCTTACGAAAGAAGAAGGGTAAATCCAAAATTCTGCCTGTGGATTTTTTTTATTTGATTTAGAAGCCGAGAAAAGGGCATTTTAATTCTCGCGTATTTAGCTGTTAAGTGAAACAATTGCCTCACAGCTCCTGAATCAAATAAACAACATCCACCAGGCCGATGTTTAGATTTACCCTTCTTCTTCTGTTATAAGCTTCGGAGCCAAATATTCTCATTCTTTTGAGCAAAGGATACAGTTCTGTTTAAGACAAAGTGATTTGACAGCCTCGAGAATAATCATGCTTTGCTTTCGCTGTTTACTTTCATTTAAAGCAAGTGTGCAATGGCAAATAGGCTCCTCTATAAATAGAGCATAGGAATAACTCAGACACAGCATTGTTTCTTAGCAAGATAAAAATCTCATTCTTAAGTTTCCCTTTGTTGACATTGTGTGCAACTTCGATTTAAATGGGGTATTTTTAGATTTTCTGCTCTCTGCAAATGCAAGCTTTTTAACCTTGCACAAACCCTTTAACGGAGTGCATTCAGAGGTGTGAAATCTATTCTTCAGAAAAGCAAATGGCTTTGTCTTATCTGAAACCTGAACATCATTTCACAAAATTTGCCCTTGCTGCAACAGCCAGCTAGGTCATCAAGGAGATGAAACGGGAATGAAATACGGCCATGAGGTCATCGTTATACAGTTAGGTAAATTTATTTCTGTTTTGACCAGTTTTTTCGCCATGCTCCCGCCCAGATACACACATATTATGCGAACTATTCAAAGCACACACCGATAAACTGCAGGATGTTATTGCATTTTGTGTGTTTGTTTGCAGCTGCTTTTAATATATCGAAAAACATGCTAATAACGACACCAGTATTTATAATTCTTTTGTTTACTGTAAAATTTCACCAAGATCGTTGTTTGATTGTGTATATACTTGACAATAATATATCCACATGCGATCTTTTTTGTTAGTTCTTGTTTGTTTGGTTGCATCATTCATGGATAATATGCCTTTCCATAAGTCATCAACCTAATGCATTATTTACGCAATGTATTTATTTATCGAAGCATCATCAATAATTTATTTACAGTAGGCAAGCATTAAAAATAGCTAATTAACAGCTAATTAAGGCCTACTTTATTACGATTAAGCGATTTAGGAAAGAGAAATGCCAGGTGTCTCAAAAAATGCAACAGATGTAAAAAACTATGACGCATACTGTTTCAAATTAATAATCAAAGGATAATTTTTATCTAAATCTGCAATGATAAGATTCAATTTTGATATATTTTTCAATATTTTTGGTGACTTAGTTGCAAAGTTAAAAATCAACAAACTTCAAATTTGTTGCCAGGGCAAAACCAGAGCCACCAGCACAGGGCGGGCAAGTACTGTAAAATATTTGACCCCATGTTTGTTCAAAGAAATTGGAAAAAATAGCCGGCTCTTTCATCACACAATACGACTTTCCTGCCCAAAACAACCAGTTTTTGGGACAAAGGTGAAATTTTAAAACCAGTCTTCCTATTCCATCAATTTGTCACAAAAATTAAGTTTTCTAATCTCCTATCAAATCATAATCCTAAAATTTACCTGAAAGCTGGTTCTACCTTTGTCCGCCAAGTTTAAACACAAAAGACCAGTATCTCAAATTTTAACGTATCCCTGCGGGGTGGTCTGTCCAACCTCACTACTGGTCTTTCAAACTCGAGTAGGGAAGTGAGTCTGGTGGTGAGAGAATTACTACTACTACTACTACTTCCCGGGTAGGGAAGAAGGGAATTTCTCGTAGGAGAGAGTTTCTCCCGGGTAGGGAGGGAAGAAGGGAATTTTCTCTCCGGGTAGGAGAGAGTTACTACTACTACTACTACTACTACTTCCCGGGTAGGGAAGAAGGGAATACTACTACTACTACTTCCCGGGTAGGGAAGAAGGGAATTTCTCTCCGGGTAGGAGAGAGTTAGTTACTACTACTACTACTACTACTACTACTACTACTACTACTACTACTACTACTACTACTACTACTACTACTACTTCCCGGGTAGGGAGGGAAGAAGGGAATTTCTCTCCGGGTAGGAGAGAGTTACTCCCGGGTAGGGAGGGAAGAAGGGAATTTTGTCTCCGGGTAGGAGAGAGTTACTCCCGGGTAGGGAGGGAAGAAGGGAATTTTCTCTCCGGGTACGAGAGAGTTACTACTACTACTACTACTACTACTACTACTTCCCGGGTAGGGAAGAAGGGAATATTACTACTACTACTTCCCGGGTAGGGAAGAAGGGAATACTAGGGAAGAAGGAAATGTCTCTCCGGGCTGGAGAGAGTTACTACTATTACTACGTGAGTTGTTGTATTTGGACAAACTATCTTCATTGAATACGACCATGTTGCAAAGCTTGTCCTTTCAAATGTGAACCTGGCCGCAGGAGTTAAGAGAAGTGCTCTTCATTTAGTTTCATGAAATTGTTTGGAAACGATTCAGTTCTTTTAAGGGACATCAGGTGGTGCAAAACTTTTTCGTGACTAGTTTTCTTATAAGCCAGTTTATTTTTAAAAACGCGTAGTAAGTAATTTGGGACATGCCTGCCCTTGCCATCATTAATGCAAAGTACACTGCAAGATTAAGAGCAAGGCAATATCTGCAATTTCACAGGATTACGGACAAGAAACTGTAAGAAAGGGATCCTTTGCTGATGCATCATTCATCCAGTCTCAGTATTGTCTTACATTTTAATTTGGGCTCTCCAGTTTCCCTTTCAATATAGATTTTTGCTCTATTGTAAAGTATCATATTCAACGACAATTAAAACCCAAAAAAGAATGGAGACGCCAAAAAGTAATATTTTGTAATCTTGAAGTATCGGATTTGAGTTTCACACTGAGCCGGTCAGACTCGCTGCACCCCGTTTGTGTTCCAAAACAAAAAACATAAATTTCAAATACGATCTTCTCACATTACTTTATTTTACGTAGGCTGGAGAGATCTCGAGCTATTTCTAGCTATTTCTAAGCTCATTTTGCAACGCATATGGCTGGGCTGACCTATTTCTATGGCTGACATGTGACATGCACTGTTTGACAGTGTAGTCAAGTATTTTTGGTATGCTTGTCAGTATGTAGCTGGACTGTACTCAAGCGAGAATGATAGTCGCGTATGACGATTTGAGGAACCCCCGGATTGATAGAACTGAACTTTTTAAGCAAGTATTTGCCAATGACAGTGCAGAAAATACAAGAGTTTTAGGAAAATATTTAAAAGAAGCATTCCATAGACGTAGAGGCGAAATGGAAATTCCACAACCAGCATCCTTTCAATATTGATTTATTGTTATTGTTCTAGTTAGGGACCGTTCATTATTTACAGAGGGGTTGGTACTGAAGAGAAATGTTTCTTGTTCAAAAAATCTTCTTACCCAACTCTAAAAGTGACAGCAAAAACATCTACCCAACAATTTTCAGGTTGAAAGAATTTTGCCAAACCCCTACCTATAAACATGGTTTCAATGTCAAACGATGTAAATTGTAAATTCAATACTGTAAATATTTATGACAAAGATTAACAAAGTAGACACTGAAAGTGAAATGGATAATGTTGATAATATTGATAAATTTTGTTTTTCCAACCTTGAAATTACATGAGAAAATATTTAAGGAATGAAAGCAATGTAGTGGTGTTGACACATACTGTGCATTTTCATATCGAAGCTCCGCACAAACCGAATATAAACAATTTTGATTAACTTTTTATTCTGCTGTGGTGCAGCAACGGTAACAGAGGAAGCCGCTTCCATTGCATGTTTAGTTTGTTTACCATATGGTTTCTCTAAAAGAACGTACTATAATCTGTCATGGAAATTATCAAAGCTTCATCAGGGCAGAACCACGAAAAGACTTCGTGGGACACCTTTTTGGGCACAAACTAAACTGGAGCCACCGGAGATACACTGCACTGAACATTTTTAAGAAATTTAGTTCCACCGAATCCGCTAGACTGCCGGTGACCGGCAAACCAGGTAACACACCCTTCTTAAATAAGCGCTCCTTTGCATCTTTGTGGGTATTATTGTCGCATTTTAAGACTTTCCTGAAGTCAGGGCCTGGGGCAAGGCAGTATGTACCTTCCCCTGTCCCCATCTTTTTTTATATATCAATGAAAAACAAACATCATAATTGAAGCTACAAACTACAATACACTGTGACATTTCATGGCGAGGAAGGACACAAGGTCACTGAGGCACCATCGCGGTGGGCCTAGCCTGCGCGAGTCTCTGCGCGCAAGCTAGGTGGGCCTGGTTTGTATATTGAGAACTTTTGAAAGTTATTTGAGGGACAAGTTGTTGCTATCCTTTTATTTATCCAAGTGACGCGATTGCTGCGAAAATTTCTAACTACCAACTGAATACAGCGCGATGCCTCAATCTTTCGTTAGATATTATTGCGAATATGATCATTGTTATCATCCAGTCCATGCATGTACACAGATCAATCATCTAATAGTTTAATTCTCCGAATAGAGTAAATCTTGGCTTACCTGAGAACGTTTTCTGAATTTCTGTTGCAGTCTTTACTCTTCCAGTATGACTTGAACTGATCCAACCCTGTGCGGCTCGAGACAGTCAATCCTTCACGGGTAATCAAAGATAATGCAACCCATATGAGTTGTCAATGTTAGGTAGCCACGTGATTTTCAATAATCAAACATGGACATTCAATATTTATGTCCTCTACCACCCAATATGTCAGCTTTGTGTTTCACAGTGTTTGAAGTGAGTCGAAGACAGATCTTAGCCACACGATTTATCGAACATTGTTTCATTACTTTTTCATCGCGCCAATACAGGAATACCTGGATACGAACAAAATTCTTTATCACTTCCAGTCTGGGACCTGGGTTTCGTCCTTACCACTCAACAGATACATGCTTATCATACTTAGTTGTAGCCTCATAACCAGCCCATTGTTCTGAAGATAAGTGAACATTATTCTTATCTCTTTAGAATGGCATGATATCAATTGATCATGAGCATTTTTTTGTTGCTCTGCCCTTCTTTGATGTTCAACGAAGAGATCTTCTCGCTGGAATTGTAGAATTATTGCAACCATATGTACAAATCGCTAGCCTTTCAAATGATGCTTTGACGCAGCTTTTACTATATGGTGATCAAGACCTTTCTGATGACTTGAACAAAAATATACTCGAATTGACTTTACGTTTCATCCACGAAACTGGTCGGTTTGTTTAAGATCCTTTGAAACTTCAGCTATGTTCTTAGCAACCACCAAGTCCCTTTACGTGAATGTTCTTTGTTTTCCTTGTAAATTCTGTTTGATATTAGATGTCAATTGATCATGAGAAAGCGTTTGACACGATCCACCACGAAATTTTCCTTGAAAAAAATGAAACACCTTGGCTTTGCCGATTCAGTTATATTTTCTGGTTTAGATCTTATCTGACAAACCGAACCTTCTTTGTTAACATAGGGAAAGAGACCTTCACCAGGGGAATTATCATGTGGAGTTCCGCAAGGCTCTATTCTTGGCCCACTCATTTTCCTTTCATATGTCAACGATAGGTCAACAAACTAAGCATTCACTTTGGAGAGGACAAAAAAAGGTCTATACTCTTTGGCAGGAAAACTAAACGAACTGGCTATAACTGGACATCAGAAGAGGTGACATCAAGATAAAACAACACACTTCCGTGACGTATCTAGGCTGTATTCTTGATGGAAACCCGTCTGGTGAATCGATGATGGCTACCGGGACCCTGTGTAAAATCAATGACAGGCTTAGGTTTCTCTATAGAAAACAAGGTTTCCTTGACTTTTCTCTTGGGAGGCTACCAGCAAATCCACTGATCCAGCCCCATTTTGACTATGTAAGCAGTGCTTGGTTTCCATTGCTTAATAGAAGATTAACCAAAAAATTCAAACAGCCCAAAATAAATGTATCAGGTTCTGTTTGAATCTGAATAATAGAGCACATATAGGAATCGAAGAATCTCTTAATTCTTATATGACTCCTTTTAAGTTTTTTAGTTGAAGTTTCTCGCATATGCATATCAATGATTTCATCTTTCGTTTTCTACCTACAAAGGGCGTATCTCTATGTTCAAAAAGGGCGTTTCCCTAAAATCTTAAGGGTGTGGTCTCAAAAAATTTTCCGGGGGCTTTGCCCCGGACCCCATCATTCGTTATCCCCCCCCCCTCCCACTTCACGGCGGTTGACGATGCCGCTGATACTGGCTGTCCTCGAGTTTTCAAGGACAAGACTCGATTGTTTTACTTCCTGCGTGCAAACTTTACTAAATAAGGTTCGTTATGTCTGCACGCCGGCTTCTTTTGTTTGAGTGTGAGGCAAAGTCCAAGACTGGATATGCCACCATGGAGGAGGATATGATAGACAGGGAAACTGAAAATGAATCTCTTCCTTTTCTGACTCTTCATTTACAACGCTCTCTCTCCGATTTTTACATTGCTTTCGCCTTTGGAAATTCTTATCCCAAAAAGGATATTGTTTGGTTGATTTTTTGCCCCCCAGCCTGTTTACCCCAATCCTAATTATACCAACAAGGACAGATTTTATAACACAATAGCACGAGTTGCCTTTGTTTAGACCTGAATTCAAAGCGATTAACGACTGCCGACAAAGGAAATTCTTTCAACCAGTAATTCAAAACAAACAAAGCCGCAGAAGTTTCTCTGAAACCCAGGTAGCTAGCGCCGTCGTTGCGCATTTCACAAATTTGTTTTTAAGAGCCAACATGAGCATGTATTGAAAGAAGTAGGATATATCTACACATCTACTTGGGGCATTTTATTCGTTTGGTTCAGAAGCTAAACAGTAAGTGTTTTGATTGCACCCTAAAACTAGGAAAACTGAATCGCCTCCCAATCGGCTTTTGAACCAAACAAATTAAATGCCCGAGGCAGATGTGTCGACATATCCTTCTTCTTTCGATCTATGCTCATGTTTGCTCTTCAACAATTTCTGCAATGCACAACGAGCTAGCTAGCTACCTAGGTCTCAGAGAAACATTTGCGGCTTGCTTGTTTTGAATTACTGGTTGAGAGAATTTCCTTTGTCTGCAATCAATCGCTTTGAATCGCGGTGTCAATCAAAAGCAACCCAAACATCTGTCCTTGTTAATTATACCATGGTAAAAAATCCCTGGGAAAAGTTTCATTCCCAGAGTGTCATTGTTGGTTGATTTCGCATCGCATTTTACCCACGTTGGAGTTTCAAACAAGTCTTAAATTAGCCTTTTTCTTAATTTCAGGTTCAGACAGCACCCTGGAATACGACACGTGCTTTCATTCAAGCAATCAAAGGCAAATGTTTGCTTCAAGTTAATGGCGTTGCTGATCCCACTGGATGTGGAGAAGGTTTTTCGTACATCAGAGTTGCTAATAAGCCACCAAGCAGTGCTGCCAAGGTAATTTCAAAACAACATCAACAACAGATACATACATATGTGCCGTATTTGTTGGGGAGACGAGATACTGTTTGTCCGAGGAAACGTATGTGTCCCCCGTGCAATAGGTTAATGCTCATACGCAGTAGCGTTTTGAGTTGGAACTCTAAAGGGCGCATGAGCATTAACCTACTGCACGGGGGGCACATAGGTTTCCTCGGACAAAGCGTATCTCGTATGGACATATCATTTTGGGACACCCGGTAGAAAATGCCTCATTGGCCAAAAACAGCATGGAGGCTCTTATTCTGCAGTTTTGTTCATGCGGGTTTTTACTGGTTTACTGTTTTCATTTCATTCCTTTAAGACTCCTTCTGTGGAATGAAATCACCTTCTGTAATCACCTATGTTAAAGATATATTTGGTTTTGATACAATCTTCCAGATAACCATATTTTATGAAAGTCTACAATGTGGTGCCAAGCAAACCTCTGTCGCTCTTCTTCTTTCGGATTTAGAAATTTGATGTCGTTAGACCTTCAAATATGACAAATGCTGCCATTTTGATACTAGCTAAGATAACAAAAGATTTCCACGGCAGATTACGACAATATACACTAAATTTCTTTCAAGCCATTTAATTAAAAGAAAGGTGTCATTGAATTTTACACCCATCTTTTTAAAGATTTTGAGCCCTGGCCATCGCAGCTCATCGAAGGTCCAAATCTTAAGCAAATCAGCAAATAATCCAAGACGGTATACTCAATGCCCCCTTCCCCAAAGGGAATAGCAACATGACTGTTTGCAGACCCTGTTAAACCCTTAAATATTCCAAGAAAGATGGCTTAGGCTATCTATAAAATACATATGCAATAGGAAGGTTTCTAGTAAGATCTCTCTGAATAAAGGGTTTGTGCAAGGTTAAAGGATCTGTTTCATCCAGCATGCCTTGCACGTGCCGTCTCTTGGTTGTCCTTTGTTGTCCGCCATTTTCATGGCCCATGAAAATGGCGACAACAAAGCCAAAGCAAGAGATGACACGTGCAAGGTATGCTGGATGAAACAGACCCGTTAAAAGCTTGCATCTGAAAATAGCCTATTCATATCGATGTCTCATACGTGCTGTCAACAATTGATAGCCAAAGAAACAATACTGTGTCTGATTGTTTTCTTTGTTCTTTGAGCCTATGTACCATTGCACACTAACGAGAGCAGATTTTGTAATACAATAGCAAAAATTGCGTTTGATTGACACCTCAATTCAAAGCAATTAGCGGCTGCAGACAAAGGAAATTCTCTCAACCAGTAATTCAAAACAAACAAAGCCGCAAAAGTTTCCCCAAAACTGGTAGGGCAAACTCTCGCCTTGTGCAAGCGAAAGATGGTTTTTAAGAGAAGTTATGTGCTTATAGCGAAAGAAGAAGGGTAAATCTAAAGTTCTGTCGCGTAGATTATGTTTATTTGATTCAGGAGCGGAGCAGAAGGCATTGTAATTCTCGCGTCTTTAGGGCTTAAAATGAAACGATTACAAAACAGCTCCTAAATCAAATAAATATAATCTAAGCGACAGAACTTTAGATTTACCTTTCTTCTTTCGCTATAAGCACATAACTTCCCTTAAAAACCATCTTTCGCTTGCACAAGGTGAGAGTTTGCCCTACTAGTTTTGGGGAAACTTTTGCGGCTTTGTTTGTTTTGAATTACTGGTTGAGAGAATTTCCTATGTCTGCAGCCGCTAATCGCTTTGAATTGAGGTGTCAATCAAACGCAACTGTTGCTATTGTATTACAAAATCTGCTCTGTTTTACACACTCCCTTTAAACAAGATTAAACCAATACACTCTTTTCTTTTATAAGAATAATGTTCATAATAATATTCAGGCTCAGAATCATCCAATGTTTAAGAATATCATAATACTATTGCTCAGCCTCAGCTCGTACATTTTTTTCTCATTTTTTTCAGCAGTTGCATGTTTTGCGATGTTTATAACAGAGAATCGCATGACGGACATATCTGGTTTTTTCAAAAAGTGTAGTTTCTATTCGATACCATATCAGATTTGAAATAAATAAGAATACTTTAGGAATATATTCAGGCTCAAAACGAACATTTCTTAAGAATATCGAGGCTGGACTAAATTTGTAATATTTTTTTAAAAAAGAGTGTAAGCAGCATGATATGTTTTTGTTCAATTTTTACTGATCGTTTATTCTTTGTGCAGGATGAGAACAAAGAAGCACAGAAAATGAAACAGAAACTTGTCACCGGAACTGATGCAGATCTTCGGCGCTTAAATTTAAAAAATGCCAGAAATTTGCTTCGTGATTTTGGTGTTTCAGAAGAAGAGGTTGGTAAACATTTGCAATTTTGTTAGTTGGGGTATACCGTCAATCCTCGAATAAGGCCCCCGGGGGCCTATTTGTAAAAGTTAATTTTTGGGTGTTGGCTCATTCGAATGGGGCTTATTCCAGGGGGAGACTAGCCTGCGCGAAGTCTTTCTGTTGTTTTGAAAAATGAACGAACGGAAAATATTTGCGCGCAGGCTATGGGGAGACTTGTTAGATGGTAAGGTAGATGTTTAAAGGTGATGTCTCCATATAAGTACAGCGGCTTTGCGGGGGGGGCATGCCAATTTCACGTGATATTTCATGTGATCACTTTGACAAAGGAGCTCATTATTTGGCAAGGAGTGATCTAATCGAACTGATAACTTACTTGCGGTTGCGTTTTTTGAGCTGAAATTTTAGTTTGCATGTAATCAGTAAATTCTGCCAGTCACTGCACGCTCTTCGAGGCTCTTCGTCAGCATCGTGTCAGCATATTTTGACAAGAGTGTATACTTACATGGACGCATTGCCTTTCTTGGCATATTGTAATTCTAGCTGATAAAAGTGTGAAGAGAAGTGAAAAACATATCAATTTTGAACTAGAATTCACAGGAAATGGTATGTTAAGAAATGTAACATTGAGCAATTTAACGACAATAAACATGATACCTAGACAAAGAATGTATATATTTCTGTAAAATTTACCCTTTTGTGAAATTCAAATTCTCCCTGGGGAGGGGATCATTTGTCGAAATTAGTTATGAGGTGGGACTTATTCGAGGGAGGCGGCTTTTTGGAAATTGAGGGCTTTATCGAGGATTTACGGCAAATTAGCAAGAAAAATACAAAAGTTTACTAAAAACTACAGTTTATCATCGCAGCCAAAATTTTAATGAAAATTTCAATGAAACCTTGAAACCTACCTGTGACAATTGAAACCTTGAAACCTACAACAAGGTGAAAATCAAACCTTGGAACCTACTTTAAACATGAAACTAAATTTTAATGAAACCTTCTTGGGTCTAGGATTTAGTTCAATATCTGCAGAAGGAATATGACATTTAGCTCCGCCTGCTAAATTATGCTCGTTCCAGAAATTGATGTCAAATTCTTACATCAGAACTCTCTTCAATTCATGAAATATTTCGTATTAACTCTACGAAATAACTAATACAGTCGATATAACCACCTATTATGAAAAACGACAGAAACAATGGATAGCACATGTCATCCGGAGAGAGAACGACCACCCCTGACCTTCCACACAAACAAGATCAAAAGAAGAGGCCGAAAAGTACCTTCTATACTAGAAAAAACCATATTGTCAAGTAACATAAGTAAAGGACAATTCCTGTCTGACTGCTTCAAGAAAGGATGAAAAAAGTAACTCTTGATGAAAGATCAACTAAACCAGTGACACTGTAACAGTCAATGATTGCCAATTGCTTCCAAATTTGGAAGCGGCTAATTCTAATTATTATTATATTATTATTTTGATTCGCAGATCAATTCATTGTCAAGATGGGAAGTGATAAATAAAGTAAGGACAATGTCCACTGAGGCGGCACGAGCTGGCGAAGAAGGAGGTTCGTTAGCTTTCTTATTAATTTCAACAAACTGAGATAGCTTTTTCTCGTTGCTTTTTTTTCAATCAAATAAATAAATAATCTGTTTCACATTGGATGTGAGGTTCGACAATTTATCTACACAAATTCAAACATCTAAATATCTACGTTATTGTGATCAATAAACCCAGACAACATACAGGCGCTATGTCTTGGGCAGTAGGGACTCTGGAGGGGGTCAGTAACAACAGCAATTGTTGCTGTTGTTGGTTGTTCTCTCAGCCGGGGATTCTATTGTTCAGCATCAGGCGCCTCCGTCACTGACCTGACAACCAATGTGAAACAGACTCCAGTATATCAGTATCTTATCGTATGTATATCATTTTGTAGGTGTTAATGTAGTTACTTAGTTGTATGTTTTTATGTGTTGGCCATGGGGTAGACATTGTCTTTTGCTCCTCATGGTATCGTCCTTGTAGTGTTGCATAGTAGTTGAAGTATAGTAGAATGTAGCATATCTTGTAATATTTTATATTGATGAAAAAAAAAAATGAAAATGGAAGTTTGAAACGAGAAGTAAGAGCTGACCTTGACAGAGGCGTGAAGGACAACATCGGTCCCAAATCTTTAAATTGATGTAAAATGGTCGTTGTAAAATTCTTTGACATATGTCTTTGAATTGCATGGCTTAAAACGAAACTTTAGCTATTTTGCTGTAATTCTGTTGTTGGACTTTTCATAAATCTTCAATATTTTCGAAAATGCAACTTACTTTATATTTCAATGCATTTGAGGATGTGATGCCATCATTTGCTTAAAGAGCCACTGCTGACATATGTGCTTTGCGCCTGTGCAAATCCCACAATGCATTGCTTCTTCGACTTTCTGGGTGTCTAAAAGTGTTTTTTGGCCTAACTAGCATGTCAACGTTATCGCGGATGTGGAAAGAAGCCTACCTCAATTCTACTGTTGCCTCCTCCATCATTATCTTCATCGCTTTCTTCTTGGACGGTCATGATGCGTGATCCGTAGATATGTGGATTATTTCCTGTCGTTCTTGTTGTTGTACGGTTTAGTTTGCCATATCGAACGGTTCAAATACGAAGTTTAAATTACGAAAGAAAATGACGAGGCCATTTTTCCCTCCAGAGGACTGTATTTCAAATTAACATAATAAAACAGACGCTATAAGTAAAGAAAGGGCCTATAGAATTGTGGTTAATACGTGTGAAATGTTCAGCTTTTGTTTTCAGCAATGACGGAAATATAAAACAATAAACGATAATAAGCGCAAACTAAACATTGTTCTTCGTCGCCATTGGTGTTTACCTCCTTTCAATTTTCTAAGCGCGCAAAGCACTTATGTCAGCAGTGGCTCTTTAATGCCACACTCATAAACTATGGTTTTCTTGAAAAATTAACCTACAGGGTGTCCCAAAAAATTGTGCCCCGTTTGTCTGAAGATTGCGACAAAACGGCAAAAGATTCTCGCCAAATTGTTGCATGATGCTGCTCTTCAGATATTCAATTAAAGTTTGCAACCATCCCCGTAAAAATCCGTTGAGAAATGATGGAGCTATGACCTTCAGGAGACCAAATTTGCCCGATCACTGAAACCAGCAGTCAGCCATTTTGTCTTACTATATTGAAGCGATAAATAGCTTCATGGATTGAAAATGAAACAGCAGCCTCCAATTTCATAGCTTTCGTGAAAATTCCGATCATCCTCGGAGAGTTCCACTATTTCTGACCTCACGAAATTATTTCTTACTTCACGTGAAGATACTTATCACTGCAAAAAAGTAAGACAAAATGGCCGACGGCTGGTTTCAGTCATCAGGCAAATGTGGTCTTCTGAAGGTCATAGCTTCATCATTTCTCAACGGATTTTTACGGGGACGTTTGCAAACTTAAATTGAATATCTGAAGAGCAGCATCATGCAAAGGTTTGGAGAGTATCTTTTGCCGTTCTGTCGCAATCTTTAGGCAAACGGGGCACAATTTTTTTGGGACACCCTGTATGTTTTTCAAAAAGTTTTATAATAACGATAGTTTCTGGTGTTTTTCTGATTTTTTCTTGAATTCTTAAAAGGGAAGGAAAACACTCTAGTTCTGAAAGTAGTGAAGATTTCAGAAAAGTCTAATGGTAGAATTATAGCGAAATAGCTAAAATTTCTTTTGAGGGGATTCAGTTCATAGAAATAGGGCATAGAATTTTATACCAACCTTTTAAAATTTTGGAACCTATGTTGTGAAGGACACTTAGTTATTTAAGTAATGATTGAGTTAAGACCAAGTCAAGAGCAGGCAAGAACGAAGGAAAAGGCCTATTATCTAGGTAAGAATATGCTTCAAATTCAATAAACAAAAACGGTACATTATTATTGCCCGTACATTGTCTAACAGTTTAACCAATCTGTCATGGAAAGCCTGACTCTTTGAATTTCTACTTATACTTTACAGGAATGAGTAAATTCGCCCGTGGGTCAAGATTCACCATTGCAGAACATCAAGAAAAATACAAAGAAGAATGTCAACGAATATTTGACCTTCAAAACAGGTGCGTTTTTGCCACGAATATCTCTGTATATCCTTTTTTCTATATTAGAAAGGCAGTGGTACAAAATGAGACACTGTATGAAGTTTATGTGCTGGTTACCACAGTTGGCATGAAGTAGATGACCTTGAAAGAAATAAAGCATGATCGGATAAAGTCCTGGACTGGATGTATGTTTTTTAATGGTGTTCAATGATTTCGGATTTATGGGTATGATTTTTAATAAAAAATCATATGAAGGTATACTTTTTCACGTACTGTGGATTCATGGGTATACTTTTTCCGCTTTTCCCGGATCTATGAGTATGCTTTTCAAAAAATTTTCCGGATTTATGGATGGTACTTTTGGCTTCTTAATGGCACAACCCGATACCATGGAAACTTAAGGAAACCCCCCCCCCTCCTTGGGCGTTGGAGCCCTGAAAATAGCTTACTGACCACTTTGAACAATGATGCAGAAATATTTTTTTCAGTCGCTCGGCTGATTCGCTCATTGAAATCCTAACTCCTGTGAAGATGAATTCCTTGTTTTCTACATCGTGTAAATTTATTTTCAGAGTTTTGAGTTCCGATGCTGTGCTTTCCACTGACGAAGAAAGTAGCAGCGAGGAAACTAGTGATCTTGATGAACTGGGAAAAGATTTGGAAAGCATGTTGTCCAATAAAAAGAGCAAACATGAGGTTTGTTACTGTCTACTTCATCTTCCAATATTCTAACAACAAAACCTAATTGCTACCGGATATAAACAAAAATAATCCCTGTGTGAAATGCCACTGCTCCAAGGATATCAAGACAATGATATTAGCAAATATATTATTTGATGGTAAAATTATCAGAAAAGTTATCAGAAAAATCGAGAAAATTAAAAATTACCACCGCTGTTTGTATTTTTAACCTTCTTGACACAGGAATGCAACCTGCACCAAAGCATAAATTCAATGAAAGCACAAAAGAAAAGACATTTCTTTGTATCGCTGAAAGTGATTTCACATGTCTCCCAAGATAGAACCAGTGCTTGTGCAGCAGATTACATTTAATCGATTTCTCAATCCCAAATCCCTACGAAAAAGTTTTTTCTTTGTCTATTCATGTCGAGTCGTTAGAAAATTTGATTGACGTTTTTGTTATCGTTTTCAGTGTTTTCGAAAACGAAAATTTTAAGAATCTCGCTTATAGCTCTATAAAGTGAAAATAACAAAATTTGGAAAAAATCCTAGAATCTAATTCAGGCTTTTTGCTAAAGATTAAGTCATAAATCTTCAAAATCGGTCCAGTGTACGATTTATCGTAGACTACTAAAAGTGCATAGTTTATTTTGGCGCACCCGGTATAAAAATATGGAGTACGTACTTGCCTAACATTTTGTTTATTGACGAACTGTGATACGCCAGCCTTCATTCCTAGAAGTTCTGCCCCTTTCGAACAACCTCCCTTGTTCTGCCCCAAAATACAATTTACGAACACTCAACAAACTCCCGTGAATTTCCTTTGCTAATCCTTTGTTTTTCCCCAGCTCATATTGTATACGCAAAATAGGCGTTCCTACCTTTCCTATGAACAAAACGTGAACAAGAAACGAGAAAAATCTTCTGTAACCATTAAGTCCAATGTCTTGCAAGCAAGATATTTATTTCCAGGTGTAATTTCAAATACAAATTTTTGTTTCAAGCTGTCACACGAGAACGAAGAGGCCGAAAGAAAAGAGCTACAGAAGATGCTCAGCCAAGACAGACCTGACAAGGATAAGTCATTACAACGTCCATTGAGTGGTATGTATTTTGTATGTATGTTGTGGTATGTATATGTAATATAACTATTTAAAATGAAATAATTGTACCTTGAACAGAGATGATAAAACACGATGTTTTTTCGATCTGAGCCCGTTATCAAGTCGCTCAAGTTGTCTTGATAACGGGCTAAGCTCGAAACGTCGTGTTTTATCATCTCTGTTCAAGGTACAATTATTCTATTTTAAATAGTTATAGTACAATAGCAACATTGTACGACACGCATACAAAAAGATTGTTTCTGTATGTATATGTAGCTTGTAAGCTAAATATTTTGACACATTAAAGGCACACTGTCGTGGCGCTGATTGAATAAATGAGAGAATATAAAAGAATAGAATTAGGCAGGCTTCAGTAATTTCGCTGTACACTGAAATTCATGAAGGTGATAACGATCTGACTCCCTTTATTCTCGAAACAAAGTATGATCCAGCAGCATAAAGGCTTGGTAATTATCAAAAGGGCAGGTCTTTAGTTTGTCGTTTCAACATCAGGACTAGCCAATAACAGCCGCGACAGTGTGCCTTTAATAAAGATTTGTTTGATTGGTTGATTGATTGATTGATTGATTGATGGATTTTTGGTGATTTTTTTAACGCTAGAAGCTATATATGTATGCTGTACTCTACTGTTTTATTTATTTTGCAACAACGCTTCTCATTCGAGATTCTTGAAGAAACAATAACATTTGAATCAATTTGACGCATACCATCTGAAGGCACAATCTATCTTCTTTCCCATGATATCCAGGTTGGGCGTAATATTGACGTTTTTATAAGTATGACCTATTTCAGATACCAGAAAGTCATTGGACATTGACAAAGATGAAGACCCATCTTTGTGAGAGTTCATGTCATCATTCATAGGGCCTGTTCATATGGAGAAAGTTTCCCCGGCATTTTCCCGTCTCATACGCCTATCCTTTGACCGTTCATATGAGAAAAGTTTCCCCGGCAAGCCGAAGAAATAAAACAATAGCGCTTTGTCTTTGACGCCAAAGGATTCGAAAGGATTAACGATAAGCGATAGAAGTTTCCCCGCCTAGCCGGGAAAATGTGTTCATATGGGAAAATATTTCCTCGGCTAGGCGGGATCCCGGTAGAGTTCAAGCGAGATCTCGGCTAGCCAGGGAAATGTTTTCTCATGTGAACACTCGTTCTATTTTATATGGTAACGCTATATGAGGTGGGAACTCGGCTGATCGATTTTCCCGGTAAAACGGGAAAATGCCGGGGAAACTTTCTCCATATGAACAATCCCTTAGTAAATGCATCTCATAAGAATACAGTTATCTTTTCCCCTACCGTAGGGCATCTCCTCACATGCTTTTAGACCTGAAATATTTTGACAATATCGGTTTCGTAAATTTTTACGGGAAAATCTGTTTATTTTGCTCTTAAAGTATGCTGCATTTGAAATCGGCCATCTTTACTAAAATATCGATTAAATGATAAATAATTTCATTAATGTACCGGGTGCGCCAAAATAAACTATGCACGTTTGGTAGGCCACAATAACTCCTACACTGGACCGATTTTGAAGATTTATGACTTAATCTTTAGCAGAAAGCCTGAATTAGATTCTAGGAATTTTTGCAAATTTTTCCGTTTTCAGTTGTTAGAGCTAGAAGCGAGTTTCTTAAAATGTTCGTTTTTCGAATACTTTGAAAACGACCAAAAAACGTCTTTCAAATTTTAAAAGATTCAACATGAAAAAACTCAGAAAAAATGTTTCCAAGGGGATTTGGGGGTTTAGTACGAACTCTCTTACAGCAGATTACAATTGGTCGATTTCTAAATCGCAAATCACCACGAACCTGTTCTCTCTTTGTCCATTCATGTCGATTCTTTAGAAAACTTGATCGATGTTTTACATTGTTTTCAGTGTTTCAAAACTAAAATTTTAGGAAACTCGCTTCTAGCTCTAAAAACTGACAATAAAAAATTTTGCAAAAATCCCAGTATCTAAATTCAAGCTTTCTGCTAGCGATTAAGTCAAAAATCTTCAAAATAGGTCCAGTGTACGATTTATTGTGGCCTGCCAACTGTGCATAGTTTATTTTGGCGCACCCGGTATCTAAATTGCATATTAGCGATTAGAAGAAAAATTGTGCTTTCACATAGTATGAATTACATCAACTCAAATGTTATTATCTTTCCTAGATTTTCAATTATAGTTGGGTTGCATTTTTTCTGAAACACCTTGTATTACATTTGAATCGTTACCTTACCAGTTACCTTGCCGTTACTTTACCGTTCATCATCATCATCATCAACATTAATGTATTTAACGTAGGCTAAATAAGATAAAAAGAATAGCTAAATTACAGCTAATTTAGGCCTACTTTACAAAATTTACAAAATTTACAAATTAATTCCTAAAGCTAATCAATAAAAACATTTAGTGGATTATTTACAAGATAAAAATCATGCCTTCCCTACGAGGTACGGAGCGAAGCCCACCTCCCAGAGAGACGGCGGACACACCGTGCGGGGGAACCCCCACACGCATATCCTAAGCTGCTGTCGCCGCTGGGGCACAATTCCCCAGTTCAAGCGCAGCCCAGTGCCTGCATCGTTAGCATTACCTTACCGTTACTTTAACAGCTGCTTCGTCTTTCTTGTCCAATCTGTGCTTTCTAATCATAATTTTAGCTGCATCTTCGATATCCAAGAAACAATTGCAAGATGATGACGATGCCAATTCCGTTTTAAGCTTGGACTCTTCAATGGTACGCTATTCTTTCTTTTTTAGTTAACGAGTGGGGCGAGGTAACTACTTCCTTACTACCGGGCGACTAATAGTTTCTTGATTAAAAGAAACAGAAGGACAAAAACTCCTCAAGATTTACAATGCTTCGTTTGACTTCATTAAAGACAAAATCCACATATACTCTTACTGAGGTTTTGTCCGCGCGGTTCCGAAACGAGTAGAAATGCGACAAAAGGAATTTTAGCGCAAATTTGGATAATTTTGCAAAATAGTCCGAAATAACTAATTGCTAGAAAAGTGGGCAGTAAGTGCAGCCGCCCGGAATTTGCTAGCACGAACATACAACAACACCTTTAAGGTCGGTGATTGGACTGAAATAAATACTTTATTATTTTTTCCGGGCCAATGCACCTGTCACGTGACCGACGGCCGCGGAAAGAATAGAGGCAGAAAATAGGTGGTGAAGGGTGGGTGGGGCAAAAAGCCAACTGCTCTCCTCTTGAGCAAAACAGCGTGCTGCTTACTTCCATTCTCTGTCTTGTAGTTATGGACAACTGATAAACATACCAATACTACTTTTTATACTCCCCACGAGCACAGGCATTTCCCGTGCAGCTGATACGCACCAACGTGCAAAGTTACGACCAACTACTTTAACACAAAGACAAAGATACAACCGTGATCACCAGGGACACAGTCCTTAGACTAAGAAACTAAACAAACATCACGTCCCATTAATTGCGATTAAATTTCATTCAATCGCTATGTAAAACGGTTGAAATGTTTGGCGGGCTGTGGAATAAACTCCGCCAAACCTGGAGATATTTTAACCGGCATCCAAATGTGCATACCCAAACATCTGGAGAGTAGATTTCTTCAAAAAAAATTCGGGAAGTTTCAAGCAGTTTTTTGTCCTGGCTGCGTTTTGTGAAGGTAGGTCAAATTTAGAAACATTTTCACGGGTTTTTTTTGTCTTCTTCGCTTATTCACCTTCTGATTGGTCCGTGAAAATGAGGCGTTGGAGGTTTCGGCCATGGGCCACGAGCATGCGGCCCAAGACGACATTTGATTCCTATGCAAATCCTCAGTTGGTTCTCAAAGAAACAACAACTGTATTAAGTAAATTTGTACGAATTAGATCGTTGTTTTTTTATCATTCACATAAAACGTTACGATACATCTTACATTCTGCCATACTTTTCTAATTACTAGACAGCACTGCATGGACGATATCATGTGTAGAAAAAGACAATGACAACGGCCAATACTTAAAGACATGCAATGTTAAACTACATACAATTACACTATGAACGATTAAAGGCAAATGGATACTGTACTAGATTCTGTCGAACATGAAATATCAAGTCAGGGTTGCGACGAATTTAAATGATGTCACCAGCGCAATTCTATTTGTTGTTTTGTAGTGGATAATATGCCTGACATTTAATGTGAAACTAAATTTGCAAAGAAAAAGAACATTAAGGAACTTGGTGGGTGCTTAGTACATAGCTGGCATCTATTGCACAGATTGTTTTTCTCAAGGAAATGCAAATAAAAATCACTTTCTTCGATGATAATGCTTTCCAACGAATATGAGCTACTGCTTTCAGAATATCTGTTTGATTTCTCATTTACGTTTTCTTTTTTCAGCCCGGACGTCGACTTCTAATTCATCGCACATTCAATGAAGGGGGACAACAATATTCTCGGACAGAAGTTGTCAAAAATCAAGCCGTCATTGACTCATACCTAAGAATTGTCACAAGGGACAAAAATTACAGGTTAGTCCTTATCTAAAATAACAATGGCTATGGCTGTAGTCACACAAGATGCTTTATCCCTGTTGTATTCTTTCCAAGCAATGGGCCAACTATCTGTGATATATGACCTATGTTCCTTCTCCGCATATGGCACTGTTACAACGTATAGTTTATTTAGGCTGGGTCAATAGAAAACTTCAAGACCGTTTTCATTTGATGCCGGTTTTGAAAACGTTTCAATGCAAATGGAATGTCCTCTCGTACCGTTTTCATTTGCAAGACTGTGGTATAAACGGGTCCTAAGAAAACAACTGACGTAAAATATAAACAGTCAAACAATTTTTGTATTCTCAAAGATCGATACCAGATGACCAGTGCTGTTAAAAATATAGGGGATATTTTTAAAATTCGAAGGAAATTCCAACAGGGTAAACATCATATACCGGGTGTCTAAAAAAGTACCCCCTTTTGAATAAAAGGAACGAAACGAAACGATATTGGGACTTTCTGATTACATAGCTACATTTGTAAATCTTTAAGTTGAATGCACATACCTTGCATTTGATAATCGTCCACCTGACACCGGAGATGCGAGTTCACAAAGTCAAAAGTTAGAGTGCACCTGAAACCAGAGGCTATGAAAAAGGGCCTAGCCTTGACGATTTGATATCACAGGTATTTTCCAAAGGAATTTTCAACTTTGCTTTTTAGATTTTACTTTTCAAAAGAATTATACTTTGAGATGTTATAATTGTTCTAGAAATTACTTTTCCTTTGGGGAATGGGTCCCTGCATCGCATTCCATTGCTAAAGTTGTTTGCATCAAAGAATAGGAGAAGGGGGACAGCACGCTTATTTTGGAGAAATGGCACGATATTATCATCGTCAACACGTTTTCATTCTATTCGTTAATTAGAGTCATGGCCATGTGTTGATAATTCCTTTTCAACAACAAAACTACAAATTTAAAGTTCAAAGGTCCTTTGGGTAATGCCCATGATATCAAATCATGGTTAGGCCCTTTCTCAAAACCTCTGGTTTCAGGTCCACTACAAATTTTCATTTTGTGAGCTCGTATCTCTGGTGTTTAGTGGACGATTTTTAAATGCAAGGTACGTGCATTTTAGTTGAAAATAAACAAATTTAGTTGTGGACTCAGGGAGTCCCAATATCTTATCGCGTTGTTTCTTTCTCCAGTCAAAAGAGGGTACTTTTTCCTGAGACACCCGGTAGAGGCACCGAATGTCCCAAAAAAATGTATACGGATTTGGTTGACTCCAGCGATGTGAATTCAGCTTCAATCAATGTCTAATCACTCTAAAATAGTTCTCGATAGTTAACTTGAACATAGGTACCTCGTTTTTTGGTATTGGTGCTTTGAGAGCAGACATGTTAATCTTGAAAGCTCAAATTTGCATCTTCCTGCAAACCTGAGCTTTAGCTTAGCCTTTTGACCTAAGCAAATTGCTAAGGCACAACGTATCAATCAACGATAGCTTTGATAAAATTTGAACAATATTAGATCTTGTGTATTCTGTTTTCCAGAAGTCACCCCCCCAGTCACCCATTGGGCAGTTTCTTAATTTTTCATCAATTTCAGTTCTTAATTTTGATGTGCTTCAGGAATTTGCTTAGGCCAAAAGGCCAAATCTCTGGTTCGCAGGTTGACGCAAATGTGAGCTGTCAAGATTGATATTTTTGCCCTCAAAGCACCAATACCAACAAACGAGGTATCTACCGGGTGTCCCAGAAAAAAGTATGATTCAAAACCAGGTAGTCCTAAAAGAGCTAAATTTGCTATTTTCTTAAATTAATTACAAGATCAGCTATGTCTTGGAAAGCAATTTGATCCTTGATCTACTTGACGAAAAAAAGAAAATTGAAGATCGGTCATATTATCAAATTCTGGTGAATTTTGAAACGGGAGTACTTTTTTGGGACACCCGGTATGTTCAAGTTAACTGTTGAAGAACATTGTGAGAGTGATCAAAGCCATTGATTAAAGCTAAATCAACATCGCTGGAGTCAACCAAATCTGAATACTTTTCTTGGGACACCCGGTATTGAAATTAAAGATTGAATCTGAATGTAAGTAAAATTCTTTATCCAAATACTTCGACATGAAATTAATTTCCTTTTCAGACAAGTTTTTGCAAGTCAGGATGAAATACATAAGGAAAACATGAGGAGAGAAAGAAGACGGTATGTTTTTTTGAAAATTTGTTTTGTTTGGTCTGTGTTTGCTGGTGTTTGATTAATATTTCCTTCGTATTTGCTTCATGTATTGTGTCTGCCTCGTGTTACGTCCCGTTGATGTTTGTTTCACGTTTGCTTGACACTCCTGCGAGCTTGCCTTCGCACTTCTCTTCTTCAAACAAACTTCATTGCTCGATTGAGATCATTCTGCTTTAAGGTAAATTTTTTTCAACAGATTCAAGTTTTTGTGTCTGCCATAGCTTCAAACTATTAATTTTCTAATCTTCCCTTCACCATAGAGTGGTAATGTGTTGCACAACTTATAAATCCCGTTTCTGTCGTTCTCGGCGGTGGCCCACAACTGTCACGCACAATTAAATAAGAACTCGCACAAATAAAGAATAACTCGCACAAATAAAAAAGAAAATACACAATTAAAATACTAAACTCTCATTTAAAAGAGAGCTGCATAAATTTAGAAAAGAAATATCAAATTAAAAACCAAATGCACAATTCAAGAAAGCCACGGCAAGAAAAAGAAAACCACGGCAGATTAAAGAAGCCACGGCAATATAAAGAAAGCTACGGCAAATTAAAGAAAGCCACGGCTAATGAAAACGTTGCAGTGAATTTTTACAAGGTAGGGTAAGACGGGGTAAAGTGAACTACAGGGTAAAGTTAACTACTCAGAACATTAACGCTTCTCTGCAAAATTAAACATGCAATGATAAACCATGATTTCTGCCCAATGCTCGGTTACAAGTGCTCACAGAAAACCAATATATTTTGTAGAAGAATTCTTTCTGTTGTTGCAAAGAATCGTCTCATCCGAGGCAGTAAAGGCCCAGCAAAGGCAACCTCAGGAAATTGCAGATTTTAGGTTTGGCCTGCTATCTTTGGTCTTAACTTAGCTTTCAAGGAAAAGTTTATTCTTACGCATTTAACTGAAGAAAGAGGTTTCTTCTTGGTATTTTAAATGATGTTGAAAAAAGGTGGCGTACAGGAAGTAGTACTTTATTTCCATTGTATCGAGAAAAATCACGATGGCATAGGACGTGCGTCGGACCTTGATGGAAGATGCTTGCAGTGAAAAATGAGATAAAATGTTTCAAGACAAGAACACCGCAAAGCAATGCGAAAGCAAAGACAACAATTTTCTTAGATTAGATATTGATTCTATTTTTAAAATACTTTGCCGTCGAAATACAAGAAATTTTGATAAAATGGGATTGCCGTCCTTGTTTCTTAAATTCTCCCATGCTGCCCGAACGCTTGGATTTATCAGGGCTTTGATTCTAAAATGTTTTTCTGAAATATTTTTCAAAATGTTTTCCCAAATTCCGTGGGACTTTTGACTTAATGGAGTTTCATTTAAGAGCCTCTTAAAGTTAGCATTTGTGATATTTGCTAAAAATGTCCAAACATCATGTTTTTCTTTATGTCTTGTGGTGTTCATTCATTTCTTTCTCCCACCATATGTCTCTTTCAGGAACATCATATTCAGCTGTTGTCAAGCGATTAATTTGAGCAATTCCATCGTCTAACAGCTGCAATATATCCCCTCTGTCATGTATATTTGGGGCAGCGGTTTCTGTTTATCTGAAAAATATCACTGTTGCCTTTTGAATAATTCCTTTCACTCCCTTTCACAATCAAAGGCGCCCGCCGTATAAAGGGCATTTCCCGCGCCTTTTTGGAATCGCTATGTGATCTTTTATAACAATCTTTCTTTAAAAGGCTTTAAAACGTTACTTAACAGCAAGAGTTACTTTGAAAAAGCTTCGTGGATAACGTTCATTGAAATTTCAATGTTTCCATCACAGAAGAGAGCAGATGACTTAAAGTTCCAAAGCTCTCTTGGTTTGACACAATGGTGAACACTTCGCCAGATTTTGTGGCGAAGATATTGTTTCGGTTAGAAAGCATTGTTAAGTTCTATTGTTTTCAAACAAAAAATCGTCGTTCTTCTCTCTCAGCAATTCCTTTTCGCTTGCACAATGAATTAGTTAGCCACCCCATTTTCACTTATCTTGCTCGGCTTCATTTGCTTGCATTTCCAAGTTGTACAGTCGGCCTTTAAACCCTTTGTTTGCAAGCGCTGCTTGTTTTGTACTGGCGCGAGCAGGGACAGATTTTGTAGCAGAACAACATCGGTTGCTTTAATTGACACCGAACTTCAAAGTGATTAGCGACTGCAGACAATTCTCTCAACCAATAATTCAAAAGGGCTAGAGTGCAGTTTAGCGGTCGGCATTTTGAATGTTGTGTTGTTGTATGTCATACGGCAGGGGTTAGAGTTAGTAAGGGTAATTTAGAGCTAGGGTTAGTGTTGAGATATGAAATTTAGTGCCGCCCGCTAAACTGCGCTCGTCCCATGACTTTTACCCCGGGCAGATTTGAATCAGGTAAATTTTAAATGAATTTGGACACCATTAGATAATACATTGCCAATCTTATCTTCTTGATATCCAGGGAGCAGTGGCCTTTCAAACTGGGATTGTTTTTTCTTCTCACCCTGTAGAAGATTATGTATTCTGCATCAAGAGGAAGGGATAAGGGATTTATATTCTGAGCATCTTGAGACGTCTCATTTCCCAACCTTTAAGTTAAAGCGCATAAATTAAATGAACAATACAGTATAGCTTTTAATCTTTGAGACTGGGAAAAAATTCTAATTAAAGGCAGAAGATTTAACTAGCCGCTAACGACGTGATCGAATATTGATAAGGATATTGGGGTAAAATCATCAAAAATGTGGAGCACGGCCATCAGCCGATTTTTAGATTCAATGAAGATTGGTGAAAGCATATTGGAACCTGAATCATTAAATTCCATCAGTTCGTTGTCTGTTATTATGTTATATAACTCAACGTCACTTACTTCAACACGCCAGAACCATGTGTCCGTAGAAAGGCTCGTATGTTAAATATCAAAATTTAATTGAAAGCATTTTCAAGATCCTTTTTGTTAGCTGTCGTAAAGAAGACAGCTTTAATCTAAATTCAAATTTTTATGTTGCGTAGCTAGCCAGAATTTTGAAACTCAATAACATGTTTATCTCAGGACCACATTTTTGTGACGTGGCCTAGCACAAAGTACTTCAATCTGAATCTACATCTTTTTTAGTTTGTGTTGCTAGAACAGAGTTTCGAAACTCAATAACAGGACCACATTTTTGTGAGGTGGCCTAACAAAAAGACATTCAATCTGAATCCACGTCTTTTCAATTTTTGTTGCTAGAACAGAGTTTCGAAACTCAATAACAGGACCATCTTTTCAATTTTTGTTGCTAGAACAGAGTTTCGAAACTCAATAACAGGACCACATTTTATGAGGTGGCCTGACAAAAAGACATTCAATTTAAATTCACATCTTTTAGAATTATGTAGCTAACGTAAAATTTTGTTTATCACGAGTCCACATTATAGTGAGATGGCCTAACCAAAAGAGCTTGAAAGTTCAACGGTGACTTGAATTTGCATTCATATTCTTTAAAGCTGTGAAATAGGAAAGATCATAAAAACTTAACCAAAAGTTCATATCCAGTCCAAGTTTTTGTGAGGCTGCCTTGCTAATAAGAGATGTAAACTTTGACGATGATTATACTGTAAATTCCTTATTCTTAACGATGGATATCCAAAATAGCATGGGACTTGCCCCAAGTCTATTTCGGTAGTTTACACTCAGACAGACTTATTACACTCAGACAGACTTATTACTTGGGGCAAGTGTAGAACAGCACTACTGAGCCTCCACAGCAAGGAAAATTGCAAGACAAAAGTTTCATTCCGAATTCACACATCTTAAGTCGTGTAGGGCAGAATTTCGAAACCAACCCAGCAACAAAGTTCTCCCAAGATAATGATTATGCGAGGTGACATGACAAAGAGAACTTCTAGAATTGACCCTTGTTTTCATACTAGCTTTTGGTATTCCCAAAATGATGAGATTAAAACATTTATTGTTGGGAAATCCAATTTTTAAAAAGAAAAGAAATGTTAGGCATGTTGTGATGGCTCTTGAAGCGGCTCTGTCGAGAAAATCCCTCATCCTTCATTTTAGAACAAAGTGGTCGATTTCAGTCAGGTAACTTTTAAAATGGATTTGAACATATCCACCATTCAATAATTGACTTGCCAATATTATTGTTTCGATCTCCAGGGAGCAGTGGCCTTTCAAATGGGAATTGTTTATTTTTTCTCATCCGGAAGGTGCTTTCAAATAACGTATTTTTCTTCTTCATAGAATTCAAGAACAGCTGAGAAGAATCAAGCGGAACGAGGAAAAAGAGAAAGTTCGAGAATCGAAAAAAGTTTCCAAAATTCCGACAGACAAGCCGCTTAAAAACGTAAGCATAAATCACACTTTGACGATAGTTGATGGGGGTAAAAAATTCATCGAAGAAGTAAATTTTTATTAATTGTTTTCGTCCATACATTTTCAGGTGTTTCGCAAGACTGAAAATTTGAAACTTTCGAATGTACCAATTGATTATTATTTTCAAGATTACTAAAAAATATAAAAATACTTCAACTTCTTAGCTGCTAGAAGAACTCCTTTTTATGATATTCGTTCAGACGGCATGGCGTCTGTATGCCATCTTCATTCGTTCAGACGGCTTGACAAGCGTCGAAATACAACACCATCGTGTACCGGGTTAATCTGCAGAAAGTTTCTTTAATTTCTGTAGGAAATTTGCACTTCCATTGGTTCTTAATATGCCTTTGGATGAATTGGTGAAGTTGATATTTCTGTGACAAGCAAAACTCTTTGCAATATATGTAGCCTGAAATGTGGCAGGTATTCCATGAGTTCAGTTTAATATGCCTTCGGATGAAATGGGTGAAGTTAATATTTCTGTGACAAGCAAAACTCTTTCTCTTTATTGGACTGCTCCTAGCAATTTTTTAAAGGGGCTGGATGAGAAATACTTAAACAAACCCATCAAATATCGCACTTTGAAAGAGAAATTCCGCTTTGATCGAGACATGAAATATTCGTTGGAAATCCATTCGTAATCCGAGCACATTTGGAGATTCTAGATGTACCAAAACAGAGTACAAAGATTAATCACCAAGATGAGCTGCTAATTTCAAATCTACGTGAAGTAGTCCAATCACATTGTTCATCAAAAGCTTGGCAAGTCAGAAATATCTGAGAAGATATCTTGTCCAGCCCCTTTAAGGTCCACAATCTTATGAAATTTATATTTTTACAACGTCACATATTCCTCGATTCTTACATTTTAGCTCAAATGTGGTGCATGTGGTGGCATCGGCCACATGAAGACAAATAAAATGTGTCCCAAATACCAAGAAGGAGTTGGCACAAGTTCTGTGCAAACCACAAGAAATGATGATGAATTAGTGAGTGAAGAATTGTCCAATTTTGCTACTGAAGATCTCATCAAAGTGGAAGGGACAAAGATTACATTGGGAAAAGCTCTACTTGAAGCGTAAGTTTTTAGCCTTGGACACTGATCACAGAAGTGGAAATGCTTTGAATAGTTTTCAGTTGCAAGCAGTCCCATTTAGTAATGGAGTTGTTTTCCAGACATTTTCATTGGACTCTTACCACCGGATGTCCAAAAAAGGTACTCCAGCTAAAAAAATCACCGCAACTCGGTTATCAAACCTATCATAAAATGTTCTCTTCGATCTCTGTTGTCACTGAGCCAGATATATTTAAAGATGACTGAGATTTTATTTTCGTTACTTAGGGTATAGAATAACAGTTTGAAAACTGATCTATATTCTATATTCTGAGCTATACTTTTAAACAACATTATGAATCTTGCCTAAGAGCTAAGGGCCATTATTTTATGATATTTTATTATCCTTTAAGTCTACAGTGATAGTTTGCATTCCTTTCTGAAATTTGTGACCAATCTAAAAGCTTAATATCCAAAAATAAATTAGCCTGGTAATCATCAGTGCCTTCTGCAGTATGCTTCAAAACCATGCAGCCTTAAAAAGAGCAAAATTTTAAAACCTGTCACAAGATCAGCTATACCTGGGAAAATAATTTGGTCTTTGACCTACGCGCCGTGAAAAGAAATTTAAAGATTGGCTACATTTTTGTAATTTTTCAAACAGGAACACTTTTTAGGACACCTGGTAGAAATTCGTCCGTCAGATGCAGTAAAAATCAACAAACAAGAACCACCACTTAGTTCTCTTATTCGCAGTGTAATGGGAATAGTTCCAAGCAGTTCGATACGGAACGGCTCCAACATTTCCCATGTAAACGCTGCCTCTGTTTTTAAATAGTTAGTTTTTTTATGAATAAATGAAAAGGAAAAGGAAAAAATGATAATTTCGTCATCTGGCGGGTAAAACGACTCTGCTGCTTTAGGCCTGTGATATTTACAATAATCTTAAAGACAGATGACGGAGATATAAGTGAACTGAAGTTAGGGGCCTTGGCAATCTAAATATACCCTACTGCATTCCATTGTATTTAATGATCTCGGGAGATTCATCTGCTGCTTCTAAAACTTTTTCCAGCCTCTTCGATAGACCTAACAAAAGAGTTAAGCTGATATTTTACTCAAATAGTTTTCGAGGAAGTCTTGTAAGAGTTTCATCGATAGAGCAAACTAGCAATTTTTTAAATCGATTGATTAGATCAGTTTCGACAATAGACCCTTGAGCTATTCTACAAAAGAGTTTGGATCGAGCGATATTTTTATATATTTTTATGTGAGAGCCTCGATTGAGTGGCACTGGAGCTTCTGTCACTATTGTGCAGTTGATTTAGATTCTTTTTTACTCATGCTTCTGGAAGATTTTTCAAGACAACGACGAGATCTCCATCCGATCCGTGAATTCTTAGTCTCGTTTACAGAATCTTAGCTAGTTCACACGATGCTGGTACATTTTGAAAACGGTGAAAATGTGACGATGGGCCTCCCGTTCACACGAAAACAGCACATTTTTTGCCGGTAGACTTTGAAAACTGTAGATTTCGAAAACGGAACTCTAACCGGCACATTTTGAAAACGGCATCGTGTGAACGCTAGCGCAAATTTTGCTTCCGTCATATTTTTCTCTGTTTTCACAATGTGCATGCATCGTGTGAACGCAGTCTTAATTTCGAATCTTCTTTTTTCTATTTTAGGGCTGAAGACATGAAACGAAAAGCATTGATGATAAAGATTCCAAAAGATTCTGGTACGTTTTGTAAACAATTACGAGGAAATATGTGAAGGTCTATTTTGCTGACATTGCTAGAAACCGTTTATTAATTTATGTAAACACATGGCCAAGTTGGTTTAGTCACCTAATTACATAGTTTTTAAAGTTCTTTTATTTTCATGCGCTCAAGGCTGTTTTCTGACTGCAATTAATTTTTTGATCGAAATGCTGTTTATCTTCTCAAACATTTTTCTGAGAAGTATGATTCATGTACTTGAGAAGCATCATCAACTGGAATCTTAGCGTTCAAAGGCTGTACAAGATTTTAGAGAGCGCATGTCATAGAATTTCTTAAGCCTTCAGTGGACTTTCGTGTATTTTGCTAAATAGCGTGACAAGTCTGATTGCATTGGCTAATTACGGACTTCAATTCAATGACTCTGCTTCTGTTTGCCTGCATTAGCAAGAAAAAGTCATGGTTTTGGAATTTTAGCTGTACAGCTCCTCGTGGTTTTTCAAATATCTTTTACGTCAGTGTAACAGTATTTTCCTTTTCATGTAGTTTTTTTTGTCAATCAATCTCCTCTTATTAATCAATTGATCAAGTTCCGTCCTTCGGAAGGGACGTTAAGCTAGGGGTCCCATGCTTGGATGCGGCATGCATAATGGGCTTAAATTAGTTTTAAGTAGCTAAAAATACTTTCAGCCCACTCAAAATAGATTACTGGAAAAAAATTTCTTTTGATTTAGTCAAGAAGAAACGAAGATCCTCTTCTGCTGCTATACATCCAGATTATCTTATGGTAAGAAAACCCTGTTTTAGTGTTCTTACACCCATGCATCTGGACAATAACAGTATGTATCTCATTATGTATCAGAACATGTATCACAGCATGTAGAAATAAATTTTCATTTTTATGAATTCTAAAGAAACGTTGACCAATCTGCTCTTTTTGTCAGACTCCCCAAATTATTTAAACACTCCCTGTTCCCCTGGCTGCATAAAACGGTAGGATTCCAAATTCCAAGTGAATGAAGGTCTAAAATGTAGAGAATAAAGGCTATTACCCCCAATTTGCTTCGAAAAGGAACGGCTACAGCCTGCCCAAGAAGGACATAGAATTTTGCACGTATTATGCATTTGTTACTCTCATTCCATATTTTTCCTTTCACATTTATTGAAAAATATTTATTAAATGTGACCACCAAGTTTTGTTTTCATGTATTTCTTTTTCCTACCTTTGTGATGAAAAAAGGAAACGTGGAAAAGTAAAATTGCTTGCACAGATACATTTTCCATATTATATCTCCGATATATTTTAAAGGATTACTTCTGAATAGCTTAATACTTCTTAATTTGAAAAAGTAAAGGCCACGATACCAACGTCGATTGCCGGATCCGAAGATGCTTGCGATGACGAAAAAATGAATAAATTTAAAGGCAGAAACACCGCAACACGACAAAAAACAACAGCAAATACGATTAATTTAATTTTTGCCAATATTTCGTCCTGCCATGCAGGACTTCTTCAGGGCTGTAATGTGACAGTTATAATAAAAATTTGAATATGTACAGCGATTTGAAAAGGAGAAGTAACACGTGATTGGTTAGATATGATGGCTACGCAGAGGTTATATGGGTTAGGTTTATAACGGCTATGTAATGTATGTAGTAAAATGATGATGATGCTAATCAAAATAATAATGATAATAATAATGCTGATGGTGATAATAATAATAATATGATGATGATAATAATAATAATAATAACAATAATAATAATAATAATAATAATAATAATAATAATAATAATAATACAACATAATAGATATAATAACAACCATAAAGTAGAGAGTGTGATTGTGACAGAAGACTTTAGGTTATTATGGGATTTTCCCATACAGACAGATCATCGACTGGAGCATAACCGACCAGACATTGTGTTTGAAAACAAAAAGGATCGATCGTGTCTGCTGATTGACATATCCTGCCCCTTTGATACAAGAATTGAAAGAAAAGAAAGGGAAAAAATTGAGTTGTATCAAGACTTGAAGAGAGAGAGATCAAGAGGTTATGGAACGTGAGGGATGTTAAGATTGTACCAATAATCATTGGGGCTCTGGGTACCATTGGAAAGAACTTTGAGAATTTTTTGAAGAAAATTGAAGTGGAGTGCAGCACAGAACTTTACAAAAAGCGTGTCTGTTGGGAACTGCAAAGATCCTGGGAAAAGTACTGGATACCTAAGGCCAAGGGACTTGACTTGCTATCCAGCAGTTAACCGGCAGTCAACATCAACGCCGAGTGAATATTGAACAATAATAATAATAATGATGATAATAATAATAATAATAATAATAATGATAATGATTATGTAAATGCAATGTTAGAAACTAACTGCGATATAATGATAATAATAATGATGGGGATAGTGAGGAGAATAGGTAAGGTAAGAGAGTGAGTAGATTAGGTTACTTACAACTGTGTTTGTTAGCGGTCTGTGGTTCTGTTCAGTCCGTTGGGTGAGAGAGTGTTCGCTAAGTCAATGAAGTAATTTTCCTTGGCTCGTCTAACACTCTCTCTGGTGTCATGTATCTTAAGTAGCGGTAGTAATTGCAAGTCTTGTACGGAGTGATTGGGTTTACAAAAGTGTTCTGCAACCCCGGATGTGTCGGAACGTTTGTTTATAATGTCTCGTCGGTGTTCGTTGAGTCTGTCTCTTATGCGTCGTCCTGTTTGTCCTATGTATTGGCAGTCAGTCTTTTTGTCGCGTAAGCATCGTTTGCATTGTAGTAAGTATATGACGTTAGTGGAGTTGCAGTCGAGGCTTTGTCTTATGTTGAAGGTTTCGTTGGTGTTTGTGAAAGTAACTGTGTGTGTTCCGTCTTGTATGTGTTGGCATGTGTAGCAGTCGCGTCGTGATGGACATTTAGATATTCCTCTGGGAGTGGTGGTAGCGTCATTTTTCATTTTGGCGCGCACCAGGTATTCCCTGAGGTTTTTTGGTCTGCGGTTACTAAGTATCGGTGGGTCTGGGAAGACTTCCTTACAGTTTGTCGAGTTTTGTAATATGTGGAAGTTGCTGTTAAGTATGGACGTTAATTGTGGTACACTAGGGTGGTAGGTAACCACAAATGGTGTTCTGTTGTTAGGTTTTTTCTGTTTCGTTTGTAAGCTGGATTGTCGCGTTATTTTGGAAGCCTTCCGTATTTCGTTACGTACGTGTTTGCGTTTGTATCCTCTGTTTGTAAGGTATGTAAGCAGTTGATTTGTGCGTTTCTTAAGAGTGTCATTGTTGGAGCAAATGCGTCGTAATCGTAGTGCAAGCAGACACGATCGATCCTTTTTGTTTTCAAACACAATGTCTGGTCGGTTATGCTCCAGTCGATGATCTGTCTGTATGGGAAAATCCCATAATAACCTAAAGTCTTCTGTCACAATCACACTCTCTACTTTATGGTTGTACCATCTATTATATTATATCTATTATGTTGTATTATTATTATTATTATTATTATTATTATTATTATTATTATCATCATCATATTATTATTATTATCACCATCAGCATTATTATTATCATTATTATTTTGATTAGCATCATCATCATTTTACTACATACATTACATAGCCGTTATAAACCTAACCCATATAACCTCTGCGTAGCCATCATATCTAACCAATCACGTGTTACTTCTCCTTTTCAAATCGCTGTACATATTCAAATTTTTATTATAACTGTCACATTACAGCCCTGAAGAAGTCCTGCATGGCAGGACGAAATATTGGCAAAAATTAAATTAATCGTATTTGCTGTTGTTTTTTGTCGTGTTGCGGTGTTTCTGCCTTTAAATTTAATACTTCTTACCCGTTTGCAAACTAAACATTTCTAGAATTTCTCGCTAAAATTTTACTGTTATTTTAGCGACATCACATGAGCAAGAACAGAAGACGAACGAACCCCCTGGTGAGTGTCAGCCATGCAATTTCCCTGTGGCTTCATTTTTACCTACTTGGCAAAGAACATTTTGACAAGCTGCCGGATGACCCAGGGGGATATGCAACTTTTTCTAAATCACAAAATTTATAACTAAGTTGATGCCCTTGAAGCTCTATATGATTGTGTTAAGGGCCGAATTTTTTAATCCAGCGAGGAAAGATGACAAAATTATACCGGGTGTCCCAAAAAAGTACTCCTGTTTAAAAAATCACCAAAAATTGATCATAAAACCTTTCATAAATTTTTTTTGGAATTGCTTTGTCACAGGCCCAAAAATATTTGCAGATGACAAAATGTTTGCTTTTGATACAAAAAGGTAGAAAAATTACACGTTGAAAAACATTATTTTGAGCTATAGTTTTCAAGGAAAATACTCAATCTTGCCTAAGAGCCAATTTTTTCAAATTTTTTATCATCATTGAAGTCTCCAATGATAGTGCGCATTTATTTCTATCATCTATGACCAAACTAGAAGTTTTACATGCACAAAGAAATTGATCTGGCAATCATCAGTTCTTTTTTGCAGTATGATTCAAAACCAGGTAGCTCTAAAAAGAGCTAAATTTGCTAATTTTTAAGCTACAGCGATGTCTTGGAAATAATTTCGTCCTTGATCTACTTGACAAAAAAAGAAAATTGAAGATCGGCCATGTAATCAAATTTTGGTGAATTTTCAAACGGGAATACTTTTTTTTGGAACACCCGGTAGCTTCTTATCTTTTGGAGTTGTATTCTTTAAATACCCTTTTTCAGGAAAAGACCATAAAATAGTTCACACCATATTTTGAGTCATATTTCCGTCATATTTGATGATGGATATTTTTCAGAAAAGATTGGTGCAACTGATACAACCAATTTAAAGTGTAGTACAGGCTAAAAATTTGAATTTCTTACTGTTTCTTGTAATTTGTTGTATGCTTCAAGACCAAACCAAAACTTTTTTCATCAATTCTAGAATATGAAGTATTCCTAGGCTCAATTTTTTCCGGGAAAAGAAAGCAATCTAAACATTATAATCAAATTTGATGATGGTTAGAAATGTCTTATTTTTAGTTGTTCTCAAGGTTTCTTCCTCTTTGACGTTTACTGAAAAATGCATATACTTCCTGTAGCTAGCGCTTACTTTGGTTAAAGAAGACATGCACAGATCGCGTGCGACATAATGAAATATAAACATATTTCCAGAAAGCTATTGGAAAATGTTAGTTATATCAGTTGCCAACATGTAAAGACTATAGGTTAAAGGGACTCCGTCGCTAAACCGTAAACAAATTTGATGTACATGTCCATTGTTCTCCATTGTTTTCTGCAGTTTGTTTGGTGGCTTCACCCAAGCCACCAAAAGATGCTCGTTGGAAATCCACTCATATCCAAGTAATCGTAATAATAATTTCGAATATTTAAACTGGATAAACACTTCAACTTACGAAAAGCTGTTTTCAACGTGTGTCCAGTATAAATTAAAGAGTGCAACCTAAACATAAACCTAACCTAAAGAAAAGCAATATAAAAAGTACTTATCAGTTTTTATAATAAAAGTGTCCGCGCATTTCAGCTAAAATGTTTCTTTAAAAAAGCAAGAAAATCAGTTGTTGGCATTTCACGAGCTTCCAATGGGGGCATATTGTACTCTTTTGCACCGTAAGAGATATGAATGTTTGGATTTTTCCTCTGGGTATCTTCAAAATGATGCTTTCATTTTCGAGAAAACAGGAGAACGTCCGTGTGATATTGTCCATCAAAAAACTTCAAAATCGCCGTTTCGACCGAAATTTGGAGACGGAGCCCCTTTAATTTGTTTATATATACAGAACACCAAACTTACACCGAGAAGGGAATCATTCCATAGTTCTTATTTGCATCTTCTTCTCTTGTTAGGTCGCCCTTAGTCTAATATTTGAGAGCATCATATCAAGGATCAAAGAAGTTCCTGAGGTAATACATCCCTAGACTTACTACATGAGTCCTTGTTTTCGCTCCATTCCCCCAACGATACCAACAGTTCAATTCAATGGAGCAAACTTAGACGAATGTCATCAGTCTAATACATCCGTTCTCTTTTGATTTGATAATGTTTGAATAATGCTGAAAGGATATCCATTCCAGTACACATCAACAAGGACAGATTTTGTAAGACAATAGCATGAGCAGCTTTTGATTGACAACTCAATTCAATGCGATTAGCGATCGTAGACAATAGAAATTCTCTCAACCAGTAATTCAAAACAAACAAAGCCGCAAAAGTTTCTCTGAAATCCAGGTAGCTATCGCGCTCGTTGAGCATTCCAGAATTTGTTTTCAAGAGCAAATATGAGCATATTTCGAAAGAAGAAGCATATAGCTACACATCTACCACTGGCATTTAATTTCTTTGGTTCGGAAGCTGAGAAGCAAGTATTTTACTCACACCCAAGAAAATGAGAGAATTGAGTCCTCACCCAATGTAGATATATCCTTCTTCTTTTGATCTATGCTCATGTTTGCTCTTGGAAACAATTTCTGGAATGCACAACGAGCGAGCTAGCTACTTGGGTTGTGCACATCTGCTAATGCATTTGTACAGTCGCTTTGGTCGATGTTTGCCTTTATGTTCAACGCATCTAACTGGATCGCTATCTGTAAAAATTTCACGGTCATTGCCGATTGTAATGGAAGCGTAAGACTTCGGCGAGTGTTATTTGTTTTAAAAATCCCTTGTCATTATTCCACTTTATCTTATAGGTGACCTCACGCGAAAATTTTTATTGATGCAGATGAAAAGTACTGTTGAAAGATCAGGAATCCTGTTTAAATTTTTTATATTTCATTTCGTTTTCAAGTTATCCACTGATTTTAGATACCAGCTGATGACGTAATTTTGTTTGCAAATTACTAGGATGATATATGGAAATATAGCTGTATCTGATCTTTGTAAGGTTACAGTTGCTGAACAAAACTTTTGAGCTCAATAAATGTAACATAAATTGTCTCATGAATTAATACGATGTATGTTGATCGAGAAAAAAAATGTAATTAGATTTCTCTTTGGAAACATAGAAACCTTGTATACTCTCTTTACTTTTTGCAAACAAAATGACGTCATCAGCCAATCCTACCAACCAATGGTTAACTCGAAAATGAGATAATATATAAAACAACTTTAAACGGTATTTTGTATTATTCAACAGTGCTATTCAATTGCATCAACAACAATTTTCGCTTCAGATCACCTTTAAATAACACCGTCATCTACAGAAATATTGCATGAAACTTCTTGTTTGCTATCCCATGTATCCAAAAATGCAGCATTCATACCCGTCCTGGCAGGAAACCAAAATCAGATTTTGTCACCAAGATATTAGCCATGAAAGTACAATGTTAAAAATCGGTGAATGAATAAAGAATTTTAATGTTGGGTACAAAGAACATAGTCTTTCCGAATAGGGTAATTAATTCAAACCAACTATTTGAAAAAATACAATAGTCACAATTTCATCTAGTTACAGATGTTACAATTACAACTGTCTCCATTCCATTGTTGACTAGAATTTTGAACGAGGCTATAGATTGGCTTGACTTTATCTCATCAGATATAGCGTTCCAAAGAATACTGCCTCGGAAGACAAATGAATTTAAGCCGTTTACAACAGTTCTAGCTTTAGACAGCTGGAAGAGATATTTTGCTCTGAGATCGTAAGTAATTTCCTTTCTTATGAACAATGAAGGCTGCGTTACTTAGTATCATTTGATATAACTCTAATGAATAGCATTCCTCTTTTCTTGCACTAGATGAGCCTTTGGTGAACGACTTTAATGTAAGAAATAGTTTTGTTTTGAATGCAAAGATGATAAGTTACTTTTCTGTTTTTGCAGAGTTGGCCATTTCATACTGCTGTTTCTACAAAGGCTGTTCCTGATTATTACCAAATTGTAAAGCAAGGAATGGACCTTCAGACCTTGAGAGAGGTATGTATGTTGTTGCCTACCTTGCATTACATGCATCATCTTCTAATTCGCAATCTCGTCCGCAGAGTGAGTTCGTTGCTTTACCTCTACTCTGGGATACCTCAGGCCGTTCTGCAATTTGATTGGCTATTCGAAAACAATAGCAGACATAAATCATTTCTCGAAAACTTCCTAATTATTTGAATAACACAATGTAATCTTGTCACCAAGCAACAACCATTGCAATTTCGCTTTGTTGTTTGGAGTCGAGGTCGCATAATCAGCGTTACCTAGCCAACTGTAAAATCCATTATGTTCACTCGGCTTCGTGATCAGCTTATGACGTAACCCTGGAACAAGGTTGTCTAATCCGGTTATAGCTTCATGTATATGTATGAAAATTATCTAATTTAAATTTCGACTGCTTTCGCATTGATGGAATAATGTGATTTTTAATGATTGGCGTTGTTGTTAGCTTTTCCTACTCCATTGTTCTAGAATGTGAAGAATGGTCGTTACCACACGAAAGAAGCTTTCCTTGAACACGTCACTTTGATCTACTCAAACTGCGTCTTGTACAATGGTAAGTTTTCATCATACTTTTTATTAATTAGCAGCTCGTTAGTGTCTTAGTATTCATTAATTCATTTGTTAGTATATTAGTATGTTGCTGGTACTGGGACGTACCATTTTAGGGGCATTTGGTCTGAAATTTGCGGAATTATGGGTGTCTTTTTCAGGCTTTTTGCGGTATTATATGACTCCTGTTCTGGAGAACATTTTGCAAAATTAAAGGAGTTACGGGAAATTTTTCATTGATTTGTGGAATTATGGCCCAGATTTCCATTTGATTTGCGGAATTATGGATATCAATCTTTCGGGCAAAATGGCATGTCCCCGTCAGATGACAGGTCAAGATACCCCAGCAGATTAGAATCAGAATAAGTTAGAATGTTAATTTTCCCATGTACCTTACCATGTGACCAGGTCAATTTGGAAGTAACTATCATAGCCACTGCTTAGCCAAGAAAAGTAAAGGTCAACTTTTGTTTCTTGATAAGTAAATCTCTTCGTATGATTGTGTCACCATGTTCAGTATTAAAGCTTGCATTTTTCAAAGAGCTTTCAAGATTTCTGCCATGCTCTGTAAGCTGAAATAACTAATTTAAAATTGAATTTAGATTTGAGAAAGCAGAAAGCCGGGTTCGAACCTTGACCTCACCACAGTATGTGAAAAAGTTTCTGTTTGTCGAATTTATTGTATAATCGAACTCGGGAATATCTTTTAAAGAGGTTGCGACTTCGTACGAAGACCTAAACAATAAGAAAATACGAGAAACACTTCGGGAGGCTTATTATCAAGTTTCTGATGCCAGATATTTTTGAGTGAAGAATTTAAAACCTTATGCATTGTGACCAATGGTTGTTACTTTCCCTGTTGTGGGTCCTTCATTATTCCCTGTGTTTTTTATAAATCTTGTTTAAAAAAGTTTATTTTGGAAATGACCCTAATCCAGATTGTTTTGATGCATGTACTCTCTTGACTTCTTTAGGAATGAGTCACCAATTAACAAAAGTGGCAGAAGAGATGCTAACCACTGCCAACAAATTGCTTAGTGAGGTTTGTGAGATTGCCAATTTCGCTTCGTCAATATATAGAACCAAGAATAGTTTAAATCCATCTTGCATGTAAGCTATTTTTGTCGAAAGAGCGAACATATACAATCTTAGAAAAAAAGATGGTCTTCTTGTACCAAGAACAATGCAATTGCTCATGGTATAGAAGCCATACGATATATTGGAAGTAGACTATTGCAATAATTCCCAAGTGAAACTAACGAGTCTCGCACCCTGGAAATCTTCAAGGGTCGCATAAGAACCTGGTCTACAAACAAATACAACTGCCGGCCTTTATAAGATATTTATCGCAGACTTTGGATATATTTAAATTGGTTTATAGTTGTGTTTAGAAATGTTGTAAAATAGGTTTTCTTTGTATATGATTGGCATTAAGATAATAGCTTCTCTGCTATTACAGTTCCCAACTTTAAGTAGGTTTTGTTATTATTGTTATATTATATTATTATCAATTTTCGCTTTAGCTTCATCTTTTTTCGAAACTGTGTTGGCTCGAACATTGATCTGAAAACCATTCTAGCTTGCATATTTCTCGCATACATACAACAGATTATAAAATATAAAGTAAATCGATGTTTAGATATCCACTTCATCTGGCTAGCATGGCCTTTCAGTTGCCCATTAACGGAGCTGCATCACATACTTTCCTTGAAAGGTTGATTTTTTAGGTTATTCCGTGAACCATATTATCAGTTTCTTTACAATTTAAAAATAAATTTCAATAATTTTTCTTTTTTTGCATGTTTAGCGAGAAGTTGAAATCTGTTCGCTGGAGAAGGAAATCAATCCATTACTCGATAGAAATGCACAGGTAGTGATTGATTGATTGATGATTGATCGATTAATTAATTGATCGATTTTTTCATTCATTGATCGGTCGGTGGATCGATCAACTGACTTCTGACTGATGATTAATTGATTATTAGAATTAAATGAGTGTGCTCATTAACTCATTTTGTGACCGATTGATTGATTGTTTGATTGATTGATTGATTAATTAATTCATAGTATATGCTAGTTTGTTTTAGTGATTGATTGATTAACTGTGGTTTGTTGATTGCGATCAATCGAACAACCTATCAATTAGTTGATTAAGTATCAGGCGCAAATGTCTGCGAATAAAAACGATTTAAGTGCTTGCATGAGTAATTTTGCAGTTACTATTGATATCATTTTGATACTTCTGGAACCTTGACACTTTAATAGTTTTGCAATGCTGTCTCTTAGTTGTCATTACGTGATAATTGCACGTGCTTGCATGTTATATGTTGTTCCTTGCTTCATTCAGTTCGTCTGGCAAAATAGCATTTGGGTACTTATTAACTTTAGCGCCCTGTCTTCTTTATGTTATTACCTTCAATCAGAATAAGAAAAGTATTGATAAAAAATAATCGATTCTGCAGATTGGCTTTTCGTGGCTTCTTGAATCAATTGTACAGCAGCTCAAGGCTATCCCAGACGTAAGACTATGTCATTAAATTTGTACTCGTCTTCATTTCATGCTTTTTGACACTCCAAAACGATAAGATAACATACCTGTATGAACTAGGCCTTATTACATTGTTTACAAGGAAAGGAGTTCAACGTTCAATGACAGCAACCAAGTACATCAGATATCTCGTTTCTTCTCCCTTTGATCTTATCTGACGATTTCCCTTGAACAAGTTATATTTTTCTGGGATCTGATGAGCTTTTATCTATTAGAGGCTGGCAAAATAACCCCTTGTCGTTGTACATATTTTTTCGTCAACTTTGATTTTCCCAAACCCTGCGCAGGGTTTAGGAAAATCGAAGTTGACGAGAACATAAAACCTGCCTTCCTATAAACAATTAGATGTTCCCGTTGACATGTCATGATTGTTTTATTTGTATCTGTTAGTCTTGGCCATTTCACATTCCTGTGTCTTCAAAGATTGTCCAAGACTATTATGATATTGTCAAGAACCCCATGGATCTTGAAACTCTGAAACAGGTAAGCTTTGGTGTTTATTTCTCTTCCCAACAGACTTGTAAAGAGACACTACGTAATCCTCTTATTGGCCAGGAAAGTTTACGGTACGAAAGCTTTATTCCAACGAGAGTGAGCAGTGACTGAAAGTTTTCTTTTTCTTAGTATTGTTTCATTCATCTTAATAATGATTTTTATCACCAAGTGCCACGTTATGATGACCATCGTTTGCAAAGCTGGATAATCGGCCAACTACTAGTTTTCCAGGATTTCTGAAACTTATGACCAGTATGTCAATGGTAAATATGAAGATCAAGGTTAAGTTGCGGTTTTTACCACCAAGAGCTGGGATCGCAGAAGTAGAGAGCATAGGGCCCAAATCTTTCGAATCTTTAAAAAGGTGGATGTAAAACTCTATGATGTTTTTTCTTTGAATTGAATGGCTTGAAAGAAACTTTGTGGTACTTTGCTGTAAATCTGCCGTGTAAATTTTTTTATTTCTGGATTTTTTTTCAAAATGACGGAAATTTATTCATTTGTAAAAAGTCCATGGAAAATTTTGAAAACATGTAAATCGTCGTAAATCCTAAACCAATGGAGGAAAAATCGTGTAACCTTCAAGAAAACCATAGTTCATGAAGGTCTACAATATAGTGGCAAGCAAAAATCTGTAGCTTTTCTGGTTTAGCATTTAGAAACTTGATGACGTCATAGCCTCAACTTTAATAAATGCCGCCATTTTGAAACTAATCAAGATATCAACAAATGTCCACGGCAGATTTACAGCAAAAAACCCTAAGCTCCTTCCAAGCCATTTAATTATAGGAAAACTGTAATAGAATTTTACACCGATCTTTTTAAAGATTTGAGCCTTACGTTGAAGTAGAGAAGACCTGATCGAGTCCGTGACCCATTGTCATGATGCCCAAGTAGTGGTGGGGCTCTACCTGGAATCGAACCCTCTCCGCCTGACTGTTCGGGCGGCGAAGTCAAAGGATTACACCATTGCGCCACAACACCTTCACCTTCAAACCAGTCATCAATTCGCCAAAAAGTAAAAGACGATTGTTAGTCATCGGGAATGATGCACAGCTTGTCTTGTACTGCCGGGACAACTCCTTTGGTATTGAGTAAAAATTTGAAAACGTTAGACAGATATTTATTTTACTCTTTTCCAAACAAATGAGTTTTATTCATGCAGTAAGTCACCCTTGCTATTGTTTTCTTTTCAACAGAACTGCCAGGAACATCGCTATCAACTCAGAGAAGCATTCTTGAATGACGTCACTTTGATATACAATAACAGTCTGTTGTATAATGGTACGTTAACTGAATCTCGTTTTCATTACTTACCCAACTGAATCTCGTTTTCATTACTTACCCCTCCATCTCCGCTAAAAAGCTTTTTTTACCAATTCAGTTACATGATAAACATTTTCTTAAATATACACTGAAAGTAACTACTCTGCACTCAATACGATAGACAACTGTACCAAAAATGACGCAGATAGCAACTCTTTCCATGCGCCCAAAAGCATCTCGTAATGAATGAGATCAGCTCACCCACCAATGAATCAGGGATTTGGGATTGATAGGATTGCAATTGTGGTTAGAAGAACGCAAGTTATATTTGTAATTTTTTTCTGATAGAATACTTTCTTGATAGTCTCTCAAATTCCTATCATACAAAAGCTTTTACACCAAAGTGCAACGGTAAATTTTTACCAATTCAATACTGTTTTGCAAGAAGCAAATCTTGGAAGCTAAGTTTTTTTTAGCAGGTCAGTGGAATCAGTACCTTGCGTTTGGTCGATCTAATCTCGCTCAGATTTTGCCAGAGTGACCATTGGCAATACCCATCTCATAACAAGAGCCTCAAGTGAGGTCTTCAGTAAGTTGTTTTCAGTAAATCTGCTCTCTTGTGGTAAGAACACAGTCAATTTTTACGTTAGCATTTTGTTTACAGGTCCTGACCATCCATTCACACAGACTGCAACGAAGATGCTAGAAAATTGCAAGCAGCTTATATTCTTGGTAAGGAATTCTACATAAATCTTCTATTTTTTCAATGATCAAGGAAACGTTCTCACCTGTAGTGAAGCCCTTAGAGGTCGAGGGCTAAACAATCCAACATTGGTAGTCAGCTCAGTTCAGTTCCTTTAATTTTAAAATTCCACTGCATACAAATTCGTAACTAACAATATATTTCACTCAAAATTAAACAACAAAAAACTTTACAATATCAAGGAAATAAGTTCAAAAGTACAATACAAAGCGAAGGAGGGATTTGCATGTGGGGAATTTCTTACAGGAGGAGCTCTCTCGATAGATAAACTAATCGAGGAGAGAGCACCCCCTTAGTTAAAAACTTAGTATATGTTCGAAAAAACGTGCTTCAATTCAATTTGCAGAAAGTCATCACTTGAAAATTAAGATCTTATGACTGATAGTTGATGGATAACAAATGCAGTTTAATTTGATGACGGAAGGTACCGTAAAAGCTATATTAAGCCCCCCCCCCCCCCACTTAGATTACCAAAGATTCTCCATTTATTGAGCTAATTAAGTTTGCATGTTGATTTTGATATCTTTTGAGATAAAACTTTGTCGAATTCATGTATTTAACTCGTAAAATTGTATGTTTAAACCGCAAAATGTGGCGCAAAAAGGACTAAAAAGTGTCAAAATTAAATCGTGCTTGTTTGATTCAGGTAGGGTAGGAAGTAAGCGATTTTGTTGGAAGAATCCCTTTCAATACTTTTGCAGAATTTTGAATTTATATCTGTTGCTCCAAGAAAATTGGCCCAGTTTAGAAAAGTTGAATCATTTTTCAACTTTTCTTTACTTTGCTAAAGGTATACAGTTCAGAAAGTCACTATTTAGAGAAAGTCTTGATTTCAAAATGCTTGAAAAATTCACAAGAATCTATCTCAAATCGATCTCTTTTCCAAAAATAGATTTCACGAATATTCCTTTATATCAATTGTTTTTGTGATGCCGTTCCTTTTTTCGAAATGTAAACAATTTTCTCCATTGATCTTAACATTTTCCAGAGAAAACGTTATTGAAAAAAATGCAAGAAAAGGTTTGTCTTTTTACTGAAAGCAATCCGGGAGATTTTATTCCAAGTTATTGTGATTTTTCAAAGTGGTCAACTGTTTGTTGACACCAACGCTATTTGAGGGAGTTGCATTGTGATGGGTATACTTTACAGTTTCTATTCTTAATTACAGAGCTGTTGTCTCTATTATGAGCAGTGTTTGTCAACGTCGTTATCGACTGTAGTATTTTTAAACTGCTGTCACTAACTACGTTGCGCAGGGCCGAAGCGCGTGGGGGGACCGGGGGACGGAACGCCCCCCCAGAAGGCTATTTGTCGGAAATTTTACTCTACCTGTCGGATTTTTTATGTGGTTACAGTTCCACATTTAGAAGATTTATTGGGAAAACGATGCATAGAACATGAATTCATTGACTTTCGAGGTTAAATTCTGTCATGAATTTGGAATCGACAGCATGTTTTTGCTTCATGTCATTTATTTTGAAGGCAGCCAAACGTTGAAACTGCAAAATGTTTCCAAAAATCTCGTCATTAAAGTATCAAAGGAGCACATGAATAATCCCCCCCCCCCCCCAATGATAAAGCCCCGTAGCCTCTCATTTTTACGGTGGCCCACAAGGGTCACGGCAAACTATCTTTCTTTTGCGGCATATTTCATTTCTTCACTGCAAACTCTCTTTCTTTCACGGCACACTTTCTTTCTTTCACGGCACACTTTCTTTCTTTCACGGCGCGCTTTCTTGCCTCACAGCACACTTTCTCACTTCACGGCACACTCTTTCTTCACGGCACACTCTTTCTCACTTCACGGCAAACTCTTTGTTCACGGCACACTTTTTTCTTCACGGCACACTGTTTCTTCACGGTACGGCACTGTCTATTGTTCAACCAAGACATCGTAGGCCTACATGTGTTTCGAATGTTCAGAGGAAATATGGATGGTGGCGGCGATCCCGGGGTGGGGGGGGGGGGGGGCACTACACATATTTTGGGTACAGGGGACGTGCCATCGGGAACAATTTTCGCGAATTTGGTATAAGGAACGGTATTTAGATGTTGGCTTGAGGGCAACAAGCTATCGCTTAATGTCGTAAAAACTCAAGGGATGATAATAGGTAGCAGGTGCAAGCTTCACAGTATAGACTTGCCCAGTTCTTCCAAAGCTGACCTTAACATTGGTAATGAGGTGATCACCATGGTCAACAATACCAAGTATCTTGGTTTGCAGGTTGACGATCAACTTAAATGGTCCGCTCACTTGTCCTCTACAATCAAGAAAGTCTCTAGAGGTATCGGTATGTTGAAGTATTCTAAACGATACCTACCTAAGGAAAACCTCATTATGCTGTATAGAAGTCTCGTTGAGCCCTATTTTAGGTATTGTTGCCCTGTCTGGGGATCTTGCGGTGCATCAGCCCTCGATAAGTTGCAAAAACTTCAAAATCGAGCCGCCAGGATAGTCACAAACAGCCCCTATGACACTTCAGCTCTGCCTTTAATTAGAAATCTCGGTTGGCTTACTATTAGAGAACTGATCGATTTTGAGACTAGCAAGATGGTCTATAAATCTCTTAACGCCCTTGCCCCTGATTACTTGAGTAACATATTTCAAAGTGTATCCGAAGCTACTAACCGTCAGCTGAGGAACTCTAAAACGGGCCTTAGATTACCATTACTAAGAACATCAACTGGTCAGAAATCGTTTGCTTACAGAGGGGCAAAGGTCTGGAGTGACCTAGATAGTGGTGTCAAGGCGTCCTCATCGCTCCACACTTTTCGAAAAAAATATAAAGCCAAACTATGACTCTTCTCGTTTTTCTTTCTTTTTTTTGTCAACGATTTATTGTAAATAGGAGTGTATTATACATTTATTTATTATCTAATTTTTAATATTACTTTAGCATGGCTCCCTGTAAAGCAGTATGTAAATATTGAGTGGATTACCATGGATAAAAAAGTTAAAATGAAATGAAATGAAAATTATCAATTTTCGCGATTTTGTTATAAGGAACGATATCGATATACTTTTTCGAAAAATTGGTATAAGGTCGGGTATATATGTTCGGAAAATTGGTATAAGGTCGGGTATACATTTTCGAAAAATTTGTATAAGGAACGGGTACGTTTTTGAAGCTTCGATGGTACGTCCCCGACCAAAACCTGGTCAAGTACCCCCCCCCCCCCGGGCGGCGATCAAGAGAAGCAATCAGAGTTCGTGTAAGTATTATTGGTTATATGATGACCAGTTTAGGTAGTACAAGTACAAGTTTCAGGTTGGAATCATTAATCAATGCCCATGTGAAGAAAGCTGGAATAAAAGTAAGTCACCTTGTATTTGCAGGCCAGCGGCCAGGTCAGGCCTTAGTTCTAGAGGCCTCATTTATAGGCCTCTATAAAGGAAAGGTTTATGATGCGCACAAAATATCTCTCTATCAATCCCGTTTCCTTTGTCATTTTATCCTCTTGCTCTGCTTTTACAGCGGAGCACAGCGGTCCTTTCGTGCATGATTGTAACGTATGTTCCTAAAAACTGGGGTTGTTGTTGTTGTTGTTCTTCTTCTTCTTGATTTTGACGTCGGAAAATTTTGGTTCTTTTGCCCCCCTAAGAATTCATGCTGGTATCGGGCCTGACATTGCGTTATGATGGATCTACCATGCATACACCTGACTCGAAATGTCTTGTTCACTTCCTAGCATGCTGGTCAAATGACTCAATTGGAGATGGACATAAACATCGAGGCTAATACGATGGCCGCTGCGCAGGCAGAATATGGTGATGATTCAAATTTGGATTACGAAAAATCAGAATTGATGGAACAGTCTTTTGCTGCTCAAAGAGAATCTTCAATGCTGCCTGTTTCATTCACTGACACAAAACAAGGTATTTTAATGTTTAAATCTGTTTTCCTATCGAATTCACACCTTTTGTCGTGTCTATTTTATTCCTGTTAACAATCCTACTTGGCTGATGAAGCCAAATGAATTTCTGTCAGACTGAAATATATTTAATCGTGTGGCTAATGTAAAGTAGACACGGGCAAAGGAAGAAGTCATAGACTTCAGGAAGGGAAAAGAAAGGAAGGAGAGAAAAGAAGTGGGATAGAGTTGGGCAGTATATTGGGAAAGTAGAAGAAAGTACATAAGAAACAAAGGCACTTAGCTTGCTACCAGGAAGGAAAGCGTTTTTTTTAGCCCTGAACTTAAGCATAATAAGCCCTTGATAAATAGCCATGCAAGGACATTAGGCTACGAAACGTGCCGCACCATATTTGGGTAACTAATCTACGTCAACAGGAAATAATGTTATCTGAATAATCTGATAGGCTAGAATTTGACCGCAAGTGACTTGAACCATTTTTAGGCCTGGGTTACACGATACCGGATTGCTTTTCGCATCGGATTGGTTTTAACCCATTTTGGTCAAAATCGCACGCAGTTACACGACACCGGATTGCCATGAACCTATTTTGGATTGCAGTTACACGACACTGAGTCACCACCCATTGCGAAGTCTAAATCTATTGTCTTTGACAACTGCGAAGCCGAAATGGAGTAGGGCCACATCGGATTGGTGCAGTTACACGAGATGGAATGCGGAGCGGAGTGAATTGGATTGATTTTCACCTCACCTCCAGAGTAGAGTGATTTCACCTCACCTCCAGAGTGGAGTGACACCGGATTGCCTCGGTGTCGTATAACTGCACCCCCCTACCCGATGCGAAAAGTAATGAATCCGGTATCGTGTATTCTCTTTAAAGGTCAGCCATGTAATCAAATTTTTGGTGATTTTTCAAACAGGATTACTTGGGTATTGGGACACCCGGTACCGGGTGAGTCAGAAAAAACGCCGCCTTTCGAAAGGCTGCTGCGCCCTGCATTTATAAGCAATACATTTTGCAATATCTGATTAAATAGCTAATACCACACTGGCAAATGAAACCAGCTTAAACTAAACCAGGTTACAAACTGTTGCGTTCTAATTGGTCAATCCAACGCATCGAATTTATTTGATTGGTTGGGATTTAACCTGGTGTAGATAAAGCTTTTACAACGGATTTTCTCAAGAAAGTCTGCTCGAGAAACCTTTAAAAATGTGCTATAATCATGGGCAAATTTCCCGGTTGTTTCTACCGTACATCAATATTTTTACGATGCTTTAGCATTTGCTATCCTCTTGCAAGGATGCAAAAGTCTTGTATGAAAAGCTTACTCAAGGGAATTACGGAATTACATTCTCATCGGTCAAAGATGTCATTATTGTCAGGAAGGGAAAAAATGAAATTTTGCTCGTCGTTTACAGTCGTTTTTGCAGGTTTTTGAAAAGGACTTCATTCATAAAGTCTCCCATATCCACAGGAAGGAATGACTGATTAAAGCTGGGTGAGTTGCTGAATCGAATTGAACATATCGGGAATGAAACAAGACAGTTTTCAATCAACATCATTGCTTTGAAATTCAAGGAGCAGTATTTTTTTCAAACACCGGGCATTTGTTTCTTTTGACTGACCCGGTAGCTGTTGACGGAAGCGCATGCGCATGATCTATTGATTTAATGATGGACATCTTATCTCATTACAGTGATCATAAAAGGCGATGAAGATGATGAAGATGTGGACATAGTAGGAATGGATAGTTTTGGCACAATGCACCATGCGTACGATGAATCACAACACTCATTTGATGAATCACGTTACGAACATCAAAACGAAGAAACAAGTAGGCAGTTGCTGTTGGATGATTTGCAACACAGTGAAGGCAGCGAAGAAGAAAATGATTCCGATGATGAAGATGATTTCGTGTTTGATGATGGTGATGATGAGGATGATTTCGAAATGGAAGATGAAGATATTAATGCATCAACACAAGATGGAGCTGCGAAAGATGAAGCTGATGAGGAGGAGCTTGAAGAAGATGATGAATTCTCATAGTTAATGATCCTGTACTGTCCATTTTAGTTGGACATGGTTATAGCCTTTCGCGGTATACGATAAAGCTTATTGTAAGATCATAAAGGGCACATCTGATCTAAGAGCATGCCATCTACGACACTGATTCTACATACATTTGCAGAGCATGCATGAAAAAGACTGTACTGAAAAAGACAAGTAGGGTGTGGCGATGTTATTTCTTCAGTGTGTTGTATTGGAAGATATCCATTTATAAGACAAAATTACAAAGTACAGTTGCTCCGTTTCAACACAAAATTCCCACTTTCTTATCCATATGGATCCCGAACTTGCAAGCTTTCTAGGAATCCTAGCCAAACGAATTGTTAAGTTTTGATGCTCGGCTCTTTAGCTTGAAAAAAGGGGGGAGTCCAGGCCCCATTTAGAACGGTTTTACTTGCAAATGGCTTGGAAAAATGTACCTGCAATCAAACTACTCTGAGAACAGTACGGTGCTAGCAACAAATGTATAGTGATATGTTGTGCCTGTAAGCGGCACTGTTGTGTTTGCGTATATTAAAGAGGCCTGGCGGAGCCTTGAAACATTGGCAAGTGTCTTCATTGTATACAGTAAGTACCCGCAAATAAGAAACCCCCTTTTATAAGAAACAGGCCTCATTTTCTTCAAAAAAAGGCTCATTTAATAAGAAACAATTTTAGGCCTGAAATTTAAATGTTTCTTATTTTCAGGATTGTCACAGTTTGTTCCTGAATGCCAAAGATATTTCCATAAATGACTGTGATATACTGTAATGTAGCATTCTCAAAACAGAATGAACATTTTCAAAATTAAAGATTCACACCACAAAAATGTACATGGTAAAAATGTAAAATGTAGCATTAAAGGGTCTGTTTCATCCAGCATGCCTTGCATGTGCAATCTCTTGGTTGGCCTTTGTTGCCACCATTTTCATGGCCCATGAAAATGGCGACAACAAAGGAAAACCAAGAGACGGCACGTGCAAGGAATGCTGGATGAAACAGACCCTTTAAGGTTAAATACACACACATGTATGCTACTGTCATATACCTTGACTTGACTTCATTACCTATGTATAAGAAACTTTGACCCTGATCATGAAAAGGTCTCTTTAAATAAGAAACTCTCTGAGGCCTCAATTTAAAAAGTGGTTTCTTATTTGCGGGTACCCGCTGTATTGGCTACACTAGCAGAAGATAAGATGCCCAGAAGGGATGACTTTGCCAAATGAAAATATCCCAGCGGGTGTGCCAAAATAAACTATCCACTTATGGCAAGCCACGATAAATCGTACATTTGACCGATTTTGATGGTTTAAGAATTAATCTTCAGCAAATAGCCTGAATTAGATTCAAGGAGTTTTTTGCAGATTTCTTTATTTTCAGGTTTTATAGCTATAAGCGAGTTTCTTAAACTTTTCGTTTTCGAAAACGCTGAAAATAATCAAAAGGAGTCGACCAAACTCCCGAAAGACTCGGCATGAATGGACAAAGAGCAGATGTTTTCGAGGCGATTGGGGATTTAGAAATTGGTTCGTGTAAATTTCTGCACGAGCATTATTTCGACGATTGGCATGTTGTGAAATTCTGTAGTAGTTGCAATAAAGTGCCGCGCCGCGCCAGTCCTTGCTCTATTCCCCGTATCACAAATTCAATAAAAATCGCTTGGCCCAAATCCTTGTTTGTCTTTTCAAACCCCTTGGCACAGGAACGCAACCTGCACCAAAGCATAAATTCAATTCAATTCTTTGTATCACTGAAAAGTAATTTCTCCCAAGCTAGGACGAACGCTTTCTAAATCCCAAATCACCCCGAACAAGTTTTCTTTGTCCATTCATGTTGAGTCTTTATAAAATTTGGTCGACGTTTTTTGATCGTTTTCAACGTTTTCGAAAACGAAAATTTTAAGAAACTCGCTTATAGCTCTAAAAATTTAAATCAAATAAATTTGCAAAAAATCCTAGAATCTAATTCAGTCTTTTTGCTAAAGTTGAAGTCATAGATCTCGAAATCTGTCTCGTGTACAATTTATCGTAGGCTGTCAAAATTGGATAGTTTATTTTGGCGCACTTGGCAGTTCATGATTTGATTTCTAGATTGATTTATCAAGATAGAATGTATAGATTGTTGTGTTTGGAGATCGTGTAAATCAACTTTCGCTCCTGCTAGGCACTGCCACAAAATAGGTCTTTGATGGTCTTTGATATTAGCACCTTTAGGTTTTTAATAGACGTTATACGTATGTAGTATGTAAAATAGTCTGTAATCTTTATTGGTGCAAATGTAAAATAGAAATAGATTAAACGTGGTGTTAGTAAGAATTGCGTACAACAGATTTACTTGAGAAAATGATATGTTTATTTAGCGCTTTCCTCTTCAATCGGAAAATATGTACCAGATATATTGGAATTATTTGAGACATTTTTGAGCATATGCATTTTCATTGATTCCGCTGAACCATTTAAATTGCTGTTTATTGTGTAGCTTACAATCTGTTCATTCAACATATTGACAACACACCTGTAGCTAGTTTACAAGAGAGTCTAGATCGAGCGATATTTGATTCATTTTATACGAAAGGGTTCATTTGAGAGGCATTGGAGCTTCCATCACTATTGTATTGCGTGCATTCGAAACTTCTACGAAATATATAAAATATTGTTGATTCAGATTCTTTTCCAGCACAGCTAAAAGGTAAATTCGAACTTCATGGTGTGATAACTAATGAAAAGACTCATAGAATTACTCTCCTCCGCGAGGTTGCAGACCATGGGACTACGGAACTGATAAAGAAAAAACAAAGAGACCTCGCGGTGAAAACGACACCTGTGTGGCAGAGGTTTCTTGTCTCCCTTCACAAAATTACACCACGGAACTACGGAATTATTGGCTTCAAATCACTAGAAAACGTTTGCCTAAAGGGTTAATACAGTTGCCAATTGATTTAATGGTTTGAAAAGAAAAATTGAAAAATTTGTAGTTGCGGTATTTTGTATATCTTCATTATTTCACATTTACAGTGTTTTTCTTAGTTCTAAAAGAATTCATCGAGAGCTTTGAGAAAGATTTAAATCGTCGTAAATCATAAATTTTAGCAAAGTTCCTTTTTAGCAAGTCAAAAGAAAGATGCATAATCAATTGTGCAATTTTTTTTAATTTAATGGCTATGCTTGTGTAGACTCTTTTCATCCTATGGTAGATTGGTTTTGACTGATTTAGTTGAACCTTACCTTCACAATTGTGCTTTGCGGGGAATATGTAATGGCAGATAGGCTTGTTTAAAAATAGAACAAACAAAACAATTAGACACAGCATTGTCTCTTTGGCTATCCATTGTTCGCAGCGTATGTGCAACGTCGATTTAAAGGCAGTCTGTCACGCATCTGATTGGCTGCAGTTAAGTAAGAGCTCAACACAACAGATGTCTTTTGTGAATCTGTGCACTGGAAACAAAGGACAGCTAATCGTTATCACTTTCTACAGCCGCAGAAAATCAGTAGGATTGAGGGTCGTTTAGGGGGGGGTATATGTTCCCCTGTTCCCTGTTAAATTTCCGCTTGTTCCCCTGTTCCCTTGAGAAAATCCGCTTGTTCCCCGGAGTTTTGGTAGGCATATCTTTCACATTGATAGTTGATATTTTAACTATGCTTATTTTTGAAAGTTTTTCCAAGAGGAAGACGAGCGTAAAAATGTGAAGAAACCTGGGTTGACTTTTGATAAAACATTGAAAAACGTTATAAAATAAAAAATGACCGGCCAAAGTATTCTTAAATGTTATGCGGCTACTTCTTAAAGTATTGCAACCAAAATAATTTGATCATTTGCATCAGTATCACAAGTTAGTGTTCGCACAATCAGGAGAGAGGCAAACATCTCAAAATGTGCTCCCGGGAGTTTTCTTTTTCTTTTGTTATCATTCTCATTCCTTCAAATTGTATAAATCCTGGAAAATTCTTTACTGCTTCCGATGAGCGTCATATCTTTTCATTTGTGGTGTGGTTCCTCCTCTTCCTCTGGTAATTTATCTTACTCTTGCTTGATCTCTATGTTCTAAGACATATGCCAGGAGATTGTGATACGCCTCTTCTTGGATAGTCAATTCTGATTTATCTTCTGAATAAGATCCTGGAGGGGAGGGTGTACGTAACCTAAACATGTACTGGGATGTGCCCACGAAAAAAAAAATTATCCGGCTCCAGAATTGTTCCCTTCAAATGATAGCCGATTGTAGAAAAAACTCGGTCAAAAGTATACTCCAAAACACACAAAATTGACTAAATAACAACCCGATCTAACAACATTTCCCCTTGTGACATGTTTTGACAACCAGCTCCAAAAAAGTTGCCTTCTTTTTGATACACTGCTCAAGAAAAAAATTGGTGAAAACGATACCCTGAAAAACGGCACATCCCCGTCGGACAAATATACTACCCCCCCCCCCCCCTCGACATGACAGATAATACCTTTGGTGTGATTAGCTACCTTTCCTCCTTTGTGCAGCGGCGTGGCCAGGGTAAATTATGTGGGGGTATTGAAATGAAGGGGTCTGTGGGCGAGGCACCCAAGAAAATTTTTGGGACCACGCCCTTTACTTTGGCTTAGAATGCATTTCCCAATATCATGCTTGCCATTAGCGACGAGGAAACTTTGATAGTTTTGTGACAGTTATCCTATAAATCAAGAGCACGAGAAAAAGTGACATTTCTCGAAAAATTCTTACCCAACCTATACCCAGCTATTTTGTCTTCGTTTTTAAAGGAATCTCGAGGGCCGTCTTTCGAAATGATACTTGATTTCTGGGAAGTGCAACAGGCTTTCTCCCAATATCCTTAAAAATGAGTATGAAAATGGACTGAAAATCCTTAACCATAGGTCTTCCCCTAATGAGTGGGATCGAGGGCGAAGCCTCCAGGAAAATTGCTGAGGTCATGCCCTTTACTTTGGCTGGGAACAGTCCTACCGATACCATGTTAGCCAATGCTAAACAGAATTGTTGATCATTTGATAACAGTTGCTTTTATAGATTGGCATCCCCAGGCGAAAATGTTTTTAAGATAAGTTGATTTTTTAGAATGTCTGTCTTCATCCCATCTCCGCCACCAGTGCCAAATTAGAAACGTTCATAATTTTGTAACAGTTGTTCGTGAATCACCACATTGGAGAAAGTGTGGGCCAAAACCACATCACACATTCCCGGTTCCTTTGTTTGCATTTGTCACAATCCAATTTGCTTGTCCCCAAAATGGAAGTCTTGACGATTCTGTGATAGTTTGTCAAGGAAAATTTTCAAAAAGACACCGTTACTTTGGCTTAAAATGAATCTCAAGGACCATCTTTCGCTTTGGCAGAAGTAAATTCCATTGAATGTAAAAATCCTTGAATTAATTATTACAGATAGAAATTTCCCTGATCCCTGGATAAGATCTGAAGTTCCCTTGTTCCTTTTTAATTTTGGCCATGTTCCCTTGTTCCCTGGATATATTTCGCATGTTCCCCTGTTCCCTGGAACCCCTAAACGACCCTCACAGACTTCAGATGCCCAAAAGAATGCGCCCTTTGATTCAACATGTATAACAGAGAATAGTCAGACACGAGAGCCATAAATCAATATCTGCCTCTGATCAATCATATTTAAGATTTACACCACAATGACCAATAAGATATGGTAAAATGTACAAACCCCCACCTAAAATATCTCCCACCTCTACTTCAAGATACAAGAATACAACCCCAAATTTACAAACGTATTACAAATACAATACTGAGATGGAATTGATACCAATAAATCTGTCTTAAACTTTTAAAATCCACAGTATTAATCAGGTATGATAAACTTGTGCTTTCAAATATTATGTGTACATGAATCTACAGAATTCTACAGTTGGCAAGGCTGCCTTTTAAATAGCTATTCTCTGTCTCAGATAAGATGTCAGGTGAGATTTGCGACAATGCAAAATTGGTCATCGAAAACGATTCAATCGCTGTTATTCGCGGGCATTTTCACCTGACATCTAATTTGAGAAAGACCATAGTAAGTAAAGTCTCGGACAGCGAGACAACATCTTATGAATTTATCTTTGTTTTTGAAGAAATTCTCTAACTTTTTCCTATAACTGTATTCCTCTGGGAGTTAAAAGAATTTTTTCTGCACGCTGCGCGTTCCACGCAGGAATGCAAGAACCTAATGTGAGGGTGTAGAAAGGGGGGGTACCGCTAGTCACTAGTCAAGCAGTAAAGCGTCCAGTTAGTCACTAGTCAAGACATTTGGCTTCAATTAGTCAAACTTTCCTTTGAAAGTGAAATTTCTGTTATGAGCTCTTCTATGCAAAAGTGTATGATAAACTGCAGTAATTACCTATGTCTGAATGGGAAAATAATCAAATTTTCTTTTACGTTAACTCTGATTTCGTGGGTGCACCACCAGTTTTAAGAATTTGAGTTCAAGACCAGGCTTCCTGCTGACACCACCATCATATAGTTGTAGATCCCTGAGAACGGCGTAATGAGTGACATTATATTGCATACAGCCAAACATAGCTATTTCTATGCAGCCAAAGATATGCACGTCACAATTGGATTGCTTATTTCTTTGTCAGGAAGACCAGTTATTCTCCCAAAACTTTCCATCACCTTTGCCCCAAGATAGTGCCAAAAATTGTGTTGTAATTGCGTGTGATAAAATACACCATTTCCTTAGCCGAAAACGTCAAGATAGAACCAGATTGCTGACTACTGTACTACACGATAAGGTCGTTTTGTGTCCATTGCTTGAACTAGAGGTATAACCATGGGTAACCCAAAATATGTTTGAATTGAACAGTCAGGGTAGAAGTGCTTTCCTGAATGGAGGAAGAAGAGGGAACACAAAATTGATATGTGTTACAACAATTTTCTGGCCCCATTCTCGAGATATTGATGCTGAAGGAAAGAAGAAGAATTGAAAAATCTCAGCCTACCACTGATCAGAGACGTAGGAACCGAGGGGGGGGGCATTGGGGGCACGTGCTTCCCCCAAAATTTTGCAAGAAACAAAGAAATGCCAGTTTATTCTCAGGGAGTGCCCCTTAAACCTAATGAAAACAGTGCCCTTGAAGTGTCGTGCCCCCAAGTTTGAGATGCTTCCCACGTCCCTGTCACTGATTGTTTTTAAAAAGAATATTTTTTGTGTGGTAAAAGCTGGTCGTTTTTCCATTCCTTTCGACATTCATTGCTGAAAAAACAGGGTTTGTGCTACTTCTGGCCTCTGTGCAAGTGTACTTTTGACTAAATGCAGAGAAAAATAGGCTTAGTCAAAAGTCAACTACAGAATATAGTTAGTCATTAGTCTATGCTTTTGAACAAAATTAGTCATTAGTCAGTGTGCAAAACAGTCTGTTAGTCAGCTAGTCAAAACCCCTTCTACACCCTCTAATGTTATAAAAAGGTTGAACACAAACAACTCTCCATCTTGGCCTAATTTCATACACAGCCAGGTAACTTTCCACTACTTACTAAGCTGTTTAAAAATCATTGTTCGCTATCGATATTAGAGTTTTCTTCAAAGTTGTTGTTAATAAAATAAATAAATAAATAATACAAAAAGGGGCAGCTATTATGGTTTTTCAATTCGTTGTGTTTGTTTATCGTTATTTAGAATTCGATTTTGCAGTTGTATCTTTATTTCGATGATTCATTGTGTTAAGTGCTGTGTATGATAACCAACGCCACTACTCCTAATAAATGATTATTCCTTGTGTCAATTCTCGGAAAATTAAAAGGTAAATAATTTATTTTCGGTTCCATCACGAAGTGATGGATAAGAAAATAACTGTGTTTGCATGTAACGATGAATGTTACTGTACGTTCTACATGGTGAAAACGAATACAAAAACTGAAGATATCATCTGTCGTTGTCATTTTTCGTTCAACAATATTTTAAGGAATACCAAACAGCAAAGAACTGTTTTTGCAAATTGAAAAAAAGCAAATAAATCTCCTGGAAAAAATTTAAATTTTTACTGGTACAATATCGTTTCAGGGTATCCATGTGGTACGTACGCACTAGTGGGGGCAGGGGGGTCTCAAGCCAAAAGTGTAATCTCGATATCAAATTGCCTCTTTCTCTGATTCAAAAAGATTACACGGGGAAAATGAGACGTGAAAATCGAAGAATCTTACGCACTTTATGTGTGTCCCCTTCCTGTGAAGGCCATTATTTTTGGCCTATACTGCAAATCCTACTGTCGTGACTCCTATTGCCGTTCATTTTAATTCTTTTAGGGGAAATGTTCTGACACATGGTCTAAAAGAAACTGAGATGCTACGAGGTGCTTGACTTCTGGCCTTGAGTCCCTTGTTTCCCTGCGTTCTATGAGTTGTTGATAGCACTTTGGTCTATAGGCCTATTGACTGAAGTGACACAAACAAATTAAAGAACGCAGAGAAACAAGGGACTCAAAGCGATAAGTCTAAGGTGGCGCTACAGGAAGTAAGAGATTACAAAAACAGCTCCTACCCCTACTACCTTAAGCTTGTTGCTTAAGATATTTTGCAACAGTAATGGGATTTCTACTGCCCATCAATAATCTTTGCTAAAAAATATCTTAACCCAAATAATTAATTATCCATATCCATATTCATATTAAATTATCTATAAACACGAAAATTCCCTCAGCATAATAAAATAATGCAAATTAAAATTACAATCTATAATACAATATACACAAGGATAAAAAGTAAGTTTAGAACCGTTAGGGCCTATTTGCTGCCCTTTCAGATAGTCGTGTTTCAATTTAAATTCAGCTGTTGAGGTGAGTTTTAAAATTTCTTTTCAACTGCGGAAAGGGTGGCAGTTCCCTGATTGGGATAGGGATGCTGTTCCATGCAGTAATAGTTGAATAATGAAAGCATTTTTCACATATTCAAGGCTATATCTTGCAATTTGGATGTCCCTGCAATTCCTCGTACTGTAGTTTGGATGCGTTCCATGGCGGTGTACCAGGAGTCACAACTGTTTATCAAGGTTGTTATCATTGGATACAGTTTACGAAAACCATCCTAGTTTTTCGCAAATATGGGCTGAAGAAATTAAAACATTTGGTCATGTACGATCTTTTCCAAACTTCTCGAAGAGATCAAACAATCACAGAGATCGGCCTGTAGTTGACCAAAAAACATCTTACGCCTCTGATTCATCTACGTTATGTCCCATATCCCCTTCCTCGTCAACGAAATACTTTCTTTTTTCTTTTCGTTTCTTTGGATTCTCTTCAATCTCCCACATTTTCTTTCGGGATTTCTTTCGTTCTTGTGATAGTTTTTGTAGTTTTTCTCTCATACTTTCTTTGCGAGTCCTTGTGGTATTCTCAATATTTATTGGTTCTCCATTTCTTGGATTCATTTTTGAAACAGCTGGAACAATTGATTTGCCTCTTCCACGTCGATAACCAACTCTTTTAAGAACACCTTCAATTTGATCTTTCTCCTAAAAATGAGATTTTATTTCATTTCAAATTCGTAAGGAGGGCAGCCCTTCAGTAATGCTGATTTTCACGGGGGTCTCCATAATTAAAATTTACAAAATTAAAATATGATATAAAACTAATTTAACCTAATTTCAATTCAATCAGTAAAATGCTGATAAGAAACCTATATTCTAAGATCAATAGTCACAACAAGAGAAAGCCTAATAAACAAGAACATAACAAACTGCCAAACAGCCAAACAGCACATTCTTTGAAACAATTTATGGAGGTTGCCATATCTTTAAAAGTAGCAGTTGCAGTTAATGTTCTTTCGTCCTTCACGATCTTACAGTGCCTGACACCAATGAGAAATCTTACTTCCAAAAAACACTGCCGGGTGACCGAAAAAAGTGCAACATTTTTGAAAATCATAACAAATTGATTATATTATCGATCATGAAAATTTCTTTGCATCTATTTGTTTAAAGGGCCAAATAGATTTCAGATATACTGTAAAGTCCTGAAAAATATGGTTTGAAACATAGGGCTCAAATCTTTATAAAGGTCGATGTAAAATTCTATTACAATTTTCTTTGAATTAAATGGCTTCGAAGGGACTAAAGGCTTTTTGCTGTAAATTTGCCGTGGATATATTTATTGATATCTTGATTACTTTCAAGATGGCGGCATTTATTAATTTTGATAATAATAATAATATAAATATAATAAATGATTTATTTACAGTTGGCAGCAGGAAAAAGTAGCTAACTACAGTTAATTAAAGCCAACTATTTACCTATTTACATAATACCATATATACAAAATTTATGAAAATCAACTATAAATACCCCAAATCTGCAATATATATTTTACAAAGTCGACAGTTACAGTCTATTTTCCAGTTCCTTGTTTTCTTTTTGAATATTGCTAGATTTTCAGATTGCTTTAAACTTTCAGGCCTATTCCGTATGTTGTTGTTCTGGCTTTTGGTAACTGGAGAGTACTCCCATTTCTTAAATTATAGTTTTCCGTTTTTTCAACAAAAATATCTTTCATGAAGTTTGGATTTAGATTTGCCTTCGTTTTAAAAATTTCAACCAACAAAAACTGCAGATTCTTCTGATGAAGAGACACAGATTTATTCCTCTCTAAGAGGGATTCAAAACAAGAGCGACTATCTTTGTATGCGATTCGTAGAGCTCGTTCATGAATCTTATTTACTTTATTATTTATACGTCTGTCATGAAACATCCAGATCAGAGGACAATAGCTAAACTGTGACATAACAAAAGTATTCATCATCAATACTATTTTGTCTATACTCATAAACTTTGATATCCGCGCCAGTGCATGAAGTTTCTGACTAGCCTTTTTACAGAGGGAATCTAGGTGGGTTTTGAAACTAAGATTTTTATCTAACGTAACACCTAGGAGTTTTTCTTCAGTGCTCTCCTTGATCTTAGTTTTATCACCAAATACTAGCAAGTGACATTTGTCATCATTTAACTTCATGTAGTTATCATGGAACCATCCAGAGAGTTTCGAAGCATCCTGCTCTAACCGATTCTGAATGTTTTCAAGCTGATAATCACACACATAGATAGTCGTATCATCGGCATAATTACAAATGTTTGTGTCCTTTATTAAATAAAACAGATCATTAAGATGATATGACGTCATCAAATTTCTAACTCCTAAACCAGAAAGCTACAGATTTCTGCTTGCCACCATATTGTAGACCTTCATAAACTATGATTTTCTTTAAGATTATATCATTTTTCTCTATTTGATTAGGATTTATGATGATTTAAATTTTTTCAAAATTGTCCATGAATTTTTTCAAAAACAATTAAAATGCCGCCATTTTGAAAGAGATCAAGATATCAAAAAATGTCCACGACAGATTTACAACAAAGTACCATAAGTAGCTGTGATCTTTAGCCTATGCCTCACATGTTTACAAATCGAAAATCATGAAAACAAGAAACATAAAATCAAGTTGAGCTCTCTGTTGCGTTTCAATCAAAAACACTTCACAGTAGTGCAAAAACCAAGTTTTAAGAAGAACGCATACCTTCTTCCGTGCCAGCCTTACTTTCTCGGGCTCGTCAGGAATGGAATATTCGAGAATAAATTTCACAATGAAGGTAATGTTCTGCAAGAAAAAACAAAGAACTAGTCAAAAAATTAGTTGGGATTATATCTTCATTTACAGAATATTACGGAACTGAGCTTACCACATAAGGCATTACAACGACACAGCAGAAACTGCGCACGCATGTAGGAAAATTCGTAATTTTGAGCCTCCCTAGCTCCCTGCAACAGATCCTGAAATTAGGCAACACATGATATTTTCTTCCTTGGGCGTTAAACTCTTGATTTATCATTTCAAAAAGATTATATACCCAAACACTTCCTTATATCAGATTGCTCGATGATGTCATTTTCCGCAGTTTCTGCTATAACAACTAGTTCAACTTAAAGAAGGTGCACATAAAACTTTGACCTGCCTTTGAATTGCAATCAACTGTCACGCAAACTTTCCATAACATTAAAAAAGGCCTAAATTAGGTTTGGGACTTTCTTATAAATTTATTCCTGCTAAAAAACTTAGGCAATTTGTAGTCAGATTTGGAAATGCTGGAGAAAAATGAAAATTGTAGTACAATTAACAGAATCCTTATCGTACAGAATCATCCAGTTACTTTCCTTCAGCTAAAAGTCAGCTAATTTTGCGCTACTTATCTATAATTCTACCGTTGGAGTTTTCAGAAATTTTGAATAGTTTTCGAATTACAGCATATTCTATATTCTAACTCGCTTCAGCATGTGACGTCATCAAATTTCTTAATCCTAAACCAGAAGAGTGACAGACTTTGCTTGATGTCATATTGTAGACATCAATAAATTGAGGAGTTCTTGGAAATAATTTCACGTTGCGTCAAACACTTTAGAAATTACGATGGTTTTAAGTTTTTTACTTAATGTTTTCTTGAATTCTTGAAAAAGAAGAAAAACTCTCTAATTGTGTAATACTGGAGATTTCAGAAAAGTTGAACGGTTGAATTATAGTGAAATAGCTAAAATTTCTTTGAAGTCATTCAGTTCAAATAAATAGGTCAATGAATTTTACGCCAACCTTTATAAAGATCTGGAACCTACGCTGAAACAATGTAATTGTGTTTTTTGGGATACTGCGAACTCCCTCTTTTGTAAATCATAATGGAAAAGACGTTAACTCTGATTAGCTAGCTGATCAATGGAATGGGCGAAGATCTTTGGGGCATGCGTGAATTTACAAAGGAAGAATGAAAGGACAATGACCCTGAAATCACTACTACGCAGAATCCAAAGATCTTAAACGGGGGTCAAGCTCTTCTGAAGAAAATCCTAAATCCCGAACAATGTGAGTGTTTCAAACAAATGGCAAACAAACAAAGAAAAAGTTATAATCTAGGATATAACAATCGGAATCACATTCAAACTGTGGCAGATTTTGCTAAAAGAAGAAATATAATTGCAATATTTTTCATCTACAATACCGGGTGAGCCGGAAAAAATTTCCCACTTTCGAATTCAAATTCAATTCAATTCAAACTCAATTCGAATTCAATTGGATTCAAATTCTAGTTAAAAGCCAAAAGATAGAAGTATTTTTGTGATTTTTCTCGTCTTCTTACGAGCACTGCAAATATAGGTAAATTGAACTTTACAAAAAATTCCTGTTTTCAAAATGACTGAAAAAGGGCCTGAAACACTTGATCAAATCGTTAGGACTCTCCTCACACAGAACAATGCGAACGGGCGTTTCACCTCTCTCAAGAGTTATAAGACAGATTCTCCAACAGATACTAAAGATTGCAATCCAATGGCAATAAATGTGCATACGATATCTCTCACCCATGAGAACTTTGATTTTATTTGTTGTTCTGAGCGAGGAGACCTTTATTATTTGATCAAGTTCTTTAGGCCTTTCTCAGTCATTTTTGCAACCATGAAGTTTTTTCTAAATTTGAATTTGCCAATTTTCAAAGTGCTCGTAAGAAGGCGAAAAAAATCACGAAAATTCTTCAATCATTTGGCTGTAAAGCAAATATTGATTCATTCCAATCCATCCAGTACTTTTGATGCAATGGATTTTCAAAAGTGGAAACTTTTTTGCTGGTTCACCCGGTATTTTACCAAGAGATCTGAAAATGAAGAAGTGGACACTCTTACCTGAAATATAATGATAATCCAAAGATTTTGCAAGGTATCCACGCGCTTTGTCGTCGTAACAATATTCGATGTACCATTCACTGAAGTTGTGTTGCTCACAAAGACATTGAAAACAGTTTGTTGCCGGTACTTATGGCCAAATGATGACGTAATCGCAATGATGAATCCATTCGTTATAACGCCAATGTAATTCAGTAAATGTAGGATCGTGAACCACATTCCTGCAATTCAAAATTATAATGTCAGAAGCACGAAAGCAAAGTCAGAAAACATAACCGTCACACGGCCAATGACCGTGATGAAGATTTCTTCAATCATATTCATTCAAAAATGAGGAGGGTTCAATCAAAAACATAGTTCTGTCCGCAGTAGGGTTGAAGCTCTTTTTATCACAAATAAAAACAACGAAACAACAACGAAACATAAATATTCTATGGCTGCCATAGCTGGAAAAGACATGATGTTATCACATCGAGTTCAACTACGAAAGTCACGTACAACATTGAAAAAATATACATTAACAGATAACTGACACTAACGAATATTCTCAAACAGATGAAGCATACAAATATATCATCCGTTTTGGGCACTGTGCAAATCTCTTAGAGGATGTCCACGTCTGTACTAAACGACCTTGATAAATTTCTGCTTAATCAGACAATTAAAAGCTGTCTTGTGACAAAATATGACGATTGCTTTGAAAAGTTTCATGATGACAAAGTCACAAATAGACATGGAAAGAAATGACTTATATCTAACTATAACTAATTCAATATTTCTTCTGCATTATACAACCTTAACAAACTCAATCAGAGTTGCTTTTTGCAAAATATGGCTCAATAAACGCCTCCATGTTTTTTTCTGACTCATCTATTACGTCAATAATCATGTCAATATTAAAGGGAGAACTCACCAATATCTTGAGCCCTGGCAGGAATCGGCCTCCTATTCAACCAAAGCAGCCGCCTCGCATCGACTCGCATATCAATCAAGTTGGTGAGTACTGCAATTAGCGGAGCCAGAGGAAATGCTGCAGCAAACAACTGAAAATAAAGAAAGATGGTTCAATAAAGGCAGGTAAAATCAGGTACAACAGCGAGGCAAACCTCCTTTACTGTTAATAAGGAAAGATGATTCAATAGAGGCAGATAAAACCAGGCACAACAGCGAGGCAAACCTGTTAATGCGTTGACGTCTTTATCGCGACATCCATCTCATGTCGTAGGTAAATTTTTGCACATTTTGATTGAAAAATATATTGAAGCCATGGGTCACTTGAAGAATCTAAATTTGTTTCAATATATGTATGTCTATCTGGTTGTAGAAACTAACTTTTCCAGCTTTTACTTCGACCTTGTAGCATCCTCCCTTATTATCCCAAAAATGAACTTTCATGACTGAAACAAATTGGACTACACTTAACCTTATATCAATTTGGATTTGTGATGTCCGTTTAGCTATATCAAGAAAAAATGCTCCGTATTAAGCTAATATCTAGCATGCTGTATACCGGGTGTCCCAAAAAAAAGGTAACAGATTCGATGGGGACTAGCGATGAGATTATAAGTCGAATCGATCCCAAATAAGTTTTGAAGTACTCTTCAATAGTTAACTTGAAGATTAATACCTCGTTTGTTGATATTGGCGCATCGAGAGTTGAAATATTAATCTCGAAAGCCAAAATTTGCGTCCATCTACAAACCAGAGCTTTTGGGTTTTGGCCTAAACTGCTAACGCGCTGGTTTGGGGAATCTCCTCAGTCAAAGGCATTTTTGGACAAGGATCGGTCCTTTGGGTACCCGTTTGAACAGAACGTAAAAAACTGAAAGCTAAAAAACAAATTAATGAATATAGTCACCAAGGAATATTTTTCTCCAGTCAAAACTCATTTACAAAAGTACACCAAGCCAAGCAAGAATGTGCATTTTTATGTTCCCTTGGGCATATACGATTGCTTGTTTCGTAATAATTTTGTGAGAAATCATGCAAAAAAAACATTTCATTCAAACAATGAAGATTGCAAGATAGCCTATGTGTTAAAGCCTACGGGACTTATTTCGCTGATGAATAACTTTTCTCAGGCAGGTGTAATTTAAAGTTTTTGTAGAATCAAGAAAGGGGTCCCTTCGGGGCTAAATTCTTGAATCTGATTGTGAAGGTCAAAGTCAGATTTCCACTAAAATGTGTTCAAAGCACGAGGTTTCTTGTTTGTACTTGGCTATGATTGAGGAGATTCCACAGCACAGCGAGTTAACAGCTTAGGCCAAACCCCAAAAGCTCTGGTTTGGAGTAGGAGGCAAATTTGGACTTTCAAGATTAATATTCCAACTCTTGATGCACCAATATCAACAAATAAGGTATCAATCTTCAAGTTAACTCTCTAAGAGTACTTCAAAACTTATCAGAGGTCGATTCAACTTAAATTCTTATCGCTAGCCCCAATCAAATCTGTTACCTTTTTTCTGGGACACCCGGTAGGAAAACACGAGAGCTGAATTTTAGGAGAAAAAGCTGGATAAAAATGTTCACTTACCATAAGATAGCCATACTGTATTACTGTGAAAGGAATAAAAGTTGTGCTAAACAGTAGTTCATTTTATTCATTAAACACTTATTTTCTATACAACAAAATAAGGGTCAGGGCTGGTAGGTATAAGGGTCAGGGCTGCTGGAAGGTAGTTTCTTAAACTTTAGGACATTTTTGCTTCCAGGAGTTTCTGATGAGTTTGAAGGTGTTGTGGCGCAGTGGTGTAATCCTCTGACGTTGCAGCCAGAACAGTCAGGCGGACAGGGCTCGATACCCAGCAGAGCCCCACCACTAAAGAGTCATGACAAGGGATCGCGGACTCGATTAGGCCTTATCTACATTTGTAACCCCAATGCTTGGCGCTAAAACCGCAACTTCACCTTCACCTTGAGTTCAGTTTCTTATATTTTTAATTCTCGAAATGTAGAGTTAATTCATCTTTGTTAGAAGGGTTCCCCAATTAAATGGTACGATCTCAAAACAACCAATATCAAAACACTGTCAAAACATTTGCTTTCATTGCACAATGTCAAAAAATTTTTAGTCCCTCAACCTTTAACAAATTGAGCCTACAGTTTCTTATAAGTGATTCCCTATTAAGAAAATGAGCGTTCTAGAGAGCGTTTTCGTCAATTTGGAATGCAACAGCAATTTTAAATTTCATGAAATAACAGAAGAAATGCTGTATGCATTACTTCAGATGGTCAATATCTAACCATCTTGTTATTCTCGTGCTCTTCAAAAGTATCATACATTCAACTTAAAGTAGAACAGGGAGGAGACTTCTTCCATTTTTAGAATCCGGGATAACCCAACGTAAAACATTTTTGCTGGTGATGACCAACTTGAGGAAGAAAAAGCTAGAACAAGGGGAGAATGGAAAAAGAACACAGAAGAGGTTAAAAGGAATACAACAAAGAGACGATATAACCAAAACATTTTCAAAATACTTCAATTGATGTATCAATGGAGACATTTTGTAGCAGATATGCTTCAAATCGTTGACCTAATGTAGGTTTAGAGGGCTTCAAGGTTTCCTTTCATTTACTGCCAACTTCCTTTGAATGACCTTTCGCATTTTTTACCAGCGACACCCCTATTGACTTTGCTTATACACTGGTTTAATACGGCCAATTTTGAGTCTTTGCCTTGTGACGACCAATTTTAGACTTCCTGAGTAAAAATTTAACACACTTGGAAGAATATTCACACCTTTCACACCTAATGATTAACCATGAGCTCCGTTCAATAACCTATGTGAATTTGAGAAAGATTTTCAAAAAACGACCAACAATTGCTGAAAGTTTCGCGTTCGCTTCAGAAAAGAAAGCAGCGAAAGTGAGACGAAAAAGCAAGCATTTAGATTTTTGTAAATTTCAATTTCAAGTACGCTAAATTAAACACATACCTTTCTCCGTGTATTCAGACAAAGTAAAATCGCGAACTGGTGGCTTCTTCCTTTCGTGTTCAACATAATCTTCAAATTCAATATCAGAATCGAGGTTTTCATTCACAAACGAGCCATCGTCTAAGATTTTGTTCCTTTTACATTTTCTCAGACATGATCGACCAGCTTTTTGCAACAACCTAAAAGTTGATTGGAAAGTGCAAAATAGAGTCATTGCAGCGGTTACAAGACAAGACTACTTCAATGAATAGCACTGCCAGGATAAAGGATGACAGGTCGGAGAAGTTCTTAACAGTTCAACAAGTTGTTACGTTTGATACAACCCCCAGTAACGACCCCGCTGAAACATTGCCCCGCCAAGGTAGGAGGATGACCCGCCAAGAAAATTTATTTCCCCGCTAATTTTGAGTTTAAACTTTGAGTTGAGTTTGAGTTGAATTTTGAGACACTAACTTTCCCTGCCGTGTTTCTGTTGGTTCAAAGTTGAAACTCTTGTTTCCCGTCAATAATTATACAAGTTGCATCATAGACAATATCCGAAAATTTCCTTTCCCTGCCATGATATTTCTAATCCCCGTTAAAAAGTTTAATTTCGTAATTTCCCCGCTGTATTTTTAATGTCCGACGGGGTCGTTACTGGGGGGTGTTTAGATCGATCAGTTATTACATATAAGATCATGAACAGACAATATAGGGCTCAAATCTTTAAAAAGGTCGATGTAAAATTCTATTGCAGTTTTCTTTGAAATAAATGGCTTGGAATGACTTTGGGGTTTTTGCTGTAAATTTGCCATAGAAATTTATTGATATCTTTATTAGTTTCAAAATGGCGGCATTTATGAAATTTGAGGCAATGATATCATCAAATTTCCAAAGCCTAAACCAGAAAAAGCCACAGATTTCTGCTTGCCATCCTGTTGTAGACCTTCATAAACTATGGTTTTCTTGAAGGTTATATCATTTTTCCTCTGTTTAGGATTTACGATGATTTAGATTTGTTCGAAATTTTCCATGAACCTTTTCAAAAATGATTAAATTGCTGCCATTTTTAACGAAAATCAAGATATCAAAAAATTTCCATGGCAGATTTACAGCAAAGTGCCATAAGTTCCTTTTAGGCCAATCAATTCATAGAAAAATATCATAGAATTTTACACCCACCTTTTTAAAGATTTGAAAGATTTGAGCACTAACAGACTATGTCAAATCTGACGATCAGTGGCATAAGTTTCAGCAGAGATCTCATTATTCTAACTTCAATACAAGGTTTTGTGACGGTCTTCAAATCCCAAAGTATAATCTGGAATATTCCAAAAAAAGATTTTCTTACGCAGCTCTGAAGACTTGGAATGATATCCCTATAGATATAGGGAGCATAAATTTAAAAAAACAGTTAGAAATCATTTGAAGAGCTTAAAACCAATACAAACACAGCCTTCTGGAAAAGCAGCATTAGTTTTTGAAGTAATTGTTTGCTTAACAAGATTGTAAATTAGTTTTTTTCTGTTTTTAACTCATATAGCTGAAGGATTTCTCGCGTGAATATGATTTAAAACGAAATAAAGCAAGGATTGACGAGCTCAGAGTGTTAATCCAAAAGGACTTGCAGAATATTTTTAAAACTGCGAGGCACATTCCTTGCACCTGACAGTATAACTTCTGCAGGGAAACGAAGACGCATTTTCTACTATGAAGAAATGAAAGGTCAACAATAAATAGCCTCTTTCAAATTCTGAGGGCACTTTAACCGAATCGCCATCAACTGTGTAGCGGTATGACCGATTTTGACCAATAAAATTGACAGGTTTAAGTCAGTCTGGCTCTTTCAGGAAAGACCCGAAGCAGGCAAGCACGCGAATTTTCTCGCAAAATACGTAGCTGGTTGAATGTAAAACGATATCAGCATCAACTTTGCAAGTAAATAAATTAAATAAATCTTCGATATAGCAAAAAGGAAATTTGTTACTTTGAATAACTTATTTACTGTGTAGGCCACAACGAACCGCACTTTTTAAGAATCGCACTTTTCAAGAGCCAATGTGACGTAACTTGTTGCCTGAAAGCTCAAATAGCCTTAAAAATTCTTTCGACCATTTAGGGGTAGAATAAACAAGCAAACTATGTTTCTTAGTTTCTGTTGGTCTTATGACAGTTTGGAAATACAGAAACAAAACAAAAACATTTTAACAGTTGGCAGTAAAAAAAATGAGTGAAATTCCTTTACACCATCCGGTAGAATAATTATTATTATTATCAATACCCCTCGCCGTTGTCTCGGGTTGTAAAAAGTTTTTGTCACGTAGAGCTTTCAGTCCCTTGTCAGTAAAATGTAGAGAGCGTTTCTGTTCGTTCAAATTCAAAAGGGGAAAACATTTTCGAGGAAGGCCACTGGGGGGTATTGCAGCGAGAAATTCATTCTTTGCTTAAATGCTGCTTTGTCTATATGTAAAAAATCTTTAATCCTTTGTTTTATTTGCCTCGGGCACAAAAAACAAGCTATTTCTATGTAAATTCTAGGTTTATCGCATAAATACTTGGCTATCTTGGTTTGTAAATACACTGACGAAGATTTTATATCGACACGTTTGCTCATAGAACAGTTGTGTCTTTATTATCAATATTACCATTTCTATTAATATTATTATTTTTATTACTAAAGGCATCACTTACGGAATAACAACATCAGTGAACAGTTTTGGCATTGGTTTCATAAGCATCAAGGTACCAACTTGAAGGGATAACAATGACATGCAATCGTTTGAGGCACCACAAGCATCAGTGTATCTGCTGCCTTTTCCTAGGATTCCTTCATTTGTCCTCTAAAAAATTAATCAAATAAGGAATTTCATTCGCTTTTTGCACGAATCCACGGAAGATCAGTTACTTAGGGCCAAGACTTTAATGTGTCAAAATTTTAGCATTTCATACAATTTCACTAAAGGCAAATAAAACGTGGAGAAATTCCTTTGGGACATGTTGCAAAAGGAATGAAAACGTGATTCTTGTGCCAGGGGATTCAAGGACTTCTACTTCCCTTCCAAAAGAAAGTAATTTTTGAATAAGCTCTTGCAGATCATTTGGCAAAGCCTCGTTATTGTTCTGCTAATCACAGTCTATGGCCTGTTTTGATGATTTTATCAACTGATTGTTAAAAAGGTATGTGCAACTATCAATATGCAAGCCGGGTGAATAAAAAAACAGTCCTCGTTTAAATAGGCCACTGCTCCCTGCATACCAAGACGATAATATTGGCAAATATATCACTTAACGATGAAAATGTTAAAATCCATTCTAAAATTTATTTGACTGAAATCGGCCAATCCGTTCTGAAATAGGCCTGATCGGCTAAAAGGTTTGTTTTACCCATTTCGAGTCATGTGACCATACTTTTGGGAAGTTGAAGTGTTATGTTACTTTTTGCACTCATGGCACAACTTTGCATGGCACCAAATATGTTAGAGAAATCAAAAGTTGTTTTATCAAGGGATTGATCACATGGCTTGAAATGGGTGTAAACAAGCCTTCGCCGGTTTTGTCTATCATGAGGAATCTTATCGAAAAAGCCCTTTCAAGAAACCCTCTAAACATGCCTAACAATACGACCAAATTCTCCTAACATTTCGGCTCTACAATAATGACTTCTACGTTTTAGCACATGTTATCCTCTTGGGAGGATGAAATCAGCCGGAATAATTGTGTTATTCTCCCATGGATGAGACTTTCATCCTGCCAAAGAGATGACTCGTGCTCAAGAATGTGAAAGTCATTTTTCTGTAAGGCAGAAGATTTCGTAGATCGGGGAGTAAAAAACAAACAAAATGTTTGGTTGTTTACTATCTGAGGAAGGCAATGTAATCATCCTTCCAAAGAGATAGCTCGTGCTTAAGCATGTAAAAGTCATCTTTCTGTAAGGCAGAAACAAAACAAAATGAAACGAAATATTACGTTGTTTACCTCTCTGAAGAAGGCAATGTAATACAACGATGAATAAGAGTTCACAAATTGAAATCCAAATAATTTCAATATCAGCGAATCTTCAAACTGTGTCTGTGTACGATGATTTTCTACAAAAGAAAAAAATCATTGAATTTTGATGAAATAATCATCAAAACAGCAACAAAATCTTTCAGATACGTTTACATCCAGACATAGTTTCAACTTTTCACTTATCGAACATTTTGAATCCTTGGAAACGAATTCATACGTAGAGTTTAAGATCAGAAGAAGAAAATTTCAAAAACAGAGTGCAGGAAAGGCAACATGAAAGATTTGTACAATGACATAATGTTATCATAAAGAGAAACTAAGCATATAAAAGCGGCTCACGCTTCACCCAACCCAGTTCAAATACATGATATTTATATCAAAAGGCCTATATATGCTTAGACTCCCTTTAACTTAGAAAATTAAAACAACAAATATATAAATAATTTTTTGTCATTTTTGTTATCGTTTTCGAAACTGATGCTGAGCTTCTTTTTAGAAGGCATTCAGTACATTGGTAGAAGTAGAGGTAGAAGATCATAACAAGATGCGGTGCACATGCAGAAAGAAAACAATTTTGTCCGGAACAAAATAACAAAATCTATTTTGTATTTTAGATTTCTGCGACAAAAATGGAAAAAACTAGTGTGTGCTGTACGCACAATATTAGAATATTTACCCCGTTGCAAATGTTGTTTAAAGCTCAAAATCGCTGAACATCGCCCCAGTACTAGTGGAACATTTTCAGTATGACCTTACCCCATTCTGTCAGCTTCTTTGCCATCAACTTGTACAAAAATCCAAGCAGCATGATAGAAGTAGAATTTAATATGGAAGATGTAAGATTTGATTTGACAGTAGAATATTTTCCAGTAAACCAATCAACTCTTGCAATAACTCGATATATGATGACTGAAACCAAGCTTCCAAGTACAAGAAGAACCTGGCAGATGAAAAATTAAAATATTTGCATCAATCATATCTTAAATCAACTTTTTCCTTGTTTTATTTGTTCTCACAGCAGTTATCAGTAGCGTTATCAAACTCTGGTCATTTTTCTCCAATCTTTTTCATCACAAATAAAAACACCTAAACCACAACTACAGGGTGTCCCAAAAAAATTGTTCGACGTTTGATTAAATATTAAAAAATAATAAAACAATGAACGGGCTCCATGGTAAGATAACCACATTGCTGAGATTTTAGATTAATTTTAGACACCAGAAGCTAACAAATCTGCCAAATATTCACGGAGTTACGAGCTTTCGAAGATCAAGTTTGTGCGAAAGCTGAAACCAGACGCCCCTAAATTGCATATTTTGTGAAAGTAGAATTTCGTTTATTCAAAGCAAATCAAATGGAATTTCAAAAGCATTTTCGATAAATTAGCTTTTTATGACATTGAAGCAAGGCTATGGATGCTTGGGGGAATCCTGTTCAGCATAATTTGGAATTGCCCCGTCCCGTTTTCATTCCATGTTTTTAGATACTTGCATTCCTAACTAAATTTTGACAACGGTTACAAGAATTAAATAGCTTTGGAAGTCCTATTTGGTTTGCTCTGATATCGACGAGGCGTAAAACATTGGACAGTCTTCTTTTACCTCGATTTTGGGACGTATTTTAGGAAAACAAGTCAGTTAGGGGCGTCTTGTTTCAGCTTTCGTACAAACTTGAACTTCAAAAGCTTGTAACTCCGTGAATTCTTAGCGGATTCACAAGATTCTGGCGCCTAAAATTAATTCAAAATCTTAGGAACAGGGTTGTCTAACCACGAGCCTGTACATTTTATCGTTATTTTTTAACATTTAATCAAACGTCGAACAATTTTTCTGGGACACCATGTACTGGGTGACCCAAAAAAACTTCACGAGTTACATCGTACCTAGCTCCTTGAAATCAAAAGCAATTATCAAATGCTTTGTATCAGTGTTTAGTCGAAAAGCTTCGGCTTAGCTATCTTTTGAGATGCTGCATGGTCATTTTATGCAATGATTAACATCCGAAAAACAGATTCAAAGAAAATTTTGAATCCCAGATTCCTCATTTTGAGTGAAATAATCGCCATCATTTTCCAGTCAACATTTTGTGAAAACTCAACGTAGCGATGGATTTGAAGTCATCTGGGGAAATTTGTTGTTTGCGAAATGATTTACCTCTGTTCTTCATTCAAATTTCGTGCTCCAAAGCAAATTCGGAATTCGGCTTTTTTCTCATCTTCCAAAGAAAAACGTGGGAATACTCCAAGAATTGAATGAATTTCCATATCTGTTTTTTCGGACAGCAGGCATAAACAACATCTCAAAAGATAGCTGAGACTTTCAGCTACATGCTGATACCTTGTTTGTGTTCATAACATTTGCTTTCGGGAAACCATGTGCGAGTAGCTCGTGAAGTCTTTTTTGGGGCACCCGGTACATATAAATATTCTTTGGCTGCCAAATGTGGAAAGAACATGATGTCATCGAGTTCAAACTATGACATTTCCCGGGGGGGGGTACTTAGTATATTTGTCCGACGGGGATGTGCCGTTTTTAAGGGTATCGTTTTCACCAATTTTTTCTAGCACAGGGTATCAAAATGAGGCAATTTTTCTAGAGCAGGTTGTCAAAACAAGTCAGAGGGGAATATTCTGCTAGATTGGGTCGTTTTTCGGTCAAATTTCATTTTTTCGAGTATACTTTTCATCAATTTTTTCTAGAACAGGTTATCATTTTGAGCGAAAAATTCTGGAGCAGGGTAAAAAAAATTTTTTTCGTGGGCACACCCCCGTACAAATTTAAGTCAAGTACCCCCCCCCCCCCCCCCCGGGTGACATTTACATCAATGAAAAGAATATTAACTAGATTTAAGAAAAGAACAACTCAACTGGGCGTCTTAGGGCCTGTTCATATGGAGAAAGTTTCCCCGGCATTTCCCCGGTGAAGCGGGATTCCCGGCTAGCCGGGGAAATATTCATCGACCTTTCATATGAGAGAAGTTTCCCCGGCAAGCCGAGAAAATAAAACAATAGCGCTTTGTTATGTTAGGATTAACGATAAACAAAAGAAGTTTCCCCGCCTAGCCGGGAAAATGTGTTCATATGGGAAAATATTTCCTCGGCTAGGCGGGATCCCGGTAGAGCTCAAGCGAGATCTCGGCTAGCCGGGGAAATGTTTTCTCATGTGAACGCTCGTTCTATTTTATGTGGTAACGCTATATGAGGCGAGATCTCGGTTGAACGGGAATCCCGCTTCACCGGGGAAATGCCGGGGAAACTTTCTCCATATGAACAGGCCCTTAGAAAGAAGACCGTTCTCCATCTTAAAGGCGCTGTACAAGATTTATGTAAACAATCGGAAAGTACGAGACAACCCGCGCACGTGACCAAAGCCTTCGCTTTTTAATGGCGGCCAGTTTCATCGCAGCTTCTACGTAAGTTTCATTGCAGTGTTTTCTTGCCTATGTCTATGGAATGTGATGGAAATTTTGATATCCATTAAAAATTTCAAATATTCAGAGTTAGAAATATCGAACAAATCCTCCACCAAAGCTTTGATCACCAAGATTGTCGCAGATACTTTGGATTACTATTCTCTGTGCAAAATCGCCAGTAGCTATTTTATGTTTAGCCTAAACACATTCGATGATTTGACACGCAGATCCATGCAGAGAGGACGGGTTGTACAGCCCCTTTAAAGAAGATACTTGATACTTGACACCAAAGAAATATTCTCAAATAGATACAACACCCAAAAATATCTTGAAAATTATAGTAAGCCAGATCTGCTATTCAAGATACAAATTGGGGTAATTCTTTATAAGACACTTGCTGCAAACACTACAAATAAGCAGAAATATTGCTGATGTTTCATTAGACTTATGACGATGAGTCTCTTGTTTCCCTGTGCTCTTGGACTTCTTGATGGCGCTTCAGTCAACAGAGACTCATAATATTACTCTGAAAAACCTGACCCTATTAGGCCTAATATGCTGGGATTCCTAGCATACCAATCAGAATGCGAGATTTGGCGAAGAACAATAAGTTTCGAACCTTCAATTCGATTGACGCAGTTGACTAAATTTGAAGGAAGTTGCTGCAGCAGGTACTTGAAGATTTCTCTGAAATGTCTTGGTCTTAAAAACATGGAAATTGCAGCATTAAAAGACTTATTTTGCACTCACCAGGTAAAGTGAACTTTCTTCTTCAGATGAATACCAAGTTTTGTTGATTAAGTGTCTGCTTACCGTGGTTTCTATCGCATTTCCCTTCTGAGGAGTGACCGTTGAATATAGCCGAAGCAGTCGTTCGATCCAGATTCGATCAATCGAATGCAGAGGATAGGGTCAGGTTTTTAACTGTTTCATTATGAGTCCCTGTGAGCAAGGTACCGCAGGGATACAAGGGACTCATCGTCATAAGTCTAATGTTTCATATCAAAATCAAGGTCAACCGGTGGCGCTGGATTATTGCAGGAATCAAACCAAAATATCAAGACCTGAGATCATATCTAGACAAACGATACGAAATGCAGGGACGTAGGAAGCATCTCAAACCTGGAGAGGCACGACACTTCAAGGGCACTTTTTCCATTAAGCTAAAGGGGCATTTCCTGAAAATAAAAACGGCATTTCTTTGTTTATTTCAAAATCTTGGGCGGGCACGTGCCCCCAATGCCCCCCCCCCCGGCTCCTACGTCTCTGAGCATCAGCAAACATTTAACGTTTCAAAACAATGACAAGATGCACTTACCATGAAAAATATCAGTGACATTGAGCCCATCGTCTTCAGAGTTCTTTTTAGTGGAGAATAAAGTGGCTCGTACAATCCAGAAACTGGATTCTAAGAAAGAAGAGAATTGTTTATTTTGCAATACCAAACAGTTAAACAACAACTGATTTGAAGAATAAATTGGTGATATTATGCAATACAAGCGGCTTATGATTTGAATGTGAACAAAGTGTAAATATATTTGGTATTAAGCATTGCTATGGCCTGTTTCAAAGTTCTTGTAACAAAAATGCAATTTTGCCAAAAAATTAGTCAGTAAAACTTTGACTGAATCAACATTGAATTTCTGAAGAAAAACACATTGATGTGTGAGCTGTCATCGGCGTAGGAGGCGGGAGCTGGCGGGGAAACCAAGACAATACAGATGTTACATTAGGATCTGCAGAAAATTTAGCACATATCGAAGGAAGAAGAAGGATATATCTATCGACAGAAGAAGGATATATCTAAACATCTATCGCGGGCACTATTTGTTTAGTTCAAAAGTTAAGCAGGAACTGCTGTAATTACACCAACAAAATACGAGAATTGAATCGTCTCCCAATCAGCTTCGACACCAAGCAAATAAAATGCGCAAGGCAGATATTGAGATGTATCTTTCTTCTCTAAATATATGCTACTGTCTGCTCTAAAAAACCATTTCTGGAATGCACAACGAGCGAGATAGCTACCTGGGTTTTAGAGCAATGTTTGCGGCTTGCTTTGTTGTTTTGACTTGACCGGCCGGGGGTAGAATTCCCTTTGTCTGCAATCGCTAATCGCTTTGTACTTGGGTGTCAATCAAAATTAGCGGACCCTGTTGTAAAATTATCTGTCTTTGTTCTGAAGAACCTTAGGTAGATTGTTAAATCAGCATAGCTTTTTGAAAATTGTCAACCACTGACAAAGTTACTGCCAATGTAATGTTTTTAATGAAAATCAAAGGAAGCTTGATTAACTTTGATCTGAAACAGCAGGCTGGTGAATTATTACTAGGTCAATGTAAGAATATTTGTACGATAAAGTATGTCATCTTTAATCATGCTGTGATATGATTCAATGCAACCCAAGGCTTCCATTTCGTAGCATGCAATAAATGGAATCAAATTGTGATTTAATAAAACGTGACAGATATTTCATCACGTAGAGTATTTCTTATTGGCTTTAACCTGATAAGAATAGAAACGACCTTGTTCTTCTAAGATTGTAGCAAATGCCGAGTGGATCATGAAAACGTGGGGTGTCTAACGAGCCATATTCTGGTGAAAGACAAGTCAAATCGGGTGGGTTGACCGACTATTTTGTGGAAGAAATGTTGAATTATCTAAAGAAATTTAGCTTTGAAAATATACCGGGTGAGCCAGAAAAAAGTTTCCACTTTCTAAAATTTGTAGCACCACAAGTACTTCATGGATTTGAATGATTCAAATTCTAGTTGAAAGCCAAAAGATTGAAGTATTTTTGTGATTTTTCTCGTCTTCTTACAAGCACTGCAAATATAAGTAAATTCAACTTTACAAAAATTTCATGGCTGCAAAATGACAGAAAAAGGCCTAAAACACTTGATCAAATCGTTAGGACTCTCCTCACACAGAACAATACGCACATGCGTTTCACCTCTCTCAAGAGTTACAAGACATAGATTCTCAAACAGATGCTACAGATTTTCAATCCCATGGCAATAGATGTGCAGACGATATCTCTCACCCATGAGAAATTGCATTTTCTCTGTTGTTCTGAGCGAGGAGTCCTTTATGATTTGATCAAGCATTTTAGGCCTTTTTCAGTCATTTTGCCACCATCAAGTTTTTGTAAGCTTGAATTTACCAATTTTTCCAATGTTCGTAAGAACGCGAGAAAAATCACAAAAATACTTCAATCTTTTGGCTGTCAAGCAAATATTGATTCATTCCAATCCATTTAGTACTCTTGATGCTATGAATTTTCAAAAGTGGGAACTTTTTTCTGGCTCACCCGGTAGCATAACTATCTATAAGAACTTTCTGCTTCCTAACAATGATGATGAAATAAATAGTCCTCTGGGGGTAAAAACAGAAAACCATGCTTCCTTTTGTATTCCAAGACAATGCATGTCTCGTTTCAATTTGTTGTTGTCATTGTTTTCCAGTCCAGCATAGTGCTCATTTGCATGAGCATGCGCGAAGATCTTAAGGGATGTCGGTGGGCAATGACGTAACCATCACCTTCGCTGGTGCGTCTTGCATACGAGGCTCAAACTTTATGCAGGCCCCTTGGTCAGCGGTTAATTCGAATAAGAGCTATGCTTTGCAGTCCATAAATGCATGAATATGAACCTGATTGAAGGATTATTATAGGTATCTTGCGAAACACCCTTTCACTAAATTTGCTCGTAATTATGGAACAGAAAGACCACTTTCGACCAAAAAAGATTTCTATCTAAGTTCTCCTTTCTTCTTTACCACACACCTTTTCAATTAACAGCCTCGTTGCAGAAATTTTTGAGAATTTCTGGATACGAAACTTTCGACAATGGATTTGGATTCAGCCCTCATAGTCTATGTTCAAATTTTCGTAATACCAACACTAGTAATTTTGCTTTTTGACGATAATAAATTTGAATATTTATAAGGGATTTGACCGTGAAAATGACTGAGGGTGTCAACCTCGTCCCCAGGGCCTTTTGGCCCTGGGGACTAGGTTGTAAGGGTATAATTCATCATCGTACTAAAATCGAAATCACAGACGCCAGGATTATCAAAATTCGCAACTACACTAAAGTTTGGGTACTAAATCTGAATCTGAGTTTAAAAATCTCATAAGAAGCAATTTAAATAAATTTCGAAAAATTCCAAAACGAGGCCGCTTAGTTGAAAAGGTGTATAAGCTTTGAAGAAACAAATTTGTAAAGTAAACTCTATCAATTAAAATTGGTAAAGACCCCCGGGGGGGGGGGTACTTGGTCTACGAAAATACGGGGTCGTGCCGCTGGAAAATCTGAAAAGGCACCCTTTCCCGGAGTAAAATTCCCAAAAATGATACCCTGTCCCGGAGTAAAATTCAAAAAACGATACCCTGTTCTTGAGTTGAGTTTCTTCATGCAAAATTGTACGCTGCCTTGGGAATTTGATAGAAATTTGATAGAAATCTATCAAAAAAGCAGAAATGTTGCCATCCAAACGATGTAAATCACATTCGCGGAGCGCAAATGGCTTACAACGACGTTATGTAGTCAATTATACAAAATATGGACCCTGTCATGGAGCCGACCATACAAAAGTGATACCCTGTCCCGGAGTAGGAATCCTGAAAATGATACCCTGTTCGGCGGCATGTCCCCGTACGGAAAAATATATGAGTACCCCCCCCCCCCCCGGGTAAAGACCCCAGGTTTCTTTCTGACTCACCACGTACAACTAACAGCCAATGAATAAATAATATTGTCAAGGCTTGAAAACGTCTTTCCTCTTGCAGGCGAAAATAAAAAAATTAAAACGTCTTTGACAAGAAGTAGCTTTGAATAAACTACCGGGTGAGCCAGAAAAAAGTTCCCACTTTCTAAAATTCGTAGCACCACAAGTACTTCATGGATTTGAATGATTCAAATTCTAGTTGAAAGCCAAAAGATCGCAGTATTTTTGTGATTTTTTTCGTCTTCTTACGAGCACTGCAAATATAGGTAAATTCAACTTTACAAAAATTTCATGGCTGCAAAATGACAGAAAAGAGGCCTAAAACACTTGATCAAATCGTTAGGACTCTCCTCACACAGAACAATACGCACAGGCGTTTCACTTCTCTCAAGAGTTACAAGAAATAGATTCTCAAACGGATATTAAAGATTTTCAATCCCATGGCAATAGATGTGCAGACAATATCTCTCACCCATGAGAAATTGCATTTTCTCTGTTGTTCTGAGCGAGGAGTCCTTTACGCTTTGATCAAGCATTTTAGGCCTTTTTCAGTCATTTTGCAACCATCAAGTTTTTGTAAGCTTGAATTTACCAATTTTTCCAATGCTCGTAAGAACGCGAGAAAAATCACAAAAATACTTCGATCTTTTGGCTGTCAAGCAAATATTGATTCATTCCAATCCATTTAGTACTCTTGATGCTATGAATTTTCAAAAGTGGGAACTTTTTTCTGGCTCACCCGGTAGAACTGGTTTATCCATGCAATTTACATAGTTGCATCAAATATTACAGTATATCTAAATCGCAAATGAAATCTATAACAAACTTGGTGCAGTTATTGGCAGCAACGATTTGTGTTCCTGTGACATACTCAGTCTTGCACTAGACTAGACCATACCGCGAAAGTGCTGGAGCTTATAATCGTAACAACAGACCTATTCCATCCACCAACACATTAGTTATTGCTATAAATATCACAGATGAAAATTGACTATCAAGTGGATCACAAACTACTGTGTTTTCCTTACGTCGTATAAGCGCTCGCTTCGCTCGCGTTACAACACTTGTTCGACAACCTTCACTAAATATTTAGAAATGTTTACTTTCAGTTTAATTCAAACAATCTGCATGATAATTCAGTCAAAAGATTAAAAACGAATTATTAGAGTGCACATTTCCTTCCTGACTTGTTTTGCTACACAGTGCTCCTTGAATCGCCTTTAAACTTTGCCTATCGTACAAGTAATTTTCTTAAATCAAGCGATTTGAAAATCATCCTTCATGGGTCACCTGACTGTGGTGTTGATTATGAGAAAAGAGCCGGGCGAGGGGATACTTGACTTTCATTGGTACGGATTGCAACCACCAAAAACAGGGATGGCACGAGGGTAGGGTAGGGTAGGGCGCTACTACCCCTCTGTCGGAAGCATCTACTCCCCCGTTGGAAGAATATTGGGTCATTTTCGGAGCAAGATTGGCAACATGACGTAAGGACAACCCATCTTTTAGTCATTTTAGCCCCCTATCGGCAGTTCCGGCCCTTCTGTCGGAAGATTTCTGGCGCTATCCCTACCAAAAATATCTAAACAGCAAATATTTGGTAAAGGTGGTACGATAAAATATGGTATTAAAATGGCAGATGCAACGAACGAAACGAGTCTAAATAATTGGCACACTGAGGCCTTTCAAACTTATGTTATCATCAGAGTGTAAACAACAGAGCTAGGGTCGGACAAATATAATAAATATTTCCCCAGGATAAGAGACTTCGTAGGGGCTAATTATGTTCGTTGACCTCACTCCTCCAAACAAGGTCTCTTTCGCAACATTATCTAACTTTTAGTACCCTACTCGTGTGGCACAACAATCATTGTCACAAAAACTTCTATCTCCAGCCATAGGTGATCTTAATCTAGTGAAGGTCAAATTGATCACAAATTATCGAGCGGTGCTGTAATTTTAGATAATAAAATACTTTGGTCCAAACGCTGTCAAGAAATAAATCTATTTGCTGTAAAGCAGCAAGAGTTTAAGGAAATTTTATATTCAGATCAATGAAAGTTCATGGGTCCACTTATATCAGATTTTATCACGTGAATAAAAAATCTTGCAACTTTTGAAAAATCATCAAAATTTGTTTATATTAGCGATGAAACAAGGACAGATTTTGTTACACAATAGCATCAGTTGCGTTTCATTGACACCGATTCAAAGAGATTAGCGATTGTAAACAAAGGAAATGCTATCAACCAGTAATTCAAAACAACCAAATCAGCAAAAGTTGCTCTGAAATCCAAGTGGCTAGCTCGCTCATTGTGCATTACACAAATACTTTTAAGAGCAAACATGAGCATGTATCGAAAGAAGAAGGATATATCTAAACATCTATCTCGGTCATTTCAGTTGTTTGGTCCAGAAGCTGAGCAGTAAGTGTTTTAATTACACCCAAAAAATACGAGAATTGAACTGCCTCCCAATCTGCTTCTGAACCAAATAAATAAAATGCCCGAGGCAGATGTTTAGTTACATCCTTCTACTTTCCATCTACACCCATGTTTTCTCTTAAAAACTATTTCCTGCATGCATAACGGGCGAGCTAGCTGCCTGGGTTTCAGAGCAACTTTGGCGGCTTTGTTTGTTTTGAATTACTGGTTGAGACATTTTCCTTTGTCTGCAATTGCAAATCACTTTGAATTCCGTTGATGAAACCTTCTTTACCGAACCGATGATGAAAACTTCTCCATACACATTTTTACTACCACTACTATCGTTCAGATAATTGGCATATCAGAGATTAGGGTGGGGTTATTCCTGGGAAACTCCTATCGTATGTAAAGTCTGATGTGGCGAACTGGCAAACCAGCAGGGACGTCAAGTCCTGATATCAGTCAGGGCTAATTTCAGTGCTAACTTTTGGCATTTTGTGTATTATTTTGGCAGCTCTTATTACGTGGATTTTTTCAAGTTTTAATGTCAAGACCTGCGAACATGTTCCCCTTGTTAGAATTCCGTAGGTGACTGCAGATACAATAGTTTTGAAGTAGAGATCTTCTTGTACCTCTATTGGTAGGTAAGACATTCGTTTTAATTGGCTCATTTTCACTCTAAATGACTTACAAATTCTCTCTACCGGAAGATCCCATTTCAGGTGGTTGTCTAGAACTATCCCTAATGATGTTGTGCTGTTGACATACTTCGTCTCAATAACTGACACCGTCTCTCCATTAATTTTGACAGGACTATACACGTATTCTTTTTTTTATAAGAAACTGCCCATAAGAAACTCAACTCTCAGATCGCCAAAAAATTAAGAAACTCACGTACTGGGAGAATATATAAGTTAAGAAACTATTCACTTTGATAAGGGAAATCCTGGACATATTTCACTCTACTTCCACCTATTTCCTGTATCATATTACTCGTAAGGAACTTCAGTAATGTCTAAACATTGGAAAGGCTAAAAAAATACTGTTTTGAAATGTTCAGGAGGGACACAGGTAGTGAACAGGAAGATTGTTATGGAGCCCCTAAGAAACTCGTAAGAAACTCTGAGTACTCAAAATCTGATGATTTTAAGAAACTTTCAGTACTGGCCCAAATTCTTAGTTTCTTATAAAAAATATGTGTATTCCAATACGTATTCCAAACAGGCAAGAAGGACAAAAAATGGAATCTAGTTCAATGAGACCTAACTGTCCAGTACGACTATCTACCCCAGTTTATATTTTGGCCTTAATTAAGAAAAAATAATTCCGTGTCGGATTGCAAACGAATCAACCATTTTACAAACAAGCCATCTCCCCCAAAGAGCCACATCAAGCCACCTGCGCAGGCGGAGCAATGCCAATGTCTTGTTTCTTCGTGATTTTTTGTACCAGCGACGTCATAGTAAGCCAAAGTACTTCCAACAATGAAATAACCGAAGCACCGACAAAGAGCCCCATCAAGCCACCGAAATTACTGAGCAAGTCTGCAATCTCTTGTAAGGGCTGATCGATATATCTATCCACAATGAAGCTTTCATAAAAGACACTTAACCGAACAACATGCTGCTTTATTCCGTCAACATCAAAATTTTCTTGTGGCATGCTCAATGCGTTGGAGAGATCTTTCCTCATATTCGGAGTGAAAGAGGCTTTGCGCAATGGCGTGTTGAAAATTTTTGTCTCGTATATCTCTTTGTAGCATGGTGTATTGCAGTCACACTTAATAGAAGCTTCATTAGCGTACAGATCTTGAAGACACTGTTTCAATTTTGATTCATTTTTCTCCCTTGATGGGAATTTATCGATACTCAAAAACAGCCTTCCTTGAGGGGGAACATCGCCACAGAGTTTGTATGTTTGATGAAAAAGACACGAAATGTGGCAATTATGCTCGGTTACAGCTCCAGGAAAAAGCAAAGGAACAGTGGTCTGTGATGAGCAGTTGGTAGAATATGGAGCTTGTAGTCGATGGTGAATTTGCTTCTTTAAAACAACCTCAGTATACGTTCCAGGAATTAGAGGAATTGCATTCTCGAATGAGAAACCAACATGTTCATCAGATGGGTGCACCATCAATAATAATCCTCTAATGAATTGAGTTGCGCGCAGCGGAGGGAAAGATTGTATGTCGTTAACTTCCACATCTGAATCATTCTTGAACAAAAACATTTCTAGACCATAATCTCTTCTGTGGCCATTCTGATGCAATGTCCCTTGGCGGTTCAAAGAGTAACAGAGATTCCAGTTAAATGCGGCAGTAAAATTGAGTGGAAAGCTGCATTTCTTGTTGCCTCCGAATAGACAAGACTCCGTCATTCCAGCTAAGAATAATTTACATCCATAAGTAAACAATTTGCTTTTATTTTCCGTTGGCTTGTGGAGATATTCAGAGCAGTTTTTAGGGAAAGATTCCATGTTGATAAAGTCCGTTACCGTATCACTGTCACATATTGTAAGAGTTGGAAATTGCATTTCGTTTTGTTTTTCTTTCAAGATCTTTGTAACAAAATCTCTCTGATGGTATTTACTTACTGAACTATATAAAGCAAAAGAGAGATATGAACAAGCACCTATGAATACAACTCCCCAAAATAATTTGCTAACCAACCATTTGTGCTTGGTAATTCGAGGAAGGCCATGGATTGTGAGGTTATCCATTCTGTCTATTGGCAATAACAAATAACCTCTACGTAAAAGGTGTAAGTAACATATAAGTAAATAAGAAGGAAAATACTGTCTTCGCTGTGACCCTTTACTGTTTAATACGTCTGAATCATAACCGCTTTTCCAAAGAAATCATAAATTTCAAATATATTTCAATGTGCTTGCTCCAATATGTCCGTTCACTTGAATGCCTCTCACCGGGATTGTCCAAGCCAGGAGCATCTAATTGCGCTTCTTCTGCTGCAATGTCAACTAATGAACTTTCCTCTGGCAATAACATGCGAAATACAACTGCTTTTCTGTGGCGAAATGACGGTATGTAAAATCTGTAAGAGTCAATGGTAAGTGCACTGTTCTCGTGTCATTGAACGCAACTAAGAATCGAAGCCACCATATTTGCTGTTATCTGTTTCTCTAGCAATAACTAAATATGATTGCCTTCTGTGAAATGGTATTTCTCTGAGCTGCAAGGAAACTTCCCTCAAACTATTGTGTCCATGGATTGCTTATGAAATGCTTTGCTAGCAATACCACGCTAAATATGACTAACTTCCGTAACATTACATCTGTAAGCAATAACTGGAACAACTCATCTTAAAAATATGCGTACCACCAAAAACAATCGAACTTGCTGTAACCACAAAACCAATATGCATATTATTGCTTGTAGTAAACCACCGGCAGATCAAACTCATCCAATAACATTAGAGCGCACTGTTTTCTTTTTCCATTAGGGTCGTCCACTTGTTTAATTTCGAGGATCTTTTCAAAAGAAAAACTTTTTTTAATTACCATCTGCACAATCTGCAATGACTGTCTTTTGGTAATTGATTGTGAAATCTTTTTCAATCAACTATACTAAAAATAAGTGGTAATGTAATCTAAATCTTAATTATCTGTGCACTAATCAAAAACTTCTTGAATTCAAGCACAATGTAACGTAAACAAGGTGGTGATGATTCAAGTAGCTGAGATGGTAACGGGTGCCCCAGTAAAAAGTATAGGACAGATTTGGTCGGATTCTGCGATGAGTATTAAACTTTAATCAATGGCAAATCAATTACTTCACTTGTTGAAATTGGCAGTGCTTAGAGTGTTGAAATATTAATGTCGAAAGCTCAAATTTGTTGTCACCTCCAAATCAGAGCTTCGGTGTTTTGTCCTAAGAAAATTCTTGAAGCACAGCAAATAAATCAAAAATGTCCTTGATCAAATGTGAAAAACTTCGATCATATTTTATTCTGTTTTCTAGAACAAGGACAGATTTGTAAGACAAAAGCATGAGTTGCTTTTGATTGACACCGCAATTCAAAGCGATTAGCGATCACAGACAAAGGAAATTCTCTCAACCAGTAATTCAAAACAAACAAGGCCGCAAAAGTCTCTCTGAAACCCAAGTAGCTAGCGCGCTCGTTGTGCATTCCAAAAATTGTTTCTAAGAGCAAACATGAGGATATATCGAAAGAAAAAGGATATATCTACACATCTATCTCGGGCATTTTATTTCTTTGGTTCAGAAGCTGAGCAGTAAGTGTTTTGATTACAACCAAAAAAATAAGAGAATTGAATCGCCTCCCAATCGGCTGTTGGACAAAATACATTAAATGCCCGTGGCAGATGTGTAGATTTACCTTTCTTCTTTCGTCATAAGCACGTAACGTCTCTTAAAAACCATCTTTCGCTTGCACAAGGCGAGAGTTTGCCCTACTAGTTTCAGAGAAACTTTAGCGGCTTTGTTTGTTTTGAATTACTGGTTGAGAGAATTTCCTTTGTCTGCGATCGCTAATCGCTTTGAATTGCGGTGTCAATCAAAAGCAGCTCATGCTATTGTCTTACAAAATCTATCCTTGTTGTTTTCTAGAAGTCACCCATTTTTCCATTTTCTTATTGTCCTTTTTTTCAAGATCAAATTTCGATGTGCTCCAGGAATTTGCTTAGGCCAAAAACCAAAGCTCTGGTTTAGACGTGGAGGCAAATTTGGAATTTCAAGATCAATATTTTAGCTCTGAAAGCACCAATATCAACAAAAGAGGTATCCATGGTATGCATGCTCGAGTTGGCTATTGAGAAACATTTTAAAATTGATCAGCCATTGATTAAAGCTGAATTCTTGTCGCTGGACCCTACCCAGTCCTTAGACTGATTACGATGAATCGCTATTCAAAACGAGATTACTACAACAAAACGAGACTACTACAACAAAACGAGATCCCAGTCTGAATACAATTTTGTAAGACACCCGGTAGAATTAGCCTGCGTGCAGACAATACCTAACTAAGGAAAAGGTATAGTCTGCGCAACGCCGCTCAATATCGTGTATTGTGTGAGTCAGCATTTCATTTCAATGGCAGTTTGAATGGCCCTTTCTTCTTAGCGTCTGGTTATTGTCTGCAGTAGGGTAGTTGAAATTCCAGAGTATTATGTTGCTAATGAAGTTTGCCTGGAGAACAAAGTGAAACCTGAGATTTAATCACATGATGACCGTTCTCAAATCTGATTGCTTCCTCGTTTCCCGGAAAAGTCATTTTGTTGGCTGCTACAACAATACGTTTTCTTTGTTAGCACTATTGCGAAATAAATGCTGAAGCACGCACTACACAAAAGTGAGCGGTGTTGCGCAGACTATACCTTTTCCTTGGGTATAGTCTGTACGCAGGCTAGGTAGAATACGTCATTTAAATTCATAATTCATAAAGCATTCCAATAACAATAACAAATTTTACAGCGTACAAGAAAGTAGCTGAGTTGTTCTGCAATCAAACAGAGTTGGGATAAATGACCTGCTTTCATAAGAAATGAGAGTTGACAAATTGAAGATCTAAATCAACCTTTTTGGGATAAATTGAGATGTTGTTGCCCTAGTGTTCATTCTTTTGTCCAGGGCAAATCCTTTGTTCTAATTTTCACTCCATTAGCTAATTAGCAAAACATTATTCACAGATCACGTGATCAAAATGACACGTGCTTCTTATTACGAAAAGGTGGCTTAGCATCTTATGATATCAACTTCCATTAATCTATGACCTCGTTGGGGAGATGAGTCACCATGGTTTGTCGAGAGACCAGTTGAATCATAGTCTGTCTCAAATTAGATGTCATCTGAGATTTGCGATAACACAGAATTCCTTATGCAAAACTTTTTCTTCGCGGGCATTTTATATGACATCTTACTTGAGACAGCTCTTGTGCGCTGAGGGATCTACACAGACCATGGGTAGCTTGACACCATAGTTATGATTCAGCCTGTACGCTTCTGCGGAGGAAAAATTATATCGTTCTGTGGAGGAGATTTCCAAGACTTCTTCCTGCGTAATACTTTACAAATTTGGCCTCGGCAGAAGCATAGAGACGATACCGATCCTAAAGAACAAGGACGGATGTTGTTGTAATAGGATCCATTACTTTTGATTGACACGTTAGTACAAAGCGATTAGGGATTGTAGACAAAGGGAATGCTATGCCTGGTCGGTCAACTCATAAACAAAAACATAGAAAGCCGCAAAAGTTGCTCTGAAACCCAGGTAGCTAGCTCGCTCGTTGTGCATTCCAGAAATGGTTCTTAAGAGCAGAGAGCAGACATGAGCATAAATTGAAAGAAAAAGGCTGTATCTAAACATTTGCCTCGGGCATTTATTTGCTTTCTTCAGAAGCTAAACAGTAAATGTTTTAACTACACCCAGAAAAAAAGAGAATTGAATCGTCTTTCAATCCGCTTCTGAACCAAACAAATAAAATGCCTAAGGTAGAAGTATAGATATATCTTCTTCTTTTTCTAAGTCTTGCCACCATGCTGACAGGATGACGACGTCTAAGGGCTGATGCTTTCAATATGTTTGAAATGTAATAAGTCTTTAGTATGGTATGCAATAGCCACTGAGTTCCTACGAACATTACTGTCCCATCTGCAGTGGGAACTAGATGACTGTCTGTCTTTTCCCGCTGTGAATGGGACCAGCAGTGTTTTGTATATTTAGTTTAGGTTTCACTTGAAAAAAAGAATATCATGCTCCTTGTATGGCATCGATTGTGTAAACTATGCCTTCGTAAAATTGTAAGTTTCTAGTATCTGTATATATTGAATATATTGAAAAACTTACCAACTGCAAAGAAAATTGAGGTCTGTTTGGCTCCTGTAAAACGGTTACAGTACATAATTAATGACAAGTATTAGAACCAAATAGTGAAAATAAGTTAAAATAATTCCGAACAACACAATCCAGATTTGTTGCTTAATTGAGTCAAATGTTGGATGAAGTTTTGAAGTTATATTTTGAAGTCTATCTTAAATAAGATGTCACGTGAAAATAACCGCGAATAACAACAATTGTAGTGTTTTGCTCGAGTATTTTTGCTTTATCGCAAATCTCACGTGACATCTAATCTGAGACGGACTTTACATAAAAAGATTGAAGGGCTTTAACTTCAGCAATAGATCTTTAGCTATTCTGAAAAGAATCAGAATTGAAGCATATTTTGCTACATTCTGTAGAATTTTCGAATGTGCACAATAGTGATAGAAGCTCTGACACCATTCGATCGAACGTCGCGTATAAAAATGTATAAAAATAACGCTCGATCCAGGCTCTTTTGTAGAATCGCTAAAAGGTCTATTCATGAAAAAAAGGAAATGTAAAAAATTTGTCTTTGTGATGTCTATTTTAGTTTGCTCATAAGAATATAGTGCCTAAGGTTGCAGCAAAAAGAAATAACGTTTGCGTATCGCATGAAAATAGCAATTTTCACTTGGTTCGAAACAAAGTAATTCAAATGTACCAGTTGAGCCAGAAAACAGTCCCTGCTTTCGAAAATTCATAGCACCAATGTCCTTAATGGATTTGAATGATTCTAGTTTCAGTTAAAAGCCGAAAGACCAAACTATTCCCTTGACTTCCCTCGCATTTTTATGAGCACATTCGACACAATTGAAATTTCTTCGTTTCGAAATGTCTGAGAAAGGGCTAAAAATATCAAATAAAATTGTAAGGAATCTCCTCAAATAAAACAATACGCAAGGCGACGTAAGGGCATCTCACCTCTCTCAGGAGTTATAAGAAATATATTTTCAAACAAATACTGAAGATCTTCAATCCCATGGCGATGAATAAAACTCACCCGTGATAAAATTCCACCGGGTGAGTCAAAAAAAGAATCCCCGTTTGGAAGGCCACTGCTCCCTGAATATCAAAGCAACAATATTGAAAACTTCCTTGTTTGATTGCCAATATGTTAAATTAGTTTCAGCAATTTACCAGGCTGTAATCGGCCATTCCTTCCCGTGGATATGGGAGATTTTCTGCAGAAAGCCCCTTCCAAAAGCCTGCAAAAACAAGTGAAAACAATGAACAAATTTTCCTTGGTTTACCTCCCTAAAAATGATGACACTTACATGTATTCATGTATTTTGTCCTCTTGGGAGAAGGGAATCCCCCTAAATAAGTAATTGATACCAGGGGGAAGACTTGTTCATCCTCCTGAAGATAGTATGTGCTAACGAGTGCAGAAATCATTATTGTAAGGCAAAAATGTTCGGGAAAATTGTTCATGAGTTTGGGCACGTTTTTAAGGTTTCTTGAAGAGGCTTTCTCGAGAAAATCCCTCATAATTTCCAATCGGAGTGGTGATTTCAGTCAGGTAAATTTTAAAATGGATTTGAACATGTCTACCATTAAATCATATATTTGCCGATATCATCGTCTTGATATCCAGGGAGCCGTGACCTTTCAAACGGGGGATTCTTTTTTCTGACTCACCCGCTACTTTCTTTACTGTTCAGCGCGATGAATTTCTTTATGATTTGAACAAGAGCTTAGGCCTTTTTAGGGCATTTCGAAATTTTTGTAGAGTCTATGAATTTCAAAAAGTGCGAATATTTTCTGGCTCACAAGGCCCGTGGGAAGCAGCTGGGCAGGCGGGTTCAAGCCCTCCCCCAATAATTTTAAAAATAATGATGCAACGTCACAATTGATTAGATGCATTGTTATCTATTGTCTTAAGAACAAAAGTCCCCCCCCCAAATCAGCAGCTGCTACCTACAGCCCTACTAGCTCACCCGATATCACACTTAATAGTCCTTTCCTTTTGAAGTTCACAGTTTATGGTATCCATGCCATTATCATCGTATTCTTCAGAAGTCGCGACTAAAACCTTTAACTTACCTGTTCCTCGAAATCATCCACGTCCCATTTGTAAGCCAATTCTGCATTCTTCCTTTTCCAAACCTCGAGAAATACGGTACCTATGACAAGCAAAAAGTAAATTAGTAGAGACGTGAAAGCATAAGCTTTTTGCGTTGAAAATTTACGCATATAAATTATTCATTTCAATCATCCTGAAAGTTTGGACGCTTCTCTCCTCGCTCGGAGAAAAGCTCAACATCATCAGGATGCGGCGCGAGTGGGGGTGGTCTGCTCAGCTTCAGCAATGGGCCCCTTGCGGGTGATTCGAGCAGATGATATACTAAAAAATCATACCGGATGAGAAGAGTCAATGAGAAAACTCGGCATTTGAAGAAATATTGCTCCCTGAATATCAAAGCTATGATAGTGAAAGCTGTTTTCTTTTATTGCTGATATGTTCAGTTAGGTTCTGTAATTCACCCGGCTTTAATTGCCCATTCCTTCCCGTGGACACAGAGGATTTCCTGTAGAAAGCCATTTCGAAAACCTGCGAAAACACGTGAAAACGGCGAGAAAATGTCCTTCGTTTTCCTTCCAGACGATAATGACAGTTAAATGAATTCGTGTATCATCTTGAGAGAGTGGAATCCCCCTGAATGAGCTATTGATAAAAGGGGGAGGACTTATTCATCCTGCCAAGAGAGTAGCACGTGCTAATGCGTGTTCAAATCATTGCTGTATCGTAAAAATATTCAGAAAATTTGCTTGCGATTTTAGCAAATTTCTGAGGTTTCTCGAAGGAACTTTCTCAGGAGCATCCCTTGCAGAATCTGAATGGAGTGACCGATTTCATTTTCATTTCATTTCATTTTTATTTATTTCAACAGGGTTATACATTCAGTAGAATTAAATACACTGATTTTCAATGTGCCCTGCTTAAAAACCTAACTAACCTAATTACATGAATAAATTACAAAGCAACCTGTATTACAAAGAAAAATAAAAATTTATATACAATATGTTCTGGTTAGAAAAGAAAAAGTTTGATGCTGTACGAGAACTTTCACACCCTTTGATTCTTCAAAGCTTGTTTCAGCAAATTTTTGAAAGTGGCCAGTGAAGGGGCATTTTTTATTTCTGTGTTAAGTTTATTCTACACAGTTACACCTCGATATGAGAAACTACGCTGCCCGTAAGAGGTTGTAAAGCGAGGTATTCTGAGATCTGTGTCGGTATTACGGAGAGACCGTGATTTCAGCCATGAAAAATTCTAAAAGGAATTGAACATGTTGGCTATTCAATCAGACATTACAAAATATGATTGGTATTTATTTAGGGAGAAGTAGCCTTTTAAACGCAGGATGCTTTTTTACTAGCCCGGTGGAGCATGCCAAGTGGACCAAGAAGGACATGACATGTTTGAAAATCGATATCATGAGAGTACTGGAGTTGTTAGAATGAATCAAAGTATTTGGTGTTATTTCTTCGTCGTGTTGTGGTGTTTCTGCCTGCAAACTTATTCATTTATTCATCACCGCAAACATCTTCAGATCCGACGATCGACGCTGGTATCGTCACCTCTTCTTTTTTCGAATTATCTTATAAGTAGTCTCCTCATTTAGAGCAGAGCAACATGCAAATACAATTCATTTCCTGCAAGGCCTTCTTATACATCATTGCTTTCATAAAGACTTGATTCTTAGCTCTTTAGGGGGGTGAAATATGCTTGTGTGAGGAGGCCTCTTTCACGCATGTCAAAGTTCCGGAATTTTTACAAATCAAATTTAACCTCCAGGATGTCCCAAAAAATCGTGCCCCATTTGTGTGGCTGTTGCGGAGAAGCTGTACGTTCTACAGGGTGTCCCAAAAAAATTGCAGCCTGTTTGCCTAAAGATTGCAACAAAAGAGCAAAGATTCTTGCCAGACTTTTATATGATGTTACTCTTCAGATGTTCAAATAAAGTTTGCTGCCATCCCCGTAAAAATCTATTGAAAAATGATGGAGCTATGAGCTTCAGAAGGCCAAATTTGTCTGATGACTGAAACCAGCGGTCGGCCATTTTGTCTTACTATTTGCAATGATAAGTAGCTTCAAGTGAGGTAAGAAATAGTGGAACGCTCTGAATTTCCACAAGAGCTATGACATTGGAGGCTGATGTTTCATTTTCCATCCATGAAACTATTTATCGCTGCAAAATAGTAAGACAAAATGGCCGACCGCTGGTTTCAGTCACCCGGCAAATTGGTCTCCTGAGGGTCATAGCCCCATCATTTTTCAACAGATTTTTATTGGGATGGTTGCAAAATTTAATTGAGTATCTGAAGAGCAGCATCGTGCAAAAATTTGGCGAGAATCTATTGCCGTTTTGTCGCAATCTTCAGGCAAACGGGAAACATTTTTTGGGACACTCTGTATTGTCTCGTTCTTGATACAATTGCATAGGATAGGCTTCAACTCTATTGCTGCGTTGGAATTTTTCATAAAATCGAACGAATGATTGGCCGTTTTGAACCGAGAATTCATTAATTTCTTTGAAAAACATAATTTCAAATCTCCAGTACAAAATATTATCTCAAATAAATCGCAAAGTCTTAATCTTAATACCATTATTGGCTGCAACGACAAGTTTAATCTCTCTTGCTGGAGTTCCAAATCTTTGAATTGGGGTAAAAAGCTGGGTGTAAAATTCTATGACCTATTTCTTTGAGTTAAAAGGCTTGAAAGAAATTTTATGTACTTTGCTATAATCCTTCCGTTGGACTTTTCATATATCTTGAATATTCCTCGAAATTACAGCGCATTTCATATTTCAATTTTTTTGCAGATATAAGTTCATCAAATGTCTAAATCGTAAACCAGAAGAGTAATGGCGTTTGCTTGATACCCTGTTGTAGACATTCATAAAACAAGTCTTTCTTGAAAATTATCCTGTTGTAATATTGTAAATAGTCATAACAAACAGAAAAAATGCAAAACGAGGCTGGCCGCGAGGCTTTTATCCATGGAAAGTTATGGCGGGCCGGGTTGGAGCCGCCTGTAGGCCCCAAGGTTTCTGGCCGCCGATCAGCGCGTGCGTGCCAAAATTTATGCCAGATCTGGATCTAAACAGTCACATGGGAGGACGACGAAGCTGCCAGTGCGAAAATCCTTCAAAAATTGGCTGCTGCAGGCTCGGAAAACGCTTTGATTGCTGTTACCAATTGCTGTAACAATTGCCTGAAAATAGCAATTTTTTGAATTAATATTACGAGAAAACTGGTCCTGGCCTCTCGATCAAACTTTGTTGAAAGCACCTTCAAGATATGGCCAAGATGGTGGCACAGGTGAGTTATCTGGGAAAATTTGCCCAGTTTGGATTTAATTGTCGTGCTTACTGGAGGTCACGGCATCCAAATTTCTTGTGTTCGAAACGGCATTTCTTTAGCCTATGATTATTTCACAACCATTGCGAATTTCTGTTTGATATATTGGCCCTAGAAAGTAAAAGTCATCCCTTTTCTTGTAAATCTAGTACCACAACCCTGGCACTTCAGGATGGGAAAATATTTAAAGTTTTTGCAGAGGACCTATTTTGATGCCTTCTCATGAAGCTCAAAGTAACCGCTCTTTTGGTCTGTACCAACAAAAATTTCCACCTGGCCTCTCAACGAAACTTTGTAATCTTAAAATAAACATGTCATTCTTTGCTGCTCTGGTGTCCGATTATGTGGGAAAATTTGCCTGCTCCCGATATTTACATTTTTATAAATTGAAAATCTAGGCCTATTTTCTCCATTGTCGACCAGAAGTGATTGCATTCTTTACTAGGCCTAACTAAAGCCTACCAAGCTTGCACCTGTCCACAACAACACAAGTTCAAACAGAAATGAGGATTGACTGCAGAAAACCAACGTTGATGAAGGACTGAGTAATGATCATCAAGCCTGTTCCTTTTTAAGAATATTGATACATATAAAATAGCCTTTTCTATCAAATTTTTGAAGAATCAACAATTAGGCCTGAGTCCATCTATGTACCTAATAAATTTTAAAGTTTTGAATTTCCAAACATTTCTTAATACTTTGATGTTAGATGAATTATGAAATCAACCCTGCATACAGCTGACAAGTACTGTAATTCTGCATGTATCAATGCTATGATTTCTAAACTGTGCCATGTGCAAAGTGGAATTTTTCGTCAATTCTTTGCAGGTTTATCATCATCAGGATAATGGGCTCTGGCAACCAAATAGATTTGACAAGAAAAGTAAAGATAGCTCTTTGAACCATTTTGACATTATTGTGATTGAGGTTGAAAGATGAACTCTGGACTTCTCCAAAGAAGAAGTAAACAGGAAAGTCTATGATTCAACTATACACAAGATATGTTTGTTGGGTTATTATTATCAAATGCATAGGAAATGCCTGTTGATAAAAATTTCATGTTCTCTTTTTATTATCTTGAAGTTTGCAGTACATGTATTTTTTATAAGAGACAGCTTTCTATAAGAAACAGTAGGCTTAATATTTCAAAAGTTAAGAAACAACCCTGCCAGAATTTAAAAAGCGAAGGCACTCTTTAGTAATTTGCAGTTTTAATTGTCTCAGTACACTCAAAAATGTTTTGACACTGTACTGTGTCGCAACTGTTTGGACATTATTTTGAGTGTGAATTATGTTTAATTATTTTGAGATCTTACCAAGTAATTTGGGAGCCCTCTTGAAAAAACTAAATTAACTCTTTACTTCTGGTGTTAAAAATATAAGAAGAAAGCAAGAAACTTTTGGTAGCAAAATGGCCCAAAAATTTAAGAAACTGCCTACCAGCCCAGGGTCTTAATTTCTTGTGAAAAACACATGTATGTGATATTATACAATAAACTGATTTATTTAATTTTGATAAGATGTTGTTTTTATGAAATGTATAGCTAATTGATGCAAAAAATATGTGGAGCTCCTAAGAAAAATATATCTTGTCTGTTGCTTTTGTTGTTTACTTTGAACTTGAAACAATGTCTGGAAATTGTACAGCATGAATTTTGTGAAGGGTGATACTCATAATGGATAAAGTATAGATACACATCAAAGGCATGGTTTAAAATGTCTCAAATTATGCCTTTAGTTTTATTTCTCAACTTTTTGCAACTTCAAAATTCAGCATTGAATTGAACATTTTTGGATCCAGAGACGTAGGAACTGGGAGGCACTGAGGGCACAAGATTTTGCAATAAACAAAGAAGTGCCCTCCTTATTTTCAGGTAGTGCCCCCTTAGTTTAGTGCCCTTGTTCCTAGCTTAGTGCCCCCTTAGCTTATGAAAAAATACCCTTGAGGTGTTGTGCCCCCCAAGTTTGAGATCCTTCCTACGTCCCTGTTTAGTTTGGATCACAAGTGGAATTCAGGTGCACATATAGAGCTGAATTCATGCTTGCACTGTAACTTTCAATGCTTCCTGGATAAGTTTTCATGTGTCACATTACTGAGCCAAACACAAGTCTTACTGTGCGAAGGGCAATAAGAAGGGTGCGTCAGGTGCCAATTCAGCTTTTTAGGGCTAAAATGGGAATGGCTGCTGGGTCTGCAAAATTTACTACCCACTTCAGGAAGATTGTGCCCCACCACAGCTAATAATTTGTTTTGCTAGCTTTTTTCATAAATTCCTTTTGGAAGTCCCACTTCTTTTGCAGCTATTTGAACAAATGTCACCCTGCATATGGGTACTCTGATCAGGAAGAGAAAAGTCAATGGGTTTTTTTGAGATAGGTTAGATCTGATAAAGTTATCAGATCAACCCAAAAATATGCTTTTCACTGTGCTTTCATTTCAATAAAGATCTATGGTGGCAATACTAAAAACAACAAGAAATTCCAGTGCTGGTCTTTTTAAATGTCTTTCTCACATATAGATATAAATTACTAATTCAGCCTTTTGTAAAATGTTCCCAAATTCAACTAAATTGTTTAGCTTTCTCATGGTTCGATTTTTTGATAGAAGTCCTTGTTCCATCAACAGATCCCAACTGCTAACTTTGTCAAGTGAACACAGAAATTTTCCTTTCCAAATGATTAACATGTTGTGCACAAACAAGTTTTTAAAGTATTTGGTGATTTGTTTGTAAACACTTAATATTTGCAGATTTTCAAATCTTTATGCATGAACTCTTGATTGTTAGTTCTCTTGAAAATTTAAAGGGTGCTTGGGATCTCTTCTATGCAGAAGACAAAGTTAGTAGTTTTAAAACAGATTGGAGCAAATGTTCTCTGAAATTCTGGAGGTGCTGGACTTTCATGGCAGTTCTTGACATATCCAGTCCAGATTAGGATAATCCCCTGCAAGAAGGCCTGTTCCAACATCATTTCCAAAGCTCTGCTTTATTGTGGCTTTAAACTTTACAAAGCTGCAGTTCGGGATAATAAAATGTCTGCTGTCTTCAAAAAAAAATTTTCAGTTGAATTCTTTCCAATGTTCTTTGTTAATATTCTGGGTAAAAATCATATCACCAGTCACCACCGGCCTAAAAAGGGATAGATTGTTCTGCTTGCAAGTATTCTTGTGATCAGGACATAGGAAAGAAGTGCCAGCATCTCTAACAAAGAATAGTTTCCACGATTTGCAAAAAGGCATTTGAAGTGCTCCCGAATTTGTAATGGCCATCCGCTTCTCGCAGCTTTTTAGGCCATAGCCCTCCAGCCGGAAGCCGGAAATTTGATCGATTGCAAACGTGGCCTCGTTTTCGTTTTGCATTTTTTGTGTTTGTTAATAGTCATGTGACCTTATTATCCCACTGATATCGTCGTTGTTGTTGCGCACATAGTCAGATGAGCTGTGTTATGTCACTTCCGAAAGGCCACTCGTTATCTATGTCTCCCTGAACTACCAAATATATAGCACATGTGATTCTTCAAAAGTTTTAGAAATTACGATGGTTTTAGCGTTTTTTCAAATTTTGTTTGAATTCTTAAAAAAGAAGAAAAACACTCTAATTCTGAACGTATTGAAAATTTCAGAAAAGTCCAACGGTAGAATTATAGCGAAAGAAAACGTAAATAAGTCATAAAATTTTACACCAACCTTTTCAAAGAATTGGAACCTATGCTCCTTGCTGGCTTATTCAAAATACGACTGCAATTAAGAATATATTCCATAATCTTCCTAACATTAACAAGTACTACTGCTACGACTTAAGGACGAAAGGATTAGCGAAGTTTTTGCTAAAACACACGAGCATCACGGGGAACAAACTGTTTGACCTACCCCAGAGACAAATGAGGAGAGCAAAGCCAGGTGTGAGATCATTGTCAAATGCTACTCTGCTCCATGTGCTTGATTCGTTTCTGACAAAACTGAAAATAGAATACAGATGAGATGTCATCGAATTTCACAAAATCACGTCTGCAAGTAAATGGAATCGACATAGTTATATCGAATAGCCACTATAAATAGGGCGGCGAAACACTCACACATCCATTGTTTCCTTAGCTACACAATGGAACGGTGCGTGTCTAAGTTGCCACATACAACAGATTCTTTAACTTGGCCTCTGTTGGGGAGACGAAATGCGCTTTGTCCGAAGAAACTTATGTGTTCCCCCTTGCAGTGGGTTAAAGCTCATGCGCAGTAGCGTGTTTGGGTTGGAGCTCTGACGGGCACACGAGCTTTAACTCACTACATAGGGGGACACATAAGTTTCCTCGGACAAAGTGTATCTCGCCTCCTCAAAAAGGCCCGGTCCAGCTTTTAACTATGTCCATCCCCCTTAATGCAAGGATAAAATGTTTTCAGTAGAATACCGGGAGGATAAAAAAGACTAGACTTGTTTGAACATTCGTTATGCAAAGAATACTTGAGAGTATGGAATAAATCAAACTTTGGCTGATAGCTGAAAAGTTGACGTGTTTTGTGAGTTTTCTACTATTTTCGTGAGCATTGGAAATGCATGAAAAATTTAATCTACAAAACATTCGTAATGCTTGAAAAGAGTGAAAGGTGAAGGTGAAGTTGTGGTTTTTAGCGCCAAGCGCTGGGATCGCAGAAGTAGAATAGGCCTAATCGAGCCCGCGACCTTTTGTCATGACGCTCAAGTGGTGGGGCTCTACCTAGGATCGAACCCTGTCCGCGTGATTGTTCTGGCTGCGATGTCAGAGGATTACACCACTGTGCCACATCATAAATTGTATGTTGCTCTAAGTGAGATTACTTTCATGTATTTAGAAGTAAAGGATTCTTTATAGATCCAACTTTACTTACATCTACAGTGCTCAGAAAAATGGGGGGAACAATGAAAAAATACTTCAGCATTTTGGCTCTGAATCAAATTTCGCTTCATTTCAATACCTCAAGAATCCTTCGCATAACAAATTTTCAAACATATGAAGTTCTTTTTGGTCCATGTCGTACAATAATCTGGCATTTGGATGATACACAATCGATCAGAAGCAAGTTAAACTGCTATCAGTCCTGTTCGTTTGATATGACTTATATTTTTGAAATGAACCAAGTTGCGTGGAGAAAGACTTTGAAATCAGACTTAAAATAAGGAAGATTTGGGCTTTCATCTCCTCATTTCTTAACAAATTTTATACGAAATTTCAAAAATATCTGGGAGAAATAAGACATTTCTGAGCTCAAAATAAATCCTCTGAAAATTCAAATCCTGCTCTATGTGTTCTGTAATAATAATAATAATAATAATAATAATAATAATAATAATAATAATAATAATAATAATAATAATAATAATAACACGAATCTTTATACAGGATTAACACTTCAACGTTACTGCTGTTATCAATGTGTGTCCTGATTAACGTAAAAAGATGTTATAAAAGATAAAAATTTTACAGAAATTGTATTAATATCATATGTTACATATTTAAAATAAGAAGCCTAAATCATATATTACATACCTAGAAGAAGAAGCTCAGATAAAATGTTGCTTAAGATGCTGTTCATAGGCATTGAATGATTCGGTTTTCCGTATGTTAATAGGCAGTTCATTGTAAATTTTTGCTGCCATGAAGCGAAACGATTTGCGTGCATATTCAGCTTTAATTTTTGGAAGCTTGATAAGACATTGATGTATGTCGATTGTGTGGCTTGAAACAAATCGATGAGCTACAAAAAGTTCTTGGCTAAAGCTAAAGTTGTTTGGGAACTCTATTGGTCTTTCTTTTGCTGCAATGCAAAACCTTGCCAATTCAAACCACTCAAAACAGTGACAAACTGCAACCTTAAATTTCTACTTCAAAAGGCGTGATGAGTCTTCTGGTGGCACAGAAATTGGTACACTAGCGCGTAAAATCAACGAAAATCAAAGCGAGTGGCTTGCTCCTGGACTGTGTCTCTAATATGACTGTGGTTGGAATAGGTCATTGTTACATTGTAAATGTCATACATAGTGGGAAGTCACTGACAACAAGTCTTTTACAGCTATACCGGGTGTCCCAAAATGATGTATCATCGTTTGATTGCTTATATCTCCATAACCAATGAACCGATTTTCAAAAACTTTATTTTATCCGATTGCTGAAAGGCTAAATTGTATTTGAGGATGTTGGCTGTGGTTTAGCCCGATGTCTTCATATCAAAAAGAAGATCGATAACGCTGCTCAAATTCAAGCCTTAGAAAGTATGAAAAAGAAACGGCTTACTTTCCAAGTCAACATTTTAGATGTGTTGCAAAAGGCTGAACTTATATGTCGTTCAGAGAATAAATGTCGTTCAGAGAATACGAATTCAGTTAATACTGAGTTTAGAGAATACGAATACGAGTTCAGCCTTTTGTATCACATCTAAAATGTTGACTGGAAAAATAGGCCGTTTCTTTCTCATGCCTTCTAAGGCTTGAATTTGAGCAAGTTTATCGATCTTCTTTTCGACATGAAAACGCCGTGGTAAAACCGCAACCAACATCTTAAAATACAATTATGCCTTTAGGCAATCAAATAAAACAAATTTTTTGAAAATCGGTTCATTGGTTATGGACATGTAAGCAATCAAACAATAATACATCATTTTGGGACACCCGGTACATGGCACGTAGTTTATTAAACTTGTTTATTTCTTGTTCATATAGAATATCACAATAATCTTACATTTTACTATACTTTTCTAATTACTATACAACACTACAGGAACGATACCATGGGGAGCGAAAGGCAATGACTACCCCATGGCAAATAAACTTGTTGTCTTTGAGATAAATTGTTGTTAACAAATGAAGAAAAAATTGAATAAAAAGGTGCTCGTTGCAATTCACATGATTTAATCAGACACATTTGAGGATTGGTAGTTGTGGTGAGCCATCTAGCCTCCACAGTTTGTATAGGTTACGAAACTATCAGCACATGATGGGACAGACTATAGCGAAATTAACAGCTAAAAATTTTACTTACGATAAAGTTAATCCGTATATGAAAACACCAATGCCAATACACATCGGTACCCAAAGAGAAGTTATAAGCATTCCTGTAAAGGGAGAAGAGGCTCATTTCATAAATGCTATCGATCAATCAATACAAAATTCAGGAGAAAAGTTACAATCATTGGGGATTCGATTGTGAATGGTTTGGAAGAACGTGGCCTTGGAAAGAAACATATCGTAAAGATACGTAAACATCCCGGGGCAACAACAACAGACATGAAAGATTACATCAAGCCAGTGCAACGACGAAAACCTGATTGTATTATATTGCATGCTGGCACTAATGATATTGGAAAAGATGAAATAGACACGATTGCAAATATGAGAGAAATAATCCAGGAAGCAGCAAAAGAGTGCCCGGATACAGAATTGGTTATATCACTTACAACTACACGAAATGATCGAAATGGCCTAGCGCGAGAAGTGGAAAAATTGAATGTCAAAGTCAAACACCTGGCAAAGGAATTCAAGATAAGGACCATTGATCATGATGAGAACATTGATGAAACTTGTTTAAGTTTTAAGAAACTCCACTTGAACAGAAAAGGTAACTCTGTACTTGCAAGAAACTTTTTAAATTTTATTAACGAATTTAGAAATTGACGAGGCGATGGTGAAATCACGGGTGAGAATCAATGTAAGAATATGGTAACTGTAGAAAATATTGGTAGCAATAACCAATGTCCCTGTACTGAGCCTATAATGGAAGACGAAGGGCAATTGGACTGCTATGATGAAATGAAAAGGCTCCGCCTAAAATACTCCAAAAATATAATTATTGGTTACCTTAATATAAATTCCGTCAGAAATAAATTTGAAAACTTCTCACAGATGATAAAAACCGATCTGGACGTTATCATAATTGCAGAAACGAAACTGGATAAAACATTTCCAAAGAATCAGTTTCTGATTGAAGGGTTTGGTGAACCATTTAGATTGGATGTTACATCAAATCGAGGGGGTCTGCTTGTTTATATAAAACATGGCATTATTGCAAAAGAGCTTCCCGTTATGAATTTCCCAAATGACATCCAAGTTATTCCAATCGAACTCAGTATAAGAAAGCAAAAATGGTTATTGCTACCAATATACCGACCTCCAAGTCAGGACCAAAAATATTTTGTAGATGCAATTTCTGTAATTATTGATAAGTATTCGGCCAAATTAGAAAATGTAATAGTAATGGGGGATTTTAACATGGAACCAAATGATAGCAATATGGTAACACTTACGCGTGACCACAACCTTTATAATCTTATAAAGGGTAAAACATGTTTTAAATCTCAACATGGCCGTTGTATTGATCTTATTTTAACTAATAAGAAGCATTCATTTATGAAGAGTCAGTCATTTGAAACAGGTTTTAGTGACCATCACCACCTGATTTATACAATCCTCAAATCAACTTTCACGAAAGTCAGTCCAAAAAAAGTAGTTTATCGTGAATACAAAAACTTCAACGAAGAGCATTTTCTAACTGACCTAAATGTCAATTTGAACAGGTGCCACCCAACTGAATATCAGGCATTTGAGGATGTCTTTGTGCAGACACTGGACAAACATGCACCAAAGAAACAAAAGGTCTTAAGGGCCAACAATAAACCTTACATGAATAAAGATTTAAGCAAGGCTATTAAGACAAGGTCTAGGTTGAAGAAAATTGCTGATAAAACCCAGAAGGAGGCTGATATCAAGAAATACAAATCACAAAGAAACCTCGTAGTGAAAATGAACCGAAAGCTGAAACGAGATTTTTACAAGTCAGTAGATCCGAAGAAAATTAATACGGACACAAAGTTTTGGAAAATGGTCAAGCCTATGTTCTCTAATGTAAATCCAATGGAGCAAAAAATTATCCTCGTTGAAGGGGAAGAAATATTGACAAAGGATGAGGCAGTTGCGGAATGCCTAAACACCTACTTTGTAAATATTACTGACTCTTTAAATCTGAATGCCACTTATAATGACAGCAACGTTGAAGATTCGCTCAATAGTCGAATTGACACTGCTATTGCAAGGTATGCTAATCATCAAAGTATCCTGGCCATCAAAAAAGCAGCGAAAAATGTCACCAAATTTGATTTCGAGCATGTCAACCCATGGAATGTTATGGAAAAGATTGTGTCACTCGATTGTAGCAAATCAGTTAGTGGTAATATTCCTACCAATATGTTAAAAAAGGCGAAGGAAATTGCATGCCCATATGTCACTGACTGCATCAATAATTCCATAAATGATGGTATTTTTCCAACAGATTTAAAGAAGGCTGATGTGACGTCACTCTTCAAAAGTGGGGAAAAAACCACGAAGAAAAACTTTCGGCCAATAAGCATACTACCTTGCGTGTCTAAAGTATATGAGCGACTCTTCGGCGATCAACTAAATGATCACTTCATAAACAGAAATAGTTTATTGTGCAATTTATTGTCGGGGTTCCGAAAAGGGTACAGCACCCAACATGCCTTGCAAATAGTTATTGAAAATTGGAAAAGATCTTTAGATTCAAAGGGCATTGTGGGTACTATTCTAATGGACCTCTCAAAGGCGTATGACTGCCTACCGCACGATTTATTGATAGCGAAATTGGAGGCATACGGAATTGGAAGAAAAAGTCTGAAACTAATCTACAGCTACCTAAATGGTCGTAAACAGAGGGTTAAGGTTGCATCGCATTACAGTTCATATAAACAGACAAAAATTGGCGTGCCACAAGGATCAGTCCTGGGTCCCTTGCTATTTAATATCTTTATTAATGACCTATTCCTTATCAATCTTCAGTCAGATTTATGCAACTTTGCAGACGACAACACATTATATGCGTTTGGCCATTCTTTTGAATCAGTTGTTTCAAAACTTGAAAGCGATCTTGAAAAGATCCTAGATTGGTTCTTTAGGAATAATATGGTTGCAAACCCTGGAAAGTTTCAATTGATGTTCCTGGGTATGAAAGAAACTGTGCACTTGGGCTTGAATATCAATGGCCAAATCATACGTGCAAGTGATCAAGTGAAACTACTAGGAGTCACTATCGATAAAAAACTAACTTTTGGCCAACACGTCGAGGATCTCTGCATGAAAGTCAGTACAAAGGTAAAGGCATTCTCTAGATTGTTAAATTATATCAATTTTAATCAAGCAAGGGTCGTATTCAACGCTGTTATACTATCACATTTCAACTATTGCCCCCTGATTTGGCTATTTTGTAGCAAAGCTGCCAACAGTAACATCAATCGAGTACATAAACGTGCTTTAAGGGTTTTATACCAGGATTTTGAATCCTCTTTTGAAGAACTTCTATTTAGGCATGATGATGTTACAATACATGTAAAGAACCTACAGAAACTGCTCTTAGAAGTTTACAAAACGCTCCACCAATTAAATCCGTCATACCTCTGGGAGAATTTCCAAACAAAATCTATTACTTACAACTTACGAAAACAAGTATTATGTGAGCTTCCTCAGAGGTCTCACACGATGAAATATGGGATAAACTCCCTAAGATTTAGGGGAGCTATGCTGTGGAATACCTTAAACGATGATGTAAAGAATATAGCGTCTGTTGCAGCTTTCAAAAAGGAAATTAAAACTTGGGATGGAACCAGTTGCCTTTGTACAATTTGTAAATAGACACTGAATTCCTTTGATTGTAAATTAACATGTATTACTTTAGGTTTATTGTGAATAGTTGGTGTAAATTAGCTTTATTCTTTTAAAACTATGTAAATACCAACTTTAAATAAATATATGAAATGAAAATGAAATGAAATGAAATAGGAGGCTAGACCTCAACAGATACCCTTGGGACCGGTTTACAAATTTTGTCAATTTTGATTTGAATAATTAGCATAATTTGGCAGACAGCAGGTCCTTTCGAATCCCATATTCGACATTTTCGAAATGTATATTCCATGGTTGGAACAGCACTCATTGTATCCAGAGCCATTCGAATGTTCTTCATTTCGACTGAACGCCAGGAGGGCTTTAAAGGTGAGAACTTCTTTTGTTTCGAAAGAGCCAATCAAATAGCAGAATAGCCTAACAGGCTCCAGGGTCAATGTAGGCGTTGAAGTTTACGGAAAACCTTCATTGTCACTGGGTACGAGGTTGGATCAGAATTAGATTACATAAGGGTTTTCAAATCAAGAAACAATTGAAATGAATGAAGTTAGATTCCACATTGCTGCAAGATTGCAGAGAGGGGTAGATGTAAAACAAATTGGGTCAATCAGAGGTGAGAATTATTTTGAAGAGTCCCAAGTTTCTTGAGAAAATCCACACTCTTGTCAGCAAATTGACTACAACATCGAAAATACAACATCGAAAAATAAGTAGAAGCAGAAAGACATGAACTTTTGATAATTTCAAGTTTATTCATACACTAGAGTCTGTCTCAAATTAGATGTCACCTGAGATTTGAGAAAACGCAAAATTCATTTGCAAAACACTTCTATTGTTGTTATTCGCGGGCATTTGCAGGTAAAGTAGAATTTGAGACAGACTTTAATTGCTAAATAAGTCTACAGTACTCTGAAGATCTCGTCATATATCTACTTTTGGGTTTTACTCACTTAAGTGACGTTTACACGACAGTAAAAGTACGCTATTAGAGAGGCATTAGAAATACGACGGAAAAGTTTCGAAATAAATTTTGTTCCAATTTGAGATTTTCGGCACTTTTGGATGTGTCCTGAGGTACTTGGATGAATAAAAACGTTTTGATACCGTTTGCAAGCGATAACTCATTCAGAACGCGTTTAAACCACTTTACAAAATAAATGGTCCAAATTACAACGCGTTTTACTTAGTGTAACTTAGCCTTAGGAGGGATCTGCCAAAATCAAAGAAAAATTGCTTTAAGCAGCATATTCCTACCAAGCCATGCAAAATACAGTGCAATTTTCTCCCCAAAGTAATTCCTTATTTTCCAAAGAGGTTGAAATTTAAAACTGGCAAGCCACGTCATATGTAAATCTTCTCTTCGATCTTCTTCTTCCTTCGTTGTTGATTCACAGGGATATTCACAACTCTTCCTTCGAAATGGGCTCCATGGGAATCTCGGGTCGAGTGAGGATCTTTCGTGTAGTATGAATGCATCCGTGTAAACATCAGAATGGAGAAGATTTGCCAAAGCTAAAATGAATTGAAGTGAGATGAGAAACAGTAAACATTCACGAATAAAATTCAAGTGACAGAATAAGGTTTTGATTCAAAACGAGACATGAAATTCTATGATCAAACGCACACTTTACATCCGTTCAGGAAAAAACTCCTTGTAACATGTAATACCTTTTCACATTGGAAATTAAACAATCTTTGAGCACAAAGAACCATTTCTATCAAAAGTGCGTTCATTGCTTTTCTTATGCTCAATAGCCATTCCACAAAAAGTCTGGATCGAGCGATATTCCTATATAATTTCATGAGTGAGGTTCGATTGAATGGCGTTAAGAGCTTCTATCATTGTTGTTTACATTCCAAAATTCTACAAAATAGTTATCAAAATCGGTTCAGATTCATTTATAGATAAACTGGTTTGACCACGTCGATGTGAAAGGAGCATAAATTAAATGATTGAATTTAAAAAATAACATGATTTTGCTCATGTTCGCGAAAACCGGTTGTTAAGAAACTAGCCTGTGTTCCAGATCCTTTTCAAGTGGTCTGGAACACAGGCTATACGAAACAGCTTGTTGTAAATGTGGTATGAAAATTAATGTTTAGCAGTAAGATATACCGGGGTGGGCCAAACAGAGGTTAAAGCGTTTGGTGGGATATGGTATAAAAAGAGCGTGGCCGATTTCAAAATTTAAAAGGCAATTCATCATTCAAAGGCTAGCTTAAACGATGAAATTTTGTTTGGTAAAATCACTCATCTTTTAGACCCAGAAATTAAGAAAATTCTTGTTTTGGGGTTTGTATGGGAACGAGAATTCCACATTCGATTTTAGTCCAAGATTTTTTGCCATGAAATCGAAATTTAATACAACTGTCAGTTTCAGAAACGAAAATTTAGATGTCAATGGCAAGTAAATGATGGACCAGAAGCAAACGTGGAATTCTTATTCCCAAGCAAACCCTTTATCAGCATTGTCTTCATTGTTGGGTCCTAAAGATGAGTGATTTTACCAAATAAAATTTGCACATCAAAGTTGGCCCGTGACTTGTTGATTAACAATAGACCTTTTCAAAGAGGTCTGGGACGGCGCGCTACTTTTCTGGAAGATGGCGGATAATCTGCGAAGGGGAATCCCCTCCTCACTGCAGATGTTGAAATGCAGTTGCAATAAACGAAGCAATGCAAGAAAAAGCGAATTTAACAACAGTTTATATGCGCTTAATGGACTAGAAGGGCCTCCAAAGCCTGGCAACTTGAAAATACTGAGTTACTTTCATATTTAAGTGATATTCAACATTGCTTAAAAGGGAACTTCGATTTCGGCGAATTTGGATTGTATGATCGTTACATACCTATGTTAGATCTGTTTATGAATAAAGGGAGCTTATTTATTGCCTTATTCATGGGTGGCTACTTCTTGACATAATTTATGGCTGATAGGGTTTAGGGCGGTGGCTGGGCCTAGGCAGCGGTTTCGTGAAAGGAGCAAAGAGTCGTTGGAGTTTGGGAAGGTTCCTCGTCATTTCTGAGAAAGTTTAGAAAGAATGGAAACAAAAGATACGTATCTTAGATGCTCGGGTAGGTCCAGTTAAGTTTTCATGGCATTCAAATTTGTTTATGGAGAGAAATCTTTAAAAATGTAGCGATAACCAAAAAATGTTGAAATCCAAAATTTCACGCGGTATGGTCTCGAAAACTCGATTCGAATCCCCCGTTCGATCTACCGTGAAAAGGTCTATTAATAGTCCATATCAACAATTTTATTCCACTGCCCACCAAACGTGTTAACGTTTTTAGATTCAACCGGTATAAGTCACAAAATGAATTCTGAAAAAGGAATCTAAAGTGATTTCTTGGTCGCTCTCTAGACATATCAAAAGTTGAGGTCAAATATTTGGTTTGGCATTTACCATCAACATTGTGTTGCTCCATGCCTTCTGGTTCATTGATTTTTGTCTTCTGTTTCATTGTTTTCAAAATTTGATGAACCTGTGAAATAAAACATTTCAAATTATAAATCTGCTGTTTCAATTGTGAGTTCACCAAAAATACGTTTCATGAACTGAAAAATTAAAATTTCAATGAAAATCAAATTTATGCTCATTTTAAAATAAAGATAGATACTACCTGGGGTGTCCCAAAAAAAAGTACTCCAGTTTAAAAAATCACCAACAATTGATTATCAAACCTTCGATAACATTCTCTTTTTGACGTGTTTTGTCAAAGACCCAAAATTATTTATAGATGCTAAAATGCTTGCTTTTGATACAACAAGGTCGAAAAATTACACGTTAAAAAACCTCATTTTTAGCATTACTTTTAAGCAAAATACTCAATCTTGCCTAAAAGTCAAAATTTGATTTTTATCATCATTGAGGTCTCCAATGACAATGTGCATTTCCTTCTGTCATTTATGACCAAACTAGAAGCTTCACTAGCACAAAAAATTGATCTGGCAAGCATCAGTGCTTTTTTACAGTATGATTCAAAACTAGTTAGCCCAAAATAGAGCTAGATTTGTTAACTTTCATACCAATTACAAGATCAGCTATATCTTGGTCCTTGATCTACTTGACCAAAAAAGAAAATGGAAGATCAGTCGTGTAATCAAATGTTGGTGATTTTTCAAACGGGAGTGCTTTTTTGGGACACCCTTGTATAAGAGTAGGATGCATAAAAAATGGAAACTTTTCTTAGCACACCAAAAGAAAATAAATGTCAATGTGAAACTAAAATAGATGTGAAACCAAACAAACCACAATGTGAGTGTAAAAATATTTCCACTATTTGAAAAATGGTACTGTAAAAACAATGCTCAGAGAAACAAGGATACATTTTGTAAGACAATAGTATGAGTTGATTTTGATTGACACCGAAATACAAAGCGAATAGCGATCGCAGGCAAAGGAAATTCTCTCAACCAGTAATTCAAAACAAACAGCCGCAATTCTCTGAAACCCAGGTAGCTAGTGCGCTTGTTGTGCACTCCAGAAATTGTTTTTAAGAGCAAACATGAGCATAGATCGAAAGAAGAAGGATATATCTACACATCTACCTCGGGCATTTTATTTCTTTGGTTCAGAAGCCAATTGGGAGCTACCTGGGTTTCAAAGAAACTTTTGCGGCATTGTTTATCTTGAATGAATGGTTGAGGGAATTTCCTTTGTCAGCAATCGCTAATCGTTTTGAATTCTGGTGTCAACAAAAGTAACTCGTGCTATTGTCTTACAAACTCTGTCCTTGTTTGCTTTGAGGGCATTTATGAAATATTTACAGCTGAATGCGACTTACCAATAAGGATCGCAGAGCAGGGCGGAAGAATTTGTTTTTGTTGTTTCCACCATCAAATATTTCTTTTGTAGCATCGCAAAATGGGATACATATATCATCAACTAAAAGACAAAATCAGAAGATGTACGTAGGCATATCGGCTGACTCAATAAAATGAAACTTTTTACAAATCACGAAAGTTGTCTATCTTATTGATTTCGATGGTTCTCAGGGAATCGCAGACCCGAGCTAAATTAAAAATATACCCTGTTGTAGTTGATAAATTGGACACGCACCATTTGATTGTGCAGCAAAAGAAAAGAAGGGTGTGTATGCGTTTTCTTTAGCCTATTTATAGCGGCCACTAGAAACAATGTCTGTCTATTCCCATTAATGTTACGGTAAGCATTTGTAGCACAAGATTGGGTTTTCTCTCCCCAAAAGACAAACTACTAGCAGAATCTACCAGGTGTCTCAAAAAAAGTATACGGATTTGGTTGACTCCAGCGATGTGAATTTAGCTTTAATCAATGGCTAATCATTCTCAAAATGTTCTTCGATAGTTAACTTAAACATAGGTACCTCGTGTGTTGGTATTGGTGATGTGAGAGCAGACATTTTAATCTTGAAAGCTCAAATTTGCCTCTTCCTTCAAACCAGAGCATTAGCCTTTTAGCCTAAGCAAATTGTCAAGGCACATCGTATAAATAAAAGATATCCTTGATAAAATTTGAACATTACTAGATATTGTGTTATTCTGATTTCCAGAAGTCACCCCCAAGTCACCCATTGGGCAGTTTCTCAATTTTTCAATAAATTCAGTTCTTAATTTTGATCTGCCTCAGGAACTTGCTTAGGCCAAAAGGCCAAAGCTCTGGTTTGCAGGTGGACGCAAATTTGAGCATTCAAGATTGATATTTCTGCTCTCAAAGCACCAATACCAACAAACGAGGTATCTATGTTCAAGTTAACTATCGAGGAACATTTTGAGAGTAATACCCATGGATTAAAGCTAAATTCACATCGCTGGAGTCAACCAAATCTGTATACTTTTTTTTGTGACACCTGGTAGTTAAACTATATATCATTCGATGCGCAAGAATACAGGGATTTTAGCCACATCAAAATAATTAGCAAATATTGCAAAATGATATTTTCTAGGCAAATTTATTGCTTAAAAGAGCGCACCACCTTCCACCTGTCCGTCTGCGCGTGGGGGCCCTCTGTTCATTGCCTTGCACTTGCGTTCTCTCAAAATTTCAAATTGTTTCTTACTCGCTGATATCATCGCCAGACATCTAATGTGAGACAAACATTGACTTTTTCTTTGTAGTTTTTCTTTCTAGTGTGATGTAATTTTTGAATTGCAAGGGCCTTTCATGGTGGAAGCTCCAATGACCTAGTGTCTATTCCCGCTATGATATGATAGACACAGGAGATGTACTTTTTGAGTTCTCCCTTAACTTAAATTGATTATATATTTTTAAGATGTGAACATGTTTTAGCAAGTTTTCCAAGCTTCACACACATCGACTACTGAACAAAAAATTTGCCAATATTATTGCTTTCATAGGTCAGGGAAGAGCATCTTTTCAAACGTCGTGCAAGTTTTACTCATCCAATTGCATTTAAAGTTAATTTGAGGGCCTCTAAAGACCCTCTGCTAACAAAGAGCCTTTGCGAGCATTCTTTGCTGTGCAACTAGAGATGGAAAGTGTGAGGTATGGGAGGTATGTTTGTTGCAAGGCCCCTTTGAACTGGAGAAAGGGAAATATCAATCTTTCGGATTCTACGCTTTTGTCTACGCTAAAGACACATTGTCAAACAAAATCCTTTCTGTGCTGAATGAAAGGCAAGGCAGAGAGAATTTAGGCCAGAAATGACTTTTAGATAACACGAAAGTCGACTTTAGCACCACGGAAGATCATGGTTAGCAGTGGCTCTTTAAGTCAAAGATTACTTTATCATAGAACCCTTTGATTGTCGCTTTTTATACTTAAACGAACACTTGGAAATCTGCCTGCCACGCTCGTAAATTAACTAATGATCGTTCAAGAAGATGAGTCCTTCAGATAAAAATTTCTTGTGAAAAATTAACGTACTGCACCAAGTGCTAGAAGCTTTGCAAATATATCAAGTATACAGCTTTTGGAGTGCAAATAAAATGTTTTGATCTACACTGGACACAACACAGGCAGTGTATTCAAAATGCAGATAAAACCCAATAGAGATAAATCATTAGACCACCAGTACCCTTAGAAATCCATTGTAGAAGCAACACAGAGTTATCTGTGCTTGTTCAACACCTCCTTCAGATTATGAGAAACCAAACTGATTATTCATTGCTGGTACTTTCTGTCAGATTTCAATCAAGAAAATAATCTTGAAGCAGCTCTTGCTGAAGTTTCTTAATTGAATTGTTTGGTCTGTAGCTTGATAGCGCTTGTGAACTACCAGATTGGTTCCAGCATCTGATCAACAACAAGACTTTCATTTCTTGACAAACACGTTTTTGGATAACATTTTAAAGAATTTGCATAAAAAACAAAATTATGTTTTTCATGGAATTTTGGACACTTTTAGAAAACTTTTGGATGATTTTTGAAATAGTCAAATTACAGTGTTCTTTGATTGCTATATGATAAAATATTATAATTTTACTAATCATGTTTCATGTTAAGTTTGCAAGGGAGTTTTTGTGAGTTCTTGACAAAAATTTCTATTTGATAATTATTGTTGAGGCTTAGAGGAATCCTTGCCAAAGTGAGTTTGGTTGAAAGTTATGAGGATATTTCACAAAGTAGCTATCCCTAAACATTTGTTTCCTATACAAATTGTTTTAAATGCTTCCCAGTGATATTACCTTCTTGCACAAAATTTTGGACACTAAATATTCCAAACCACAAAAAATGTTGGACGCTAATATATTTGGGATATTTAGATGTTTGAAATGTCTGAAAATACCAATGTCCAAACGTATACTTTGTTTCTAAAGAAGGAAGAAATAATAAACATACCTTCTCTTTCACTTTGGAATGTTTTCCATCTTGATTTACTTGGAGTAACATTATGGCGCAATGAAAGCTAAAAAAACAAGAAACAGCTCATTAGATTCACAGATTCAAGGTGAAATATCAGCTTGAAAACAAAGCTTGCAGATAGACTTCTTTAATGGCAAACATAGGCGTAGGAGACAGGGGGACAGGGGGGGCTGCAGCCCCCCCAACGTCAGAAAAACTTGCAAAAGTTAGCTATAATCGGGCAGAAATCCGCCTCAAGTCGGGCAAAATTTTCTCAAACAATGGACTTTTTATCGGGCAGCCCCCCCCAAATTTTATCTCCCCCTACGCCGATGATGGCAAATTTATCAGAATAAATGACATATCAAGTTTATCAACGTTTGAATCCAAATGGAAGTACATAAGACCATAATGAAAGTAAAAGAGGACAACTCACAATCTTTGATTATTACTTGTAGATACGGTACAGGCCTTGTGCACTAACAAGGCAAGAATTCTTTACCTTATGATAACAATTCTAGAGCCATATGAAAGACTGTAATTTTTTCTAAACAACAATTCTCGGGCTAGGCAAGAAAACCTTGTTAATGTACACAAGACCTGTGCTGTTCGTTATTCAATCACAATGTTATTCTAGAGACATTCTTTGGCAATATAAAGGGTCTGGTTACAAAATGAAATTCCTGAAACTTACCCCTAGCAATGGCATTTCCAAAAAGATGGTTTCTGCTTCTTGACAAAGCCTCTCAAATGAACAACACAGTTCAACATATGTATGATTTCCAATTGGAGTCCTTGAAACATCAATATCTTCATCTGATAGGGCCTTCTCAAAAATTTCCCTTTGCTTTTCATTAAATTCACTTTCATCATCATTATCAAATACCAGTACATAATCAACAAAAGTTCTTTTTCTCTTGACCGTCTTTGGCCTGCTATAATTATTAGCTAATTTTATTGCAAGTTCTCTATAGTCCATGTGTTCTGGTGCTTCATCTAAATTTTTGGAACCAGGTGTTTCTAAATCTATTCCATTGGATATTGGTTCTGTCAATTTCAATTCCGTTGCTAATAGCTCTGTATCCTCAGCTTTAGCTGGCATGATGATATGATGTTGCGGAATAAGTTCATTTGAATTCTGCATCATTGATTACTTTCATTTGTGAATGGAATTACAGCCGGTGAGTTACTCCTCACTTTCCTCCTGGGACTTCTTCTCCCTTCCTTTCTTCTGGACACTTTATTCCTTGTCTTAACAACAACATCAACAACATGTTCTAATTTTTCTTTACTCTCATTTGGAGATTCAATCTCTAAACCAGAATCTCTGCTAATTAAATCATTTCGTCTTATCAAGGCCACCTTGTCTGAACTCTCATCAATGCTATTTTCTGCAGTAATCCTTTTCTTTAGACTTCTCAAATCAAGCTGTTCTGATCTGGCAGCTTGCTCTCTGATATTGTCAACACCATCATGACTTTTCTTTAGTTGCCCTAAGTCTTCCCTTGGTGATGTTTTCGTTCTCAATCCTAGTTCACCGATTGGTGGTAGGCGGAATCCTGGGTGTGATGCCATCAGCTACTGTAATCTGAAACAAAATATAATCAATTTTATTTTGAAAAGAAGAAGTAGTATCTTCATTCAAGACTTTGATTGGATGGGTTTTGAACCCTGCCCTCACCATTTTCAAAGCACTTTTGTGATCCAGCACCGCAACCTTCACCAATGTGCCCTACCAGAATGATGGCTATATAGCAAAAGTTGCCTCCTGTGAAATATGCTCAACAACATGACAAGTAACAAAGTGTGGCCCCTGGTTGCAAATTTTGTTGTGTGCACAGAGGAGCTTTGGTGCAAAATTTTAGAGATAAAAATTAGAAAATTAATTGATTATTGTTTTAAATACAACAGACTTTGGTGTGCACTTTGCAAATATTCCAATCAGGAGCGTAGCTCTGGCTGAAATGTCAAACAAACTCAATTTGCTTCTCCCTTCTTATTTTCAACAAGCATTGGGTGTACATGGATTAAGTCTGAGGAGACTATTTCTTGGGGTGGCGAGGATTCCCTTTTTTCATGCGAGGGAGGAGCCCCCAGAAATTTGTTTAACCTGCAAGATATGAGGAAAATTTGACATCAAGCATGGAAGGAGCTCAGGCTTCTGAAAATGGAGAAGGTCTGGCGTTATGTGGTTAGCTGAAAGGATACAACAGCAACAAACAAGGGCCCCTATTATTCATTCCTTACGGTAATATTTTAAAAGACATCTGATCAACTATGAACTTTGGTCAAAAGCATCACCTGCAATTTATGCGTTGTAGTTCCTTGCAGAATGTTTTTGCAATGAAAAATAAAAGTCATGAGCTTCAGAGACTCCGAGGCGGCCCCTCGCTGACATATCTCGCTGCCTGATAAATCCCGCCGTTCAAAAGCTTGGCCTAAAACATACCTTACTGCCAAGATGTCCCGATTATCACTTGTTTTGAGGTACAAATACTACCATTTCCTTCTTTTCTGAATGACTAATAGTTTATTGAAGGTCTTCTTGTATTTCTATCGGTGCTTTGATGAAAACAAATGCTTGAAATGGCCCTCAATTTGCAGCTGCCTTTGATTCATACCTCCATCTTGTTTACTCCATTTACTCCGTACACCGTACACCGTTGTCAACAACAACAACCACAACACTGTTGAATTCTCCCGCGAATAAAGAACTCACCATATAAATATGGAACTCACTCAGTAACTGCGCTGGTGGTTTCGAAAAGATGTCGTGATTTCGAAGATTTGTTTCAGACCCGTAGGAGCGTTTTTCAGATTGGAGGGGCACTAAATTCACACCGAAGGGGTAAAGCTTCCGGTCAATGCCCTCTTTTCTTTTGGAGACGCCCTTCTGTGCATTGCTGAAAGGGCATTTTATGATCGGAGGTCCTGAAGAAAAATAGGAAATTTACGAATCCAAATATATTTCAAACAGGTTAGCTAAAATCAAACTACGATAGGATAAGAATACTTTGTCGAGAGCATTGCGTAAGATTTACTTGATATTTGATTTACAAAAGTCATCACACAATTTTCATGGCGTCCTACGAAAGCCATGGCATGGCCAGGGTAAATGAAAATGGCAGAATTGAAATGAGGGGGTCTGGGGGAAGCCCCCAGGAAAATTTTTGGGGCCACGCCCTTTACTTTGGCTTAGAATGCATCTCCCAATATCATGCTTGCCATTAGCGACAAGGAAATTTTGATAGGTTTTTTTACAGTTATCATATAAATTTATTTGCCAATGCTAAAATGGAAGATTTAACATTTCTTGGAAAATTCTTTCCCATCTATACCCAGCTTTTTTCCCTTCGGTTTTCGAGGGATCTCGAGGACCACGCCACTACTCGTTAGTTTAGACTTTAGATATAATTATTGATTATTGAAGTCTGGGTACTTTTTGCCTCTCTTGACGAAGTGCTTCTGATGTCAAAAGGGTTGAGCTTTCCAAAGTTAAATTTCCTTGCACTGGAATCTATGACAAATTCGTTTATGATGCTGACAAGCAGTGGCGGACTGGCTCTGATTTTTGCACCGGCCATGAACGAGTTAAGGGGGCCCTAAGTGGGTGTGGCCTCGATGATGAGTGTGTGGTCAGGGGAAAAATTCGTCGCAATCCCTCGATTCCTTACCAATAGCCAAGCTAAACTCACTTTCTTTGAAAATGAGGCATATATCTCACGATATATCTTCTTATTAACTGATGGAGTATCAAAATGAGGGGTCTGGGGGCAAAGTCCCCAGAAAAATTTCTGAGGACACGCCCTTTACTTTGGCTTAGAACGCTTCTCCCATCCCAGGTTTGCCGATGCTAAAATTGAATTTTTGATCATTTGTAACAGTAGTTTTATGCATAAGCATCCAAAGGGAAATTTTTTGAGTAAACATCTGTTATCTGGCTTAGAATGCCTATCGCCATCCCATCTTACCAGAGCAGAATTGGAAACTTTGACATTCTCAAAATTATTTTTGCAGTTTTCTATCAATGAACACTCTCATGAAATTATCGGGCAAAAGCTTTCAGTTTTTCACAAACCAATTTTTGCGTGCCCCGAAAGTGGAGCAGTTGAGAAAGTGCGTCCCGGAAATTTTTTGAAACTTGCAGCCTTTACTTTGGCTTAGAGTGACTCTCCCAGTCATTTCTCTACCCTACACTACCTATAACAACTATTTTCTGTGAAGGAATCTCAAAAACCATCTTTTGGCAGAAGTGGAGGGTGCCTTTAATTTTTCTGCAGCGGTGCTCCCTTCTTCGCCATCCGTATCTTCGCTCTCGACTGTATTCATTTCTTTGAGCAAGTTCAGTAACACTGAAGGATTCAAATGTGAAGTGAGATGTCCATTATTCAAACATTCAACTCTACCAAAAATTTCCCTAATTTTGCAAAAGGGGCCCTTTTCCAGGAAAAGGGGGCCCTTTTTGCAAGGTTTTGAGGGGGGCCCACCGGCCACGGGCCGGTGGGCCAGTCCGCCACTGCTGACAAGGTTGAATTTATCAACTCTGTCGTTGTGCACATGTTTCACCATCAGGTGGTTGAGGCGGTAGTTTGCTGTTGTTGAACTTAGATAGGTCTTGACTCGCTTCAGTGCCAAGGGCCTGTCACTGATAATCAGTTTTCTATGTTATTATGAAGAATAGAAAATTCAACTTCTGGAAATTATTGGGGGGGCCCGGGCCCGACCGGTCCCAATAGGTGCTACGGGCCTGTTTGTTTTATCATCATATTTCTTCTTGGATATCCAGGAAACTTTTAATATAAATGACTGTTTTTGCAATGTAGCAGTTGTTGTTTGAAATAATGGACTCACCTCTCAAGGGCTATATGAAAGAGTGATTTTATTTCTCACTCCAATTTTTGATAAACAAAATTTCACCGGTCACTTTGTATGGTTGTTTAATTCCAGTCTATGCTTCACTCTTCGTTGTTCCTCCGTTGGCAGTCGCAGAGGCTGTTTGTTAGAAACCGCGAGCTTTTAATCAAAAGTTCTGACCATTTTCTCTCAATATCGGGGGTTCCTCAGACTTGTCCCAAGTCTATTTCGTCAACTGTAATAAATCTACCTGAAAGTATTTTTTGACGAAATTTTTTTTGATGAAATAGACTTGGGGCAAGTCTAGGGGTTCCTCAGCAACCTCGTCCCCAGGGCCTTTTGTCATATTGAGACGGAGACGGAGACGAAGAGCTTTTCGTCTCCGTCCCAATATGACAAAAGGCCCTGAGGACGAGGCTGGTTCCTCAGGGGTCACTTCTTGGTCCACTCATTTCCCTCCTGTATGTGAATGTGAATTACCCTTAGTCCTTTCAAATTTCGCCTGCCTTTAATTTTCGCCTCGGAGGGGGGCGAAAATTAAAGGGGTGAATTGTGGAAATATTGGGGGGGTGAAAATTAGAGGAAGCGAAAAAACCTATTTTCTATGACAGAACTTTAGTTTTGATTGTAATACGAAATACAAGACATGCAATACTCTTCGATAACAATGATATCGTCCTCCCCTGTGTCTGAGGGGTGATTTTGTTGTTCTAGTTCCACCGTGTGACTATTCCTCGGGGCCATATCCATCCAAATCATATCATGTCAACCCAAACCAGGGGGCGAAAATGAAAGGGAGCAACACTTCTGCACACGGGGGGCGAAAATTAAAGAAAGCCAAAGTTGAAGGAAGGCAAAAATTTGAAGTGACTAAGGTATAAGGACTTATAATATACATATAGATCCATACTGCAGTAAAAAAGCCGGCGGGGTTTTAATCATTATCATCCTTATGCATTTATGGTTGATATCGAGGCGTCGTATTTGATTGACCAAGAGCAAGGACGCAAGAAACAAAGGAAATGGCTGTCATATGAACTACCGGCAGGAAACTTCATATGTAAGTCTTTTTCATTTCAACAAGAGATTATAAGGTGAGATAAGATTTTGATACAATTATGCGTTAGAACGTAGGAAGGCCCTCTCACCACAATAGTTTGGGCCTCCTGTGGAATAACCTCCCAGACAAAATAAAACATATCAATAACGTAGAAGCCTTTTCTAATGCAAGAAAAAATCTTAGACTCCTTAAATACCAACAAAAAAGAAATAAAAACATAACCATTATACTTTTACCAGTCAGCTATTACTATTCTTCTCGTTACGTTTTGTATTTCGCATGTTTTGTCCTCAAAGTAGCCAAGTACAGGGTGTCCCAAAAAAATTGTTCGACGTTTGATTAAATATAAAAAAATAACGAAATACTGAACGGGCTCCATGGTAAAATAACCATATTGCTGAGATTCTAAATTAATTTTAGACACCAGAAGCTAGCAAATCGGCTAAATATTCACGGAATTACGAGCTTTCGAAGTTCAAGTTTGTGCGAAAACTGAAGCCAGACGCCCCTAAATTGCATATTTAGTGAAAGTAGAATCTCGTTTATTCAAAGCAAATCAAATGTAATTTGAAAAGTACTTTCGATAAACTAGCTTTCTATAACATTAAATCAAGGTTATGGATGCTTGGAGGAATCCTGTTCAGCACAATTTAAAATTGCCCCATCTCTCACTGATTAAGTTTTCATTCCGTGTTTTTAGATACTTGCAGTCTTCAGTAAACTTTGGGAACGGTTACAAGAATTAGATAACTTTGGAAGTCCTATTTGGTTTTCTCTGATATTGAGGAGAGGTAAAACATTGGACAGCCTTCTTTTGCATCGATTTTAGGACGTCTTTTTGGAAAACAAGTCAGTTAGGGGCGTCTGGTTTCAGCTTTCGTACAAACTTGAACTTCAAAAGCTTGTAACTCACTGAATTTTTAGCGGATTCGCAAGATTCTGGCGTCTAGAATTAATTTGCAAGTTTAGAAACAGGTATGTCTAACCAGGAGCCTGTACTTTTTATCGTTATTTTTCAACATTTAATCAAATGTCGAACAACTTTTCTTAGACACCCTGTAGTCTAGAACGCAGGCTATCTCAAAGCGGCTCAGACCAAATAAGCTTTGCTTTTACTGAGTCGTATAAGTTATACATACATTGTATCATGTCATGTATTATGTATTTCTTATGAATAAAGTTTGAATTGAATTGAATTGGAAAGGACATGATGTCATCACATCAAGTTCAACAGTGAATGTATATAATTGCTAAAAAGTTGTCATGATATCCTTGAATTTGGCTTCAAATGCTTCTTACCGCTTTTTACGCATAGTACTTTTCGGCCAGATCCTAAACCAATTTCTTGCATAAAGAAACGTGTGTGAGCATGGGTTGTTAGACACCGCAGTTATGTTTCAGCATATATGGTTCCCTGACGTCATTTTCGACAAGGGGGACTGGGCTCCCAAATCGCTTCCTGGCGCCCAGTACCCTCACGCGAACGCGGTCAAGTTGATGCGCAGGGAACCAGGCTGATGTTTTCCTCCGCAATAGAACAAAGCCACGGCTGCTACGGTAATCCAGCACAACTGCGTCTTCTAACAAACCAATGGTATGACGCCAAAAAGCCCAAAGAATTCTTTTGATATATCGCCGGGGTATACACTCATAGAACGTGTAAGAAATCTTTGAATATTTAGAACATGAATGTATCACTTTCGGAACTTTAGATTGCGATCTTAACCAAATTAAGTTCAAAGACCAACTCCCAATCGGCGATACTACAGATGCTTCTGTCTATCTGATTAACAACATTCCGACAAATAGTTTTCTTGATAGTTGTGCCGATGGCATCTGTCAGCTTTTTTTTTACTGAAAAGCAACAATTTCCCACATAGGCGTCAATCTTTAAAAAGGCTGGTGCAAATGGCTGTTTCTTTCTTTTATACGTTGGATTGATTGGGGGGGGGGGGGGGGGTTCTTGGCCAAATTTTGGGTAGGGGTCTGCCGCGAGCATATTCAAAATGGTACCATTGGCTAGACTAATTTTCACGACAATGATACCCTTGGCTAGACCAATTTTGACGATTTCCTGGACGAATATTGTCAAATTTGTACCAAATATGATATCATGACCGTTCGTCAAAAATGATACCCTTGGCTGGACCGTTGCAGGCAAAATTGCAAAAAAGTATACCCTTGGCTAGACTAGAAGTCCGAAAAGTATACCCTTGCTCGCGGCACATCCCCAAGTACCTTCACTATGAAAGAACCCCCCCCCCCCCCCCCCGTGTTGGAAAGGAACTTTAACTACACGGTATCCCAAAGAAAAATTGTGTCCCGTTTGTGTGGCTGCTGTGGTGGAAGAGAGGATATTTTCAGAATTAGATGGTTTGTGAAAAGAATTCATCAGAGCATCGTAATTTCTAAACTCTTTGCGGAGACATGAAATAATTTTCAGAAAACTATAGTTTAGGAATGTCCTAAGATTTGCCACTTAGGTTACCGTCTCTCCGAGACCGAGACCGTTCTCTTTGACCTTGGATTTGTGTATTTATAAGAAGCTAGAAACGGAACCGGTGCTGTGTGCGTACTCATGGCGTACTAAACACGTTTTTCCCTATCGACATCACAAACAAATGTTATTTCTATATTTGGATATTTTTGACGAAAATAAAGAATGGTTCACTTGTATTTCATCAAACTTGACCTCACAAGAACGGCATTTTGGCAGATGATCGTTTTACATTTCTGGACAATTTTATTTAGAAGTTGTTGTCGTCGAAGATCTTTTGCAGGCACGCTGACATTTTAGACCGTTTGAAAATGAAAATCATATTTGGCCTAAATGGAACCTATTGATCCACAGTGCAGTAGTAATCACTTCAACTAAAGTAAACATTTTCTATTACGTCAATCACTGCAGCGTGGATCCATGGTTTCCGCTTAGGCCAAATTTCATTTCAGACAGTCTGAAATTGTAGCGTGCCGGAAAAGGACCCTGGATAACACTCTGGCTCTCTAAAAAGCTTTCAGAAAAGCCAGGCCAGGGATGGGCAAGTATTGTAAAATTGTTGACCCCATCATTGTCTGAAGTAAAAAACCAGTTTTTTTATCACAGAACGCGACGTTCCTGTCCAAGACAACCAGTGATGGGACCAAACCAAGATGAAATTTGAAGAATCTGATCTTCGGTTTTACCATCATTCATTTTATTGCTGCTGTACCTGACAAAAATTATAAATTTTACAAAGAAGACCAGTCTATCAACCAAGACTACCATTTTTGGGACAATTCTGCTTTAACAGATATAACCACAATACAACCTATTTTTGGATGTCAGATCAAGCTTTTTGACTAAATTTAAAACAATAAATGAAAGCAGCTATGCAATACTATCGATTTTTGGGACAACCTTCTTCGGAATATTCTTTTCAGAGATCCTTACAGAGTTAATGCATATGACAAAATTTTGGCTAGCGAAATACCAGCTTTTGGACTCTCGTACTTTATGTCAACCTGCTCTTGAACGACAACTTTTGGGAAAAGTGCCTATTTTGTGAACAAAATACTAGGATTTAATTCAAAATTGTCTGCCAAATTCAAGGAACATTACAGCGAAAATGGTACGAATTGCCATCTTCAGCCTTTGGTACCACTGGAGTACCATTCATACCATTTTTCAACTACTCGTTTTCTACCGGGTGCGCCAAAATAAACTATGCACGTTTGGCAGGCCACAATATATCGTACACTGGACCGATTTTGAAGATTTATGACTTAATCTTTAGCAGAAAGCCTGACTTAGATTCTAGTACCTTCTACAAATTTTTCCGTTTTCAGTTTTTAGAGCTAGAAGCGAGTTTCTTAAAATTATAGTTTTCGAAGATATTGAAAACGATCAAAAAACGTCGATAAAATTTTAAAAGACTCAACATGAATGAACAAAGAGAAAACGTTTTCAGGGTGATTTGGGGATTTAGTACGAACTCTCGTGCAGCAGATTACAATTAGTCGATTTCTAAAGCCCAAATCACCACGAACAAGTTCTCTCTTTGTCCATTTATATCGATTCTTTAGAAAGCTTGATCGATGTTTTTTTTATCGTTTTCAGTGTTTTCGAAAACTAAAATTCTAAGAAACTCGCTTCTTGCTCTTAAAAACTGAAAATGTAAAAAATTGCAAAAAATTCCAGTGTCTAATTCAGGCTTTCTGCTACAGCTTAAGTCATACATCTTCAAAATCGGTCCAGTGTACGATTTATTGTGGCCTGCCAAACGTGCATAGTTTATTTTGGCGCAACCGGTATCACTGCCAATGCAGTGACATTCCTGGTTATTGGCGGCTGTTTCAGGAATTAAGGCTGGATGCCTTATACTAACAGGCCTCAGACAGAGCTTATTCACAAATTCACAAAGCAAATGTTACTATTGCTTTTGGATAAGATTTTGAATCACTTTTCATTCGAGTCAGGCTTATGTAAACGAGAAGAAACAATAAATAATTCTATAATTCAGTTTTATATGATCTACTATATGTCTTCATTTGTAATTCATTCTCATTAGTCAATCACTTTTAAATCCAACAGAAGAAAAGAAAAATTCAAACTCTGCTAAGAAGAGCAAAGGAAACCTTGAGGGCACCCTTTAGATATGATCAAGTCTGGGCTGGAGGTCTGTTGTTGGAACCATCTCTAATATCGTAAAATTGGTCAAAATTTCGCTGGGTGAGCCAAAGACGCTTGTGACCTTGTAGCTTTATGCCTGCGTTCCAAGAACTATTCCAAGAAAATCTGTGTAGCTAAAAAATTTAACATATATACCAAAATTTAGGCGGTCAAAATCGGTTGCATCTTTCCAAAGAGCAAGCCATTTTATGAGTTTTTGAGTTGTGGCAAAGTTCACAACAGATTAGCAATCGCATATCGCAGCCAATCACCACGATGGCTCCCCTTGCATGCCCTGTACTCTACCTAGACTTATATCATGACCTTGAGCCCATTGTTTCCCCTCGTTCTTTGATCTGTTTATGTCACTTTGGAATATGTAAATAATTGGAACGGGGACTGGCACACAGAGAATGGGGACTGGCACATTAACTTGTGGCAGCTTTCTTACACCAACTTCCTGCCATGAAATCACGCCAAAGCTGAAAGAGCTTGGACCCTACCCTTGGAAATTGGAAAATTTCCCTGATTATGTTACGAAATGACATGAACAAATCAAAGTACGCAGGGAACCGAGGGATTCAAAGTCATAAGTCTACCCGTGCATATGATTTGAAACACCGAAAAACATCTATTCAATGTGAGGGGTCAAACTACTACTGGGCAAAAAATAAATGTTTCTCGGTGATTCAAATTACATATACACCTCTCACATCTATTGAAGAATTGAACAGATGCCGTTTGGTGTTGCAAATCATGTGTGCACCACTAGCATCTGTTAGAAATATGTTTTTCTGCCTATAACCATGGGTATTGTCGACACAATTTGTGTCGATCGTGTCCACAATACCTGGACTAAATGTTACTAAATGAATGAATGTAGTTCGTTACCTTGCTCGTCTTCATTTCAAGAGTATCTCTGCGCTTTTGCCTCGGCAGCGATTCTTGCTTGCTCAAGTTCATAACGGCCTAAGGTTTTTGAACAGTGCACTCATGAAATGAAGACGAGCAAGGTAACGAACTACATTCATTCATTTAGTAACATTTAGGCCAGGTATTGTGGACACGATCGACACAAATCGTGTCCACAATACCCATGCTATAACTGAGTTAAAAGATGCCCTGGTATCAAATTTGCACGATTCGCTTTTTTGGCTCTGGCACCCAGGGTACCTCTTTTGCTTTGCTAACACCCATCACTACTTGCAAAGCACACGTCCAACAGGCTGGTCTTATCTATAAAATGTCAAATAAGCCCTCATAGCAAACCCAATGAAAAAGCCGGAGGGGCTGGGAAATCAACGTCACAACACAGTGTGAATACGTTTTCGCGCACAGTTGAGACCAGTCTGCAGAGAGCCAGGTGGTATGTTCAAGGTGTAGCTTTTTGCCCAGCTCCAAATGTTTGCACGCGATTTTGTTTGGTGTTTATGTTATGCAGGTAAACAACACTGTCTTGCCTTCCTTGAAGTCTTGAAGGAACTTGAAGCAACATTTAATGTTTAAAAACCTTCCTTTAGCCTTGGCCAAATTTTGAACAGGGATCTGCCGCGAGCATATTCAAAATGGTACCGTAGGCTAGACTAATTTTTACGAAAATGGTACCCTTGGCTAGACCATTTTGACCATTCTCTAGACCAATTTTTACGAAAATGATACCCTTGGCAGGACCAATTTTGACCATTTCCTGGTCAATTTGTCAAATTCGTACCAAATATGATATCATGAGTCCGTTGCTATGCCAAAATTGCAAAAAGGCACGCACGAATGAATCGCATTGAAAGTTGGAGACAGACTGTACGTCAAAACATCTTGGCCCTTTTGGCTACTAGAAGTCCGAAAAAGTATACCCTTGCTCGCGGCACATCCCCAGGCACCTTTACTATGGAAGAACCCCCCCCCCCCGTGGTCTAAATGCAGGGAAGTGCTCTCAAACAGTGACTGATACAGAGGCTCTCCAATCAAAAAACAAAAATGTCAGGATTTCAGGCTGGAGGTCTTAGAGAGCGACTGACGCAAATACGGAGGTCTGGAGACGAAACCAAATGATGATAACACAGAACTTGCCACTGTTCTTCACAAGACCCCTCTTGGCAGAATTCTGCAATGGCAGATTTTGTGTCATTTTTGACAAAGATTTACATTCGTTTAGGGTTCTGGTGCTGATTACGAAATTTTCTTCAAACCTGGGACCGATTCACGTTGTTTCGATTAACACATTTTTTAGGCCATTTACGTGTCAAGTGTCAAGAATTACTTACCCTTGGTACCAAAGCCTAAAAAACTCAAAAAAAGTATAGAAAGCTTCTTAGGCAAGGCTCTGGTACCCAGGGTAAGAATTACTAAGCTAGCTATATGTTTTGTTTTGCTATGCCATTTTGTTAGCGACTGGTTTGGCACGAATGATGAAGAACCTTGCAAGTTTTTTATTTCCTTCAGAATACCCCTTATGGCCAAACCAAATGAATAAACCAAGGAATAACGACTGAGCAGCCTTTGAAGCTGCTGCGCAGCGCTGATAAAACTTGTCCAGACTTGTCTCTTTTGACCATGTTTTGACGTACAGTCTGTCTCCAACTTTCAATGCGATTCATTCGTGCGTGACAGAAGATAACATTACAGAGACGAAGGAAGGTGACTCACAAAGAGGTTGGGTGACAGGACACATCACAGCATTTGTTGGCTTGGGGGGCTTGGGGGGCCTCCAAATCGAGACACCGTATAGACTTTCTTGAGATAAAATCAGTCCTGTAGTAGGCCCAAAGTAAGCTCATCCTCTGTAGACAAATTTCATTGCTATAATCTCTCTTTTCCCGTGTCTTCTGCATTGTTATCTTCAAAGCTGAATCATGTCTGACGACCAGGAAACTCCTATTTGCTCTGTACTGATGTATGTACACAACTTATTTGAGTTACGGTATAACTTGATGTACACTCAAGAAATGTAAATACCTATGGTTGTTGACTTATTTACTCGCAACTTTTTTGAAAGAAAAACGAATTAAAACGGAGTGGTTTGCATATAAACATGAAAGTTTCATAATCCGAGCTTTTCTTTGGCGGTTCTTTGGCTTTTTCGTCTAACGGCTTCAACTTTCCTCCAAAAGCTTAAAGTTGCTTCAACAAATGAATGAAATTTTCATATGATAGGAATAGGCCTTCGTTTTCTGCTTCATGCCTGTTGCCTGTTCACAAGCAAATAAAGTTAGCTACTAAACTGTCTCGACGGCTTCTTTGTTTCTCAATATTATTTCGTTCGTATTAATTTTCAAGAATGAATGACCTATTTGGCATTCTTTGAGATTTTTCACATTTAAAAAATTGGCACTTACAAACTACAAAGAGAAGCAAGTTTAGGCCCATTGTCAAAATGCAAGAGAGAAATGGTGCGTGAAGTGAATCTCTTGGATTTGAACAGAACAAAGAATCAAAATTTGATAGTCATGCTATTCCTCCAATTTGTTTGCTCTTTCTTTTTCTTCAATACATTTGCTGTTTTATAACTCCAATTTTGACGGGCTGAGCCTTTGAGCGTTTGTGGACACGCACCGTCCCCACCCAATGCAAAATATTGGCTTTTGTCCAGTCATTCGCCGTCCGGCCAAGCACGGTACGGACTTGCCCAGGTCGTAATGAAATTCACGAATTTCAAACAAGAATTGTTTCATCTCCTAAGTTGCTATGGGAATTATATCGATTGATACGATTATCAGATTCAGTTGATTTGATTGGCTGATCTTCAATCATCGATGTTGCCGACTGACAGCCCTTTGTCTAAATGACGATTTGTCAAGTGTGGGTTAGGAACAATGGTTAGAACACATACTTGAAACCGATCACGGTAGTTTTCCAAAAAATGCTCTCTACAAATGGTGGCAAAATTGGACCAGAAGAAAAACATATGGTGCAGAGGAGTGATGGTTTCTGTTTAAAAACTTCATATTCGCAGCTTTTTGTATGAGATCTTGCTCCAAAACTTTTCAATCAAAATGAAATTTGAAATATCCATAAAATACTGTGTGTCACACTTGAAACACAAAGACGAGAACTTGAAACACAAAATAATGCCTTGAATCACAAAAATTGTTGCTCCTAAGATGAGCTAGCTCGATCAAAAGCTATAATATAATGTAATAAGCCCGGGGAATACATATGACTTTTGGATGGACGGGGGCCTGCCGCTCGGTTTTCAGAAAGCCATCCTCTTCTAATTATCAAATTTTGGTTTCGTACTCACGTTCATAGTGACTTTTGGTGGAAAACTAACGGGTGAGACAGAAAAAAGCATCCCCGCTTGGAAGGCCACTGCTCCATGAATGTCAAAGCAATAACATTGGAAAATGTCTTGTTTTATTGCCAATGTGTTCAATTAGGTTCAGTAATTTACCCGGCCTTAATCGGCCATTCCTTCCCGGGTGATTTTCTGCAGAGAGCCCCTTCAAAAAACTTGCAAAAACGAATGAAAACAATGTGCACATTTTCCTTCCTAAAATTGATGACACTCACATAAATTCGAGTAGCCGATTTCAGTCAGGTAAATTTTATAGTAGATTTGAACATTTCTACCACTAAACTATATATTTGCCGATATCATTGTCTTGATATCCAGGAAACGGTGACCTTTCAAACGGTCATTCTTTTTTCTGACTCACCCGGCCCGGTACCCATTTCAAACTATTTTTTGCCAATTCTGCCAAACCCACCCATGTTAAAGGCAAATCTGCCCAAGAAAGACCCTTGTTTATTTTTAGAAAGAATTCTATTTTGTGTCCATAAACCCACCCATACTGTTTGCTGAACTTTGGTGGTAACATTTTCGGCTCTTTGAAATTAACCGTCCGAGGTCAACCCTCCCTAATATGAAGCCCTCACCTTGGAATTTCGACAAATAAGCTCCCATCTAATGAGCTCCCGTGAGAGTATCAGAATTCTACAAGGGGGCAGGCCCGTAAAAAGCGGAGGGGGGGCCAATAATTTTTTAAAACAATGGTGCTACGTCACATGATTTAATTAGATGTATTGTTCTTTATTGTTTTAAGAACAATTGCCCCCCCAATCCGAAGCTTCTTCCTACGGCCCTGCAAGGGGGTGAATTTTGCACAAATTTCAGGGGCTTGTTCGAGGATCTATGGTAGAAAGATTGCGTAGGTGCTGTATCTGTGAAGGAGAAACAAAGGGCGATGCGAAGGATGTTATTTGAATGTAACTTCAGTTGATCTTAGCGCCGAGATGGAAAGGATGTGAAAGGATGTGAAAGGAAATGCCACAGCTACACAAGTAAATCATTTGGAAATCTATTCATTTATTTGGATTTTATTTTGTCGAACCACAGACAGATTATTCATCAACTCTTATCCACCAGATATTCAACGTGAGAGTGAAGACGAATTTCCTGTACAGTGGTGAACTTTGAGAACTGATTTATATTGCACGTGCTGGTACATTTCATCTCGTTCAGGATGTTGCATTACTTCATCAGTTTTGATCTTTCCTCGATAAGAAACAGCAGTTTGTTTGTATGAATTTATCACAATTTATGGTTCGTGTTATCATATCGTATCTTCAGTTGTTTTTATAATCATGGCTGGTGGCTGGACATGCTTTATTGTTGCCCTTTTGCTGCATGTTTTCATGGTTTGTTGGACGGCGGGCGTTCACATTCCTGATCGTTACTTGAAACGCGAAGAAAGGGGAACACAATCCCGTCTCCGTTTCACTAGTGGATCGTATGGGTTTTATAATGCGAGTATCAAGGAGTCGCATACAACCTCTTGGTCTACAATGAAGTCTGATCAAAAAATGGGAATTTATGTGTATGATTCACATACAAGAATCAGCTACGAGATAGACAATTCAAATATATTCGTCGTGAAAGCCGAACAAATTGAAGATTTCGTGTTCCTGAGAGTGAAGCCAAAGGCCGTGAGTCTGAATTCGGATGTTCAGTCTGTTTATGTCATAAAAGTAACTGCACGAAATAACCGCACAAAAGAACTGATCGATGTTACGAATATTTATTTGAATGTAATCGATACGAATGAATTTGAACCTGCGTTTAAAACTCGAAATATCTCAATTTCAATCGATGAAAATATCCCAGTTGGGACAACAGTCCTCCAAGTAAAAGCCTATGATGCCGATCTAGGGCAAAATGGAAACGTTTATTATTTCATCCCACCCAACGAAGTCCTATCCGTTGACCACTTTTCTCTGCATCCTCACACCGGAGAACTGTCACTCCTAAAACCGTTGGATTTTGATAGGAAAAAGATGTTTAATTTTCACGTTATTGCCTCAGATTTATGTCCTTCTGAAAAACTGAGAAAAACGTCAGAGCCCCTCACTGTCAGAATAAATGTGCGAAATATGCTGAACTACCCTGAATCTGGTCATTTACGAGGGAAAAGACAAGAACGGTTTGAACGATTTAAAACTGGATTATTACAATTCAGAAAATCAATTTATAAACATTCAGTTGCAGAAATTTCCCCACCCTACACTGCTCTGGTCAAAGTTGAATTGGAAATGGGATCCGCAATGCTATCAACGAATGTTGTATTTGGTTTTCAAGAGGGAAATGAGGATGGATGCTTCGAAATTGGTAGCAAAACTGGACAGATTTATACAATCAAAGAACTGGACTTTGAGAAAACAAAATCATACAATCTGACCGTCATTGCCTATCACAGAACTGGAAGTTTGATAAAAGGGAAGACAACAGTGATCTTAAAAGTCTTGGACAGCAATGACCACTCGCCGACATTCTCAAAGGTCCAAGAGGAGATTGAGGTTCCGGAGGAAACCGCCTTGGGTTCTGTGATTTATAAAGCCCAAGCCACCGACTCAGATACAGGCCTGAACAGCAAAATATTTTACTCCGTTGGAAACATTAATTCGACTTATTTCGAAATCGATGATTTCTCTGGGGATGTTCGAGTTGTGAAGAGATTGGATCGTGATAGCCAAAAGTCAGTGCCCCCTCTCTTGTATCTCATGATAAAAGCCTCAGATTTTGGTACACCTGTCAGAAGAGAAGGGAGAATGATTCTGAAAATAAAGATAAAGAGAGTCAATGATAATCCTCCAACCTTGCCATTTAGAAAATGCAGCATCTATGTCGCAAGAAATGCAAGGAATGGTCTTTTTGTAATGAAAGTGAATGCCATTGATTTGGACAAAACATCCACTGCTGGACTTTCATACACCATCACAGGCAATATTTTTAGAATAGACATCAACACTGGTGATGTCAAATTGAGAAGTAACAGAAATGTCCGAAAAGGAAATTTTATTGTTCAGGCATCTGATGGCAAGTCATTGTCAAGAAATCTGGTCTTGGCTGTTTTGCCAGTGTCTGCAAGACAAGGAAGGAAGATCAATGTCTCATGTTCAGAAAATTTAGAATATACTCGAGCGAAGCAAGTTATCCAGGAAAGGCAAAAATGGGAAAAATCTTTAAAGATCAAGAAGCCAGATCAAGTATCAATGCCACAGAGTAGAGTGCACAAGCCTATATTCTTGGAAAAGCCAGACACTACCATTTTTCTGCAAGAAGATCTACCCATTGGTAGCATTGTCACGAAAGTCCTTGCAGTGGATAAAGAGCTGAAATGTTATGGATTAGTTCTTTACTCCATAATTTCTGGGAACAATAATGTTGATGCCAATTTCAACATAGACATGCTCAATGGTACTTTATACCTCAATGGAAAAATCGACCGTGAACAGAATCAATATTACAACCTTAAAATTAGGGCTTGGGACACAGATGTGCCTCCACACTATACAGATATTAACGTTAGGGTGGAAATAGTTGATGTGAATGATAATGGGCCAGTTTTCACTCAAAGAAAGTACAGCGTGTCTGTGCCAGAATCTGCCCAACCCGGATTGATAATAGCAAAGGTTGAAGCAAAAGATCCAGACCAAGGACCAAATGGAGAGGTAGTTTACTCAGTCATTAGTGACCTAAAAGGGACATTCGCACTTGATAAATACACTGGAATATTGTCTTTGAAGAAAAGGTTAGACTATGAAAAACAGTCTCATTATGACATTCTCATCAAAGCATTGGATTCATCAAGTCAAAACCAGAAAGTAAGTCAAACAACTGTTGAAATAAAAGTCATTGATTTGAATGATAGCCCCCCAAAATGTTTGCCAGCCCATCAAACCTTTGAGATAACACGTGATTTTCCAGCAGGAGCAGTCATTGGTAGAGTAAATGGGTATGACCCAGATACTGGCAATGGAGGGAAAATCATATTTGAGATAGCAAAAGGGAAAGCTCAAAGACTGTTTTCTGTTGACAGTGAATTTGGCATTCTAAGGACAAATCTCCATACAATGGGCCAACTTGTCAAAGACTTTGTCTACAATGTGTCTGTTAAAGTTAGTGACCTTGGTACCCCACAGTTGTCAACATATTGTCACTTCTTGTGCATTTTGAGGCCCAGTTTTGCTTTTGAAAGGCCAAAATTTCAAATTGAGCAGAACCCAGTGATTGTTGATGCTAGAGAAAATATGAAAGAAAAGCTGTCCCTTTCTGCTGTACTGGAGGGATCTGGGCAACTGGAGTATAGTCTGGTAGATGGTACTGGAATAGGAGGCTTTTCAGTGGACCCAAAAACAGGGGTTATTGACACAGAATATTTAAAAGTTGGAAGTGCACCTCATTATTGGCTCACATTAAATGCTCATTTGAAAGATAACCCATCTGTTTATAGCAATATTCCAATTTTGCTGTACTCAAAAAAGAAATCTGTTAAAACACCATACTATGATCCCTCCGTGTATCGTGTATCAGTGAAAGAAAACCAACCTGCACAAACTGTTGTGGAGCAGTTAGTTGCAGTTGATCCAAATGCAGAAACAAGCATGTCTGACCTTGTATTTGGAATTGTAACTGGTAATGATCTTGGCCACTTTGAAATTACCAAGAAGGGAATTTTGAGGACAACAGTGTTGCTAGATAGAGAAAGATATGCGTTATACCAACTGAATGTCTCTGTCGCAAATAAAGCTCAGCCAAAAATTTTATCATTTGCAAGTGTCACTATTAGGGTTGAAGATACTAATGACAATGGGCCAGTGGTTTCTGGTGACGGTGTTTTTAGAACCATTAATCTTCTATCACAAACTGCAATAACCAGTGGAAATGCAACATTTGTGACACAAGTGATTGCGTTTGATAAGGACATTGGTAAAAATGGAGAACTTGTGTTTGAGATATCTGGTGGTGGAGGAAAGTTTGCAATTGGTTCAAAATCTGGCATTGTTACAACAAAAGCAGAGTTGTTTGAGGGGGAATTATATGTTATGATTGTCACTGTAAGAGATAATGGCACTCCCCAAAGATCAGCAAAGCCTTTTTATTTTGAATTCCTTGTAATTCCAAAGCCATTTCACACTGGAAGCAGCCTTGCCTTCAAGAAGGCAATCTTCACATTCAAGATGAAAGAATCTACAGAGAGAGTTTTGGAGCCTGTGTTTGTAGCATCCTTGTTGCCTTTGCTAACATCAGTGGATTTTGGTGAATTTGTCATGTTTACAATTGAAAGTGGAAATGAGGACACTAAATTCAGAATAAGCGAAGCACATAGTCTTGAGCTGATTTCTGAACTTGATCATGAAACAAAAAGCCTGTACACACTCTTTATCAAAGTAAACGATGGCATATCATCAGCATTTGTAACTATCAGAGTTATTGTTGAAGATGTGAATGACAACCCTCCAATGACCTCACAGAGCTGTTATCAAGCTGTAGCAATGGAAAACGAGGCAGCTGGAAAGTTTATCGCCCAAGTTGAGGGTGAGTTTGTATTTCTTCATTTTCACGTTTACAGTACAGACCTTGTGGACATTAATGTGACAAGAATTCTTTAAATTATAATAAGAATTCTTGAGCCATATGAAAGACTGTAAATGTTTGTAAAAACAAATTTTTAGACAGGAAACCATGTTGATGTGCACAAGTCCTCTACTTTACTTGATGCAGCAGCATTGTTTTGAAAATTGATTCGAGTAACAAAGCCATTTGCCAACTATTGGCATCTGACACTGGTCACAGCAAGTTGCTCCAGCACTGGCAAAAATTAAGAAACTCCAGTACTGGGAAAATGCAAGTTAAGAAACTATTTATTTTGATAGAGAGGAAATCCTTGAAATATTTTTACTTTACTTTCACTTGTTTCCTATATCATGTTACTTGCAAGGTACTTGAGTAATGTTTAAACATTGGAAAGACTTCAAAAAGCTTTGCTTTGAAATGTTCAGGAGGGCACAGGTAGTGAACATGAAGATTGTTATGGAGCCTCTTAGAAACTCGTAAGAAACTCTGAGTACTCAAAATCTGATAATTTTAAGAAACTTTCAGTACTGGCCGAAATTCTTAATTTCTTAAAGAGAAAATACATGTAACACATGTGTATTTTAGTGATTGATTAGCTCCCCTTTGCCAAATACAGTACAGGGCATGCAAACATCAACATGGATGTCGTTTCTGAGAATGATATTCTCAAGAAATCTCATCAGAATGTGAAGAAGCCCAACAAATTCTTGAGAATTCTTGTCATGTCAATGTGCGCAAGGCTTGTACTTTATTCTGCCAGGTCAACTTGAACAAGTTGTCTTGCAAGAAAAGGGAGTTCCAAACTTAAAAAAGCTTCTCATTAATTGTTAATGAATAATGAGGTGTGTGTGTGTGTGTGACATTGCTTAGCTAGATGTTCATAATAGGATCCAACGACAAGCAATTCAATATCTTCATTGCTGTTGGTCAAAAATTGCGACCAAAAATGTCGCTTGCAAGAACAAGGGCAGATTTTTGCTTTTGTTGACACCTCAATTCAAAGGGATTAGCAATCACAGACAAAGGAAATTCTCTCAACCAGTAAGTCAAAACAAGCAAAGCCGCAAATGTTTCTCTGAAACCCAAGTAGCTAGCGCGCTCGTTCTGCATTCCAAAAATCATTTCTAAGTGCAAACATGAGCATAGATCGAAAGAAGAAGGATATATCTACACATGTGCCGCAGGCATTTGATTTCTTTGGTCCAAAAGCTGAGCAGTAAATGTTTTGATAACACCCAAAAGAATAAGAGAATTGAATTGCCTCCCAAACGGCTTTTGAACCAATCAAATAAAATGCCCGCGGCAGATGTGTAGTAGATGCATCCTTCTTCTTTCAATCTATGCTCATGTTTGCCCTTAAAAACAGTTTCTGGAATGCACAACAGGTGCGCTAGCTAACCTAGTTTCAGAGAAACTTTTGCGGCTTTGTTTGTTTTGATTTACTGGTTGAGAGAATTTCCTTTGTTTACAATCGCTAATCGCTTTGAATTGAGGTGTCAACAAAACCAACTCATGCTATTGTATTACAAAATCTGCCCTTGTTACTTGCAAGACCAAAAGTTGTCTGGCTATACAGCTGTGACCTGTTCAGAGTGAGTACCAGTTCGTGTTACTCATTTTGAATTAAGCATACCTGCTTTTTATAATCATGTTTTGCATAATAGAAATGCACTCATTTTTTTATGAGAAACCAAGGTCCGGTAGGCAGTTTCAGGCCTTTTCGTTTGACGCGTGCGATCGCACGCGCACGCCTAGGCACACGCGCAAATTGAGTCACGAGTGCTTTTCATCGCACGCGCAAAGTGTTATTTTGATTAAGAAAAGCGGTACTTTGATGCTCGACACATCCAATATCAACTTGCGCTTCAATAAACCGTGATAACTGACAGATCCCACAACACTTTCGACAAAGTCCCAAGTGGCAATTCCCACAATATGAAATAATTGCGATGAAGCATAGAAGGATGGAGTCAATAATGATAATAAGCGGTAATGGCACGAACTGGTCTCCAATCGAAAGAGAACACATCATTAAACGGGCAGTGGGAATTTATGTTTCAAAACGCCGAAAGACAAAGATAGCCTCCCCACCAAGAAAGGTCGTTATTATCGATACCGATGTTGAAAATGAACAGAGCAGACAGATTTGTCCTGTTGACATTGATAGTTCAAACGAATCAGACACTGACGAGTCTGAGTTTCCGACGAAGAAACTTCCGAGTAGTACACGAAATATCTTTAAATGCAGTTTATAGCCCTACAAACTCATTGACACATAAACATAACGATAATATTAATTTTACGGTAGTGTGATTACAGTATCTTTATCAATAGAGGGAGACTTGAATACCTATTTTTGTGTCACTTCTTAATTACCGTCTTGAATAACTACCCGTGCGAATCGCACGCGCAAATGAATTTGCCTGTGTGGTTTGCCGCACGCGTGTTGTTTTATTCCCGAAAAGGACTGGCAAGAACCTAAGCAAACGAAATTGTATCATTTCCAAGAAGCCCAAGTACGAGAAGATAAATTTCTTTGCTAAATCTAACAAAAGATGCAATTTCTTCGGAAATGAACATGCCTTACTTTTATAGAAAGTGAATTTTTATCTAAAATCCTCCTCAATGATGTGTCAAAAATCAAGCAGTAGATTACATCAAAGGGAGGACTTTTAAAATTCAATGACAGCTCGTTTCATGATTTTGAAAGTTGGCATTTCATCGCCCATTCATACATACGCTGACAGTTAAGTGCTTTGTCAGTAAATACTTGCATTCAGGCAGTAAATTTATGTTGATATAAAACCGGTCTCCTTCCTAACGTCATATTTATTCCGCAAAGGAAAATGTGTTGTTGATAGTGGTTTTTTGCAGAAACTTCGAATTAAAAATTTACAAACATGTGGTTTTTTGAGAACACTTGAGTGAAACTCTTTGTTTTAGTCATCAAAAAGAAATATTAGAAAGTGTAAACTTCAATTGTTTCAGATGATTAGTATGGTATCTTTGTGTTAGGAAGTCTGTTTGAACAGTTTTACCGCAGATGATGTCATCTTTCTCGAAGGCATGTCTTTATGATCAGGGTATCATATTTCTTTGCACTTTGTTTCTACAACTGTCAAATTTCGTATAAAAACTCTAGGCCAATCTTGAAAAATGTCAAACAAGTTTATGGTCAGTTTTCTCAGCTCAAACCTACATTTGATATGAACTACATGCCCTTAGGTTTGAGAGTAAGCAAATTAACAGAATGAAAAAGGACTTGTTTGATATCTGGACGACATTTATCCAATGCTCACAGCCGGCCAGTTTTACTCCGAAAACATTGGAATTTCGCCAGTGTAAATTCCAGATCTCAGGAGCAACTTTGTTCGATTCAAGCCCACCTTTTATTCATTTAAGTTTGCAGATCCCATCCCGGACCCCACAACCTTTCAAACAACTCCATTTTAGAGTGGGTTCTCAAAAAATAAAGACCCCCGCAATCAAATTTCATTCTTTGCCTAAAGTTTTCAAATATATGCTTCGATTTTGTCGAGCCATAACCACAACCTCTTCAAACAAAATTGCAACTGAAGAGATCTTTTGAAGCGCGTTGGTTATTTTCAACAAGGGAGGACTTCAAGTCTTTCTCAAAGGAGATGTCTTGTGCGATTTGCGAAAACGAAAAATTAATGATGGAAAGCACCTCAATTTTATTCGCGGACATTTCCACGTAACATGTAATTTGAGACGGACTGACGGACTGGCGGACTTTGATCTAACGGAGATTGCTCATCTTTGGCGAATAGATTGGGCCTATTTTGTGGCAAAAATCTTTAGTAAATAGCAAACTTCGTCCTTTGTTGTTTGGTAGGTTATTTACATGTTTCTTTGCGTTTAATTTTTGTGGTGAACCATGTTTTGACTGTGATTTCTTTCCCACTGATTTCCAAGCGATTTCACAAGTGTAAAACCGATTTGCCAATGTAAGAGAAATTCTCTCTCAAAAAGGGTCCATTGAGCTTTGAAACAAGCCCCATCTCTTCTCTTATCGGAATCCATATCCTCTTAATTAAGCATTCGCTGAAACCAAAATTCGTATGGAACGATGATAGATGATATTTTATTGAGATTACGGTTATCCAAGGCCTGTCTTGTTAGTCAGATCAAAAGCTTAGTTTTATTAAAGAAAAACCGCGGCATCTTCGAATTCTTCGGCCTTCATTATTCTTCATTATCGAACGTCCTGAGGACAATGCTAACTTGATACTGTGCTACCGTAAAAGTACAAGAGTTTCCACATCTCAAAAATTGGCAGCCATATTTCCATATTTCCACACCTTTCCCGGAACTTTCAACGCGCAGAAAATCTGGTGCCTCTCTGCATTGCCTCAGGCTACCTCAGGTTTTATGTTTGTATGTTTCACGTAAGTTGTTGTGAACGACCGTGGAATGTGCGTTGTGGAGTGGAGTGACTAGAGAAGCAAGCAGTCAATATGTTGATTCCGGCTGATTTCTTCCACATGGCTTTGTACGTCACTGTATACTTTTAGGGAGACGGTATTATTTACCACCAATATACACGTGTTTGTTTGTAAGAAATTCTTCATACAAAACCATCTCTTAGATGAAAAGATCGAGAAACTTGAGTGCGATTAAAAACATTTTGGTAGAATCATTTCTCATTCGGTCTTGGAACAAGAAAGTCTTCTTTTTTTTTGTTTCGTCTTTTGCTACTAGATACAACTTGAGTCAAGTCCAGACAGAAGAATAATTTCACAAAGTTTGTTTTACAATTTTCTCACAGGCGCAGCGCAGGATATTATGCGCCGAGATGAATAACGAGAATTGAAGAAACTTATAGAGAACCGCAAAGGAACTTTGAGTTTTGATATTTTAGGCCTGGTTACCTTTTTCTTCTTTGAAGATATCACAGTTTTGACTATCTGACTGCAATGTTTCAACTGTAATATGCTAGAGAACTCGAAAATTCTTCAACGTTATTTGGGATTTGTGATATTTGGCCTTCCATGCCTTTCCTACCCTGGGTACCAGCCTCTCTAACATAAAAACAGAGAGTCTGGTCTAGTGCGCCCCTCTCCTCGTTCTGATGTGCCCATATTGACCAATCAGGAGCCAGTATTCATATCTGTGTAAGTGCAAAAGGTCACAGTGAAACAATAGGGAGCACTTGCGATAAGCTTCGATGTAAAACACTGAACGGTTGCGTGACTGAAGAAGGCAACTGACTGCGAATACGGATTGCGAATAAGTTTAATGATACTGTCACTGTCACGCGTTCAACCATTAGAACATTTACAGACACACGGGACACACTTGCCAAACTGCCCATGGCTTTAAAGATCAACGACATTTTGTCAGGCTGCCGCTCTCATCATCGCAACGAAGTTGGGCCTAAATTTCACTGTTCTGTTAACAACCACCATCGTCAATGGGCGCTCCCGTGATGCTGATATGCTAATAAAGCCTATTGCCCGTCATCTAATATGCAGCAAGTCATATTTACATCATAGAAAGGACATTTGTATCAGTATACTGGAAACAGGTAAGTTCGATTTGTTATTCTTCACTCACTGACCTCCCGGCCCAATCATCATGGGCTATTCCATCTTAAAAATTCATATAGGTTTATGATGGAGGCACCTAAAGTTTAGCCCTGGACCTTTACTACTAGCTACTGGCTGGAGTCCCTGGACTCCAGGGCCAGGGGGTTCTTCATTTTTTCATCATGACCCTTGATTTCTGGGAGTCGGGAGCTTCTGTAACATCCCTGGGTTTCCAGGTTGGTTAGAGTTTTGGATAAGCACCCTGGAAATTATATGTAATCTCACCCCTGAAATTTGCCTTGCCACCTGTACGGATTAAAAGTGGAATAGACCAATGTATTTGTGCTCAAATGTCAACTTGTCTAGACAACACAAAGTGTTAAAATTTAGGCTGCTGTGAGTATTGAGCATATACCTACTGTATAATCTAAAAACAACAACAAACTTGAACAGTAAGAGAAGAGTAACTTGTGCAAATGGCACAAAATTTGGACTAGGTAGGCCAAGCTGCCATGGAGAGTATTTTGGCAATTCCACACTGGAGAATTTACACAAGACATTTTTGGCACACTTTGAACAACAGATTTGCAAACCTGAGGTGATTTTGTTGAAAACTGGTGTACTGTGCACTTGTGCAAGGGGCAGAGCCAAGTATCCTTCCCATGGTACTTTTGCCTCTGAAAATGTGTTAAGTTTAAAGGATTACAGGGTTGCGCCATTTTTAAATGCCTTTTTCAAAACACCATATGAATTTTTCTTTATGCTTTTTCTGTCAATGCAGTATTTTTATGAATGCTTTTCCTCAGTTCTTCTGGATTTAATTACAGTATGTCAAGATGGGCTAATCTTTAATAATGACTCAACTCTCTATTATTATCTTAGGTTATCCAACAAAAGAACACATCTGTTCTACCAAATGATCATCAGCCTATGAAACCATCAATGGAAACTCTTAGCAAAGAACTATGTTAATAAAGGAATCACACATCAATTTATCCTGAAGACGTGCTGCTTGGATTTATAAAATGGTGGCTGCATTATCAGGAGAAAGCAGCTGTAATTGATGTTCGCTTATTGGCCTTTTCGTGTATTGGTCCACATGCTCATTGCAACTAAACAAAATTCCCGTCATTGTCTTGTGAAAGCACAATAAGGGAGTATCTGGCTTTAGTTGAAGAGAACTTAAAAGTGCTGTTTCAGATATAAACTATCACCATTTTGCTTGTGCAAAATACCAATATCATGTCTTGATATGATAATGCCTCAAACATAAATACTGTGTAGTTTTCTGCTTACTTGCCTCATCTTTTGGCCTCATAAATTTACAGCACAGGTCAGTGTACATTGGTAGTGTTCTGTTAACAATTTTATAGAGATCAATGAATTGCCAAATTTTTTCACACTCCTTGAAAATTCTTGAAAGAATTTATGTGGAAAATTCTTGCGGATCATTGAGAGGTCTTGTGGTGTCAATGTATACATGGCCTGTACTGTATACTAGTGAGATCTAGCAGCTGTCACTGCAACTCAGACACTAGAAATTCATTGCATCAAACAGATCAGAAACTTTTCAGGCTACACTCAGATATATTTCATGCAATGCTTACAGTACACATATTTAAAACAACTAAGAATTTGGACCGGTACTGAAAGTTTCTTGAAATTATCAGATTTTAGGTATCAAGGATTTCTTAAGTTTCTTATAGGTTCCATAACAATCTTCATGTTCCATAACAAAATGGGCCAACATGTGCCTTTGTGAACATTTTAAAACAAGGTTTTTCAAGCTCAAGAGTAGGGCTCTTCTGTGCTATATAATGTACAGCAGCAACCAATGGATGATTAAAGGGAATCAACATAGTTAAAAGCTGGCCCAGGCCAGGTTAAAATATAATCTACTGTACTCGACCACTTTGACACATCCGGTTTCATTGTGTAGGTAAAGAAACAATGGGTTTGTGGGCATTTCTTTAGCCCATTTATAGCAGCTACGAGATATAGCTTTGTCTATTCCCTTTAAAGGTACAGCAATGTCTTCTCAAAAATTCTCACACACAACCAACAGCTGATTAGGAAGGAAGAATATGTTGCTGGCTGGGAGCATTATACTGTCATGCTCAAAGATAAGGAACTATATGGTGCCAACTTGGAGCAAGTTTATCATAAAAATAGATGATCATTATTGGGTTATAAACATCTTTGAAAACAATTACCATTAAACACTCTCAGTTGGTGGATTTTCTGCTCTTGCCTTCTTTTCTTACCATTCAAGGATTGATTAGCAGGTTTTTCACAAGAAACTTGTCCAAGAAACTCCACACTTAATGTGGTGGACTAAAAATTTTAGGAAACTTGACTAATATGGACAAGAAGCAGTAAGAAACTATAAAAGTTAAATTCAAGGATATTAATGGCAAATTTGACATTGGACGTTTATTCTTGCATAATTTCCACTCCAATTTTATATTTAGAGTCAAACAGTGTTTTTCTTGCAAAATGTTGCTTGCAGAAGTAGAAGTGGTAGAGATCATTCCATAATCCTTGTACCGAAAGTAAGAAACAAATTAAGAAACTTTTTGTATAAGAAATTAAGAAACTTTTTTTTGGTGCTATAGGATGGGCTGTTACAAGTTTTGAATGTATGGAAATTGTTTCAAAACTCTTCCAGCACTCACAACAAAAGAATCCAACAACCTTTAGTCACAGTGCTAACATGAAGAACTCAGGTATAATAAATGGCAAGATACAATGGTGTGATGGGGCTGACTAGTAGCTGGCGAAGCAACTTCATCAAAAAGACCCTTTTATAATTTTTTCTGCAGCCATACCTGCTCCTGACGACTGTGAGCTAAATGGTGCTGCTAATATCTGACCGAGCTTACAGTACTTACATTAACTAATGCATTGATTAAGGAGTGTGCTTTAAAACTTTAACAGTTGCTTAAAATATACTCAAGCCAAGTTTGTAAGTTGTCAAATTGTCATTTTCACTTAATGAGTTCAGAGTTCATACCATTGATGATAAGGAGATCGCAGTGCAATTTCCGAAGCTTCAGTTCTTGTCAAGTTTTTAAAGCGATTCACACCACAATAATAATAATAGGAAGGAAAAGCACATATTTTTTTGTTCTTTGCATGACCGTGCAAGCACCCATTTTCCTAATTTTTGCACCGAATGAAGAAAAACGTCTGACGGTGTTCATCGCTGATTATTCCAGGTTTACTATTTATCCCTGGTGTATTCCATCTGGTATCGGTGTTCTTCCTTAGGCCCATTTCGCTGCATTTCATTTTCAGCAGCACGAGAAGACTTCTTTCACTCTTGACTGTGTGTGATATGTGAGTCAGTTGCGATTCTTTGACAGTGCTGGATGAAAACTCCTTGCAAAAATCCTCTCACAACACTTGCTCATCATGCTTTTCCTTGAGAAAAATAAACCACCCACCGGGTGTGCCATAAATGCGCCAAAATGTGCCAAAAAGGTTCAGTCGTTTGAGAAATCGTCCAATCATCCAAAGTTCGATATATTCATATCCACCCAGTCTTCCAGGTCCTACGATTTTTCACACATCTGAACTTTTCTATGATGCACCCGGTAGATTTCATGGTCTAGTTTGCACTTTAGCGGACACACGTTTAATGTTCCTCCATGTTTGAATATTGCACCGATTTTGGATGGAAAATGCATCAATGCTGCCCCCAAAAGTTTTAACCAAACGAATGCATTGATTGCGGGCTCCTGCTGCAGATTGAGGCCATATTTGCTATATTCATATCCACGATCAGAAGGCATCAATACATTTAGAGTTGAATGTGTGCAACATGGCATAGAGACCCCCTAGAGTCCAGTTTTCAACTTTCATAGCATGTTCAGTATATTCAGGGAATACTATTACAGTTGGGGTTGCAAGTGGCAAGAGGAGGGTGGGATACGGTGGGGGACTTTATATCCCCCATCATTTCTTGGCATTGAGAAAAGCAATGAACGGATCCCACATCATAACCAGAAAACCCACCTCAAAACCAGAAGTGAAAAACGAAGTAGACGGGATCCATCTCGATTACTCCAGAACAGGCCTTAAGAAACGGTTTACTTCATTTAAACCAATCACAGCTCGCTATTTCCCATATTACGAATTGGTGACGTAATTATAGCATAATCCCGTTGACAGTTATCACTTGGCACTTCATTCCTGAAAGCGTTTGAGGTACCGCGACCTGCACGCCATACGATCAGCATGCCCGCAGCGGGAAATTTTTATCTTGGTATCTGCTAATCGATTGAAAAGGCCCACGGCGCTTGCAAGGAGGCCAGAAGGTCTCTTGGTTCAAACGAAGTTTAAAAGACTGCGAAGGGGGAAGGGGGATTCGAACAAAACCTTTCCCTTATTCGGACTCAGAAACAAGAACAATTAAAACACGAAAGAAGAAATCGTCATACCTTTTGGCGTCGGACTGATTCTGAATTTTCCAACATTTGTTCTCGGTTATCAAATCATTACATTTCTTGTATGTCAAGCAAATTTTGCGGGAAAGAAGATTGCGCGCCAAATTTCCCGATGAGTCTTCACCATACCAGCTATTGCCTTTAAGCTGCTTTGGTATCAAGTCTTGCAGTCTTCCAGTATATCAGTTCTCAGAAAAGATGTTCCATTCTCCAGTTATGTAAACAGGCAGCATCCTTCGATGCAAGTAGTCACAATGAATAATCGAATCCATCGTCCATTTCAAAAAACTTTCTCGCATGCTTTGTGAGTGGAGAAAACTTGTCACTTGACATAGCTCGATGTCATGGAGAGTTTTTATTTGTTCATATGAATTGTCACGAATGCTTGCTGTGCCATGCTGTGCCAAAGACACACACTCTATTGTTTAACTGGCCCGCCAAAATTGTTCATCCAATGTAAAAACTTAATTTCCGTGCAAAAGACTGTTGACAGAGTTTTCACAGACATAGCTGATTCAGTCGACAACTCTTTGTAAAACCAGGCTAACGTTTACAGAAATCGAATGGAGTGACTGAAATCTCAGTTTTCCATTCAACTCAATTCCGAGGGGTGTATAACTCTTCCGAAAAGGCGTACGAGATTTTTTGAAAGAATAGGTTTTTAGGGATTTTTTACGGATTTTCTTGAAAACAAAAGGGTTTCTGCCAAAGGTGTACGAGATTTTTACAGAGTGATACGCCTCTCGCGCTCAATTCGATGTCTGTAAAGCAATCGAGTCTGCATTGCGGGGCGGGGTGGGGGGGGGGGTCTTAATATAATTTGCTTACGGGATGTGCACTCCTTTCCCCGGGTATTGCTTTCACTTGCCTTTCTAACGCTAACGCCTATCAAAAGAAAGCAGTTTTTTCTAAAGCCAGTTGTCAAAAGCGTTATTTCATTGTTTTTCAACAAATGATTACTTTTTGGATGAATTTTACTTTTTGCTGTTTTTGTCTAAAACCGGCTAATTCCGAAGTCGGGTGAAAAACGTTTTTCTTGGAGTGCACATCCCCGTACAATTTACAGTTGAAAGTCAAGTACCCCTCCCCCCCCCTAGGATGTGCACGCAGGCTAAGAAGTAAGGGAATTAGAAAGATGGCTTTGAATTCAGTTTGGCTAATTTTCATTTGAAAAAATACCTAAAATTGTCTTTTTTGACAAGTAGAAACAAAACAAGCTGTGACGCAGGGCACAAAACCATATTTGAGGCTGCCAAAAACATGAATGGCTTGAACATTTTTCTGCCATCTTCTGAAATTGTTATTCCTTAACACCCTCCAGACTCAAAGAAATAGCGAAAAGCGTTTAGGTGGTCTTTCTTGTCATTTTTGGGCCACTCACTCAGAAGTTGAGGTTAATCTGCCTCTCTCTGCTCGGGTTTATGCGACTTGCGAGACGTAATTAGCAATGAAAATCTGCTTTGGTCTATTTTCCAAGAAACCATCTCGAAATCTTATTATAATGGCTAGAATGACGTTTGAGGTTGATTTTATCATGCCAATAATTTGTATGTTCGTCCAAGAAATCCAGCGTGCATTTTCTCTTTGCCGCCGTCATTTTTCGAGTTGGATGGTTTTCGGACGAACAGCCCAAACGCTATCTCAGGATTAGATGGTATGACATAGTGAATTTAAAAACGCACGCGAAGCTCTCTGGTTAGCTCATCTCACTGTATGGATTTACTACTACAGAACATCAACGCGTGGATCTAACAAACTCGGTTCAGCCCTCGTCTGGTTTTTGGAAACTCAAATTTAGATCTGAAGCAACCAAAATGTCGATTCGCATCACATCGACTTTATCCCCCTGTGTTCCTTTTGAGTAATATTGATATTACAGAGCAACAAGGCAAGGCGATTTCTTTAACAATAATTGATTGTTCAAAACTTCGTATTTTTAGTGCCCCAAACTGTCAAATGATTCTCAAAATATTCGGGAAATATGCGTATTGCTGCCAAAAGTGGTCAGGAAGTGACATGAATTCAACTAAACTCAATTTAGTGATATGGTAAAGTGCGAGTTGCGAGTTGCGAGTTGCACTTATTATGCGAGTTACGAGTTGCGAGTTGCATTTAATTTGCGAGTTGCGAGTTGCGAGTTGAACGAAAGTTGCGAGTGGGAAACTCAAAAGTGCGAGTTGGAAACTCAAAAGTGCGAGTTGAAACTAAAATTACGAGTTGCCTGCTTTCTTTTGAATGATTTAATTTTTCGCCAAATAAACAGGTTTTTGGAAGTTGCAATTGAATTTAAAACTGTTTTTTGGATGGCGTTTTTAGGCCGCTGTAATTTTCTTTATAATAAATCAATTATAAGAAGCTGCAGGCCTATTACAATGTGTGGCTTCTGGTGCTATTTAGCAAAAACGCTTTGCTTTTCAAGGAATTGGTAACAATGCCCTATACACCCTCTCTTGCTTTTCAAATTTCGTAGGTATTTTCGATAGAGTGATATACTGTACCACTCGTGATAGATTCAGCATGATTTTTTGCATATCCTTCAGTTAGGCCTGATCTGATACACGTTTTTTCATTTATAAGAAACTTGGAAAAGCCCACAGTACTAAAAGTTTCTTACTTTCAAGTGAAAACTTCAGCTTTTTAGTTCTTAGGTTTCTTTAATGTGTTTCTTATTTTTTAGATGCAGGTAGTTTCTACCACTGCCACGTATTCGTTTCTTGACAGACAGCACACTTTTTAGCAAGAAGGAGAGTTCACTTTGAATCAAAACACAAATTTATCATGAATATTACTTAAAAATATAAAGGCTTAACGATAATTTCCCATGACATCCTTGCATTTGGCTTTAAAAGTTTCTTGCCAATTCTCAAGCATAGTACTAGAGTTTCTTAAATTGGTCGCAGTCCTAGTACCAATTTCTTATAAACCAGTTTCTTATATAAAGAACGTGTGTGTAGTCATTTTTTTCAACAAAGGAAGTAAGAACCCGCTTGTAAGTAAGTGAAGGGCATCCCAGAAAATACTCTATAGAAGCCATGAGAGGTCAATTCGAAGTTAATAAACTTGTCAATCTTTAGTTATGAGTTAAAAAGTATTTTGGGCATACAGCCTATTACCAACTCAAGAAGTACCAAAGAGAATAATGTTTGTTTTATGTAGGCCTAATTGTCCGAGCTCAAAGCAAATCCTTTATTAGCAGCTCTTTGCGAATTAAATAACCGTTCTTTAACTCCCCTGATCTTGACAAAGGCTCTCCAAAAAATCACGGTGTTTTAGCTCCAAAAGATGGAAAATCTGAGGTTTTTTACCGAACTCGCAACTCGCATTTTAAATGTACCAACTCGCACTTTTCACTTTTAACTCGCAACTCGCAACTCGCAGAAAACACCAACTCGCAACTCGTAACTCGTAACTCGCAACTCGCACTTTACCAATCCACTCAATTTAGAGATGCGCACCAATGCAACAAAGCCCATCAAAGGTTTAAACAAATTATTTCAGAAATCTGAAATTCCAATTTCGGCTTTAACATTATAATTTCTACCCTGCAGAATAGCAGAATCGTCGTAGACAGCCAGCATAAAAAGACACATTGCGACTGTGACTGATTTCCAAATTTAGATGTTCTTGTATATCTTGCGAGCTTTGTATTTGTGTTTCATTTCAATTGCAATTCATACGCAGCATCGACCTGAGTTTTCCATTTAATTTATCATTGATTCCTTTTATCTCAACAAATTAAATCACAAGAACATACTGTTTGATCGTGTTTCTGCTGGGGGTTTTCTTTGACAAAATCAGTGAAAGAAACCTAAATAGCCTGTGTTGAAAAAAAGCTGGTTTCTATGTCGCGGGCTCTTACTGTATATTGACTCTCCAAAATATGGAACTAAAGAACTAAACAGGAAATATGCCAGTTATATCTTTGTTGTTTAACTTTATGAATAAGCCCCCTCTCTAAAAGCTCCTCTTTTGAGCCTCCCTCTAGTAGTCTGGGTGTAGACTCGGGCCCAGGCAAAAAAAGTAAATATTTTTTACTGGGCGCGAGTCTGCACGCAGGCTACCCTCTGGTGTCTCCAAAAGTAGATAAGCCTCCGGTGGCCTGATAGACCATTTACGGTACTACTCCTGTTAGTTTCTTGTGTTTGAAATTTGGCCTTACATTATCTTTTTTGTTCATTTGAGTTTTTATGGGTTTTGATAGATTGGCTGTTATTTTCAGTAGGTTTTTACCATCCTAGAAAAGCGTTCGACATTGTCTTTATTTCAATCATTCGTATGCTCATCCAAGAAATTCGGCGTAGAAATTCTTTGTCGCCATGATTTTCCAAGTTGTTTTCCGGGACGAACAGCCCAGACACTATCTCTGGATCAAATGCTTCGATACAGATACTTCACGCTTAGATTCAGAAATATCAACGAATTGACAGCATACAGCGCATGTCACGTTATGGATTGGACACGCGATAGGCTTGGATACAGAGACTTCACGCTTAGATTCAGAAATATCAACGAATTAACAGCATACAGCGCATGTCACGTTATAGCATACGCTAGGATACTGCATAACAACGCTTAGAACCAGTAGCTTGGTTGTGCAGTCTCAAGTCTTCTGTGCTTAGATTGGCCTTAGCCAATAGAAATGATTAGCCCAATGCAGCATCATTGTACCAGTGGTGTGACTACGGAGGGGGTATGGGGGCAATTGCTCTTTTCGAAAGCATTTTCAGAGAAATGTCAACTCTTCCATTTTAGGACTGGCAAATATGGAATCACGGGATGCATTGTGAGTGAAAGAAAAGGGTCCGGAAAATATTTCATGACCATACCTTTTAGATCGTTGGAAAAAGCCCCATTTTTGGAGAATTTGAGTTTTGAAGGAGCAAAGGGTCATGACTGATGGGAAAATTTTGATAATAGGACTTTAATTTCACGAGTGAAGTTAAAGTGAAATTATCAAGGGTGATATATTGATAAATTCTGGTAACTTCCTCGAATATAGATCAGTTTCAATCTTCATTTCCAAGAGTTTGGCTTTCACAGCCTTTTCACTCACAAAAGTGAACGAACCTCAGCAAATTATCGTGGAAGACTGAACTTCTCCCCCACCTTCGACGGGCTTGCTTCTACATGGCCCTGTGTAGTGGACGCATTTCCGTGGTCCCATTCGAAATATTGTTTTTGAGCTTGAAAAGAAAATATAGTCTTAAGACAACTGCTGAAAGATAAGACAAATGAATATGTGCGAGCTGAGGCTCAGCAATATTCGTATTACATTCTTTAAACATTCTCATAAATATCATTCTTATAAAAGAGCGTAGGTAGAAAGAAAAACAAGCTGCGACTCAATCTGATCTGCACCCGTCTTCGAAAATATTATTGAACTCATTCTCGTCGCATCTACGATGGTGCTTAAACACATTACAAAGTGGCTGATATTCCTAGGGCTCATGAAAGGTTCCTAAATCTTCAAACAGGGAGCAGCTTCCATCTTTCCGGGATGACCCCCAATATTTATGCTGCATTTTAGTCGCCAAATATGTTGCTATTGCTGATTACCAATATGACAACAATCCACGGGGGGGGGGGGGGGTTCTTCCATAGTAAAGGTACCTTGGGATGTGCCGCGAGCAAGGGTATACTCTTTCGGACATTTAGTCTAACCAAGGGTATACATTTTTGCAATTTTGGTCCAGTCATAGTCTAGCCAGGGTATCAAATGTGACAATATTGGTCTAGGGAACGGTCATGTTTTCAGCTAAAGTAGTATGGGTACATATCTTTCATCCTGACAACCCCTTCTTGTTGATAATGAAGTAATTTTCGCGAAACGAATCGTCCTTTGATATTTTCAAGTCAAAACCAACAATTTGAATATATATCTGTTGACTCGGATGGCTTTGAAATAAATCTAGCCAAGGGTATTATTTTTCAATATTAGTCCAGCCAGCCAAAGTGAATCATTCTTGTAGAAATTCATCTAGCCAAGGGTACCATTTTCGAAAAAGTTGGTCTAGCCAATGGTACCACTTTGAATATGCTCGTAGCAGACTCTACTCAAAAATTTGTCAAGAACCCCCCCCCCCCCCCCGTGCAGAAATGTAGAAAGTACCCTTCCCCTGGTTAAGTGTCTTTTCATATTCCACCAGAACATTAAAATGGCTGGATTTAAGCTTTGGGATAAAAATGAACGGAACAAGCAACTTACTTTGGGATTATTTTCATTCAAGTCTAAATGAAGCCTTAAAGGTTTGTTGTTGAAATGAACCTGCACTCCCAACTCTCCAAATTTAGTGACATCTTCTGGCGAGAAAATCTTACAACCCTTGTTCTCCATACACGTTTTTTTTTATAAGAAACTTGGATCAGCACATAGTACTTAAAGTTTCTTAATTTCGCATGAAGATTTCGGTGTTTTAGTAGTAAAAGTTTCTTAATTAGTTTCTTATTTTGTGGGCCTAAAATTGCGGTATTGTTCGAAGTTGAGCCTTCTTCTCGACAAAGGGCTTCCATTTTGCATTGACATTGTCATCAAGAAGAAGCCATGCACATCGAGGCAAAAATTTACAAATTTTGCAGTTAAAAGTCAAGAAAAGACGAAGGCACCTTTGTTAGAGAGCCATAAAATAAGAGAGACACACAGATATAACGTTTTAGAGTTTCTTAACTGTTCTTGAGCGTAGTACTAGAGTTTCTTAAATTTTTGGTCATCGTAGTACTAGTTTCTTATAAACCAGTTTCTTATAAAAAAAACGTGTACTGCATAGATCGTAGAGGTAGCCATAGAACATTCGCCAAGAGTGCAAAGGTGTTTCTTTTATAACCTTTGAAAAGTCATGCAGTGGCGTTTCGATTTCATTTAAGCCAGACCAAGGAAGTAAACTACCCTAAATATCTGTAACGATATGAGGACATGAATTTTTTAAAGGTTGAGATTTAAGAATTCAGAATTCTGGATTCAACGTTTCATTTCGCTTCAACAGAAAGGCAGAAGTATGGATGCAATTTTTCATCAATGTTATTGAGGCAAAGAGGGTCATGGCCTCTCTCAAAGGAAGTAACTATACCTGCAAGATAACAAACCTTCCCTGTCGTGCTTTGCGCCTTAGAATGTTATTTAGAAAGCACTGAATGATCAAAGCCCCTTATATGGCCTTGAAAAATGAGGTACGATAATGTTTAGGTCATTTCCGATTGTTCCCTAGATACAAAAGTCAGCAAGCGTCTAAACTCGTTTTAAGGCATTTTAAAATGAGCGTTTTCTCGTACTTTGATTTCAATATCGAGAATGCAAACATCACCGGTAATCATCCATAGTGGCTGGTGTCCAATTTTCGCTTTTCCCACCCACTCTACTCCATCTTGGTAAAATCTTTGCATGCTGATGTTCGATTGTCTCTTTTGGAGGCCAGCAGTGGCATAGACATTTAATCAGGGCCGATACCAGCCACAGCAACAAAATCAGTTTCAATCATTGAAACTAAAACGCATTTTTACGGTGGCCCCATTAATGGACATCAAGTAGCAAAAGCTAACGTCCAATACAAAAAGTTCACATCAAATAGAAAAAACTCACGTCAAATGCAAAAAATTCACGTCACATAGAGAAACCTCATGTCAAACACAAATAGTTCACGTCAAATAGGCCCAAATAGAAAATCTCATGTGAAGAAGAAACATTTCAGTCAAAAAGAAAAATTCCTGTCAACAGAAAATGGCCATTTTATGTACAATAATTCGAACGAGACCACGGAAATACGTCCACTACACATGGCTATGTAGAAGCAAGCCCGTCGAAAGTGGGGGAGAAGTTCAGTCTTCCACGATAATTTGCTGAGGTTCGTTCACTTTTGTGAGTGAAAAGGCTGTGAAAGCCAAACTCTTGGAAATGAAGATTGAAACTGATCTATATTCGAGGAAGTTACCAGAATTTATCAATCTATCACCCTTGATAATTTCACTTTAACTTCACTCGTGAAATTAAAGTCCTATTATCAAAATTTTCCCATCAGTCATGACCCTTTGCTCCTTCAAAACTCAAATTCTCCAAAAATGGGGCTTTTTCCAACGATCTAAAAGGTATGGTCATGAAATATTTTCCGGACCCTTTTCTTTCACTCACAATGCATCCCGTGATTCCATATTTGCCAGTCCTAAAATGGAAGAGTTGACATTTCTCTGAAAATGCTTTCGAAAAGAGCAATTGCCCCCATACCCCCTCCGTAGTCACACCACTGGTACAATGATGCTGCATTGGGCTAATCATTTCTATTGGCTAAGGCCAATCTAAGCACAGAAGACTTGAGACTGCACAACCAAGCTTCTGGTTCTAAGCGTTGTTATGCAGTATCCTAGCGTATGCTATAACGTGACATGCGCTGTATGCGGTTAATTCGTTGATATTTCTGAATCTAAGCGTGAAGTCTCTGTATCCAAGCCTATCGCGTGTCCAATCCATAACGTGACATGCGCTGTATGCTGTCAATTCGTTGATATTTCTGAATCTAAGCGTGAAGTATCTGTATCGAAGCATTTGATCCAGAGATAGTGTCTGGGCTGTTCGTCCCGGAAAACAACTTGGAAAATCATGGCGACAAAGAATTTCTACGCCGAATTTCTTGGATGAGCATACGAATGATTGAAATAAAGACAATGTCGAACGCTTTTCTAGGATGGTAAAAACCTACTGAAAATAACAGCCAATCTATCAAAACCCATAAAAACTCAAATGAACAAAAAAGATAATGTAAGGCCAAATTTCAAACACAAGAAACTAACAGGAGTAGTACCGTAAATGGTCTATCAGGCCACCGGAGGCTTATCTACTTTTGGAGACACCAGAGGGTAGCTGCGTGCAGACTCGCGCCCAGTAAAAAATATTGACTTTTTTTTGCCTGGGCCCGAGTCTACACGCAGACTACTAGAGGGAGGCTCAAAAGAGGAGCTTTTAGAGAGGGGGCTTATTCATAAAGTTAAACAACAAAGATATAACTGGCATATTTCCTGTTTAGTTCTTTAGTTCCATATTTTGCAGAGTCAATATACAGTAAGAGCCCGCGACATAGAAACCAGCTTTTTTTCAACACAGGCTATATAGGTTTCTTTCACTGATTTTGTCAAAGAAAACCCCCAGCAGAAACACGATCAAACAGTATGTTCTTGTGATTTAATTTGTTGAGATAAAGGAATCAATGATAAATTAAATGGAAAACTCAGGTCGATGCTGCGTATGAATTGCAATTGAAATGAAACACAAATACAAAGCTCGCAAGATATACAAGAACATCTAAATTTGGAAACCGGTCACAGTCGCAATGTGTCTTTTTATGCTGGCTGTCTACGAGGATTCTGCTATTCTGCAGGATTCTGCAGGGTAGAAATTATAATGTTAAAGCCGAAATTGGAATTTCAGATTTCTGAAATAATTTGTTTAAACCTTTGATGGGCTTTGTTGCATTGGTGCGCATCTCTAAATTGAGTTTAGTTGAATTCATGTCACTTCCTGACCACTTTTTGCAGCAATACGCATATTTCCCGAATATTTTGAGAATCATTTGACAGTTTGGGGCACTAAAAATACGAAGTTTTGAACAATCAATTATTGTTAAAGAAATCGCCTTGCCTTGTTGCTCTGTAATATCAATATTACTCTGAAGCAAAACAGAGGAATAAAGTCGACGACAGTCCCAGTTTGATCGATGTTACCAAAAATTTTCTTGAAATTCGTGACGAGTATCGATATTTCGGTTGTTTCATATCTATATCTGAATTTCCAAAAACCATAATTGTGAGCATATTTACACTGCACCGTAGTAATTTGCTTTTAGAAAAATTTTGATTCGCTAAATGATCATTGGCTCAAAACACCAATTTTCAACGAATTTTCCCAGGTGCTGGAGCACTGTAGCTCGCTTAGGGCGGAGCGGTCATTTTTAATCCTGGGTACCAGGACAGAGGATTTTTAAGAGGGATATGAAATTTTTCCCATTACTTTGTGGGAGTACGAAAATATCAAGGGAGATTTTATGGGGTGCAAAACTATTTTGCTTTAAATCAAACTTTATTGAAAGGTGATGGAGTATAAAAACTCTCTTCTCAAGATTGGGTATGAATACCCTGGGTACAGGGAATGAACTGTTGTTTAATTGTGTAAAATTATCCTCCACTCTAGTACCCAGGATTAAAAATGACCGCTCCCTCAACTACTATACAGTTATAGTGAATCTGCAAATCCTTTTTTAAAACCCAGTCTCACTCTTTGGTTTGTATTTAGATTAAAGGGAGTACAAAGACCATCATAATTGGCACAAAGTCAGCTACTTGCTCTGAACAGCTTCCAGAATAACTGACTGTACGAAATTCACAAATACAAACACAAACGATGGCAAAGGCTGCTGGTCTTTGTACTCCCTTTAAAGTAAATCAACGGAGCTAAGTAGAGGCAATCTATAATTAGGACAAAGAAAACTCCTATGCTCGTTATTGTTCCTCTTGCTAAACAATATCCACGAACGTCTCGAAATCATCGAATACAATAGGCTGATAATAGAATACCCAGACTCCTTCCGCGCGGGGCTTTTATCTCCGTTGATTCTCTTTAACGATATGATTTCACATGTGAATGAAGATGTTTGATGCATATTGTGAGCGCATGCGCATGATGATGTCATTGGTTTTCACCTTTTTATTCGTCGTAAAATCAGCAAATTGTGCCCCCGTCAATCTGATGGGCCCTTTTTAACATTAGTCATTTTGCTTTGATATGTAACTCAATGGTGACGGGGTAATGCCCATTCAACTCAAACTAAACGTTCGTTTGGCTTGACCGAGTCGGCTGAACCGAGTTTGCTGGATCCACGCGTTGATGTTCCGCAGTATCAAATCCATAAAGTGAGATGAGCTGTATGCTATTACAAAGTGCATCGAGATAACCAGAGAGCTTCGCGTGCGTTTTTAAATTCACTATGTCATACCATTTAATCCAGAGATAGCATTTGGGCTGTTCTTCCGAAAACCATCCAACTCGAAAAATGACGCGGCAAAGAGAAAATGCACTCTGGATTTCTTGGACGAACATACAAATTATTGGCATGATAAAATCAACCTCGTCATTCTAGCCATTATGATAAGATTTCGAGATGGTTCTTTGGAAAATAGACCAAACCAGAGTTTTATTGCCAAATACGACTCGCATAAACCCGACCAGAGGGCAAATTAACCTCCTACCTCAACTTCTGAGTGAGGGGCCCAAAAATGGCAAGAAAGAGCACCTAAACGCTTTTCGCTATTTCTTTGAGTCTGGAGGGTGCGAGGGAATAACAATTTCAGAAGATGGTAGAAATTTTTTTAAGCCATTCATTTTTTGACAGCCTCAAATTTGGTGTTGTGCCCTGCGTCACAGCTTGTTTTGCTTGTACTTGTCAACAAAGGCAACTTTAGCTATTTTTTAAAACGAAAATTAGCCAACCAGAAATTCAAATTAGAAATTCAAAGCCATCTTTCTAACCTTTTACCTTTTCCTTACTTCTTAGCCTGCGTACACACCCTAGGGGGGGGGGGGGGGGTACTTGACTTTCAACTGTAAATTGTACCGGGATGTTGCACTCCAAGAAAAACGTTTTTCACCCGACTTTGGAATTTTTTACTCGAAATGATAGCCGGCTTTAGACAAAAACGGCAAAAAGTAGAATCCATCCAAAAAATAAACATTTTTCAAAAAACGATGAAATAACGCTTTTGACGATCGGCTTTAGAAAAATTGCTTTCTTTTGATAGGCGTTTAAAAACAGGTGAAAGCAATACCCGGAAAGGAGTGCACATTCCGTAAGAAATATATATATATACCCCTTCCCCCCGCCCCACAATGCGGACTCAATAGCTTTACAGACATGGAATTGAGTTGAATGGAAAACTGAGATTTCAGTCACTCCATTCGATTTCTGCAAACGTAGTTATCCTGGTATTACAAAGAGTTGGCGACTGAATCAGCTATGTCTGTGAAAACTCTGTCAACAGTCTTTTGGATGAACAATTTTGGCGGGCCAGTTAAACAATAGAGTGTGTGTCTTTGGCACAGCATGGCACAGCAAGCATTCGTGACAATTCATATGAACAAATAAAAACTCTCCATGACATCGAGCTATGTCAAGTGACAAGTTTTCTCCACTCACAAAGCATGCGAGAAAGTTTTTTGAAATGGACGATGGATTCGATTATTCATTGTGACTACTTGCATCGAAGGATGCTGCCTGTTTACATAACTGGAGAATGGAACATCTTTTCTGAGAGCTGATATACTGGAAGACTGCAAGACGTGATACCAAAGCAGCTTAAAGGCAATAGCTGGTATGGTGAAGACTCATCGGGAAATTTGGCGCGCAATCTTCTTTCCCGCAAAATTTGCTTGACATACAAGAAATGTAATGATTTGATAACCGAGAACAAATGTTGGAAAATTCAGAATCAGTCCGACGCCAAAAGGTATGACGATTTCTTCTTTCGTGTTTTAATTGTTCTTGTTTCTGAGTCCGAATAAGGGAAAGATTTTGTTCGAATCCCCCTTCCCCCTTCGCAGTCTTTTAAACTTCGTTTGAACCAAGAGACCTTCTGGCCTCCTTGCAAGCGCCGTGGGCCTTTTCAATCGATTAGCAGATACCAAGATAAAAATTTCCCGCTGCGGGCATGCTGATCGTATGGCGTGCAGGTCGCGGTACCTCAAACGCTTTCAGGAATGAAGTGCCAAGTGATAACTGTCAACGGGATTATGCTATAATTACGTCACCAATTCGTAATATGGGAAATAGCGAGCTGTGATTGGTTTAAATGAAGTAAACCGTTTCTTAAGGCCTGTTCTGGAGTAATCGAGATGGATCCCGTCTACTTCGTTTTTCACTTCTGGTTTTGAGGTGGGTTTTCTGGTTATGATGTGGGACCCGTTAATGTCAAGCTTACATGGATATATTCTATTTTCTATTAAGTTGCTGCCTCAACTGATACTCTTTTTTCCTTGAAAATATGTCTGCACTGCCGCATTTGTAGGTGGGGGCTGGGGTAACTATCTTCTAAAATTAGATCAAGATGAAAACAGTATACATGAAGTACCTCTGCATTGCGCACTAAGAATTGTTTACACGTAGGCCAAAATGGTGTTTACACGAAGTGTCCCATCACAGTTATCGATATACTGGAGGTACCTGCATGCAGAGAAGAGTATTCCAATAAAGGAAATAATTACAAGATATCCTGGATATTCTGCTGCGACTATATATCGTCATTGTAAGAAGGAAGTGTCGACTACTGGCAAAAGTGATAGACGTAAAAGAAATGTCGGTAGGCCTAAGCTTCTGACTGAAAGAGATGGAAGGAACATCATGAGATCTATTCGCCAGCTAAGAGAGATGTCAGGGAGGTTCTCATCACGTAGAGTGAAACTGGAAGCTGGTCTTCAAGGCGTGTCAGACCGCACAGTTCGAAGACATTTAAACAAACGAGGGTACTTCTACCTGCAAAGTAGGAAGAAAGGCTTAATGTCAAAGGATGACCGGGTGAGACGTGTTAAATTTGCAAAGAACATGCTGAAGAAATATCCAAAAGACGTATGGTGCAACCAGATTGCATTCTATTTGGATGGGGTTAGTTTCGTGCATAAGAGGAATCCAGCTGATCAAGCAAAAGCACCATCAGGGCGGATTTGGCGACAAAAATCAGAGGGACTCGTACAAGGCTGTACAAGTAAGGGAAGTAAAGTTGGTGCTGGGGGTAAAGTTGCACATTTTATGGCAGCCATATCATATGGAAAAGGCTTTATAATCTGTGAACAGTATGACAAAATGAACGGACCATATTTCTCTTCATTCATTGACAGGAATTTCAGTTACATGTTTCAAGTGAGTTGCAATCCAAGCTCAAATATTTTTATTCAAGATGGAGATCCAAGTCAGAATTCACAACTTGCAAAAGCCAGTATGGAGAAATGTGGTGCTAAGTTACTGCCAATTCCTCCAAGAAGTCCAGATCTTAATCCTATTGAGAACATATTTCACATTGTTCGTACACAGTTAGCAGATGATGCAATAAAAAAAAACATAGAGAATGAAACATTTGAACAGTTCAGTGAGCGTGCAAGAGGCTGCATGCTTAATTTCTCAGTAGCAGTTATTGATAGAACAATAGACTCGATGCAGAGACGAATGCATATTCTGGCAAAAAATAATGGTGAACGACTGAAATACTAAAAGTGTTGGTGAGCAAAGTTAGTTTGCTTCACATAATAGTGCGGTTATAATGGATTATCTATTCACATATACTGAACATATTACCACTCATTTTACCGCACATTTTACCGCACATTTTACCGACAGAATAATAGATGTTTCCAATGGACACAATAGCATTTAAAAATTACTTTCTGTGCATTTCCATGTATATAGTCTGTATCCATATCCTAACAAACAAACAAATGAGAAATATATCATATCAACAATTTTTGAACAGTTTACCACCAGAAGTATTAATAAGGAAGTTCAATAGATCAATTCTTATTTTATATTTATGGTGGTAAACTGTGACAATTTCAAGAAGAATTACATTATATGCAAATTACTATTTTCATGCAGTTGAAATTGTTGCACTGTTCGTGAAATATCAAGAGTTTTTAAATTATCTTAACAAGTCTTTTGAAAAAATTGCTGTTTATGAACGGTAAACTGTGTCGGTAAATTGACGGTAAAATGTCGGTAAAATGTCATATGAAATCCATACTTATGCAGGCAATAACTAAGCAGTAATTTCAGGATGTTTCATTGGTTACCTTAACTCATTGTGTTGTTGCAAGGGGTATCAACAAGGGCACATAAATGGGCGTGGTCTCCCATAAAATGGGTGCGCCCACATTGAAAATTTCATGACTTTTTCAACCCTTTCATTCATTCCAATAAATGGTCAGCTGTGCCCCTGGCAACTTCACTTGTCAAGAATTAGATGGGCAAAACATGTACCACATGGTGCTATATCTCTCTGCCTACTTTCTGGAATCTGTTTCCAAAATGAAAACACCTTCCAGCGCACTTCCATCATTTCAGTCTCTCTCTCATTTATAGCACCCTGTGATACGAATCTAATTCTTGAGCTGGACGTGCAAAAAATTGGTGTGTCCCTATCAAGTACCAAGTCCTTTGCAAAGTGTGTCTTCGGTGCAGATAAGTGTACAGGTTGCCCTTCAAGCATCTGCAACAGGTCATGCCAAGGAATAATATGCGCACTCCATCGAAAGTCATTGAGAATAATTATTTCCGCACTTTCGGCACCAACCCATGCAAACGTGGTTGATGCTGGATTTACAAAGCAATTGTACATCAGGCTTAGTGGCTGTAAAATGAATGTCTTCCCACAATTTGCTGGCCCAACAATCATCAAGTTCCTGTACTTGCCACGCCCCTTTTCAAGCAGGTTCAGGACAGCTGCTCTAAATTCTACGATTTCAATGTCATTGTTACTCAGCACTTCAATAGCTGCAGCGAGCCATTTGCCCCTACAATCACCCACACATTCTCTCCCCAGGAAGCCTCTCATAATTTCCATTCTGCTCGTTTTATTGCGCACCATTTGCTCCTTTGCACCATGCATTTCCCATGTGGTTTCAATCAGCTCATTTACTTTCTTCACCCCTCTATTTAAAACAAACTCCATCAAATGAAAGTTCCCTTCTGTTTTCTGGGCATGTGAAAGTTGAAGCAGCTCTATTCGCGTATGAATTTTTTTGGACACAATTATCCCTGCCACGTCTATGTTGGTCAGCTTCTTCTGCTTTTTACCACGTCGAGAACGCTTTTCTTTGGGTGCTTCCCTTTGGTCAATTTTCTGTCTCCTCGCTCGAATAGCAGCTTTGGTCCTTGGCGGTGCACAAGTTTTGAAGTCAGGATGTTCTTCGCTTTCTACATACTCACTATCTTCTTTTCTAAGGTAGTCCCAGGCGTCATAATACATGTCATGCCTTGATGAGAAATTAACAACGATCCCATGCTCATTTTTTAACCGATTCTTTGTCGCTTTCCACCTCTTTGGGCGTGTCAGTTTTACTGCCAAGTGGTAATGAAGTCCTTCTTCCTCATGCGCTTCCCGACAACAGACCCATGATTTCACCTTCACTTTCCCTTCGTTGAATGCGTTAACTACAGCTGTTGCAAATTTTTCTCTCGTTGGAAATCTGCTTAAATCCGCTTGACTGTATGTTATAAGATATACTGACCGTGCCCTCCGTGTATGTAAAAGCTCCTCAGATTCATCGGTATGCATTGTAGCCATAGTAGAATTTGGTTAACTGTAGAACGTACTCTTATGAAATCTTCTAATAAAGGGCGACAGTGTAGACGACATGCAAAATCGTTTGTGTATTCGTATCAACAGTTTTTTACCTACTGTATGCCATGTTGCTTCCTTTTATAGATCTCCTACTTGTGATTCCTTTGATTTGTGACGTCAATTAGTCCATTGCTGTTTACAACAATAATCGCTATTCTAGCATAAACAGATGCCTAAATTACTGTTTCATAACTTCTATTCAATGACCAACCTCAAATGATTTCTATTGTCATTTCTAAAGCAAGCAGATATAAGAATAGTACTCAGCTCATGACGTCACATAAGCCATAGCCTTTGCAAGGAATAAATGATAATGACTGAATCAAAAGAGTGTCAAAAGTCTTTCTTCCCCGCCCTCGTTAGAAATACCTCGCACAACATAAAAATAACGTTGTTTGAAAAACGTAACACGCCATCCTATCTTCTCCTCTCTCAAATTTTTTTCACAATTTTCAGACAATCATGGACAAAATTGTTGAGAAAAATATCCGCTTTCACAGAGTGCAACGACTTGTGATAGCACTTCGATATCATACCCCGCTATCGGCCCCCCTCCCCCCCATTCAATGTTGGGTATATTTTTGGAGCAAGGCAGCAAACTGCAGCTATAGTTACCAACATTGAACGGGGGGGAGGGGGGATCAGATTTTTCTCAACATATTATGTCCAAGATTGTCTGAATTCTTCAGAAAAGAGACTTAGAAGTTTTCAGCAGAAAACTTCTAACACTGGTGGTGTACTGGGAGAAGACACATTGTCCTGCGAAGGAAACATGTTAATTCTATAATAGCAGTGTTCTCAAATAAGATTTTGATATTTTTAAGAAAAACACCCCATTCTATATTTTCATGGTTATTAAATTAGTTGCTATATTCATATCCACGATCAGAAGGCATCAATACATTTAGAGTTGAATGTGTGCAACATGGCATAGAGACCCCCTAGAGTCCAGTTTTCAACTTTCATAGCATGTTCAGTATATTCAGGGAATACTATTACAGTTGGGGTTGCAAGTGGGAAGAGGAGGGTGGGATACGGTGGGGGACTTTATGTCCCCCATCATTTCTTGGCATTGAGAAAAGCAATGTCAAGCTTACATGGATATATTCTATTTTCTATTAAGTTGCTGCCTCAACTGATACTCTTTTTTCCTTGAAAATATGTCTGCACTGCCGCATTTGTAGGTGGGGGCTGGGGTTACTATCTTCTAAAATTAGATCAAGATGAAAACAGTATACATGAAGTACCTCTGCATTGCGCACCAAGAATTGTTTACACTTAGGCCAAAATGGTGTTTACACGAAGTGTCCCATCACAGTTATCGATATACTGGAGGTACCTGCATGCAGAGAAGAGTATTCCAATAAAGGAAATAATTACAAGATATCCTGGATATTCTGCTGCGACTATATATCGTCATTGTAAGAAGGAAGTGTCGACTACTGGCAAAAGTGATAGACGTAAAAGAAATGTCGGTAGGCCTAAGCTTCTGACTGAAAGAGATGGAAGGAACATCATGAGATCTATTCGCCAGCTAAGAGAGATGTCAGGGAGGTTCTCATCACGTAGAGTGAAACTGGAAGCTGGTCTTCAAGGCGTGTCAGACCGCACAGTTCGAAGACATTTAAACAAACGAGGGTACTTCTACCTGCAAAGTAGGAAGAAAGGCTTAATGTCAAAGGTTGACCGGGTGAGACGTGTTAAATTTGCAAAGAACATGCTGAAGAAATATCCAAAAGACGTATGGTGCAACCAGATTGCATTCTATTTGGATGGGGTTAGTTTCGTGCATAAGAGGAATCCAGCTGATCAAGCAAAAGCACCATCAGGGCGGATTTGGCGACAAAAATCAGAGGGACTCGTACAAGGCTGTACAAGTAAGGGAAGTAAAGTTGGTGCTGGGGGTAAAGTTGCACATTTTATGGCAGCCATATCATATGGAAAAGGCTTTATAATCTGTGAACAGTATGACAAAATGAACGGACCATATTTCTCTTCATTCATTGACAGGAATTTCAGTTACATGTTTCAAGTGAGTTGCAATCCAAGCTCAAATATTTTTATTCAAGATGGAGATCCAAGTCAGAATTCACAACTTGCAAAAGCCAGTATGGAGAAATGTGGTGCTAAGTTACTGCCAATTCCTCCAAGAAGTCCAGATCTTAATCCTATTGAGAACATATTTCACATTGTTCGTACACAGTTAGCAGATGATGCAATAAAAAAAAACATAGAGAATGAAACATTTGAACAGTTCAGTGAGCGTGCAAGAGGCTGCATGCTTAATTTCTCAGTAGCAGTTATTGATAGAACAATAGACTCGATGCAGAGACGAATGCATATTCTGGCAAAAAATAATGGTGAACGACTGAAATACTAAAAGTGTTGGTGAGCAAAGTTAGTTTGCTTCACATAATAGTGCGGTTATAATGGATTATCTATTCACATATACTGAACATATTACCACTCATTTTACCGCACATTTTACCGCACATTTTACCGACAGAATAATAGATGTTTCCAATGGACACAATAGCATTTAAAAATTACTTTCTGTGCATTTCCATGTATATAGTCTGTATCCATATCCTAACAAACAAACAAATGAGAAATATATCATATCAACAATTTTTGAACAGTTTACCACCAGAAGTATTAATAAGGAAGTTCAATAGATCAATTCTTATTTTATATTTATGGTGGTAAACTGTGACAATTTCAAGAAGAATTACATTATATGCAAATTACTATTTTCATGCAGTTGAAATTGTTGCACTGTTCGTGAAATATCAAGAGTTTTTAAATTATCTTAACAAGTCTTTTGAAAAAATTGCTGTTTATGAACGGTAAACTGTGTCGGTAAATTGACGGTAAAATGTCGGTAAAATGTCATATGAAATCCATACTTATGCAGGCAATAACTAAGCAGTAATTTCAGGATGTTTCATTGGTTACCTTAACTCATTGTGTTGTTGCAAGGGGTATCAACAAGGGCACATAAATGGGCGTGGTCTCCCATAAAATGGGTGCGCCCACATTGAAAATTTCATGACTTTTTCAACCCTTTCATTCATTCCAATAAATGGTCAGCTGTGCCCCTGGCAACTTCACTTGTCAAGAATTAGATGGGCAAAACATGTACCACATGGTGCTATATCTCTCTGCCTACTTTCTGGAATCTGTTTCCAAAATGAAAACACCTTCCAGCGCACTTCCATCATTTCAGTCTCTCTCTCATTTATAGCACCCTGTGATACGAATCTAATTCTTGAGCTGGACGTGCAAAAAATTGGTGTGTCCCTATCAAGTACCAAGTCCTTTGCAAAGTGTGTCTTCGGTGCAGATAAGTGTACAGGTTGCCCTTCAAGCATCTGCAACAGGTCATGCCAAGGAATAATATGCGCACTCCATCGAAAGTCATTGAGAATAATTATTTCCGCACTTTCGGCACCAACCCATGCAAACGTGGTTGATGCTGGATTTACAAAGCAATTGTACATCAGGCTTAGTGGCTGTAAAATGAATGTCTTCCCACAATTTGCTGGCCCAACAATCATCAAGTTCCTGTACTTGCCACGCCCCTTTTCAAGCAGGTTCAGGACAGCTGCTCTAAATTCTACGATTTCAATGTCATTGTTACTCAGCACTTCAATAGCTGCAGCGAGCCATTTGCCCCTACAATCACCCACACATTCTCTCCCCAGGAAGCCTCTCATAATTTCCATTCTGCTCGTTTTATTGCGCACCATTTGCTCCTTTGCACCATGCATTTCCCATGTGGTTTCAATCAGCTCATTTACTTTCTTCACCCCTCTATTTAAAACAAACTCCATCAAATGAAAGTTCCCTTCTGTTTTCTGGGCATGTGAAAGTTGAAGCAGCTCTATTCGCGTATGAATTTTTTTGGACACAATTATCCCTGCCACGTCTATGTTGGTCAGCTTCTTCTGCTTTTTACCACGTCGAGAACGCTTTTCTTTGGGTGCTTCCCTTTGGTCAATTTTCTGTCTCCTCGCTCGAATAGCAGCTTTGGTCCTTGGCGGTGCACAAGTTTTGAAGTCAGGATGTTCTTCGCTTTCTACATACTCACTATCTTCTTTTCTAAGGTAGTCCCAGGCGTCATAATACATGTCATGCCTTGATGAGAAATTAACAACGATCCCATGCTCATTTTTTAACCGATTCTTTGTCGCTTTCCACCTCTTTGGGCGTGTCAGTTTTACTGCCAAGTGGTAATGAAGTCCTTCTTCCTCATGCGCTTCCCGACAACAGACCCATGATTTCACCTTCACTTTCCCTTCGTTGAATGCGTTAACTACAGCTGTTGCAAATTTTTCTCTCGTTGGAAATCTGCTTAAATCCGCTTGACTGTATGTTATAAGATATACTGACCGTGCCCTCCGTGTATGTAAAAGCTCCTCAGATTCATCGGTATGCATTGTAGCCATAGTAGAATTTGGTTAACTGTAGAACGTACTCTTATGAAATCTTCTAATAAAGGGCGACAGTGTAGACGACATGCAAAATCGTTTGTGTATTCGTATCAACAGTTTTTTACCTACTGTATGCCATGTTGCTTCCTTTTATAGATCTCCTACTTGTGATTCCTTTGATTTGTGACGTCAATTAGTCCATTGCTGTTTACAACAATAATCGCTATTCTAGCATAAACAGATGCCTAAATTACTGTTTCATAACTTCTATTCAATGACCAACCTCAAATGATTTCTATTGTCATTTCTAAAGCAAGCAGATATAAGAATAGTACTCAGCTCATGACGTCACATAAGCCATAGCCTTTGCAAGGAATAAATGATAATGACTGAATCAAAAGAGTGTCAAAAGTCTTTCTTCCCCGCCCTCGTTAGAAATACCTCGCACAACATAAAAATAACGTTGTTTGAAAAACGTAACACGCCATCCTATCTTCTCCTCTCTCAAATTTTTTTCACAATTTTCAGACAATCATGGACAAAATTGTTGAGAAAAATATCCGCTTTCACAGAGTGCAACGACTTGTGATAGCACTTCGATATCATACCCCGCTATCGGCCCCCCTCCCCCCCATTCAATGTTGGGTATATTTTTGGAGCAAGGCAGCAAACTGCAGCTATAGTTACCAACATTGAACGGGGGGGAGGGGGGATCAGATTTTTCTCAACATATTATGTCCAAGATTGTCTGAATTCTTCAGAAAAGAGACTTAGAAGTTTTCAGCAGAAAACTTCTAACACTGGTGGTGTACTGGGAGAAGACACATTGTCCTGCGAAGGAAACATGTTAATTCTATAATAGCAGTGTTCTCAAATAAGATTTTGATATTTTTAAGAAAAACACCCCATTCTATATTTTCATGGTTATTAAATTAGTTGCTATATTCATATCCACGATCAGAAGGCATCAATACATTTAGAGTTGAATGTGTGCAACATGGCATAGAGACCCCCTAGAGTCCAGTTTTCAACTTTCATAGCATGTTCAGTATATTCAGGGAATACTATTACAGTTGGGGTTGCAAGTGGGAAGAGGAGGGTGGGATACGGTGGGGGACTTTATGTCCCCCATCATTTCTTGGCATTGAGAAAAGCAATGTCAAGCTTACATGGATATATTCTATTTTCTATTAAGTTGCTGCCTCAACTGATACTCTTTTTTCCTTGAAAATATGTCTGCACTGCCGCATTTGTAGGTGGGGGCTGGGGTTACTATCTTCTAAAATTAGATCAAGATGAAAACAGTATACATGAAGTACCTCTGCATTGCGCACCAAGAATTGTTTACACTTAGGCCAAAATGGTGTTTACACGAAGTGTCCCATCACAGTTATCGATATACTGGAGGTACCTGCATGCAGAGAAGAGTATTCCAATAAAGGAAATAATTACAAGATATCCTGGATATTCTGCTGCGACTATATATCGTCATTGTAAGAAGGAAGTGTCGACTACTGGCAAAAGTGATAGACGTAAAAGAAATGTCGGTAGGCCTAAGCTTCTGACTGAAAGAGATGGAAGGAACATCATGAGATCTATTCGCCAGCTAAGAGAGATGTCAGGGAGGTTCTCATCACGTAGAGTGAAACTGGAAGCTGGTCTTCAAGGCGTGTCAGACCGCACAGTTCGAAGACATTTAAACAAACGAGGGTACTTCTACCTGCAAAGTAGGAAGAAAGGCTTAATGTCAAAGGTTGACCGGGTGAGACGTGTTAAATTTGCAAAGAACATGCTGAAGAAATATCCAAAAGACGTATGGTGCAACCAGATTGCATTCTATTTGGATGGGGTTAGTTTCGTGCATAAGAGGAATCCAGCTGATCAAGCAAAAGCACCATCAGGGCGGATTTGGCGACAAAAATCAGAGGGACTCGTACAAGGCTGTACAAGTAAGGGAAGTAAAGTTGGTGCTGGGGGTAAAGTTGCACATTTTATGGCAGCCATATCATATGGAAAAGGCTTTATAATCTGTGAACAGTATGACAAAATGAACGGACCATATTTCTCTTCATTCATTGACAGGAATTTCAGTTACATGTTTCAAGTGAGTTGCAATCCAAGCTCAAATATTTTTATTCAAGATGGAGATCCAAGTCAGAATTCACAACTTGCAAAAGCCAGTATGGAGAAATGTGGTGCTAAGTTACTGCCAATTCCTCCAAGAAGTCCAGATCTTAATCCTATTGAGAACATATTTCACATTGTTCGTACACAGTTAGCAGATGATGCAATAAAAAAAAACATAGAGAATGAAACATTTGAACAGTTCAGTGAGCGTGCAAGAGGCTGCATGCTTAATTTCTCAGTAGCAGTTATTGATAGAACAATAGACTCGATGCAGAGACGAATGCATATTCTGGCAAAAAATAATGGTGAACGACTGAAATACTAAAAGTGTTGGTGAGCAAAGTTAGTTTGCTTCACATAATAGTGCGGTTATAATGGATTATCTATTCACATATACTGAACATATTACCACTCATTTTACCGCACATTTTACCGCACATTTTACCGACAGAATAATAGATGTTTCCAATGGACACAATAGCATTTAAAAATTACTTTCTGTGCATTTCCATGTATATAGTCTGTATCCATATCCTAACAAACAAACAAATGAGAAATATATCATATCAACAATTTTTGAACAGTTTACCACCAGAAGTATTAATAAGGAAGTTCAATAGATCAATTCTTATTTTATATTTATGGTGGTAAACTGTGACAATTTCAAGAAGAATTACATTATATGCAAATTACTATTTTCATGCAGTTGAAATTGTTGCACTGTTCGTGAAATATCAAGAGTTTTTAAATTATCTTAACAAGTCTTTTGAAAAAATTGCTGTTTATGAACGGTAAACTGTGTCGGTAAATTGACGGTAAAATGTCGGTAAAATGTCATATGAAATCCATACTTATGCAGGCAATAACTAAGCAGTAATTTCAGGATGTTTCATTGGTTACCTTAACTCATTGTGTTGTTGCAAGGGGTATCAACAAGGGCACATAAATGGGCGTGGTCTCCCATAAAATGGGTGCGCCCACATTGAAAATTTCATGACTTTTTCAACCCTTTCATTCATTCCAATAAATGGTCAGCTGTGCCCCTGGCAACTTCACTTGTCAAGAATTAGATGGGCAAAACATGTACCACATGGTGCTATATCTCTCTGCCTACTTTCTGGAATCTGTTTCCAAAATGAAAACACCTTCCAGCGCACTTCCATCATTTCAGTCTCTCTCTCATTTATAGCACCCTGTGATACGAATCTAATTCTTGAGCTGGACGTGCAAAAAATTGGTGTGTCCCTATCAAGTACCAAGTCCTTTGCAAAGTGTGTCTTCGGTGCAGATAAGTGTACAGGTTGCCCTTCAAGCATCTGCAACAGGTCATGCCAAGGAATAATATGCGCACTCCATCGAAAGTCATTGAGAATAATTATTTCCGCACTTTCGGCACCAACCCATGCAAACGTGGTTGATGCTGGATTTACAAAGCAATTGTACATCAGGCTTAGTGGCTGTAAAATGAATGTCTTCCCACAATTTGCTGGCCCAACAATCATCAAGTTCCTGTACTTGCCACGCCCCTTTTCAAGCAGGTTCAGGACAGCTGCTCTAAATTCTACGATTTCAATGTCATTGTTACTCAGCACTTCAATAGCTGCAGCGAGCCATTTGCCCCTACAATCACCCACACATTCTCTCCCCAGGAAGCCTCTCATAATTTCCATTCTGCTCGTTTTATTGCGCACCATTTGCTCCTTTGCACCATGCATTTCCCATGTGGTTTCAATCAGCTCATTTACTTTCTTCACCCCTCTATTTAAAACAAACTCCATCAAATGAAAGTTCCCTTCTGTTTTCTGGGCATGTGAAAGTTGAAGCAGCTCTATTCGCGTATGAATTTTTTTGGACACAATTATCCCTGCCACGTCTATGTTGGTCAGCTTCTTCTGCTTTTTACCACGTCGAGAACGCTTTTCTTTGGGTGCTTCCCTTTGGTCAATTTTCTGTCTCCTCGCTCGAATAGCAGCTTTGGTCCTTGGCGGTGCACAAGTTTTGAAGTCAGGATGTTCTTCGCTTTCTACATACTCACTATCTTCTTTTCTAAGGTAGTCCCAGGCGTCATAATACATGTCATGCCTTGATGAGAAATTAACAACGATCCCATGCTCATTTTTTAACCGATTCTTTGTCGCTTTCCACCTCTTTGGGCGTGTCAGTTTTACTGCCAAGTGGTAATGAAGTCCTTCTTCCTCATGCGCTTCCCGACAACAGACCCATGATTTCACCTTCACTTTCCCTTCGTTGAATGCGTTAACTACAGCTGTTGCAAATTTTTCTCTCGTTGGAAATCTGCTTAAATCCGCTTGACTGTATGTTATAAGATATACTGACCGTGCCCTCCGTGTATGTAAAAGCTCCTCAGATTCATCGGTATGCATTGTAGCCATAGTAGAATTTGGTTAACTGTAGAACGTACTCTTATGAAATCTTCTAATAAAGGGCGACAGTGTAGACGACATGCAAAATCGTTTGTGTATTCGTATCAACAGTTTTTTACCTACTGTATGCCATGTTGCTTCCTTTTATAGATCTCCTACTTGTGATTCCTTTGATTTGTGACGTCAATTAGTCCATTGCTGTTTACAACAATAATCGCTATTCTAGCATAAACAGATGCCTAAATTACTGTTTCATAACTTCTATTCAATGACCAACCTCAAATGATTTCTATTGTCATTTCTAAAGCAAGCAGATATAAGAATAGTACTCAGCTCATGACGTCACATAAGCCATAGCCTTTGCAAGGAATAAATGATAATGACTGAATCAAAAGAGTGTCAAAAGTCTTTCTTCCCCGCCCTCGTTAGAAATACCTCGCACAACATAAAAATAACGTTGTTTGAAAAACGTAACACGCCATCCTATCTTCTCCTCTCTCAAATTTTTTTCACAATTTTCAGACAATCATGGACAAAATTGTTGAGAAAAATATCCGCTTTCACAGAGTGCAACGACTTGTGATAGCACTTCGATATCATACCCCGCTATCGGCCCCCCTCCCCCCCATTCAATGTTGGGTATATTTTTGGAGCAAGGCAGCAAACTGCAGCTATAGTTACCAACATTGAACGGGGGGGAGGGGGGATCAGATTTTTCTCAACATATTATGTCCAAGATTGTCTGAATTCTTCAGAAAAGAGACTTAGAAGTTTTCAGCAGAAAACTTCTAACACTGGTGGTGTACTGGGAGAAGACACATTGTCCTGCGAAGGAAACATGTTAATTCTATAATAGCAGTGTTCTCAAATAAGATTTTGATATTTTTAAGAAAAACACCCCATTCTATATTTTCATGGTTATTAAATTAGTTGCTATATTCATATCCACGATCAGAAGGCATCAATACATTTAGAGTTGAATGTGTGCAACATGGCATAGAGACCCCCTAGAGTCCAGTTTTCAACTTTCATAGCATGTTCAGTATATTCAGGGAATACTATTACAGTTGGGGTTGCAAGTGGGAAGAGGAGGGTGGGATACGGTGGGGGACTTTATGTCCCCCATCATTTCTTGGCATTGAGAAAAGCAATGTCAAGCTTACATGGATATATTCTATTTTCTATTAAGTTGCTGCCTCAACTGATACTCTTTTTTCCTTGAAAATATGTCTGCACTGCCGCATTTGTAGGTGGGGGCTGGGGTTACTATCTTCTAAAATTAGATCAAGATGAAAACAGTATACATGAAGTACCTCTGCATTGCGCACCAAGAATTGTTTACACTTAGGCCAAAATGGTGTTTACACGAAGTGTCCCATCACAGTTATCGATATACTGGAGGTACCTGCATGCAGAGAAGAGTATTCCAATAAAGGAAATAATTACAAGATATCCTGGATATTCTGCTGCGACTATATATCGTCATTGTAAGAAGGAAGTGTCGACTACTGGCAAAAGTGATAGACGTAAAAGAAATGTCGGTAGGCCTAAGCTTCTGACTGAAAGAGATGGAAGGAACATCATGAGATCTATTCGCCAGCTAAGAGAGATGTCAGGGAGGTTCTCATCACGTAGAGTGAAACTGGAAGCTGGTCTTCAAGGCGTGTCAGACCGCACAGTTCGAAGACATTTAAACAAACGAGGGTACTTCTACCTGCAAAGTAGGAAGAAAGGCTTAATGTCAAAGGTTGACCGGGTGAGACGTGTTAAATTTGCAAAGAACATGCTGAAGAAATATCCAAAAGACGTATGGTGCAACCAGATTGCATTCTATTTGGATGGGGTTAGTTTCGTGCATAAGAGGAATCCAGCTGATCAAGCAAAAGCACCATCAGGGCGGATTTGGCGACAAAAATCAGAGGGACTCGTACAAGGCTGTACAAGTAAGGGAAGTAAAGTTGGTGCTGGGGGTAAAGTTGCACATTTTATGGCAGCCATATCATATGGAAAAGGCTTTATAATCTGTGAACAGTATGACAAAATGAACGGACCATATTTCTCTTCATTCATTGACAGGAATTTCAGTTACATGTTTCAAGTGAGTTGCAATCCAAGCTCAAATATTTTTATTCAAGATGGAGATCCAAGTCAGAATTCACAACTTGCAAAAGCCAGTATGGAGAAATGTGGTGCTAAGTTACTGCCAATTCCTCCAAGAAGTCCAGATCTTAATCCTATTGAGAACATATTTCACATTGTTCGTACACAGTTAGCAGATGATGCAATAAAAAAAAACATAGAGAATGAAACATTTGAACAGTTCAGTGAGCGTGCAAGAGGCTGCATGCTTAATTTCTCAGTAGCAGTTATTGATAGAACAATAGACTCGATGCAGAGACGAATGCATATTCTGGCAAAAAATAATGGTGAACGACTGAAATACTAAAAGTGTTGGTGAGCAAAGTTAGTTTGCTTCACATAATAGTGCGGTTATAATGGATTATCTATTCACATATACTGAACATATTACCACTCATTTTACCGCACATTTTACCGCACATTTTACCGACAGAATAATAGATGTTTCCAATGGACACAATAGCATTTAAAAATTACTTTCTGTGCATTTCCATGTATATAGTCTGTATCCATATCCTAACAAACAAACAAATGAGAAATATATCATATCAACAATTTTTGAACAGTTTACCACCAGAAGTATTAATAAGGAAGTTCAATAGATCAATTCTTATTTTATATTTATGGTGGTAAACTGTGACAATTTCAAGAAGAATTACATTATATGCAAATTACTATTTTCATGCAGTTGAAATTGTTGCACTGTTCGTGAAATATCAAGAGTTTTTAAATTATCTTAACAAGTCTTTTGAAAAAATTGCTGTTTATGAACGGTAAACTGTGTCGGTAAATTGACGGTAAAATGTCGGTAAAATGTCATATGAAATCCATACTTATGCAGGCAATAACTAAGCAGTAATTTCAGGATGTTTCATTGGTTACCTTAACTCATTGTGTTGTTGCAAGGGGTATCAACAAGGGCACATAAATGGGCGTGGTCTCCCATAAAATGGGTGCGCCCACATTGAAAATTTCATGACTTTTTCAACCCTTTCATTCATTCCAATAAATGGTCAGCTGTGCCCCTGGCAACTTCACTTGTCAAGAATTAGATGGGCAAAACATGTACCACATGGTGCTATATCTCTCTGCCTACTTTCTGGAATCTGTTTCCAAAATGAAAACACCTTCCAGCGCACTTCCATCATTTCAGTCTCTCTCTCATTTATAGCACCCTGTGATACGAATCTAATTCTTGAGCTGGACGTGCAAAAAATTGGTGTGTCCCTATCAAGTACCAAGTCCTTTGCAAAGTGTGTCTTCGGTGCAGATAAGTGTACAGGTTGCCCTTCAAGCATCTGCAACAGGTCATGCCAAGGAATAATATGCGCACTCCATCGAAAGTCATTGAGAATAATTATTTCCGCACTTTCGGCACCAACCCATGCAAACGTGGTTGATGCTGGATTTACAAAGCAATTGTACATCAGGCTTAGTGGCTGTAAAATGAATGTCTTCCCACAATTTGCTGGCCCAACAATCATCAAGTTCCTGTACTTGCCACGCCCCTTTTCAAGCAGGTTCAGGACAGCTGCTCTAAATTCTACGATTTCAATGTCATTGTTACTCAGCACTTCAATAGCTGCAGCGAGCCATTTGCCCCTACAATCACCCACACATTCTCTCCCCAGGAAGCCTCTCATAATTTCCATTCTGCTCGTTTTATTGCGCACCATTTGCTCCTTTGCACCATGCATTTCCCATGTGGTTTCAATCAGCTCATTTACTTTCTTCACCCCTCTATTTAAAACAAACTCCATCAAATGAAAGTTCCCTTCTGTTTTCTGGGCATGTGAAAGTTGAAGCAGCTCTATTCGCGTATGAATTTTTTTGGACACAATTATCCCTGCCACGTCTATGTTGGTCAGCTTCTTCTGCTTTTTACCACGTCGAGAACGCTTTTCTTTGGGTGCTTCCCTTTGGTCAATTTTCTGTCTCCTCGCTCGAATAGCAGCTTTGGTCCTTGGCGGTGCACAAGTTTTGAAGTCAGGATGTTCTTCGCTTTCTACATACTCACTATCTTCTTTTCTAAGGTAGTCCCAGGCGTCATAATACATGTCATGCCTTGATGAGAAATTAACAACGATCCCATGCTCATTTTTTAACCGATTCTTTGTCGCTTTCCACCTCTTTGGGCGTGTCAGTTTTACTGCCAAGTGGTAATGAAGTCCTTCTTCCTCATGCGCTTCCCGACAACAGACCCATGATTTCACCTTCACTTTCCCTTCGTTGAATGCGTTAACTACAGCTGTTGCAAATTTTTCTCTCGTTGGAAATCTGCTTAAATCCGCTTGACTGTATGTTATAAGATATACTGACCGTGCCCTCCGTGTATGTAAAAGCTCCTCAGATTCATCGGTATGCATTGTAGCCATAGTAGAATTTGGTTAACTGTAGAACGTACTCTTATGAAATCTTCTAATAAAGGGCGACAGTGTAGACGACATGCAAAATCGTTTGTGTATTCGTATCAACAGTTTTTTACCTACTGTATGCCATGTTGCTTCCTTTTATAGATCTCCTACTTGTGATTCCTTTGATTTGTGACGTCAATTAGTCCATTGCTGTTTACAACAATAATCGCTATTCTAGCATAAACAGATGCCTAAATTACTGTTTCATAACTTCTATTCAATGACCAACCTCAAATGATTTCTATTGTCATTTCTAAAGCAAGCAGATATAAGAATAGTACTCAGCTCATGACGTCACATAAGCCATAGCCTTTGCAAGGAATAAATGATAATGACTGAATCAAAAGAGTGTCAAAAGTCTTTCTTCCCCGCCCTCGTTAGAAATACCTCGCACAACATAAAAATAACGTTGTTTGAAAAACGTAACACGCCATCCTATCTTCTCCTCTCTCAAATTTTTTTCACAATTTTCAGACAATCATGGACAAAATTGTTGAGAAAAATATCCGCTTTCACAGAGTGCAACGACTTGTGATAGCACTTCGATATCATACCCCGCTATCGGCCCCCCTCCCCCCCATTCAATGTTGGGTATATTTTTGGAGCAAGGCAGCAAACTGCAGCTATAGTTACCAACATTGAACGGGGGGGAGGGGGGGATCAGATTTTTCTCAACATATTATGTCCAAGATTGTCTGAATTCTTCAGAAAAGAGACTTAGAAGTTTTCAGCAGAAAACTTCTAACACTGGTGGTGTACTGGGAGAAGACACATTGTCCTGCGAAGGAAACATGTTAATTCTATAATAGCAGTGTTCTCAAATAAGATTTTGATATTTTTAAGAAAAACACCCCATTCTATATTTTCATGGTTATTAAATTAGTTGCTATATTCATATCCACGATCAGAAGGCATCAATACATTTAGAGTTGAATGTGTGCAACATGGCATAGAGACCCCCTAGAGTCCAGTTTTCAACTTTCATAGCATGTTCAGTATATTCAGGGAATACTATTACAGTTGGGGTTGCAAGTGGGAAGAGGAGGGTGGGATACGGTGGGGGACTTTATGTCCCCCATCATTTCTTGGCATTGAGAAAAGCAATGTCAAGCTTACATGGATATATTCTATTTTCTATTAAGTTGCTGCCTCAACTGATACTCTTTTTTCCTTGAAAATATGTCTGCACTGCCGCATTTGTAGGTGGGGGCTGGGGTTACTATCTTCTAAAATTAGATCAAGATGAAAACAGTATACATGAAGTACCTCTGCATTGCGCACCAAGAATTGTTTACACTTAGGCCAAAATGGTGTTTACACGAAGTGTCCCATCACAGTTATCGATATACTGGAGGTACCTGCATGCAGAGAAGAGTATTCCAATAAAGGAAATAATTACAAGATATCCTGGATATTCTGCTGCGACTATATATCGTCATTGTAAGAAGGAAGTGTCGACTACTGGCAAAAGTGATAGACGTAAAAGAAATGTCGGTAGGCCTAAGCTTCTGACTGAAAGAGATGGAAGGAACATCATGAGATCTATTCGCCAGCTAAGAGAGATGTCAGGGAGGTTCTCATCACGTAGAGTGAAACTGGAAGCTGGTCTTCAAGGCGTGTCAGACCGCACAGTTCGAAGACATTTAAACAAACGAGGGTACTTCTACCTGCAAAGTAGGAAGAAAGGCTTAATGTCAAAGGTTGACCGGGTGAGACGTGTTAAATTTGCAAAGAACATGCTGAAGAAATATCCAAAAGACGTATGGTGCAACCAGATTGCATTCTATTTGGATGGGGTTAGTTTCGTGCATAAGAGGAATCCAGCTGATCAAGCAAAAGCACCATCAGGGCGGATTTGGCGACAAAAATCAGAGGGACTCGTACAAGGCTGTACAAGTAAGGGAAGTAAAGTTGGTGCTGGGGGTAAAGTTGCACATTTTATGGCAGCCATATCATATGGAAAAGGCTTTATAATCTGTGAACAGTATGACAAAATGAACGGACCATATTTCTCTTCATTCATTGACAGGAATTTCAGTTACATGTTTCAAGTGAGTTGCAATCCAAGCTCAAATATTTTTATTCAAGATGGAGATCCAAGTCAGAATTCACAACTTGCAAAAGCCAGTATGGAGAAATGTGGTGCTAAGTTACTGCCAATTCCTCCAAGAAGTCCAGATCTTAATCCTATTGAGAACATATTTCACATTGTTCGTACACAGTTAGCAGATGATGCAATAAAAAAAAACATAGAGAATGAAACATTTGAACAGTTCAGTGAGCGTGCAAGAGGCTGCATGCTTAATTTCTCAGTAGCAGTTATTGATAGAACAATAGACTCGATGCAGAGACGAATGCATATTCTGGCAAAAAATAATGGTGAACGACTGAAATACTAAAAGTGTTGGTGAGCAAAGTTAGTTTGCTTCACATAATAGTGCGGTTATAATGGATTATCTATTCACATATACTGAACATATTACCACTCATTTTACCGCACATTTTACCGCACATTTTACCGACAGAATAATAGATGTTTCCAATGGACACAATAGCATTTAAAAATTACTTTCTGTGCATTTCCATGTATATAGTCTGTATCCATATCCTAACAAACAAACAAATGAGAAATATATCATATCAACAATTTTTGAACAGTTTACCACCAGAAGTATTAATAAGGAAGTTCAATAGATCAATTCTTATTTTATATTTATGGTGGTAAACTGTGACAATTTCAAGAAGAATTACATTATATGCAAATTACTATTTTCATGCAGTTGAAATTGTTGCACTGTTCGTGAAATATCAAGAGTTTTTAAATTATCTTAACAAGTCTTTTGAAAAAATTGCTGTTTATGAACGGTAAACTGTGTCGGTAAATTGACGGTAAAATGTCGGTAAAATGTCATATGAAATCCATACTTATGCAGGCAATAACTAAGCAGTAATTTCAGGATGTTTCATTGGTTACCTTAACTCATTGTGTTGTTGCAAGGGGTATCAACAAGGGCACATAAATGGGCGTGGTCTCCCATAAAATGGGTGCGCCCACATTGAAAATTTCATGACTTTTTCAACCCTTTCATTCATTCCAATAAATGGTCAGCTGTGCCCCTGGCAACTTCACTTGTCAAGAATTAGATGGGCAAAACATGTACCACATGGTGCTATATCTCTCTGCCTACTTTCTGGAATCTGTTTCCAAAATGAAAACACCTTCCAGCGCACTTCCATCATTTCAGTCTCTCTCTCATTTATAGCACCCTGTGATACGAATCTAATTCTTGAGCTGGACGTGCAAAAAATTGGTGTGTCCCTATCAAGTACCAAGTCCTTTGCAAAGTGTGTCTTCGGTGCAGATAAGTGTACAGGTTGCCCTTCAAGCATCTGCAACAGGTCATGCCAAGGAATAATATGCGCACTCCATCGAAAGTCATTGAGAATAATTATTTCCGCACTTTCGGCACCAACCCATGCAAACGTGGTTGATGCTGGATTTACAAAGCAATTGTACATCAGGCTTAGTGGCTGTAAAATGAATGTCTTCCCACAATTTGCTGGCCCAACAATCATCAAGTTCCTGTACTTGCCACGCCCCTTTTCAAGCAGGTTCAGGACAGCTGCTCTAAATTCTACGATTTCAATGTCATTGTTACTCAGCACTTCAATAGCTGCAGCGAGCCATTTGCCCCTACAATCACCCACACATTCTCTCCCCAGGAAGCCTCTCATAATTTCCATTCTGCTCGTTTTATTGCGCACCATTTGCTCCTTTGCACCATGCATTTCCCATGTGGTTTCAATCAGCTCATTTACTTTCTTCACCCCTCTATTTAAAACAAACTCCATCAAATGAAAGTTCCCTTCTGTTTTCTGGGCATGTGAAAGTTGAAGCAGCTCTATTCGCGTATGAATTTTTTTGGACACAATTATCCCTGCCACGTCTATGTTGGTCAGCTTCTTCTGCTTTTTACCACGTCGAGAACGCTTTTCTTTGGGTGCTTCCCTTTGGTCAATTTTCTGTCTCCTCGCTCGAATAGCAGCTTTGGTCCTTGGCGGTGCACAAGTTTTGAAGTCAGGATGTTCTTCGCTTTCTACATACTCACTATCTTCTTTTCTAAGGTAGTCCCAGGCGTCATAATACATGTCATGCCTTGATGAGAAATTAACAACGATCCCATGCTCATTTTTTAACCGATTCTTTGTCGCTTTCCACCTCTTTGGGCGTGTCAGTTTTACTGCCAAGTGGTAATGAAGTCCTTCTTCCTCATGCGCTTCCCGACAACAGACCCATGATTTCACCTTCACTTTCCCTTCGTTGAATGCGTTAACTACAGCTGTTGCAAATTTTTCTCTCGTTGGAAATCTGCTTAAATCCGCTTGACTGTATGTTATAAGATATACTGACCGTGCCCTCCGTGTATGTAAAAGCTCCTCAGATTCATCGGTATGCATTGTAGCCATAGTAGAATTTGGTTAACTGTAGAACGTACTCTTATGAAATCTTCTAATAAAGGGCGACAGTGTAGACGACATGCAAAATCGTTTGTGTATTCGTATCAACAGTTTTTTACCTACTGTATGCCATGTTGCTTCCTTTTATAGATCTCCTACTTGTGATTCCTTTGATTTGTGACGTCAATTAGTCCATTGCTGTTTACAACAATAATCGCTATTCTAGCATAAACAGATGCCTAAATTACTGTTTCATAACTTCTATTCAATGACCAACCTCAAATGATTTCTATTGTCATTTCTAAAGCAAGCAGATATAAGAATAGTACTCAGATCATGACGTCACATAAGCCATAGCCTTTGCAAGGAATAAATGATAATGACTGAATCAAAAGAGTGTCAAAAGTCTTTCTTCCCCGCCCTCGTTAGAAATACCTCGCACAACATAAAAATAACGTTGTTTGAAAAACGTAACACGCCATCCTATCTTCTCCTCTCTCAAATTTTTTTCACAATTTTCAGACAATCATGGACAAAATTGTTGAGAAAAATATCCGCTTTCACAGAGTGCAACGACTTGTGATAGCACTTCGATATCATACCCCGCTATCGGCCCCCCTCCCCCCCATTCAATGTTGGGTATATTTTTGGAGCAAGGCAGCAAACTGCAGCTATAGTTACCAACATTGAACGGGGGGAGGGGGGGTCAGATTTTTCTCAACATATTATGTCCAAGATTGTAGGTCATGTTGACGTTCTCCGTCCAGTAAGTGCAAATTTTCCATTATCCAATCAGATGATAGGATTTCTATCACTATTGATTAGAAAGCCAATCAGCAATTAGTTCTAACAATGCAATTCATTTCAACCTCTGTATATCAATGTATAGACACTGTAACCCGAACGTACCAAGTCTGATTTCAATTTTTCTTTCAGCATTGGATCCTGATAGTATATCAAAGGGGAAAGTGGCTTACAAAGTAATTGGTGTCAATTCACCATCAGACAAGAAAGACGCATTTAACGTGAATGCCATCACTGGAAAGGTCACAACACGGGCTGTCTTTGATCGTGAAGCTGGAGATCGCTATATTTTGACACTGTTTGCAGAAGACCATACGTCAAATGTGGTGCTCCGAACAGCATTTTGTGTCGCAGTTGATATCAAAGATGCCAATGATCGTAAACCAAGGTTTGTTTCATTTCTGTGACTCAGCCCCGTTCACATGGAAACGCAATTGTTGCGATCCATGTCGTTGCGTTCCGAAAATTAGAACGCTTAAGGGTTGCTTTCAGACGCGAACGCTTCGAATAACATCGTTCTGTGCCAAAAAGTGGAACGATAAAACTAATGATACGAAAAGTGGATCGATGCGCAATCGTTCCGTTCCGTTCCCGTGTGAACAGGCAATGAGGTGTAGAGCTGGTCCAAAAAACGGAACGATACGATATTTGCTCTAAGCGCACGCGTGGGTGTTATTGCAAGAAATTGCGTTCCCGTGTGTGTGAACAGCAAAGAAGGCCGATACGCAATCGTTCCGTTCCCATGTGAACAGTTAAATTTTGCGTTCCTGAAACTGAAACGAAGATGGAACGCAACAATTGCATTCCCGTGTGAACAGGGCGTTACTTTCATTTCAATTTTTTCATTTACATTTGTTACGCATTGTTGCCTTTCAGAGTAATTTTGGTTTTAAGGAAGTGTACTGAAAATATATAATATCACATTAGAAGGTCTGTTTTAACCAGCTTGCTTTGCACTTGTCATCTCTTATGAAAATGGCAACAACATAGGCCAACTAAAAAGTGGCACTTTCAAGGCATGCTGCTTGAATTATATTTAAATAGAAATGCAAAGGATAAAGATTTACTATAAGATGTCAATTATTTACATGAATTTTATTTCAAGATTTTTCACCAGGATGCCAGTTTTAGCTTTTTATATTTGAAAGCTTTCGCTTCACGAAGTTTCCTGAAACACCTGACAAAATGTTTGGTCGAGTCTAATTAGATCATTTTTGCACGAATGAAATTAACTAATGATGTACGAGATTCTGAAATACATGCTTAACTTTACTGCTTTACATGTTGATATGAGCTATTTCAGTATGGAGAGAAAGTTATTTTGAAGGTGAAATTTGCCACCAATCTAAAAGTAGAGCATCAAATAGTTAGGAAAAAAGTAGTGTGCCGCATATGCCCCGGCAAGTAATATGTCTGTATGTTCGGATACGTACCTGAAATTTATTGTATGTTCTTATTATTGCGCCAAGCTTCTGAATATATCTGCTGGGAGTCTTTTACCTCCAAATTATTAGTTTAGATTTCAAAGACCGTTTGTACCAAAAGTGGATTGTTTTTAAGACCCTTTAAAGTAGTCAATTTCATTTACCTTACAGGTTTACGAAATCCTTATATGAGACGAGAGCGTCAAGTGCCGTTGCAGAACCACTTTTAAGACTGCTGGCCGTTGATGATGACATTGGAACCAATGCACTTTTGAAATTCGCAATAACTGGTGGCAATGAAGGGTCATTGTTCACCATAGACTCTGGCACAGGTAAGTTTTGATTTTCACTTTATTGATGAAGAGATGCCTTTCAGGAAAGCACGATTTTTGAGATGGGTCCAACTGGTTCGAGAAATACGAATATCTGAATCCTATTGAAAACACAAGATCAAATCTAAAACAGACGAAACGATTCTGCTAATGACTTGCTAAGAACTAGATATGTAGACCTACAATTAAAAGAAGTTATATCCCTTTGATGGAGGATGCCAATTAAAACTCATGGAAACTGAATTCACAATTAGAGCGTTTTTATCACCAATGCTCAAGTAGAACTTGTTCGCAATTACGTGTGAGCCTCACTCATGCAATGTAAAGCATAACCCTTCCATTGTAAATTCAGTTGCAGGGTGCAAGGAACTCCCAGATTACATTTTCTTCAACAAATTAGAAAATAGAAGGGGGCCCAACATCGAGCCTTGTGGGACAGCTGATGATACTTCAAGCTAGTTGCTTACGGTTGAGCCAGCGTTCATTGGCTGTTTTCTGTTTGAGAGGTAGCTTACTACAAGTCGTCAACTATAAAGCGCTGTTCTTGTCACGAATTTCGACCAGGGCTATCAAGATGCCATTTGATACCATACTCTCACGTGGCTTTTTTCCAATACTTCATTCTTTCTTCATGCATCGCATCTATCTTAGTTTTTAATACCACTTTTTTCTTTCTATCAGGTGTCATTTCATCCAGTCAAAGCTTGCAACTGAAGGAAGAAAAAGTTTTCATGTTGGATGTTGAAGTCTCAGATTCTGGATCAAAGAAACAATTCAAAGATCACTCGTCTGTAAAGGTATGTTCAAAAGTATTTTCTACAGTTTTGATAATTTGCTTGTGTTGACCTGTCCAGTTTGGCAGTTCAATGTACGTTTAACTTTGTCAACTTTTGTACGTGAGATGCTTTAAAACCTATGTTAGGCTGCAAGGAGTTGCTCTCTACAGCTCTCGAAGGTTGACAAGCCAGCCATCGTTTGCTACATTTACACAATATTATGGGTTCGTAACTGGGTACATCTGAAGGTGTTGTGGCGCAGTGGTGTAATCCACTGACTTTGCAGCCAGAACAGTCAGGCGGACAGGGTTCGATACCCGGTAGAGCCCCACCACTTGAGTGTCATGACAAGGGGTCGCGGACTCGATTAGGCCTATTCTACTTCTGCGATCCCAGCGCTTGGCGCTAAAAACCGCAACTGCACCTTCACATCGGCTAAGCATAAGCTGAAGAAATTGCTTTTTTTCAAACATTGCAAACAGCTCGTTTATTGTTGAAGGTTCACCATGGATGGAGGTAGGGGAGAACAAGATCAATTTATGCTTACTCAGTTAGTTGTAGATTAATGATTGGATTCCAGCCCTCGAGACTTGCCTGGTATCCAACTAAGATAGCTACAATTGCCGTTGCGTTGGCGCTATGTTTTCAAAAGCAGTTTATTGTACTATGAGACACAAAACCAACGAATATGTCTGCCACGTTACCCCCTCGGGATTATGGGCCATTTTCTTTCTGATTTAGACAACGGATGTGCCGATAACCTTTTTGACCAAACACATCGCGTGGCTTGACCAATTTCCGTATTAACAGTCTTCACTCACTGATTTCGTATTTGATCAATTTCAGTCATAGACTTTCGTGACTTGTTCCCACACCATATTTAATTGTTTGATATTGACTCTATATTGTGAAGTCTCTTGTGCAAAACCGTCCTTTGGAAATCCCTTTTCAGTGGTTGCGCAATAGTTTAAGTTGAAATTTGAAAAATTGTAAGAATATTGGTTTTTATCTTTTGGCTATTATCTGAGGAAAATGTTGAAAATAGCAGCAAATAAAAGGGTTCGTTAAAGGGAATCGACACTGTTATATTGGGTTTGTTCCATATACGTTTTTATCAGTCCAATGAGATGTCATTTTGAAGGCGAGGTCCAATCAGATGGCGTATGATCAATCATCTATTCTATTTTTAACTTGCTTGTCATATCTGTGTCGAGTCTCTTTATCTAAGTCATTAATAACTGGAACTGAAACGAAATGGAAAACATACCTAAGAAAACAAAATGAAGATTTTTCAAAATGTATAGATCCGGGAAGATATTTCTTTCAATTGGCAGCCTCTTTCACACCTGAAGACAAGCAAATAGTCCGGACGGACAAATCATCTGACAGTTCGTATGACGTGTCTATCAAGACAGACTTTGACGACTTTGGCTTGCAGACAAACAAGTCGTTTTCATAAAATCATATGGATATACGACAAACAGACGGACAAATTTGTCGACTTGAGTGTCGAAAATGTGTCCTTCCCGTTTTCAGACCAGACAACTTGGCCATCTAGGATTTGTTCCTCTTATTCCTCCCTGTTTCTGGACCTAAACAAACGTTAGGAAACAACTTAGAATAGTTGTGCTGGCTGGTGTACTGAAGTTTTTAACTGAAACTTTCTCGTTAAACAGCACCAATTAATCATGTGATCGAAGCGGCCCCTAGAACAGCAGAAAAAACAGACACTGTGCTAATTTTACTACCGTACTCAAATCAGTCATGCACTACCACACTCCCTATTTGCTCGCCGGAGACAGAAATTTATTTTCAGCCGTCAATTTTGTTTATCTTCTTCAAAAGTAAACAAACAAGCAACGACCCAAATTTACAAACATTTTCGCTAAACTCGGCATGTAGTTAGCAGGTTTTGCAGTGAACAGTTATTTGAGGTCAAAATGCTGTGTGAAATTGATGAATAATTTAGGCAAAAATCGTAAAAATGAGCTGAATAATTTCATTAAGTTAAAGATTTTATTTGCAAATACCCGTTTCTTAGCGGGCAAGCTAATCCATGTCCTATTATATTTTTGTGGTCTTGGCTTTCAAATAGTCTGAATTTTATTCAGTTTAATTTGATTAACAAGTCAAATCGTTGTTTTGTTGAATTATTTTGATGAATGCGGCACCCTCTTGATGGTTTTGCGTCTGTGGCTCTGCTTCAAAATGTACAGAGGTGAAAATCACAGTTTTGGTAAATGCTCTATTATAAATGTAGTTTCATTCATTACGCTGTAACAGACTGTTTCATTTGCAGTCAATGAAATTGTGATGATATTTTTGCCTTTGCTGTCGTTTCTCATTTGAATTTTGAACTCACGTGAATTTTGAACTCACGTGAAAAGCAAGAAATCAAAACTTTACAAATGGCACGGCCAAGCATTTCATGGTTGTCGCCTGAAGCTATGATTTCAACATTTTGCAGAAATTCCGTTTCAAGTTGTCAACCTGAGTGCATTTAGATATCCTTTTTCAAAAATTTCAAAAGGTACCATTTCGTATAACTTAGTTATCAGTTACTGCACACACGTGTGACTTTGGCCATAAATTCAAACTTTTTCTGTTGAAGGCAGTCATGTAAAGCTAGCTTGATTTACTATAGAACATCTTCCAAATTCATGTACCAAAACTCTAAAAGATTTCCTTTTTCCATGCTATAATTCAGTTTTTGGAGTTTGGAAACCACTAGAAACTCAGCTACACAGCTGAGAAAATTGATTGCAGCTCAACTGTACCTTTAGTTTTGGAAACCTAGATTAGGCGAAATTGTCGTATCGTGGATTTTGAAGGTAGGATCGGACTGTGTTGCCTTAAAATGTTGAAACAAGTTGTAATTATGTCGAATCTACGATTATGCCCCACATATCACAGAGACGGACCATATTTTCGAATAGAACAGCCTTTTCGAGCGATATGCTTTAACATGAATTCCAGCCACGGTGATGAGTCCTTTTTCACAGTAAAATCTATTAGTTTCTGATGAAAAGCCGACAACATGAATTTAAAGCAAGTTGAAAATATTATTGATTCACTTGTATCACAGTAAAAGGCCATGACTTTGAAATCTCTGCATACGCAGATCATTGTTAGCCAGAGTCTTTGTACGAAGTTACTGATAATCTTAAAAATAATGCTTTTAGCATGGAAAGAAACAAATTAAGTGACCATTATTGGTCTTGACATCGCTGTAATCTTTTCAACGTAATAGCGCGCAGTTTAATCACTAAAGAACACCCCAGGCTCCTTCGCTCGCAGTGCAGCTTTGCCTTTTCTAAGTAGGATAAAGAATATAAAGTCCGTCGACAAATACCATTCTTATATTGTTACTATTAAATTCACTGTTTAACATCGCTTAGCGATAGTAATCGCCGCTAAATGTGTTCCTCCGTTACAAATATAGACTATGACTCGTCCCATACTCCCTAGAGGCAATCACATCGCCTCACTGAAGACACTCTTGAACAATAATCTCCAAGGGGGCCGTTATAGACATGTTTGAAATGTTTAGAGAATTTCCCTCAAGAAGAAATGGGGTTTTAAATCGCTGAAAGATTGTAATGGCGAGTGACGTCGTGAGCTTTAGTGTTAATAACTGTCGTTTGCTGAGTAGAGTTCTTTGAAGATACCGTCTGATTTGAAAGGCCAGTGATATAAACTGAAATGGATGTTTGTAACGTACTGGCTACCCACCTTTATAACGTACTATGTGTCCAGAGAGTTTTGAGTAAATAGATCTTTGTTATATCTGTTTTCATGTTCATCATATGCTATAATGGAAATGATGCATTACGCAAAAGAATTATGTATGACAGCAATAAACAAACAAAACTTAAAACTAAAACTTATCAACGAAATTAAACGTAACAGGAAAAGAATATATCAATACATTGAAAACTTTAGTCATAGGTGTGTGTACATCCAGGCAAAGGGTTTCATAACTAAAAAAATCGCGCAAAAAATAGTATTATTGTCGACTATCGAGCGTTTTGTCTCTTATCGCTTTACACGAAGATAGAAAAGCGCTGTTTTCAGATGACTAAGAAGTAATAGTACACTTAAATCGTTTGATCGGTCTCCGACACCTTTCTGCCAGGAGATATGTAACCGGAAACCAAGCCCAGCTAGATAGTTCTAACAGGGGATATTATTTTACAAGTCAAAGGTCTTTTGTATTATTTTGTCATTCGCGACAGTAACCCTGATGACGTCATATGCGAACCTGAAATCATTGCTAGATTTAATTTGATATTGCGCATTTTAACAAACAGCATTGCATTTTATCCGAAAATGGTTTTTACAAGGGAACCTTCTGTTAACTCACGTATTCATACTTAACGTTGCGAGGGAATGTGTTGTTTGTTTACTATGGCAAAATATGAAGAAGGGCACGTTGAACTTTATATGATCATGTGATTGCTGATTCAGAGAAAGGGAAACCCAAAACCTGAAAACTTGCAAGTTTTTTTTAATGGGAGGGTTTTCTAGCAATCTGTTGACAACATAAAGATTTAGTAATGGGTTACTCCTGCAGATTGTGGCATTAAGATTCGAAACGGTTACCACTCATAACATTGCAAGATGGAAGTGAAAATTCACCCGTTTCCAGAAACCACTGCTCGATCAAGAATCTATAGTTCCTTACTTCTCCGTCCTCTCCAGCAACCAAAATATCCTGTAATGACAAAATGTCTGCCCGCCCGTAGATATTGATGAAAGGCCAACTTTACTCTTGTCGAAAATCCTGTTTCAGACCTGGACTTTCCTCACATAGTAGCAGATCCAAAAGATAGGCAAACATTGGAGTCACGAGAAACACATCTTTTCAATCCGATTATTTCGAATGAAATTTATAATTCATACGTAATTGTCGGATTTAAAAGATGATTTAGCCATCAGCGATGGAAAGAAACATGAGTAGTCTGCAAATACATTTGAAACCAGAAAGCCGCACCTGGATCTCATTGAACAGCACTAATTCTGAATAGATGAAGAATCTATGCCGCAAAATTCCGAACGACGAATGTGGTTAACTTCCAGCACTTTGAACACGATCCTTAAAAGGGTGAGAGATGTGAATAAGTATGTCGATGATAAACGTTGTGGCGTTAAATCGAATGAAATATAGGTTTCCAAGTAGCAGAGAGTGTCACAGGTTAAAACCTGGACCGCAATTAGGCCATAAGATCCTGGTGTGAAATCCGTAAAATAATTCTGCTTGATTATGATGTGTTTTTAAGTGCAAACGTGGAAAGGATGGTTTTTCCCAGCCTTGGTAAGGCGTGACTATAATTAGCTCGTTTCGCAAATGTTGGTTCTTTCTTGCCGCATTTCATTGATCGGCGGCAATGCCACTTATCTCTGATAATCATTTACAGGTGTAGGAAAAGTGCGCGCGGCTACCTGTTGACCGTTATGCTCTCTCTGATAATTTGTGGTTCGCTCTCTTTTAAGGCAGGGAGAAAGGTTAGAAAACAGAGAAAACTGCTTTTCTCTGAAGGGACTAGGTTGGGGCAAGGCCTGGGCTTGGGGGCATCTTGACATAGCGTCTGACGGGGATATGCGGACGTTTTATGACGTTGTTATCTTATGTTGTTGTTGCTGTTGTATATATTTATATGTTGTCGCTGTTGTTATGTTTCATCTTAATCATGGTGGACTAGGCCACGCGATTAGTTGCTCTTGTTATATGTTGCACAATCTTACATGGTATCAGGCGTGGCGTGAATCATATTTTCACCATGACTCAGCCTGAAGGAGCCCATAGTACAGCCCACATCGCTGAAACACAGCCAACAGCTTTCATCTCAAATGTTCCATTGCCTCCAAGGCTCGAATTACAAGGGAACATTGCACAAAACTGGACAAAATGGCGGCAAGTATGGACTGCATACGAAACTGTAACCAATTTGGCTTCACAGTCAAGCATCTTTCGAGTTGCTGCATTCATAACTTGTATTGGCCCAGATGCACTTGATATACACAATGGCCTAGCGTTTGAGAGCGAAGTTGACAAATTTGTCCCCGTAATTACGCAAATTTTGAAGAACTTTAGGATCATAATTCTGCAAATTTGATGAAAATCTGGGCCAAAATTCCGCACATTAGGAAGCACTTCCCTCAATTCCTATGTATTTGCAAAGTTTTCTCCAGAACAGGATCCATAATTCCGCAAACTGCCTGCAAATGATAACCCATAATTCCGTAACTTTTTGAAAAGAGTACCCCTGAAGATGATTTTTCCCAGTAACACTAACACCACCATGCTAAGATACCCCCTGAGGGCCTAGGCGACAACGCTTGGAAGATTGAGAAATAGCCGCGTTCTGAAACAAACCAACAATTGAAAGGAGGCTGGCGTTCCCGATATTTCGGCAACCACAAGAAGTCTTTAATGCAGGGGGAATCTGTGTTGAGAGTAGGAGTTAAATGCAAGTGCAATGCTGGAATTAATGAGTGCTCCGCTCCCACTAGACAAATCTAGGTTATGCAAATGTTACTGACCTTATGAAGTCCAATTGTCATTACTCTTGCAAAACAAAATGTACTTCGTGACACGATGATTTTGATCCAATGACGCGAGCCTCTTAATCCTCGAGATGACCACCGTCTTTTAATTTCGATCGAAACCATAAGTCGAATTTTCCTCCCGGAAATCAAGCAACTATGATAATCAAAAGGCTGATTAGAAACATGCGAATGCGTATGTTGTTGAGGAAAATATCGCAGGGGAAACGGGGGGTTGATCAGATGTTTTAAGATTCATCGGTACGTTAAACTTTACTTTGTTCGCAGAGCTCCCCCCCCCCCTTAGTTTAGAATCGATTTATTACCTTAGTACCTTCGTTCAACAGAGACTCAGAAATTGTAGCGTCAAAGACTTATTTTGCACTTACCAGGTAAAGTGAACTTTTTTCCTGGATTTATACCAAGAGGTTTCGTTGAGTAACTGTGTCTGCTTAAAGTGGGTTTTATTCCATTTTATTTCTAAGCAGTGACGTTTGAACTGGGCCTAGGCCATGATTCGAATAAAGAATGCGTAAAACAGGGTCATCTTTGCCACTGTTTCATTATGGGTCTCTGCTTAGCAAGGTTTACCACAGGGATACAAGGGACTTAGGTAATCAGTCAAAGCTTAGACATTGGGGAAATGGTAGCATTTTCGCGTAGCTGGGGAAACTTTTATTCCATGGACTATTTGTACCGCACTTCGTATCATCTTTACGCAGTAAGGGTTTTTAAACTATTGTGCGGAGATTTCTCGGCCCAGACTTCTTTGAGCCATTAAAAATACAAATTCAGGGTGACTTAGGGACTGTTCATTATTTATAAAGGGGTTGGTACCGAAGAGAAATGGGTTGGGTAAGAGAAATTTCCTTACATAAAAGGGTCGGGTAAATATTCTTTCATGTAATTTAAAGGTTTGGAAAACAAAATTTTCCCACCAATTAATACCAAATGTTTAAGGTCCAAAATTATCAATATCATCATCGACATCATCAACACTATCCATTTCACTTTCAGTATCTACTTTGTTCATCTTTGTCATAAATATTTACAGTATGGAATTTACAATTTACATCGTTTGACATTGAAACCTTGTTTATAGGTAGGGGTAGGGAAACATTTTTTCAACCTGTAAATTGTTGGCTAGATGTTTTTGCTGTCACTTTTAGAGTTGGGTAAGAACATTTTTAGGACAAGAAAACATTTCTCTTCAGTACCAACCCCTCTGTAAATAATGAACGGTCCCTTATTTTGGATTCGCCGTAAAGGAAGTTCTTTTCGCAAAGAGAGGATCTTAATATCTGCAGTTTTCAAACAGAGACATGACATATTGGCCTACCGATAGCCCAGGAATTACGATAGAAAGCTAGTTTAAACAGCCATTGACACCCAGGGTCCTTTGCGAGCATGCTACAATTTCAGACCGTTTGAGAATCAAATTTGGCCTAAAAAGGGGCAAGATCCACAATGCAGTAGAACAGTTCAACCAATGTAGAACCTTTCTAACAGTTCAACGACCTCGCTGTGGGTCGACAGTTTCCGCATAGGCCAAATTTGAGGCCTGAGAACTGTTCAGAAAACGACAACAACACTGGTTTTAGTACAGTTCAGAAGAACATGAAAATGTGTTCGTTGTCTGGAAATAGGTCTTTGGTTCACGCTACCACAGAGGAAGTTTCGTGAGAGTTTGCTAATACCATGGCGCCTACTTATTTCAAGGCACTGCTACTGCTGAATAAAGAAGCACGATTAGGACAAAGCAATAACGGCATACATGTAATGAATTTTTTAATAAGAGAACCTCGACTGTTGGTCTTGTAACAGCACGCTCCCAAGAATGAATTTGTAATCCAATTTTTAACATTAAATATGATCGTCTTTACAAGAAGTCAGGTCAAGAATAAAAGATTAAAATCAGAACAATACCATGATGTGAATGAATCGTGGAAAGAAATGAAATTTGAATGAATATTTATCGAGGATATGAAATTGTACTCAAATCATGGTGCGATATTCTAGCCTTTGTTGAACATTTTGTGTCTAAATATTCATGGAAAATCACAGAAGATTTTTCGAAGCCGTATTTCTGCATTTAGACGTAATTTAATTCGTTTTGGTCGCAGTTAAAACACACAAGTTTACAAGGTCAGCTGGTCAACCATGGGTCAACTATGAAAAATTTGTACCTTTGAGGGTGCTCTCGTTGGCTAGTTTGCGTCCCGTGTCTGCGACTTATACGAAGTTTGGAACAGCTGTAGAGTTTCGGTATCTGGACAGCCAGACTTGTGATTGATGACATTTTACGTATATGGAATCACTGAGGGGTGAAGAAGGGTTGAACATTTTAACCCTATTCCACGTGGGGGGGGGGGGCCATTATGGCCCCCCAACCAAACATTGCTATGCAGTGCTTAAACCATTGCAGTTAGAGGGCTGGTACTTACTGACTTTTCCTAAAATTTAATGACCTACAATATTCTGAATATTTTTTTCGAATTTGATGTGTCACATGACCATTAATTGCCCTTATTTGGAGAGGGGTCACAAAAGAACACAGTAAAATGCTTCTAATTTTGCCAATCCTCGCCTGATTTTGTTCTAATTAGTCTCATAGAATTGCTCTTGTCAAGACCTTTCATATGATGTATAGTTTGTTAATTTTTGTTGACATTTATAGTTTTTTAGAACAGTGACGTCATAAATCTTTATGACGTCATTGTTTGAATAGATGTCTGAAAAATAAAAGTTAAATACAGTATTTTGCGAGAAAACCTATTGCTTTACTAGAATATTGATCATTTATTAGGATAAACTTTGTTTTCTTAGAAATATTTGATATTATATTAGTTCCCATACACAAGCTTATTGGAGACTGGTCTCAATATAATTAGTTGCCTAGCAACAGGTCACGTGACTAATTGGAATATAATTACTTAATTAGATGCACAATAGGTTGGAGATACTATCTACCAAGTTACAAGTTCATAACCCTATTGGTTTTTTATATAATTAGGGCACGTGAGGAGTGAATGCAAAGACCCCACGTGGAATAGGGTTAAGGTTCCCTTTATCGAAGATCATCGATATGACGGTGCTATTTTCAAAATTATCGTTCGCGTTTAGTGTTATTAGGACGTCTAAGAAGAACCCAGGACCCAAGGACACTCCCATCATCAGAAAGAAGAAAGATTGTACCTTCAGATCGTAAACATTACATTTACTAAAATCTTATCATTTTTTAAAGATTTTCAATCACAGTTTGGTTGCGTTTTTTTTATCACCCTTCATAGCACTTTCGAGTCTATGCTGATTTCGAAGATGGTGAAAATTTGAAATCAAAGTGTTCCAAGTTGCAAGTAGCAATAGAGCTTCGATGACTGTAACTTTGTATTACAGTAGTCTTCTCATACGTGGGCTTCTGCTGAAAACATTTAATACTCAATTCATTTGCCTTATTTTAAGCCGAGATGAGCATACTAGACATCCACGGGACATACCTACTGTGAAAATTTGAGAACAAAGTATTCCAAGTTGCAAGTAGCAATAGAGCTTCAATGACTGTAACTTTGTATTACAGTAGTCTTCTCATACGTGGGCTTCTGCTGAAAACATTTAATACTCAATTCATTTGCCTTATTTTAAGCCGAGATGAGCATACTAGACATCCACGGGACATACCTACTGAACAAACTCATTACTGATACTTTGTGTACGATTTTGTTAAGTAATCACCTTATGATGTTAAGACCATAATCAAATCTTAGGAGAAATAGTTATTTTTACAGTCTTAACTTGAAAATAACCAGTTGCAAGAGTAAGCAATCTTAAAATCATTATTTAGAGAAGCGAAAGCTTGAAATGCGATTACATCGAAGATAAGATCAGCGTTTCACCTAGGTCACAACACAATAGGCCTAAAGCAAGAGCTTAATGAGAATTCAATCGATTGAGTCGAAGGCAGAAGGCCGAATGCACGAGCTTTTTGAATCTGATCAGGCATGCAGGAAACCGCTCCTTGCACGAAAGGATACTTTGAGATGAGCTGCTTGCTGCTCAATCGGTTTTATTTTCGATTACATATGGTTTATGCCTCTAAAGGGAAGATTTTGCAGCAGAGCCCTTTGGGACACTAGGATTTTAGGCTTAAATATTGCAATGTTCTTGTGAAGGAAAATTGTAATATGGGTCATCTGTTACTGCAGTCAGTCGATAAAATTGCAAATGAATGAATTTATGGGTGAATGAATGAAGGAATGGAGGAATTGTTATTATTACTTCTTTCATTTAAACTTGGCTAAAATATTATAGCTATCATTTGCTAATGAAGGTCAACTGTTTACAAAATACATTGTTATGAAGAAGGTATAGTTTACAACAAACAACCTAACCAAGGATAAAATATTTTACATAATCTGCAGTTGCAGGCTTGGCATTTATGGGCTTTAATAAGACTGATCAATGAATGGAGGAATGAATGAATTAATCAATCCATCAACGCTAAACCATTCATTCGCTCCCCATGTTAACACTTTATTTACCCCTTTGAAGTAAGTCAAGAGTCAAGAGGCTAAATTTAGTTAAAGCTGTAAATTCTTAAACTTGGTGTATACGGAAGTGCAGTTTTGAAGTGGCGTGGTGCCAACGGAAAACTTTCAATATCCTGTGTCATCTTTACGTTGCAGAAAACTGTATAACGTCTTACCAAGCATCAATATTCCTTGTGCTATATTGTAACCCGTCTTTCCTCATAAGCGCTTGTCATTCACTTAGAAGATTTGCTGACGTGTGAATGGGGGCCACAACTTCTCGTGAGAAAGATCTACTTGTTCCTTGCATGGAAATTTATTAAGGTTACAGATACAGCATCTTTTGAAAAATATCAGCAAATTGGTAACTTTAGGCCTCCTGTTAGGTGCCATCTTTGAAGAAGCAAGAGTAGTTTACTTTATAAATTGTCATTAAGATGATCTTTGCGTACTTCTTTTCTACTATGATTAAATTTAAATTTAAGATTCCTCTTTTTCAGTCTCATTCTCATTTTTCTGAGATAATTTGTTTTAAATTTCAGATCACGATGTTTCCGGCCAAACCTAAGCCAGATTTTACAAATGGAACGTACAAAGTTGTCATCCCAGAGAACCAGGCACCTCAGCCAGTACTTGATGTATCCATCACAAATATCCAAGTGTATTACAAGATCATTCCTCAAAATGGATCCCATCTTCGAAGCTGTGTTAAGGAATTCAATGTTGATTATCGGAGTGGCGTTATCTTCAGTAAGGTGAGTGCATTTAGGTGGCGTTCAGGTCTCTTGCTTGTACAAGATTTTTGTAAATAACCAGAAAGTACGGGACAACCCGCGCAAGTGACTAAAGCCTTGGGTTCCTCTGTTTTCTTTTCTATGTCTATGGAATGTGATGGAACTTTTGATATCCATTAAAACTTTGAAATTCGGCGTTAGAAAAATAGAGCAAGTCCGCCACCAAAGCTTCGATCACCAAAATTGTCGCAGATACTTTGGATTACTGTGCAAAATCGCCATGAGCTAGGATGTGTTTAGCCTAAACACATTCGATAATTTGACACGCAGAGCCACGCAGAGCCACGCAGAGAGGACGGGTTGTACATCCTCTTTAAGCATATGCTTGAAAGTTGATTTGTTTTCTAATGTTCACTAAAGATTTAATGCAAACTACTGGGTGTTCTAGAAAAAAAGTATCTTGATTTTGTTGTGTCAGATTCCAGCGATGAGAATTTAGCTTTTATCAATGTCTTATCAATTTCAAACTGTTCTTCGATAATTAACTTGAACATAGATACCTCATCTGTTGGAATTGATGCTTTGAAAGCTAAGATAATAATCTCAAAAGTTCAAATTGAAATTACCCTCCACGTCCAAATTAGAGCTTTCACCTTTTGGCCTAACTACATTCTTGAAGTACTTTGAAATTTAGAACTAAAATTAACGAAAAATGAAACAATGGCACAATGGGTGACTTTTAGCAAACAGAATATAATTTGATCTAAATTTTTTTTTACATTTGATCAAGGATATTGTTGATTTATTTGTTGTCCTGCAAGGATTTTCTTAGGCCGAAACGCCAAAGCTCTGATTTAAAGGTGAAATCAAATTTCAGGTTTCAACGTTAATACTTCAACACTCTAAGCGCCAATGTCAATAAACAGAGTATCTGTATTCTAGTTAACTATCAAGAACATTTTGAAATTAATTAACCATTGATTAAATATATAAATTGTCATCGCTGGACCCAGCCAAATCAGTATATCAATGTGACACGCGGTACTTCCTCCTGAAAAGCCTAAATACAAGGGAAGAAAAACTTGTTTTTTCTTTGTTTATAGCCAATGTTCATGTTTGGATGCCCATTTTTGTTAGGCCTACTTATACGTCTGAGCCTGAGGTTAGTCAATAAAAGAAGGGGGTAGCACTGAAGATCGTCCACAGACACTTCGTTCTCACACTACTAGCCTTATGTATCTCCTGTCAAGGTCCATGTTCGAATTGAGAAATTTTTAAACGCAAATGTTTTACTCATTCGTGTGCCACAAGTTAGGCTGCTACCTATTTCCCAATGCCAAATTTAAGTCATTACATCGTACTGTGAATCAACTCTCGTTTGGTTTTTGTGGACGATTCTATTTGGGTTTCATGGAGATTTTATCATTGGATAGGGCAGTAGCATTGTCCTAGAATGGAATTGGTTTAGTCTTAGGATACTTGCATTATGTTGAGCTGCAGTTTTGTATACATACGAAGTCTAGTTTAGCGTTAGCAAAGGCACAAATTAACGTTCACGTATCTCAGATGAGCAGAATGGTATCTGTGTCGAGATTTTGCGGCATCATGCTGTAGATGCCAGATGCTGTGTTTGCATGAGTTCGTTTGGGAGAATGCATCTTTTTACCTCGTACTTAATCACTTTGTACCGGAGATACTTTAGTAAGGGAGGTAATCTTACTTTGTCAATTTGTCAAGTGAACGTGTGGTGCACTCGAGATTCCAATTGTGTGTCGAGTTTATTTATGAGCTTCACAAAGAACTCGTGAATCAATGGGCCTAAGCTGTATTGCAATGGAAAAGCGTTCATTCAAATAGTTGATTCATTCGAATGCTTGATACCTTGGTGGTAGTGCCATGTGTTAGAGCGATTCCTTTTGATTTGGTTATTTGGTGAAGTTTTTGCGTCTGATCAGACGTACTTAACAGCTGAAGAAAATACCTTTCTGCAATGTAACCAATAGCTACCCATTCATATAGCTGCCTGTACATTCCATATGGAAGCCCATACATACACACAGCTATACTGACATATAGCCACTATAACTTGGAAATGCAATTACTTGAATTAGAGTTACATTGGATTGGGCAAAGCCACGGACAGAAGGGCTGGCTGTTCCTAAGAGGATGATCCCCATAAGACTTTGAATATCACAAGCCATATTTTTGAGATTTACGTGAATATCCAATTTTGTATAGCTGTGCGGACGCTGAGCATTTTGTCTGGGAATGTATGTATTCGGTTGAAAATCTGGAAAATATTTCAGGAATCTAATATCCACTGACTTAAGGAGCTAAGATATTAAATACGCTTCGAAGTAGAAGTATGCCGCCTGTATAAAATCTATTTAAATCCTCTGTGTTCGCAAAATTATCCTGGGAGTAGCGAAGGATTACACTCTGTCCTGCGATTTAAACCATGCAACGCAGGCTTTTATAATAAACAGTTCTTTGCTGAGAAAAAAGGAGGGGAAATGTTTATTTGGCGTCATTGCTATGTTTTTCCACGAGTTATTAATGAAATAGTTCACATTCATTGCCGCACAGATTTTAGTCGATTTTCTTCAGTGTGGCGAAAATGTTTTGGATTTTTCGAATTTATTTATCAAGTAAATGGTTGTATGAAAGGTTATGTTTAATTAAATGGCTTTCAGGCATTTGCCGTGGTCCTTGATTTCGTTACATGTTGCACTGTAGCTCCAATCTTTTTACCCATAGTTTACCGAAATTTAACGTTTCAGCTCTCCTTGGGTACGTAACATGTCACCCCTGCGCAGCACTTCACCCCCACGATACACTTCACCCCCTTGAGTACGAAACAGTTCACCCCTTTCAATGCGTAACATTTCATCTCACTGAGTGCATAGCATTTCACCCCCACGATACACTTCACCTCCTTGAATACGTAGCACTTCACCCCCTTTAGTGCGTAACATTTCATCTCACTGAGTGCCTAGCACTTCACTCCCACGTTATATTTAACCCCCTTGAGTACGTAACACTTGACCCCTTCAGTGTGTAACGTAACATTTCATCTCATTGATTGCATAGCACTTCACCCCCACGTTGCACTTCACCCCCTTGAATACGTAACACTTCACCCCCTTCAGTGCGTAACACTTCACCCCCTTTAGTGCGTAACATTTCATCTCACTAAGTGCATAGTACTTCACCCGTACGTTACACTTCACCCCCTTCAGTGCGTAACGCCTCATCACCTTGAGTGCGCAACACTTCACCCCCTTGAAAACGTAACACTTCACCCCCTTCAGTGCGTAACATTTCATCTCACTAAGTGCATAGCACTTCACCCCCGCGTTACACTTCACCCCCTTGAGTACGTAACACCTCATCACCCCCTTCAGTGCTTGACATTTCACGTCAGTAACACTTCACCCCTGTTTGACCCAGTTATGAATTACATGAAATATGGGAAATCCGGTGAAAATTCATCCATTTTGAAATCCATCCACTTTATAATTCGTCCCTCACTGGGAGGACAGAGGGGTTTTCGCCCCCCTTCCATATTAGGGAATACAGCAATCATTTGTTTGAAAACAATGTGAAATGGGTGTCATGCCATTGTTGGTTTTCATTCATTGCTGTTTGTTGATATCCCAGACTCGAGGGAAAGTTAGGCCTTAGTTTTTGGCATGGTTTGATCGGTGATGTACTGCCTTGTAATCAAATCATAACTTCGTACTGCCCTTGCAATCGAATCATAGCTTCAACATTTCTGTAGCTCTTGAAGACTATTGGGTACCCGTCATGCATTTTAATTGTTTGTTTTGTTTTTCATGGATTTCATGGAATTCATTCAATGCAGAATTTTTAGGTGGAATGAGTAATCTGTAGCTGGAGCAACGTGCTGCTAATTTGAGCGACATCAAAATTATTTTCATACAGCATGAAATTAGGCAACCTTTACGGCTTGAAATGCATGCTGGTTACTCAAGACCCTTTAATCTCTTTACCAAAGAATTCCTTGTATCTTCAAGTTTTTACCTCATGGTACAATATTCCGGGCGTACTTCAACCAGTATTTTTCTTGCCAAAGAAAATAGAAAGGAAATCTCCATACAATTTCATTCCCGTTTTTACAAAAACAAAGCATGAGATAAGCCTATGTTTTCGTGGCTTCATGGCCTATCCTTTCTATCATTTTTGCAATATTTTCCAATGTGATTGATGTTTGATTTTATAATTCATTTACCGACCAATATTTCTGTTTTAGGTCCAACCCACTGCTAAAGGATTTATTTAATATGCTCAAGTCTTTCCTTACATTTGGTTTCGAGGTTTCGATAACTAAAAGAAGGAAATCATGGCTTTGTAATATACTTACTTTTTAGGGGCTTAATTTTCTGAGGTTAATGCTCAAGGATTTCTCTTCGTTTTGTTGTTTAATCTTTGTTTATCTTCGATTCTCAGTTCACTTCACTTCAGTAGTAGAACCCCAGAATCACTCTTTCTCAGGTTAACGCATAGTTTTCCTTCATTTCAGCATGTTTTCATTACTTCATCCACTCATTCATTCGTTCGTTCGTTCGTTCGTTCGTTCATTCATTCATTCATTCATTCATTCATTCATGCTTTAGAAAATAATACTTCTGTAATTTGAGACACTAATTTTGCCAGGCCACTCAAACTGTTTTGGCATACTGCAGTATTGACGAAAGATCTTTTATTTTGAGATCATGCTAGCAACTTTATAAGTCTGTAAACCTCTGTAATTTCCACCTTTTCATATATTATTTTGAGAATGGTTTTGTTTGTTTTAACCAAGCAGCACCCTAGCACACTGCTCTTTCATAATGAGTAGTTTACAGAGACAGACGGCCTATAATCTTCTACTAATTAACATCTTGTGTGTAAATCAGACATGGCAAAACGGGCAATCATCATCCACGTTAACTACCTTGGCAAGCCTTGGTGATGCCACCTTGGTATTTTTATCCTCAGGTTGTTTTTACGAGCACTGTTAATTCATTTATTGTTTCACATCATCATAATAAGATAACAATTGTGAAAGGCAACAAAAGTGAGTTGTTTTTGAACAAACAAAGTCGTTAAAAATGGAATAGTATGATAGATTTCCTCTCCATGTAATTCTATTATTGTTATTTTTGTTTGATGTGGAGCCCAATTAAGAAAAGCAGCATCACCAAGGTATCATTAATATCTTTATTTGTTTACCCGGAGGGGTTGTGAGTAATTTGCATCATTTGTGCATAGTCATTTGTGAACACCGAATATCACTTGTGGGGATTTCGTCATATTGCACGTCTGTTGAATGTTATCAGATGCGAAGGTTTTTTCCTCGAGTTTCTTGGCTTCGAGAGAGCCGACTTTCCCTGGTGGTTGTTAGATTTCAGTCTCAAATAAGATGTCACAGGATATTTGCAATAACTCCAAATCAATCATGTTAACACTTAAATTGTTTTTGTGCAGGGATATTTTCACGTGCACGATCTTTTTGCCTAAACATGTCTTATGTACACAAAGTTCCTGCACCATGATATCAAATGGCTGACATCTTTTTGGTTTTTTTTAGCCTCGCTTGTAAGACGATAGTGCTGAATTGTTGCAAATTTTATTGATAGTTTTAGATGAAGCTCTTGGGTAAAATTGCTTGCAAATTGAGAACGATGCAACCAATTTTAACCAATCGCATTTTGATATCCATGTTTACATATCAGCCGCACAATGATAAACCTTTTGAGGGAACCTGGTGGAAAATTAGAAAACTGCAGGCTCTCAAAGTTTGAAACCTTTTCCTGACTTTGGCGGTATAGTAGGAGGTTTTTGTGAACCAAAGGAATTTCAGGCAAGATGGAAAGAAGAAATATCAAACAGATCAACGCGTTCAGAATAAGCCCGAGAGATTAGCCTTTGATGATAGAAATCATACTCCACATCGACAAGAGATTTGATATTGTTCTTTATTCGGAATTACTCCATTTCATCAATGACTATCCTACATTTCAGCAGCCAAAAAGCATTAAACTGGAACAGTATTATGTTACTTGGTATTATTATATTATATATCACATAATATTCTATCACATACAGGATCTATTGTAGTGCTTTGAATTAGCGGAGCTTTTTATGTCAATACTCATGAGATTTTCTATGGGTGACGGAAATTCATTGAAGGCTATACACTCCCACAAACTCCTACTCAATTAGCACAAGGTTTCGCTCTTTTGTAATCGTGTGGGTTTTCCTGTCATGCGTCCAGTTTTAATTATTAAATGGCCACACCCTTGAATTATTTCATTAGTTTCACATTGGTTACGCCACATATCTTACTGACATAGATATATTTAGCAACTGTTACTTTACTTGCAGGGGATATAGGATGTTTGGTATCCCTCAAGGATCTTGTCTCGTCACATTTCTCTTTATTGCTAGCAATACCCTGTAGCTGTGAAATGTCGGTTCTTTTTATTTCTCTGTATATAAGTATGGGTCATTCATAGTAGAATGTTCATGCATTTGGTTGTTTCAGACTTTTCACACCTTGGCCTTCAATGTTTCTTATATCTTTGATACTTTTCATTTTTTAGCCTGAAAGTTTCTTAAGTTTCTAGTTTCTTTTCTGGGCCGGGTTGTTCAAACCATGATTAGCGCTTATCTTAGATTAAGAGCAAAATTCTGTAGTCATTTGCATAGTCCTAATCCAGTATTAGCCTAATACCAGTTTTGAATAACCGGGCCCAGGAAAGTCCTGCAAAAATAGGGTTACAGCAGAATGGGCTTATTTATATATTTATTGGCCTTATTTGTATGTCATCAATGATTGCCATGAAAATCAGTCAACATTTGGGTGAAAATCTGTTAAATTAAGATATCTTGGTAGCAATGTCTTAAATGAACTCTGCATAAATTGCAGTGCCATCAGACCATTGGACTTGCTTTCAGACCATCATACGAGGACCTAGTATCAATCAAAATACAAGAATCTTTATTTTGAGTTTGAGCCTGAAGAGTTTCTTGAAAGGGGACTAATTCTTTTTCAGCAGCCCAAAAGTTTCTTTAAGGTGGTTTCTTAAATGTGGGGCCTTATTGTATGTTCATCAGCGGGGTTCTCAATGAAAACCAAGCAGACAAGCCCAGACAAGTCGATTCGACTGCTCCAAAGAAATCATTATAGGCGTCTACAATAAAGCTGGATGATCTGGTACTTTAGTCGTATATTTAACAGTACCCAGTCGTATTTGATTCAGAGAAAAAGCTGTCGTCGATTCTCTTCAGAGTACGTCATTTCTATATTTGTTTTCGTGTTGGTTTTCGTCTTTATTGAAGGGGATATGTTGCTTTCTTAAGAAATGATTCTACGATAGTGTGGAAGAGTAATGGATTTTCTAACGTCCTTAGCGTTGTCCCGGTATTTGTGGATGGGTATTCCAGATCTATTTTGTCTTGCCTGGTAATCTCTATTCAGCTTCCTTGAACGTATGGCCTAATTCAGACCAAGAATTAGTAATTTGTTTTGTTTTGACCCCAGTTTTGAACCCATGGAAATCACTCTTGGGAAAATATGTTTGTTACTTCAAGAAGGAAGGCTGCTTTTGATCTCCAATCTCTAGACCATTTTAGGTCAATTTTTTACAAATTTATTTAATCAGTTTTTGCAAAAAGGGGAAATTCCTTTATTTCCAAGATATGAAGTTTTTCTCGATAGTTGTTCCCGTGCATAGCCTTCTTGTTGGAAACGAAACAGGAAGGTGTCTTGTCTCCCACGAAAATATTCATTCAATGGACCCTGCAACGCTTCTGATTGAGTTTCGAGACAGTTGAACTTTCTTCTTCGGCAAGTCTGTGCTCAGGTAACGGGGAAAAATTTGTATAAAAGTAACAATTACCTCCATCTTTACTTCAATGTTTACCAAATTTGCTAATTTTGTCTAGATTCGTTTAGGCCAACCACGACAATGTTTGTATTGGCCTAAACGAATCTAGACAAAATTAGCAAATTTGGTAAACACTGAAGTAAAGCTGGAGGTACTTGTTACTTTTATACAAATTTTTCCCCGTTACCTGTGGTCTGTGAAAACGTTGATCTAAACATGGTGTATTTGCTGATACTCGTATGCATTCGAATGATAGGTTTTTGCATGAATTTCTGGATCGTTGGTCGGCGCCAAACTTATGCATATTCGCAGTAGTTCTTGTGCAATACCGGAAATCCTCGCCAATCCTGTTCACTTTAACAAGTGGGGGTTTATCCGGCAGCATCACCTGGTTGTGACACCATGGTTTATTGAACAGGAGAGGTTGTGACCCGATTGTAACTCCTGTTTCATCGCGTATAAAAGGTTATAATTCGTGGTTTCTTGGACATTATTCTTGTCAGTTATACCGGAGATTGTGGCAATACGGTTTAAGTTCTGAAACGAATTAATTTGATTTAGATGTAGGAAATTTACTAGTGTTCCTTGTTGGATTAGTCAATGATGTTTTAAAATCGAGATTTTCCCAGTATTCCCAAAGGCGTTTTCACAATGGGAGCTTTTCACGAGGTTTGTCTTAGGTACAATCACAGGAAATGTGTAATCGTTCGCTTATTGGATAAAACGTAATCTTTTGTTGTAACGCCATGATTTACTGAAAAGATTGGTTTATTGCCTCGAGGTACGTCCAACCAGGAGATGACGTGGTTAGGTTCGAAGGTTATTTCACTCATTCGAAAAAGCATACGAAATTTTATCAGAACAAGAGGATTTTTACGGATTTTTGATGGATTTTTCTTGAAAACAAAGGGTATTTGCCAAGATGTACGAGATTTGTTGGGAGTGAAATGCCCTCTCGGTTAGGTTCACATTGCTTTGTGATTCCTTGAAGACATGTAAATCAATGTACACACACCAATGTTTCCAATTGTGATCCCTTGAAGACATGTAAATAAATATAAAAATACCCAATTTTTCAAGTTGAGGATGAATCAGAACACTCCAGGCCCTGACAATTGGTAATGTTTTCCTGCCAACGTTTTGTAATTCCCCTTTGCAACTTCTGGTGTATCCTATCTGCATGGCCTAACAGCATTGCTAGCTAGTCACATTTCTTCCTGTCCTGAAGACTCGCATTGCAGTTTTGATTACAGTAAGGTGCAGGACGAAAAAGTTTGCTAGGAAATACATCAATTTCTGGCCCTTATTGTGAAGGAAGCCATCCGCTGGAGCCAAAATGAATGCCTGGTGACCGAGAAGAGCCTCGTTATGATGGACCAATCAAATGAATACACCAGAAACTTTGAAAGCGGTCTTGACTGTCAATGCTGATGTCAAGGAAATTATTATTTGATGAGGCTGTTCTAGGCCACCAGAAGTTAGTTCCCGGGAAGTCGTTCTTTTGCCACAATCATCATCATCCTATAGATATTTAGGCACAATGCCCTACCAGCTTCTTTTTTTTTAAATCAATGACACTATACACGATGGTACATGGTCTCTACAAGCTAAATTTACGAATATAACTACAAGCTAAATCTACAAACATAATTTATAAACTAAGTAAAAACAAAAAAAAAACAAAAACAGAAACAAAAACGCGAACAGTAAGAACCATAGAAATAAAAGGACTAGAATGCGCGGTCTATTGTTTCGCTTTTGTTTGGTGCGTAATACGCATGGAGAGCAAAGATGGTAGCACCACGTTGGCAAAAGATTTGGATAAACAAAGGACCCGCAGTGCGAGGACCTACACCGCTGTTCTGTTTTGGTGCTGCTGGCTTGCAGAAAGGCAACAAAATATCGAGAACGAGTCATTTTAAAGTAAGTAGCGCCACAGGCATTTAATTTTGATCAATTATGAGCCACTTTTAGTCGTTTTAGTCATTGATATCGACCTTAGATCGTAGCAACTTAGGCCGAAGTTTGTCAGATCAGCCCACTGGAAGTTAATTGACGTGCTTTAAATGCAACATACCTGCCAATATTTATGTTTTTAACATATGAAATGTGTTTTCATTGCAATCTACATTTCATCTCTGATCTTTTACATCTTTAGAATGAAGTTTAAGCTTCAATGAAAAGAGAGAATTGACGAAACTTTTGCGTTGTAAGGCTAATCAACAAACTTTAGGCCCTACATGCTTAATCTACCAACATTCGTGGTTTCGTGGTTTGTCAGTGGCAACAACAATCGAAAGTTTTAATTTGATAAACTTGACAATTTTCAAATTACCGTCCAGTAATAATCTAAGTAAACAATTCTGTCAATTTGAAGCAGCAAAAACGCAACGGCAATCAAGATGAGGATGAAAGGTGAAGGGCTGTAACTCTAACTTTAGTTTAGTGATGAAGTTGCCACTGTATGCACTTTTATTTAGATTTACTTGGAACAAGATCTGATATATGTTTGAGGCAACCTCAATAAGACTGCACAAACCTGTGCCCTTTCCCTGGGAAACAGGATATGTTTTCATAAATCAACGGTTTTAGAAAGTCCCTTCACTATTTGTCTAGCTGTGTGCAAGGGGAACATACCATGGGTTTGCTGGTTTTTGGAAGTAAGACAGAAAAGTGCTGGTGACAACTGCGTTGTGGGCTTCAGCTTTAAGAGTGGGCTAGTCAGCATTTCCAACAAATTTGGTTATTTTTTGTTACATTGGGTGTTGCTCTTTAATTGACATGTCATCTAGTACCAGTAAACAATCTTCTTGGTCCGTAGTGATTTCTTTTTCCTTGCTCACATTAAATATTTACAGACCAAGATCTAATTGTTGCTGTATGGGGCAAATTCAGGGACTTCCTGGCAAATTCATATGCCCTTTGGCTATAAAAATGAAGGGAAATGGCAAATTTCTTCATTTCCTCAGAGTACATTTTAAGACAATTTATTGCAATTCTTCGCCCCATTCCTAAAGTGTGCTGTAGCAATTTGGGCATAGTTATCTGCAAGTAATTTGTCTTTTTCTGCTGAGAACTAATTCATTTTTTCAACTGTAAAGTGAAACTTGGGATAATTTCCCCTCCTTAAGGTTTTTGAGCCTAAGTATACCTATTTGTAATGTTTTCTTGTGCTTTTCCTTATAATTTTCTTTCTTTTTTTAGGTAAAATCGTTGATGCAAATGTGTGGTCCAATTTTACATGTTCTGGATCCAAGGCAGGAGAAGTTTCAGGAGGAGCAGGATTAGACAACCTTTTGAGAGTGGTCTATATCTTTGGACTTGGTTTCTTAAAGATGTTCTGCATACTACGTACATAGCAGACAGCATCTTTTTGTGAACATTTTTAACTAGAGAATCAGACTTTGGCATAGAAGGAGGTCAGCTGTAATCAAAGGGAGGAAATGGTTCTCACAGATTTGTTGTTATGCTGCTTGATGCCAGTTGTTGTGATGCACTGTAATTTAGCTATTTACATATCGATCTTTTATAGCAGAGTTAAATCAATGAGATATTGAAAGTTGAAATAACAGTAGTTTTGAATTGTGTCTGTAATTTTGAATCTTAAGTTTCGTTTATCTTGGAATTCTGCTTAATAATATTTAAATCCCTGGAAGGAGTGAAAAGTAGACATAACTTTTGCCTTGTTTACTCTGTGGGCCTGAGGTCTTTCATGGAAATTTCTCTATGATCTCAGAGAAGATTTGAAACCGTAAGGGCTTGGCCAAAACAAACTGCAGTATCAATAACTCCATCAGTTAGCAATGATAATCTGCTCTGGGAGAATACAGAAAAGTGTCTTTACTGGGACCACACTCATTTTTTACAAGGAGCCTAAGAAACAGTATGCTCACTTTTCAAAGGTTGAGAAACCATGCTACCTAGATTGAAAATGCTTAGAGCGTTTTGTGATTTGCAGCCTCAATTTTCCTAGTTCACACGAAAATGTTTGCACCATGCAGTAAACTAGTCTTAGGATAGCCAAAAATTTAAGAAACTCCAGAAAAGTGTTTGAGAGGCACTAGGAAACTTTTAAAAGCAACATTCAAGAACATCTTGATAACACTGTTGTTGACCCTTTATTTTTGATTAATATTCACGAAAGTTATGTCTTCATTGAGCACACTACAACTCTTTTCCTTGCTGAACATCATGCTGCATGTCAAGGAAAAATGAGTGGCAGTGGTGAAAACTATATCACAATTCATGCAGCTAAAAATAAGAAACAAATTAAGAAAATTTTCACACTAAGAACCAGAAATTTTCATGTGGGATATTTATGAAACTTTTAGCACTATGAGCTGATCCAGGTTTCTAATATAAGAAAATTGTGTGTTGACATCATGCTGCTTTGGGTGTGATAGTTGTTTTGAGATCTTCATAGGTACTTTGTACCTTTTCAACAAAATAGGATGAAGTTTACATTTCAAGAGGTAAATATTGGAGAAACTCGTAAAGAAATTTGAAAGCAAAATTTAAAAAGATATTGGATTTGGACCACAACAGTTAGTTTCTTCAAATGCTTTTTATTTGTTATGTTGATGGGCCTAAAAACCTAAAAATCAGTCTTTCATTTTGGCCCGACTTTGGCCACTGTGACTCCTTTGACAGATATTGAAATCTTAAAAATCATAAAATGAATGCAAATTCTAGAACTACGGTTTCAGAATAAGACGTCGTTATCTCTTACTAAAGGACTGTGATCCTCGCTCCATCCACGAAACGGGCCTAGTCTAGTACTTACTGGTGAAACGAAATGTTTTTCTGGCCAGGACGCAGCTCTTTCTCCGGAATCCAACGCTTTTTGCAGCCAAATTCAGTGAAAGAGACAACCATTTTTCAAACTAATTCGACGATCTCTGAAAATAAAGCTAGAAATTCCCAATATCTTGTCGAGGAATTCGGAGAGTTCACTGCGATCCACTGTTAGCTTGGATTTCCCGCGGCTTTTTGCCAACGTGGTGCTACCATTTTGGTTCCCCATGGTTGTTACGCATCACGTGACCTACCACGCATTCTAGTCCTTCTATTTCTATGGTAAGAACGAATGAACGAGGTCTGGGGTGAATGGACAAAGAAATTAAACCTTCCTTAGCTAATATCAATTCTGCTTTTAAATGCTTCTTTTAAATATTTTGCAATTGATAGAATGTTGTCTGGGTCTTCATTGTTATTTATCACTTTGAATGCTTCATTTTTGTCATTTTGATTGTTAATTATTTGTATGATTTCCTGACTCAAGTATTGTCGCCTTAAATTTACGTATGCACTACAGTCGAGTAGCAGATGAATCTCGTCCTCAATACAGCTAGTGTTACATTTGGTGCAAATTCTATTTCCAAAGCTATGTTTTTATGCCGTCCTACTTCTATCATTAAGTTGTGATCGCTACATCTAAATTTAGCAACTTGCTGTCTTAATGAAAATTCCTTGAGATGAACAAGGTATTTCGCTATTTCGAATTTACTTTTAAATAATTTGTAGTACCTAAGTTTTCTATACTTGATGCTAGTTACCGATGCCTGGCGTACACACTCGCTTCATTTTATTGCGAAGAGCGCTGCCACTTTTGATTTCAAATGCTTTTTTACCTGCGATGGCCTTAACTTCCAGGGATCATTAAATAGGAAACGTAGATCAACGATTTTTAGAATGTATTTTATTGTCGCTTTCCAATCCGACTTTTCATCTGGCTGTAGGAGCACATCATTGTAAGCTTTCTTTGCTAAGCTGCTTTCATCCAATCGGTGCCAGTAGGTTACTATGCGAGTCAGTATGTTCATTGTCACAGGGATCTCGCCTAGTTCCCCGAGCACCGCCAAAGATGAACAGTTGCGCTTTACGCCAAGTATTATTTTACAAAATTTAAGATGAATTTTTTCTATCTCGTTATCTACAGCGTATTCACTGACTGTACGTCCAACCTCCCAAAACTCCACAACATCCATAAAGACAGCATCCCACAAGCCCCAGTCCGGTCTAAATCAGATCAAATCAAAACCTGCAGAGCACCACCTCGTAAAACGCCGTGAGGCCCCAGGGATTGAAGTGCACTCATCCTCCTTAGCTCCTAAATTGCTTTTCTGCTTTTCTTCTACGCTTTTGGCTTGACCTCCCTCCCCCCCCCCACTAGGGCGTACGTACTTTATGGATGCCCCGTATTCAGAGTAACGTGAAGAAAACCCTGCATGGTAGTTCTGTGCTCCATTTGCAGGGGGGGGGGGGGCGCTTTTTCTAGAGAAGAATGCAAGGACGCTGCAATTCATGCTTATATTATCTTTTGAGTTAAAGAACATCAATTAAAAACGACCTTGTACTTATTTTAAAGCTACCATGAATTTAAAGTTCATGCTTTTATCTCTTATCGGCTATTTTCCACAATCGACTTAGCTTTAGCCAATTTTCGTCTTTTTGTGATTAGAAACAGCGCTTGCAGATCTGTGGTTTTAAGTGTATTTGTGACTCAAACAGCGAAACAGTGAAATTTTGTCGAATTATTACGTCAATTTACTCCAGGACAATGTTTTTGTTTCATTTTCAATAACACTAATTTCTCGCTCAGCTATACCTGTGTTGATTACTTTCTGGAAAAGGTCATTTATTGTATGCAAGTACAAGGAAAGACTGGAATTCTGCCAGTAAACGATTTTATATGGCCTCTGAGTCATTGGTTTCTGTAGAAAACATTTACATTGTAATGCCAAAAGCTGAATATGTCGTCAATTTATATCCTTCGCTCCTCCTGTCGCTTTTATTTCTCCTTTGCTCCAGGCGCTAGAGTTTGCCTTCAGGGCAATGCTCAGCTACCGAACGGATAACGATAACCTACGCGAAGACCCATTGGTGGGTCTACGTGTAGGCTACCGCACGGATAGCCTACGCGAAGACCCATTGGTGGGTCTACGTGTAGGCTACCGAATGGATAGCTTTTCAATGGCCGAGCTCATAGAGAGGACAAACCGCAAGCATGTTGAAGGAATGCTTTCTCGTGAGACATTGGCCAAACAAAATTCGAAGTGTTCAATTTTTGTTTTGCTTTTTAAAGCAATTGTCTAGAACATCATTTAAAGAGTCATTGTTACCCAGGGTTTTGTGCGGGTACGCTATCGTCCTGACTGTTTTTGAGAATATAATTTGGCCTAAACGGAAACTATACAGGGTGTCCCAAAAAAATTGTGCCCCGTTTGCCTGAACATTGCGACAAAACGGCAAAAGATTCTCGCCAAACTTTTGCATGATTTGTCTCTTCAGATATTCAATTAAAGTTTGCTACCATCTCCATAAATCTGTTGAAAAATGATGGAGCTATGACCTTCAGGAGACCAAATTTGCCCGATGACTGAAACCAGCGGTCGGCCATTTTGTCTTACTATTTTGCAGCCATAAATAGCTTCGTGGATGGAAAATGAAACAGCAGCCTCCAATGTCATAGCTCTCGTGAAATTTCCGATAATCCTAAGAGAGTTCCACTATTTCTGACCTCACAGGAATTATTTCTTACCTCGCGTGAATTATTTCTTACCTCTGAAGGTCGTGAAGGCAGCAAACTCTATTTGAAAATCTTATCAGAATCTGCAAAATAGTAAGATAAGTTGAACTGATGGCCGACCGCTGGTTTCAGTCATCAGGGAAATTTGGTCTTCTCAAGGTCATTACTCCGTCATTTCTCAACGGCTTTTACGGGGATGTATAAACAGTATAAACAAATGAGGTATCTATCTTCATAAGTTAACTATCGAGGAACGTTTTAAATTGATTAACCACAAATCTGTATACTTTTGCTGGGACACTCGGTAGTATTGCAGAAATATCAAAAATTCTAAACTGGATAGCCGTTAGTTTTAAAGACGATACCAATTTAGTTTTTACTGACATCACAGCCCTTTTTTGTAATTTCCAGGTTTCATTGGATGCAGAGAAAATGACGTCATGCTCCTTCGCTGTTCGTGCCTGGAACGGAGTCGACTTTTCAAGCACTGCAAATGTACTTGTAACAGTGTTAGACCAGAATGATAACCCCCCGATATTCCTCAACAAAACATACACTGGAAGTATCGATGAAGGCTCGGGAAGGGGGTCAGAAATCTTTGATCATCAGAACAGACCTCTTGTTGTCAAAGCCATTGATGCAGATTCGGGTGAAAATTCTAAAATCACCTACACTATTGTTGAGAGAAGTGCCAAGAGATATTTTGAAATTGATGCTAGCACTGGAAAATTGTCTACAAGACAGGTAATAAGTTTTACATCTTTCTTGAGGAAAATTTCCAGTTTTGGTATTAATAGCTAGGGAACTTACTTAAGCCGGTTTTCCACTAGGCGGATTTTTCAGCGCGCAGCGGAGCGGCTATTGTATTTGCATTGTTTTGACAAACAATGATCACGTCTTGTCGCTCCGCTACGCGCGTACTTGAAAGTCGGATTGACTTCAACTTTTCCGCCGCGCTCGATGGCGCCAACCAATCAAATCGCTCGAAAGCTTTGACACATGGTTGAGACAAAAGCCACGAGCAAGACAGGGATTCAAAATGGCTGATCAAGATGAGGACACACGGAATCCCTACGGAAAGTGCATTGTTCTAAAAAAAATAGGCGCTCCGCTGCGCGCGGAAAGATCCGCCTAGTGGAAAACCGGCTTTATGCATGTGAAATTAGCTAGATTTCCTTGAGTTTTCATTTTTGCGAATCACAAGGGGTTGGTAATGAGCAGGACCTGATAACCAACTTTGGGGTAGCTTTTTCTTTCAAAACTTTTACCCTTGTATGTTTTCACGAATTGTAATTCATGCAGAATGTTTATCGCCTGTAAACATCGACATCTAGGATGAGGAACGGGGCTTATATTTTGATCTTATATTGATCGAGGGATAGGCCCAGATAAATAATGGTTTTCTTTTTTATTTGTAGAGATGAGATTCAGTAACTTGAAGCAATTGACCTTTTTGATATTTACCAAAACAGTCTGAATCGAAAGATATTCTTATACAGTTACCGTAAAAGCTCTATGAAACCCCGGCGGCTCATTTGATTTTGGACACTTTTTAGTCCTTTTTGCACCACATTTTGCGGTTTAAACATACAATTTTACGAGTTAAATACATGAATTCGACACAGCTTTATCTCAAATCATATCAAAATTAGCATGCAAACTTATTTAGCTCAATAAATGGAAAATCTTTGGTAACCTCTGGAATCTGATATTTGTTGGGGGGGGGGCTCGATAGAGAAGGGGGGGGTTAATACCTTTTACGTACAAAATAGCGATAGAAAGTCTGACGCCAATCGATCGAACCTTCCGTATAAAATTTTATAAAGGTATCCACTGGATCCAGACTCTGGTTTAGAATAGCTAAGAGGTCTGTTGTCACTTCCATGTATTTACCTTTACAAGATACAACTTTTGTAAGCAATCCCTGTTGTATGTGATTAGCAGAAGAATAATTCTCTTTCGAAGGCCCATAAAAGTTCAAAAATAAGGGTTGTCACAAGTGTAGGTAACAAAGAGCAGGGTTTTAAGAAAGTAGATATTTTGCAGCAGGAGGCTCTCTTGCATGTCTTCAGGGAAATGCCTGCCATTGAGCAGCGTGGATTGGGTGGTGTCAGTAGATCATAGTATATGTCTTAGACTGAATTTTTCTAGAAAATGTTGACAGGAACATTTTATCCCTGGTTCATCATGAGTGTTTTGTAAAATGTTCTTCTCTTGGGAAAACGCTGCCATTGAGCAGCGTGGATTTGGTGGTGCTAGATCATAGTATTTTCTTTTTTCTGGAGGGAAATTTTATCCCTGGTTCATCTGCCATTGAGCAGCGTGGATTTGGTGGCATGGTATATGTTGACTGACTTTTTCTGGAATATGTTGACAGGAACATTTTATCCCTGGTTCATCATGAGTGTTTTGTAAAATGTTCTTCTTGTACTAGAGTATTTTCTTCAGGGAAAACGCTGCCATTGAGCAGCGTGGATTTGGTGGCATAGACTGACTTTTTCTGGAATATGTTGACAGGAACATTTTATCCCTGGTTCATCATGAGTGTTTTGTGTAAAATGTTCTTCTTGTACTAGAGTATTTTCTTCAGGGAAAACGCTGCCATTGAGCAGCGTGGATTTGGTGGCATAGACTGACTTTTTCTGGAATATAATGACAGGAACATTTTATCCCTGGTTCATTTTATCCCTGGTTCATGAGTGTTTTGTTCTTCTTGTACTAAATGTTCTTGAGTGTTTTGTAAAATGTTCTTCTTGTACTAGAGTATTTACAAGATACTGTTCTTTACTCAGGTACTCGACAGGGAGAAAAGTGACAAGTTCAGCTTCCATATCCTGGCCACTGACAATGGATCGCCAAAGCTCTTTGCTTTCACCAAGATGAAGATAAAAGTGAATGATATAAACGACCGAATGCCTGAATTTACAAAACAGATCTATCGTGTTAATCTATACTCCCCTGTGTTTAACAATACAGAAGTCGCAACAGTGCATGCAACGGATGGTGACACTAATGTATTTGGTAGCGTTCAATACAGCTTACAAAGTCACACTGAATTGTTCAAGATATCGCCAAAATCCGGTCAGATTTGGACCAAGAATGCAGCCAAGATAAAAGACAGATCGTATTCATTGCAAGTTGCAGCGTCTGATGGGATCTTCACAAGCACTTGCCGTGTTCTGATAGACATGTTACCGATCAAAAAGAATACATTCAAATTCAGCAAAGATGTATTCGAGACCAGTGTACCTGAGAATAACGGTTTTAGTCGATTGGTGTCAATTCTCAGTACTGTAGGCTACGATATAGGCGAATGCATCCACTTCTCAATTGCAAACCCCATGAAAGAGTTTCTCATTGACGCAAACACTGGTGAGATTAAAACACGATACGGCTCGGAGTTCGATCGTGAAAAGCAACCGTTTTACTTACTGATCGTGCAAGCACGGTTGAAGCGAGACCCATCGCAAGTTGCTCAGTCTATCGTGAACGTTTCTGTTAGTGATTTGAACGACAACGAGCCCGTGTTTATTGGCAAGCCGTATTATCAAAGTGTGAATATCGAGACGCCTGCTGGATCTCCACTGATTACAGTGCAAGCCAGAGATGCTGACGAGGGATCCAATTCAGAAGTCAGGTATGAATTATTACCTAGAGTTTGTTGTTTCCCATACTATTAGGTCTCAGAATCCGAGTAAAGACCCCGTCAATAAATAGAAAATGTCGCCTCGAAGGCTGGGATTGGAAAGAAAGCGACCTGCAGTAGACTTTGACCTTGGTCCCTTGTTTCCTTGTTTTTTTTATTTGTTCATGTCATGTCGGGCAGTAGGGACTCAAAGTTATGAAATAATTGGCACCTTTTAGGCACTCGCGTAGTGGATCTGTGCGAATCAATCAAAGTGCTAGAATCTTCTAGAATTTAGTTTTAGTTCTGCAGAGCCTCAACAGAGATAACAACATAACAGCAGCAATAGTAGCAACAACAACAACTGAATGTTGCAATACACCAATATGCTGCTGGTTGTTAACCGCTTCAAACTAGCCTAAAGCTGTCCGGAAATGAATCGTGATCATGTGCAGTGCATTCTTCTAGCGGTCACAAAGAATCAGCGTTTTTCTTGGTTTTTGAAGCTTTTCAGATCTGCCTCAGTTCTGTCTGTTAGTAGTCACTCCCAGCACGGTTACAGGCTCGGCACTATGTTTCCGTGTCTGCACGACAACTGAGGTGGTCTTTGATAAATAGCGGTTTCCTCTTACACCTTAAAACTGTCTTAGCACTTGTATCCTAGTCGAACGCTTTGTGGTGATCCATAGCTACTGTAAATAATGCTCAAGAAATTCAATAATCCATCTTGATCCATTTTCAAACTGATTTATCCCAAGCACTTAGGCTTGAGCCCAAAGTTCAAGTGAAAACCCAATACTTGATTTTCTCTTTGTAAACGGAGTATATAATGCTGGAAAGCTGTTCACGGTATTTGCCGAAGCAGAAAAAACTTGTCTTGATTCATTCATATTTTATTTCGTGCGGTTGTTCTGCAAGGACCCGACTGTTTTGAGAGAAAGTGTTTCTGCTAGTTTCTCAACATTCTGCAAGGACCCGACTGTTTTGAGAGAAAGTGTTTCTGCCAGTTTCTCAACATTTTCACTGATAATTTTGCACTGCTGTCGTAGAAAGGAAGAAGTGTTCAGTCATTCTCGATTAATGTGTTAGAAATAGTCAAACCTCACCCAAAACCTGAGGCGTGATGATCATCAAAGATTCTAGGAAAGCTCTTGTTTCTCAGATCAGGGACTTTTTTCGAAGACTGTCGAAAGAAAGTTGGAAATAGCTTCAGACTGAGATCTGGACGTTGGAAACCATAGAGAATTGAGTCCTTGAGAAGATTTAGACACCCACCATTATACTTATCAAAGTAACTGTAGATACAAATCAAAGAGCTCACACACAAAGTTGTGTTTATTTGTTGTGGGCTGTGGCAGGCTTAACTCAAGTGAAAGTGAAAAAGTTGGCTCTTACAGGCTTTGTTTGCAAGCCAGAACTTGTGCAAAGTGCTATTATGTTTCCTGTCAGTCAATTAGCCAGGCCATACGCAGGGAGCTTCCATGCCCTACCTGGTATCTACCAAAATAGCATTGTTCTTGTAAAACCTGAGAGTTTTCTTCTTCATTTGCCTCCCGGCGTACTGCAGTTTGCAGAAGCCAATAAGCGTACGAGCCAGGGGGCTGGGAGGGCGGCAAACAAATTTACAAAAATCAGCCTTTTCGAGCAAGTGTCTGCCCGAAGTCGGGCAAAAACATTGGTAAACAGTGGAATTTTTCTCAGGCAGCCCCCCATATTTTGTATTCTCCTCACCCTTATGGCTGAAGCTCATACACCAAAGAGAGTTTTGTAGGGCACTGCTGCATGATCAATAGAAGGATATAAATTACTACAGACAAATGGCATTTACCTCATCTCATCACCAAGTTAAATTTATTTCCATAACTGTAAATCATTCTTTCCTTTTGTCATGTCACGCGTACTGTGGTTACCTTAAGCTTCTGTGACCTAAGTTTTTATTACTTCAAATATAGCTAAAAGCAATTTATTCATACTTTCCGAATTCATAAGATATCATCACTCCATTTTCACAGTATCATTTACGAATAAATGCTCGAATTTTTGCCTTACACAACCAAAAAGATGAGTATAGGTTGTAAGGTGATATCTCGAAGAAATCGAAAGAAAAATAACTAGAAATATAAAGAGATACTACGTCCACTTGTAACGCAAAGTCAGGTTTTCTCTATGGGATTTAGTCTTGGGTTGCCAGTCAAATTAAAATCAAGTTTTGAGATGGTTGAGTGTGACTGCCTTCTGAAAAGAAACGCATCGGAAATAAAATTACCACAAATTTTTGCTGTTAAAATCTAGTTCGAATTAGATGCCAGTTGAGATTTCCGAGGACGCAATATCAATCACGCAAAACGCTTGAATTATTTATATTTGCGGACATTTTCATCTGAGATCTAATTTGAGACAGGCTCTAACTTTGTCTCTTGTTACGCATATGGATATAGGATTAACAATATTTCACTGACGATTTACGAGTTAGTCATGCCAAAGTATTCCCGTGAAAGCATAGTCAATGGTGAAAGCTTTGAGAAGGAGTTATTATTTGAGCAACTTATTTTTGGTAGTCATTGCATCGTAGCATAACATGATAGATTTTAACTCTGAGTTGTCCTATTAAATAGATGTTTAATAATAATAATAATAATCGTCTCCCTTGAATACGTGATAGCCAGAACGTTAAGACCGGCAGGCAGTATCATAGCTAGGGAAGTTGATGTAACTGAACCTATCCAGTGGCCAACATGAACCGCATTGATATCACATTTAAGAATCTCGATTTAGCAAAGCTTTGTTAGATTATAGTGAAATCGCTGAAAAATCTCCAAAAATCCTTTAAAATCCTTTTTGCGCTGGCTATGGGCTTTTCGCCGTTCTCACACTGACCTTCAGGTTCAAACCGCAAGATTCTGCGTGGAAATGAGGTTATGATTTACTGCATTATCTTATCCACCCAACAAGCTGCTGTCGAGATATAAAACTGAGAAATTCAGTGACCAGTAAGAATATACGTTGAAAGAATGTAGATTCTTTGAGCTGAGAATCAACCGTTCTTGGATTGTTGAATGACGTCAGCCAAAAACAGCGTTTCATTAAATCTTTAAACCTTTTAAATATGCTGCGTTCTTGTAAAATGGTGCACCCTAAGGCCGATCTCCACAAGAAGTTCTTTTCGACGATCGTCCTAAAAATTCGTAACGAAAAAAGCTGTTTGATCTCAACTTGTGTTGCTTTCGTCGCGAATATAGGGTGTCAGTTAAAAAGCTTCCCAGTTTTAAGCATAATATCTCTTGACCTACTCAACCTAGCAAAACAAATAAAGCATTTTGACCTGCTCAACATTGCAAAATAGAACATTTTCTAAAAGTGTAGTAATGTAGTTTCTAAATGAGCACTATTTTGATAAAATTGAACAACGAAAACAAAAACGGGGGTTCGTCAAATATCAATCAACTTTTCTGAATTGGTAAGCAGCGTTTTACAACATCAACATGTAGATTGAGACGCTTACCATTTTTGCAACAACAACCCCCGTCCTGCGTTCAGAAATGGGGTTTGAGACACTCGGGATATAATTCAGTTGCAGGGGTGTCATTGATGTTGAGATGAATAACAGATTTCAGCAAATTATTATGGTGTGGCCAATGGCACATGTTGTTGTAACCGTTGCTTACAAATGCTCAAAAGTTGATTCATATTTGACGACCCCCCGTTTTTGTTTCCGTTGCTTAATTTTATCAAACTAGTGCTCATTTAATAACTGCATCAGTACGCTTTTACAAAACGATTTATTTATTTTGCTAGGATGAGCAGGTCAAGAGATATTTGAGTTTAAAACTAGGTAGCTTTTTATGAGACACCCTGGTACGCTTTCTAAAATTTCCAAAATTTGAGCGAGGCTGAAGAATCCTGCGATTCCATTGGCGAAAGACTTAGCGAACAAAATCCTCAGATGGAAAGAAGAAACCACTTCTAATTTTCGTCCAGCGAATTCTTTCGATGAGGCAATCAGAAAGGTTCTACTGCGCATTTGTTGGCGCGAATTTTATCATTATCGTCCAGAAAATCGTCTGGTGGAGATTGTACTTAGCTTTAGTTGTATACATCCAAGCTAGAACGTTCAATTGTGAGTTTTTGCCCTGGATATGTTCTTGTTATGTTCTTAGATTTAGTCGTAATGTTCGCTGAGTAAGTTCTCTCTAAAGAGGTTTTTATGAATAGAGCATACCACAATGCCAGTGAATCGCAAATAACTTTGTCAGTTAACACTACCCTCCAGTTTAACCTCCAAAAGACTTTTTGAAAGGTTCGAGGCTACTTTCTGCAGCACATGTTCCAAATCTTTTAAGAAGGTTGGTACACAGTTCTATGACCTATTTCTTAAACTAAATGGCTTCAAAGAAACTTTAGCTATTACGCTATAGTTCTACCGTTGGACTTTTCTGAAATCATCAATATTTTCAGAATTAGCGTATGTTTCTTCTTTTTAGGAACTTAAGTAAAAGTTTGAAAACAAAATTAAAACTGTCGCAATTTTTAAACTCTTTGATGAAACATGAAATAACTTTCAAAGAAAACCACAGTTTATGGATGTCTACGATATGGTATCAAGCAAAAGTCTGTCACTCTTTTGATTTACGATTTAGAAATTTGATTACGTCACATCCTCAAATGAATAGAATTCTAGAATATGCTGTAATTTCGAAAAATATTTTAGAATGGTCCAATGGTAGGATTACAGATAAATAGTTTATTTGCTTTCCAGCCATTCAACCAAAAGAAATCGATCATAGAGCTTAACACCCCCCCCTTTATTTCACCGATGTAAAGAACTGGGACCTATGTTACTTTCTGTAGCCAAAATACTTTTGTGAATTGTCTTAGTCGTCTTGTGAATTGTGAATTGTGAACTATGAATAGACTTTCTTACTTGTTAGAAAAGAGGTTTAGCTCGAGCGTCCAAATCTGGTAAACAAAAGCGTGGCCCCGTTCTGAGTAAAACATTGCTGGCTGTGGCAAGAAGTTGTTTCGGGTCTCAACACTTTTCAGAGAGTTCGTTTTCAACTACTTTTTGCGAAGTGACGACGAATGAATATAATGAGAAACAAGGCCAAAAGGCAAATAAAACTTGCCAGTGTATAAACTGAACCAATTTGAGCAAAGTTATCGTTGATTAACTCCCTGAAGAGTGTTGAGATCCAAAGCAACTTCTTGCCACGACTAGCAGTGTTTTTACTGAGAACGGGGGTCATGCTTTTGTTTTCCTTCACAAAATTTACCATATTTGGACGTGCGATCCAAACCTCCTTTCTAACAAGTAAGCAGGTCTGTTGTGAATGGTCTTCTTCTTCAAAGAATAACAACATCGAATCATCAAGCGTTGTTTTCAAATCAAAATGTTGAGTCTCAAATCAAATGTCTTTTTTTTCTCCACAGATATAATATAACTGCTGGATCTCTTGGTAAATTTGCGATCAATGAAAGAACCGGTGTCATATCTGTCAAGGAGAATTTCATTAAAGGAAAGACCCCTGTAAAATTCAATCTTGAGGTCACGGCACATGACATGGGAATACCACGATTGAAAGCCGTTGCAAAAGTCGAAGTACCAGTTGTAAATGAAGACATGCCCGTATTTGATAAAAATTACAATTTCGTTATTCTGGAAAATGCAATCGTTGGCACCAAAGTTGGACAAATATCGGCAAAAGGACCGAAAGGAAGGAACGTATTCTACAGTATCCAGGCTGGCGATACTTTCAATCAGTTTACGTTGGATTTCAATACAGGTAACTTACAAAGTGATTTTTGTCGTTATCATTTTACTTTTGTCAAACTCGGAACAGATTCAGAGAACAACGCAACAGACCAAACCAATCATCATTTCAAACATAAACCATACGAACAGTGCAAGAACACAAAGTTTGCCAGATTAAAAGATTCTCACTGTGGAGGCCGCCGAAGGGCGGTGACAATGTTTATGTGCTAAATCTAAAGGCTTGCTTTCTCTAGCGGAAGAGGTATTTTCACTCGTCTCAAAGCAAGGGCCTTAGGACGACATTAAAGTCGTCCCATTGCAGTTAATTTCTTACATTTGAAAAACTTACCTATCCAGCGTCGTCCTTGGTTGTTTCCTCGTTGATAAATCTTTTGGTTTTGCTTTTTAAACGACACATATCCCATGTTTTCTCAAGTTGAAATAAACCGCTTGCTCCGCACTGTTTCATCGCCATGTTTAATTTGGAGAACCAAACGAAAGTGAGGTTAATCTCAGGCCGGCGTTGGAAGGAGGATGGGTCTGACATGCGCTGTTTCTTATCCAATCAGGAAGCCTTGTGACCAGACATCCAATGTGTCTTTGGTTTACATTTGATCAATAGCCACAAAGTCATTTATCTGTATCACTGTTGATTAACCACGCCTATCATTGCTTTCCAGGAGAGCTGTCTACACTTGACACTTTAGATCGCACTGTTCAAGCTACGTACGATCTAACAGTGCAGGCAACTGATAGCCGAACTGGATCATGGTCTAGCACAGGGTGTTCAATCGAAGTAGTGGACATTAATGATCATCGACCGATGTTTGGACAGCCTATGTACATTGCTAATGTTTACGAGAATGCTTCTAAAGGATATGTTGTGCAGACGCTGCGAGCTTTTGATGAAGATCTTGGCGTGAATGCGTTGATTTCATATAAACTATCTTCCGAGGATAAGAAGCCATTGTTTAAGATCGACCAAATTTCAGGTAAGAATGCTAATAGAACTTTTAGCTATTCTGAAAAGAATCAGAATCGAACGATATTTTGCAGAATTTTGTAATATTTTCGAATGTGTACAATAGCGATAGAAGTTCTATCGCCACTCGATCGAACGCACTCGATCGAACGTCGCGTATAAAAATGTATTGAAATAACGCTCGATCCAGGCTCTTTTGTAGAATAGCTAAAAGGTCTATTTCAGTTTCGAAAAGTCTTGAAGTTTCTTGGTGGAGTAAAGTAGGGGTAATTTGAAATTAGGACAAAGAAAACGCCTACGCACGCTATTGTTCCTCTTGATAAATAATATCCACGCACTTGTTGAAATCATCAAATACAATCGGCTAATTTTAAACGGGCACATGCAAGTTAAGTTAGCTATTTATTTCCAGCAACTAACTATAGGTTAAGGCAGAACTTGAGAACTATTTTGTAAAGCGACATCTTTGCTGAATCCTTTTAAGAACAAATCAACCATTCGCAATTTGAAAAAATTGACGGATTGACGGAGTACTGGTAACATTTAAAAATATTTGCACTTGAAACTTGTCAACAAATTAAGTCTGACCGTAAAAGCACTATTAAGGCCTTAAAGGAGAAGGGGCTTATTCACAAAACAAATCGCAAGGAATGAATGATAACTTTTTAGTTCTTTTACCCCATATTTTGCGGAGTCAGTATACAATTCTACGAGTCAAATAAACGAATTCGAGACAGTTTTCTCAAAAACCAAATCAAAATTGATATGTAAATCCCATTATAGCAGAAGAAATCCCATTAGATTTTCCTTGTTTTATAGTGAGTTGACCTTTTTATTGCTTTACCTCACTTGTAAAAGACCTTCCACTCTCTGGAAATTCCCGTTTAGATTTTAGTTGAAGATTCATTTGAAACAAGAATTCTTAAAATTATGCACCAAGTTATAAATTTGATACAAATGCCCTTCCTCTAATCTTCCAAAACTATTTTGAGACAATGAATGTAAATATGGATACATGGGCGAAACTAGTTAGCAGATAGCTGAATAAATGAAAAAAAGCGCAAAGATCAACTCGATGCCTGCTCTCTGAGGATGTTGTCCTTCTTCTTCATCGTTCACTATATAAATATAGATATATATATAACCAGGCAGATTACAGCTTTTAGAATCGAAAAAGAGGCGCTGGGGAAATTTCAAGATTAAAAACATTGGTGCCAGATTATGGAATAGATTTCATAAGCATACTCAAGATCATTTCTTCTCAATGGATTTTATCAAAAACTAAAAATAAACATACTGTCTAGCAACACTGTCTAAATATACAACTTTTATCACAGTAAAACTATGGCTTCGCAAAAGTTGCCTATCTGTAACTCAAAATTTTTCATAGATTTTTTTGTTGTATCTTAGTTTTTAATATCCCTTATAATGCATGTTGTACTTTGTTTTGTTTGTAAGAAACCCTTGCTAAATAGGCCTCTTGATTTTCCTGAGTCGCATAAGGCTCCCTGTATTAGGTTGAAATTCTTATGAAAATAATTTAACAACTGACTTGACTTTTGTTTAATACGCTCTTGCATAATATCTTATCGCTTTACCTCCCAGGTGCAGTATCTGTCTCAGGAGAGTTGGACTACGAAACACAGAAGAGTTTCTCGTTCAGAGTGCTTGCTGAAGACGGTGGACAGCCACGGCTTTCAAGCAGCACATTCTTAAAAATCAACGTCTTGAACGTCAATGACAATGCACCAGTTTTTGACAAGACATCGTACAAGTTCATTGTTGGTGATTTCATCAAACCGGGCCAGTTTATTGGAAAGGTTTCTTGCGTTGATCCAGATAACGAAAAGACATCGAGACTACGTTATGGGATAACAGACTCAAAGTTAGCAAATGTGGGCACGTACACTGGACTTGTTACGCTAAACAGAAGACCGATGCGTGGCAGCAATGCACAATTTGAAATTCACTGCACCGACGGGAAACATTTTTCATCAGTTAATGTAATTCTGACACCAGAAGAAGCGAACGAGTATCGACCCGTATTTCCAAATCGAGAATTCTCAATCAGTGTGCAAGAGAACATCTCACCTGCATTCCTAACAGTGGTCACTGCACCAGACATGGACCAAGGAACTTTTGGCACTGTCACTTATTCCATAGACAGCAATACCCTGAGCAAGAAGTTTACTGTAAATCCGACCACAGGAGACATATTCAGTAAGGTCTTACTGGACAGGGAAATGGAGAAAGATGGTCGTATTGTATTGCCGGTAAGAGCATCAGATGGAGGTGGTCGCTTCGATGTTTGCAAAGTTACGGTCACTATAATTGATGCGAATGACAATGACCCTGTGTTTGAATTTCCATCCTATGAAGCTACCGTTAGTACTGCAACTCCGATTTCCAATGTTGTCTTGACCGTGAAAGCTGTCGATTTGGATACTGGCAAGAACGGGGAGATAATGTACTCGATTTCTGGACTTGAGTAAGTTTTTATGAGTTTCTTCTTTTGTCGAAATTTCAAAAAACTTTGTGCCAAGAACTTTTGTCATGCATGACACGTGTTCACTAGGCTTAAGCAATTTTGGTACAAAGTCTTCTTCCAAGAATCGATAACCCTGCTAAGAATTTTTGATAAATAATGAAGCAAATGACAAAACAACCAAATTCCTCCACCTCATTTACTGTACAACTTGTAAAACTTTGATTTGATAGAAAGGCAAAGCAACTAGAATCAATAGAAATCTATTGTTAGGACACAGGCCATATTCAGTTGCTTTAACCATACTTTCATTAATCAGATCTTAGATATTTGGAATGGTTCGAAAATTCCATTATTTAGCAAGCAATTGAAGTACTTTCGTGGGTTGATCCCATTTGTAAGCGATAACTCGCGAAGCGTCTGTCTCAAATTGGATGTCACCAGGAGATGCTATTGAATAACAAGAATAGAACTGTTTGCAAAGGAATTTTGCGTTGTCACAAATCTCAGGTGATATCTAATTTGAGACGGACTTTATTAATTAATTTAAAATGAGTTCAGAAATTCACCAACCCAATTCTAACTCATTTTTACTTTTTTTAAACCAAACTTAGACTGCGTTCACAAGATGCCGGCATATTTTAAAAACGGTGAAAATGTGACGGATAGGCCTCCTGTTTACAAGAAAACGGCACATTCTTTGCCGGCAGATTTTGGAAACGGTAGATTTTGAAAACGGAACTCTGATCGGCACATTCTGAAAACAGCATCATATGAACGCTAGCTCAAATTTTGCTAGGGACCATAATATTTTCACTGTTTTCAAAATGTGCAGGCATCGTGTCAACAGTCTTAAATAATTTTTTTCTCAACAGCGAAAATGCACCATTAAAAATAAACAAAGAAACTGGTGCCTTGAAACTGACTGGTCGTCCTGAAGGCAAAGCATACCAGTTCGTCATCAAAGCATTAGACAATGGTTACCCAGGCAGAGAAGATTCTGCTGCGGTAAGAATCAATGTCATATCTCCAGAGGAACAAGTCTTGAAATTCGATCGTGCTTCTTTTGTTGTGAGGATCGCAGAATCGACGCCATCTGGGTATAGAGTGGCTGATATGCACGCAGGCACTGGCAGAAAAGTGAAATACCAACTTATCGATGGAAATCTACCCTCTTCAAATGCAACTGGTGTTTTTACGATTGGAATTAACTCGGGGGCAATCCATCTTACTGGGAAGCTTGATTTTGAAACTGTACCGTCGTACAATCTGTTAGTAAAAGCCAGTGAAGTTGGAAACGCAGCAGCAAATGCTTTCATGCATGTCACAGTCATGATTGAAAATGTAAATGATAATGCCCCCGTCTTTGACTCTAAAATTTACGATGTAACTATAGCTGAAAACATTCCTGTTAACACAAAGATCGTTCAAGTTTCTGCCATTGATGCTGATGATCCGGAGGGCACTCAGCTAAGATATCGTTTTGTGAAGTCTACGATAGGTGCTGATGGGAGTAGCTTGTTTGCTATCGGGCACCACACTGGTATTATAAAGACTATCAGCAAACTAGACACGAAAACGAAATCGTCCTATGAGATCGAGGTTATTGTCCAAGATGGTAGAAAAACGGATAAGAAACGATTCAATGATACAACGAAAGTTCGAATTACGGTTCTTGACACGAATAATTCGCCACCAGTTTTTGTGAGTGGTCGTCGTCGTTTTAGCGTAAGAGAAGATCATGTTATTGGCGAAAAAGTGGCTGCTGTTCTCGCTCAAGATCGAGACAAAGATTCCAGAATTCGTTACTACATAGTGAAAGGAAACGAATTAGGCCGATTTGAAGTTGATGAAATGACTGGCGAAATTAAGTTAATTGCTAAGTTGGACAGAGAAACAATTTCACGCTACAGTCTTACTGTTTTGGCATATGATGGAGTGTTTACAGCAACTGTTGACTTGACAATTATCGTCACAGATACTAATGACAATAGTCCTTCATGTATGAAGGCATTTTATAGCATCAACGTAATGGAGAGTACGCAAACGCGTCCAATTGTTGCTAAGATTGAGGCCACAGACCCTGACACTGACGATCGACTGGTTTATAGTCTTCAAGGAGATGGATTCGGCAAATTTCTTGTCAATGAAAGGACAGGTGAGTTTGAAAATTTGCTGTTTTCTTCAAGGCTAATTGATACTTTTTCTTCTTGTTTAATATTGTAAGTAGGCTTTTGTAGTTTGATTTAATCAAATAGCTTTTTGCTTTTGTTCCTTCTCGATTGTAATTTATGTTTTTATTGGAGGGCCCGTTGAAAATCATTTTCTCCTGAAGGGCAACCCTCCGTAAAAGAATTGAATATAAAATGTAAATGCAAGTATGATAGAAATATGGTTTATTTATTAACAACAATGGAATGATCTTGGACGAAAAATTATGAAATGCCTACAGTAAGAACCCGCAAAATAGAAACCACTTTATAAGAAACCTCGGGCTGATTTTTTTGAGAAATGATGCCTTCATATAAGAAACTTCTCGGCCTGATTCTAAGAAGGTTTCTTATAGGAGGAACCCAAATAAATTCATATTTAATGATCTTTGTTAAAATTAGGTGCCAACCAGTTTTTAGAGATTTTATCAAAAAGCATCTCTATCTATATACTAGGTATGTATGATATGGTTGAGTAATTTTAGATGTAACAAGAACATACCGTTCGATAGTGTTTGCTCTGGGTTTGTTTATATATTTAAGTTGAAATCACTGATGGTTTCTTAACCATGTGATAAGAAACCTTTCAGCCTGTTGCCAGATTAATGGCCTTTTAAAAAGAAACTAAACAGGCTCTTTTGAAAAAACAGGTTTCTATTTTGCGGGTTCTTACTGTATTCAGAGTTTTCTAGGTGAGCAAGGGCGAATTTTGTAATGACAAATAATACCGTTCTGGTTAAGACAAAGTGATTTGACAGCCTCGAGAATAGATTATGCTTCAACGCAGCCGACCATAATGTTTTGCTCTCTCTGTTTATTTTGATTTGATGGAGTGCGCCATAGGTCTGGGATCTATTCTTCAGGACGGCGAATCGCTTTGCCTTTTCGGAAACCTGAATCTTTTGTTTCCCTGTTGTTGCCCTGTCCCATGTTGCCCTGCTTTCCATTTGAAATAACAGGCATGATTATTTTACCGACCGAAATTATGCTCAGTTTTAGAGGCCACTATCTGTGGCAATCGTTATACGTTGCTATGAAGGACTTAAAAAGATATTCCAGAAGTCAGTATTACAATAAGATCATTGGAGTGAGCACGATGGCTTGTACATAATTTGAAGAATTTTTTTCCAAATTTAGGTCTTGTGAAATTTAACTCGATTTGGTTCCACTAATTTGTTTCTCAGCTTTACCGTTACTAGACCGTTCCACTATTTAGCAAAGGCTTAGAACTAGAACGAGCGAATACCTATTTCTGAATAGCTAAATAGTCTACTAGTTTAGACTCATTACGAATTTATATTATTATTTGTGTAAATTAGCTATTGTTGCTACAGTTGCAGGAACTAAACTTAGTTGCTACTAAGTTATCAGGATTGGCAAGCTTATCTTCATTCTTATGTATATTTGATTGATTCACCTGATGATGCCGTATGGATATACAGCGAAATATTGTGAACTTTTATCAATGGATATTGAAACATGAAGCTACTTGTAATTCTTTTCTTATATCTGATTGAATAATAGCTTTTGTTCCTTGATCCTCAGGTGAACTGATGCCCCGCTCAAGTATTGATCGCGAGAAGCAATCCACATGCCAATTCAAAGTACTGGTGAAGGACAACGTCGGACACACGTGTTACTCCGACGTTTATGTGAAGATTCTGGACAAGAACGACAACAAACCGGTTTTTTCACAATCAAATTACGTCATCCCGGTACGAGAAAACGCCAGTGTTTCAGCTATGTTGATAAGGGTACAAGCACATGACCTTGACAAAGGAGCAAATCGTAAGATCTCTTATAGACTTGAATCGAGTAGTGCTGATATGTTCAGCATACAAAAGACCACTGGAATCATTCTGCTGGAAAAGCCGCTGCGTAAAAATCATAAGCGTAATCACACACTTAACATTGAAGCAGTTGATGATGGTAACCCGGCTTTGTCTTCTGCAGCAACCGTAACTATTGTTGTGCTTGGAGAATCTGACCGACCCCCGGAGTTTACAAAAAGCTTCTACGTCTTCCCAGTGTCAGAAGGCTTAGAGCTTGGGGGTACCATTGGCACAGTACAAGCTATCAAGAATGCTGGTTCGAAACAAGGAGGTATCCAATTTGAGTTGATAACTGGAGACAACAGCATGTTTAACTTAGAGAAACGCAGTGGGAGATTGATGCTTTTAAAAAATTTAGACCGAGAAATCACCAAGACAATCACTTTGAGTATTAGGGCGAGATACACCAATGTCCCAACATTATCCTCTGTTGTATCAGTTACAATTCAAGTCTTGGATGAGAATGACAATCCCCCTGTTTTCTCCAAGAAAGCATACCAGGCTAGTATTGATGAGAATGTCAGACGGGGGTCGTTTGTTTTGCAAGTCTTTGCTGAAGATAAGGATGAAGGCGAGAATGGACGGGTATCCTATAGGCTTGTAAAATCAGGTGAAAATGTTCCTTTTAAAATCAACAAACAAACAGGAATAGTGACTACATCGGGGAAAGCTGCTATTGATCGTGAAGTTAAAGAACGTTATGAAATCAAAATTCGTGCTTTTGATTCTGGGACACCGTCAAGATTCAGTGACGTATGTGTCAATATAACGATCGCAGATTTGAATGATAATCCCCCTGATATCCTTCCCCAGAATGCAACAGTCATAGTACAAGAAGGAAGTGAGACAGTCGTGTTTTCATGGACTGCATCTGACCGAGATACTGTGAAAAATGGTCCACCTTTCACCTACACAATCATTAAAGGAAATAAAACTTTATTTAAAGTTGTTGATGAAAGTGACATCAAAGGCAGCTTAATTGCGCGTGGATCTTTACGAGTTGCAGACAAGGCGAAACATCATCTCGTAATACGCGTAACTGATAATGGATCCCCACCTCAAAGTTCACTATGTTATCTGACAATCCATGTCGTAAAGCAGAGCATTGCGAAACCAGAGATTCTCGAGCCAACGATGTTCTTCTTGGTTGTTAAAAAACCGCAAGAGTTGGTTACGGTCGGCCGTATACGGGTTACAGATAAAGACAAAGGTGAGCTACATCAGTTCAAAATCGCGGCTGGAAATGACGATAATACTTTCGCAATTGAAACATTCAGCGGCCTAATTACCGGACGGCCTAAGAAAGGAATGTACACAATCAGTGTTGAAGTTTTTGACGGTGAATACACTGTATCTGCCACAATCAGTATCATCGTCAATACAATAACTGAAGACTTGTATGAGAACAGTGTTATCATAACTGCTCTGGATATCTCCGCTGATAATTTCGTTCATGATAAAATGAGAGATTTTGCAAACCATATCAGATATATCACCTCTGCAGAAATCGAGAATATTATTATTTGGGCTGTACAGACTAAAGATACAAAAAGGAAAGCAAGGGATGTTGATACAAGGACTGATACTGAAGTTGTGTTTGCTGTCAGGAAGACAAATGAGGTTTGTATTTCATTGTTTTTTAACTTTTAAGCTGGGAGGAAATTCCTCTTAGACTATCCTTTGATCCTTGACTTTGTCCTGTGATTCTTGACTTTGTCCTATGATATTTGACTTTGTTTTATGATCGTTGTCTTTATCCTATGATTCTTGACTTTTCTCCTATGCTCCTTGACTCCTGCCGGATCAAACCTTCAGTCGGACTAAACTATCATCTAGAAGCAGTTCTAACTCATTAAGGACTTTTAATCAGGTTGCCATTCAATAAATTAAGATGGTAAATACTTCGTTGTTGAATTGGCTTTGGAACCTACTGCTTTGAATACCCAATGTCTTTAGACAAATTTAAGAGTTTTCCGTTATCTAAATCAGACTTTTTGGTTTGGACTTATTTCCCTTTTCTACAAAAGGCTTTACAAAATCATTGCAAGAAAGCTTGAAATCCTTGATCAAATTCCCGGAACTCTTTTTGTCATATGACAATTATTAAAGCTCGTGATACGTCTATAGATTCCTCTGGGGAAGACATTAAATTTTTCTTTACATTTCATTGAGTTCTGCCGAGAAGATATTTCATGCTCTTGTTATTACCGGTTGGCAGAAAATTGCAGAAATGTGATCTGGCTATTTAGCCGTTTCAGTAAGTTACTAGGGTTTTTGGTGTGGCCTTTTGAATAGACTCGTTCACATTTTCGGAACGAAAGGTCTGATATTAGACTAGGGAACCCCTTTGGTTAGATGAGGAAGGTATTGGGTCTTGTCTTTTATTGCATACGTGGAATATCGAATAGTACTTGGAATAGTCAATAGACTAGACTGTCTTGTTTAATATGAAAACTATGAATATCGTCGCAATTCTTGTCCTTCGTGTTGGGTCTTTTATTGAAGTACCTCCCTGATTAATCAAACGTATGGCAATCCAAATGGGGAGGGCTGTTTGTCGAAAGGCTTAACGCTTTGATCCTAATTCTCAATTTTTGTCATTCCAGGTACAGTAAAGCTCCACAGTTAAGAAACCCACTTTTGGCATCAGCCTATTATTTTCCCTTAATTAGTCTACTGTTTTCGAATTGTTTTAGAAAGAATTCATTGTCTGAATTTCTCATAAAGTGGTTTCGTAAAGGCAGGACTTCACTTTACATCCTTCATTATCTTTTTCTCAACTTGCCTAAGTTTATCATCACTTTTCTTGACGGCTAATTCATACGTATATTATGATGCAAAATGCTCAAAATATCTCCCGTTTTGTGTTTCAGAATGGCTTTATAAGTCCATCAGTACTTCACACATCTTTGAAAGAATGGAAAGTGAGATTGGAGAAGAAACTCAGCCTCTCAGTGGTCGTAACTTCAACGAATCCTTGCACTGCCTCGCCATGTGCCATTGATAAGAAATGCTCATCAGTTGTCAAGGCACTAACCAGTGGCCAATCGTCATCATCGGGTATCTTGTCAACGAAATTTCAAAATGGATACATTTGTTTATGCTTGGATGGAAGCAAAGGTATGCTTGTAATGACAGGCCTTTTAGAATGTCTGTTTCAAGGGAATCTAAACCTTTGATAATGACAGTCATGCAGAAGACAATAGGTCGTGCCACATGTCGAACCATATATATCTGATAGGCTAGAATTTGAGCGGAAGTGCTTGAATAGCTTTCATGTGCTTAGAGTCCCTTTAAAATCAATGCCAAATTTGATTCTCGAACGGCTTGCAGACCGGCGAAGCTGAATCCCCCTAGAGCAAAAATATTGCTTTAGCTGCAGCTCAATTGTTTTGGAATAAAAAGATATCGCTGCATGACTGATGTTGCTTTTGAGGCAGCCAATCAATTCAGTTTAAGATGTAGAACATGCGTTATTTTACATTTAATCAAATGCAATGGAGAAGAATTGTTGTAAGCTTTGTTTCTTCCAAGGAATTAAAAGTCTTCTTACTCTTGCGTGCTCAATTCGATGATGATGCCGCGAGCAAAGTCAAACAACGGACAGATAAAGTTCTTACACAAAAGTGCTAGTGACTATAATGCATTACCAGAAAACATTAGAAACGAGCAAAATTACTGTAAATACAAAGCTGCTTTTCGCAACCATATAAGATCTTTTAATAATAATACTTAATTCAAATGGACATCAATTATTGTCTTATTTAGGTTCATATCATATTCATTTTTATCTATTCATTAACTTACTGCCTAGGGTTTTACCATTAAAATGTTGTAAATTTGTAAATTTTCTTTTTCTTTTAACGCACAATGAAAAACCATGTAAATGGAATTGTGTTTAAAGAGACACAATCGCAAATTTTTTGTGTCTGAAAATCTAATCGAGATTCCTCATACATAAAGTAGAGACCTTGTACATTCTGAAAATATATCTAATACACAAAACCGAAAATCTAATAGACCTTTTAGCTATTCTACAAAAGAGCCTGGATCGAGCGTTATTTTTATACATTTTTATACACGACGTTCGATCGAGTGCCGTTTGAGCTTCTATCACTATTATGCACATTCGAAAATTCTACAAAATGGAGCAAAATATCGTTCGATTCTGATTCTTTTCAGAATAGCTAAAAGGTCTATTGACCGAGATTTATGAAAAGAAACTTGTTAGGCGAGAATTGGTCTATTGTCATTCCATTGTTTATGCGCACGTGCCACGGAAAGTGTGGGTACAAATACGTCGTTTTTCCTTTTGTTTTACTATTTTATGATACTTCTAGAAGTCGTACGAAACTACCAAATACATTTTCGGAATGTACAAGGTCTCTTCTTCATGCTTGAAGAATCTCGTTGAGATTTTCTGACATCAAAAATTTGCGATTGTGTCTCTTTAATATCATATCATATCATTTCATGATAAATTGCGACTGAAACTTAGATGTATTCATATTGAAGTGAGTCTGCCTCATGAAAAACAATTTTGGTCATAGCAACGGATCCCTTGCTATCCAAAATAGGTTTTGCCATGTAAAAACCTCCCAACTGCCTCAGGATCTTTTGTTCTTGGTAAGTCCATTGAGGGAAGGAGAAGGCGTTGATATTTAGGCGTGGCTAATTTTCGTATAGACATTTCCATTATCGAGTGGACGGTTGAATAGTTTCAAAGATGATATGCCAGTCGAATGACAGCAGCACTGTTGTTGACAAACGCTGGAAATCTAAAGAGATGCCTTGATAAAAAATGGCTGAAACGTAGAAAGCAGAAAAGGAGATTCGGGATGTGATAAGTAGAAAGAAGTTTTGTGTACTTTTTAATTCTCCCGAATATTTGTGATTTTTATTAAAAATTGAAATTGAATGTTTCTGTTTTTAGGAGCTGACTGCACCGGAATAACTGCATGCACAAGCAACCCTTGCAAGCATGGAGAGAAATGTACACCGACAGGATCTTCGTATAAATGCGAGAAAGATATTAGTATGTTTTTATCTGCATTGTTTTAGTCTTTAGTCATTCGTTCCCAAGAGGCATTACAATCTCTTTACACATCTCATCGGCAGTTATATGTTCATGGCCTGATAAACTACCATTTAGCATGCAAGAAGGAGATGTTACTGTATGGCTTTTTTATAAATATAGATACGAGCTTGTTAAGAGAGTTTTGTAACACACAATGCTCTCTTTTTATTCGGCTTAAGAGGGATTACAAGAACACTGGGGCCCCTCTGATGTGAAACACGACGAAAATTGACACTGGTTGATGAACTAAGTTTCTAATTTTGTTGCTGAGTTGAGTGAACAGATTGTTGCCTTTTGATCATTCTTTCTTCCCTAAATACAGATATGCAACTCGGCGTAATCTGCATGAATTTCGATGTACATTGTGTTTCAGAAAGAACGCAACCCAGCCTTATTCGAGATCCTTCAGGAAATAATGATATTGTTTCAACCTCGTTCCCAAGGGTATCTTTTGTTTTCAATAGGGGGCTAGACCTCAACAGATACCCTTGGGACCGGTTTACAAATTTTGTCAATTTTGATCGGAATAATTAGCATAATTTGTGCAGACAGCAGGTCCTTTTGAATCCCATCTTCGACATTTTCGAAATGTAGATTCCATGGTTCGATCAGCACTCACTGTATCCAGAGCCATTCAAATGTTCTTTATTTCGACTGAACGCCAGGTTTTGAAGGTGAGAAACTTCTTTTGTTTCGAAAAGAGCCAATCAAATTACAGAATAGCCTAACAGGCTCTAGGGTCAATGTAGGCGTTGAAGTTTACGGAAAACCTTCATTGTCACTGGGTACGAGGTTGATATTGTTTGTATCAATTTGATGCATACCATCTGAGCACACAATCTTTCCTCTTTCCAATCATATCCAGGTTGGGCGTGTTAATTGAATTATTCATCACGTAATTGACGTTTTCGTAAATATGGCCTATTGCAGATGCCAGAAAGAGATTGGACATTTACTTAGACGAAAACCCATCTTTGTGAGAAATTGTTTTATCATTCTTAATAAGTGCATCCAATGGGAATAAATGTGGCTTTCCCCATCGTAGGGCATCACCTCATCAAGTGCTTCTAGGCCTGAAATACTCTGACAAAATCTATTTTTAATTTTTTGCGGTAAGAAAGGTCTTGGTTTTGCTCATTTGAATACTGCATTTGAAATTGACCATACTTACAAAATATCAATTCAATGATAAATGATGCCATTAATGTATAGAAGCTGCATATCATTAGAAAGAAGAAAGATTGTACTTTCAGATGGTATACATTACATCTACTCAAACCTTATCATTTCTTTAGAAGTTTCAATGATAGTGGGGTAGTTTTCTCTGAAACTTCCTGTATAACAACGATGTTACTGAAGCATACCTAATGGTAATGCTATTCTTTTGGAGCTCAACAGCAATATATCTTTAAACAAGTACTATAATATTTTTAAAAACGTGGGTATTATTTTTTATAGACGATGGTGCGATACAGTTGGATGGTAGAGACTACATCGGTTATGTTCTACGTGAATCATTCGATAAAGTATTCAAATCCATTGCAATTTCATTCAGGACTGAGTCTAGAAGTGGATATCTCTTTTATGCAAAAGGACACGACTATTGTTTCCTTCAGGTGAGTTGGCCTTTCTTAATTCTCATAATTATTATCTCATCTGTTTTGCATTCAGTGGAAAAAGACACTAAAAATATGAAATTATTCCGACAACATATGCGTCCCAAATTCAAATTCAGAACAAGGGCACTATGAAATCCCCAAATTGGGTTTGTGAGGAAGTAAGAATGTAAACCGATAGAATGTGTTTGGCTTACTACCGCAGTTTATCTTTTTTTAGTAATTCATTCTAAGTGGGCTGGAAGTATTTCTAGCTATCTCAGGCCAATTTAAGACCACTATGCATGCCGCGTCCAGGCATGGAACCCCTAGTTTAGCGTTCCTTCCGAAGGACGGCGAGGTGAGTTGCGAGTTCAGGCCTCCAAAAGGTCGCCCACGAAGGTTGTTTACCTTTTGCTATTGTTCACATGACTCCCCTTTCCCCTTTCCCCTTTCCCCTTTCCTTCGTTTCATTATTTTTATTTCTTGTGAGAAGGCTTCAATATCTTCTGAAATGTACATTCTTTACCAGTTTGCTAATGAGCTGCCCCTCTCAAGCATTTTGCTTAAAATAGAAATACTGCCCTGTTTTCGAAGCAAAGATTTCCTTCCTGTCAGCCAAATTTTACCCTTATATCAGTGTTCTCGCCATTTAGCTGCTCCTTTCCAACGTGGGGGGAGGGGGTAGCAGTAAGAATATACATCATGGTCCTTCGCACGAAGAGCGTTGAAGGGGGTAAACATTGTTATTGCCCCTGAATATCACCAAAACATGATGCTCAAGACTTGATCTCAAATTAGATATCACGTGAAAATGTCCGCGAATAGAAACAATTGAAATGATTTGCATTATCAATTTTGCGTAATCTCAAACCCCACATGACATCTAATTTAAGACATACATTAATTTTGTTTCACTATTTTCTGTTTGAAGCATTAAAGGTATTGGAATGTTTTCCCATTATGAAATACGATCCGTAAAGCACATTAGACATGTTAGAGTTAATTATAAACACAGATCCGATTGTTTTCATGTGTGGTTTATTTACATGGATTCTTCGTACCCTTCTTCAGGAAACTGTCTCTGTATGAATACTGTTTGATTTTGACTTATGATTCTTGCAGATTGTTGAAGGTAAAGTGCGGTTCAAGTTTGACTTTGGTTCCGGGGGCGGAACGGTAGGAATTGACGATATACAAGTAAATGATGGAAGGTGGCATGATGTGGAAGTTGTTCGTGATGCAAATCATGCAAGACTGAGCCTGGATGGTGGGAAATTTAATGCAGAGGGAAGTGCAAAGGGTGAAAATGTTAAAATCAATCTTGATGGAAATGATGTGTATTTTGGAGCTGGAGTTATCGATAAAGGAACAGTTGGTAAGTGCATGTAGACGATTGACCTTTCAGCTGAAAATAATCTGAATCAAACGATATTTTGATACATTTTGCTGAATTTTTAAATGTGGACAATAGTGATAGAAGTTCTCACGCCACTCAAGCGAACATCTCGCATAAAAATGCATGAAAGCATCGTTCGATCCAAGCTCTTTTGTAGAATAGCTAAAAGGTCTATTTCCAGTTATTTCGGTAGGCAATTAGACTGTTTCGTGCCGGGGAACGAAGGCCAAATTGTCAAGTGAAATCGAAAGCGTGCATGATTGAAATAAATTTAGCTTTTTATGTTGAAATTTTGTATGTTTAACTTTTATGTCAATGTAACATAGGGCTCAAATCTTTAAGAAAGCCGGTGGAAATTCTATTACAGCTTTCTTTGAATTAAATGGCTTGGAAGGAACTTGGAGTTTTTGCTGCAAATCTGTTGTGGAAATTTATTGATATCTTGATTAGTTTCCCGCATTTATTAAATTTGATGCTGTGACCTCATCAAATTTCTAAATCCTAAACCAGTAAAGCTACAGATTTCTGCTTGCCATCATATTGTAGACATGTATGGTTTTCTCGGAGAGATGATTTGAAATGATATCCACAATGAAAAAGTTCACAATTTACAAAAGTCTGCTTATTTTTGTCCAGCATAGCTCTACATACCTTGCCACATTTATTTACTCATTGTCTGGTACCAAATGCCTCTCATTGGTGTCTTGATTCCTTATTACTGTAAAAGTTTTATTGATAAAGTATCCTTTTTTGTAAAAGATGCTTAAAGGAATTTACAAAATATCTGTAAAGGGATTTTTCTCTGTTCGGTGGTTGTTGTCAAACGTTAGGCTTTTGATGAATCATTTTAGGCTTTTAGTTTGAGTTATATTGTTTTTAGAGGTAAATGAATTAAGATTTTCAAACCTTGAGTTTTAAAAGTTGTTCAACACTGGCCTTTGAAGGTTTTCCCAGAAAGTAATAATTTGTAATGTTGCCGTTATAAGATGCATTTTTGAAATTGATATTTAAAGACAAATGACGGATATACAGCATCTGGTTTAAAAATAGAGCAAAAGAAGGCCACGTGTCTTCAATTGTCCAATTGTTTTGATAATCTCTCGAAGTCATCAAATACAGTGCAACACAACGGGCGATATTTAGATTGCGCAGACCCCTAACTTAAGTTGCCTTACATCTTCGGAATTTGTTTTTCAGTTACAATACAGACTTCAATTTGTCGTTGTTTAAATTCCACAAGCAGCTTTCCACATTACTTATGACGTCTGTTTATCTTTCAGAAAATGGATTCAAAGGTTGTCTACGCCATGCTAAACTGAATGGCAAGTTGTTACCATGGAGTGGCAATAACAGTCTGGTGTCTAGCAGCAGATCATATGGTGTCAAAAGATCTTGCAAAGATTCTGCAGCATGCAAGACAACAAAATGCCCTCTGTTTAGCGACTGCATTAATACTTTATCATCCTATCGATGTCAATGCATGCCGGGACACACAGGAATCCTTTGCAAAGCAACTGTCACTTGTGCTGATAACCCATGTAGGAACGGGGGTACATGTACGTACTTCAAAGCAAATGGCCGCATAGAATACCGCTGCACATGCCGATCCCCTTATGGAGGAGCACAGTGTCAAAAGAACCTTGGTATGTGTGCAAGTACCCCATGTAAAAATGGCGGAGAATGCGTGAATATGAATGAAGGGACAGAGTACCGTTGTAAATGCCCTGCAAGGTTTAGTGGACCAAATTGCGAGCTGGACAACAATCCATGCGCATCATCTCCGTGTTATCACGATGCAAAATGCACCAAAATTCAATACGACTTTAAATGCCACTGTCCACCTGGAACACAGGGAAAGCGTTGTGGTTTTGGTGAATATTGCAAGCAACATACCTGTGGAAAAGGAGGAACGTGCAAGGAGAATTTGAATGGGCCTGTTTGCAAGTGCAGCTCTGCTTACAAAGGCAGTACATGCCAAGTAGATGTCAATGAGTGCTTACAAAAGCCAGATCCATGCAAAGGACAAGGAACGTGTGTCAACACTATTGGAGGTTATTTCTGTAACTGTACTGATGGAAGAAAGACATCAGAGTGTCAACTTGCTGCAAATGAGCCATTGAAAGCGCAGAAATTCAATATTACGATAATAATTTATTACGTCGTGCCACCCGTGTTATTGATTCTGATTATCTTGATTGCTGTGCTGTGCTATCGTCGACGAAGGACCCATGGTCAGTATGAGCAACCTCGTGTACTTGGAGGACCGGACGTGAAGTACCCCGTTGACTGCTTGGAACTGAACCAATTTCCACCACAAGCGCCACTTCGTTTTGTAGAAGGACCACCAGATTATTACACGGATGGCTCAGCCGATTTTGCCGCCACTGCACTCTACGATCCATCACAAGCCGCACTTTCGCCTGGCTCGACTTTGTCAGGTGATTCCTGCACCAAACCAACCCTTCATGACAGTGATATACCAGTACAAAAACATCTTCACACTTTCAAAGCTGGATCGCCGCAAAGTTCACCGAGGGGCAGCTCAAACGGCCTAGATATGAAAGGAAGTGCATCAGATGTCAGTGAAAATGGTGATCGATTAAATGGGCCGTATCATTGGGATTATTGTGATGTCCCTGAAGATGTTGTGAATAGGTCAAAACCAACCAGAACGAGATCAAAAGAAGGTAGTCGCATGGGTTTGTCCTACAATTATGGTTATGAAGATACTCCAAAATTAGGCGATAAACCACAAGGTACGTTCTATTTACTTGTTCATGCTGACTCAGTCATTTTAGCTCTTTGAAGAGAACAACATTTTTGGCTACCATTCAACAAGAGATTTCTCTCTTCAACGATTTCCACCATGAATAGACTTTAAAATAATGATTTAGGCCTCCGATGCATCAGTTGCGAAATTCCCCGTTGCTACGTTGCTCTGTTCTTTAAGCCTCTTTGCAGTAAAATATCAGAAATTGCCTTGGGCCTATTTTCCTTCTGTTCTATCTTTAGTTTTCTTTTGCTCTATCTCTATCCACCTCTCTATTCTTCAGTTTTTACGGGAAATCGTCAAGATGTCAAAAAGTTCTACGTCAGAATTGCAGTAAATTGCCTGCAGTGCCTAGACTGCTCAAATAACTCAAATTACTGTTGAAGCTATTCAGTCCAAATAAAGATGTAAAAATCAGTCTTTTTGAATATATTTGACACCTATTCCAGCCAAATAAATCGCATACCTTTGCCAACTTAGCCGTCGTAAAAAGAAAATGTTTGAGTTGCTTAAAAGCCGATGAATGTGCAACTCTGCAACACATTTCTATCTAAAGTCACCCATTATTTGACAGAAGATTTGAAACCTTAAATCTCTGTAAATCATATTTGTTACATGTTCTCGCTCTCTGTCGTGAGCTTGAAAGACTGCGTTTGAGCGACCATTATAGAAACAAGGTTGCATTGACCTTTTCAAAGCTATCCCTTTCATTTTAACCTGGGGATTTTGAGATAAAAGTATTTAGCCTTGATATATTGAACATATCTAATTGGATCTCTTTGTTCTTGAAATCATGTTGAATTTCACTTTTTTCTTGTATGGTTAAATTTACATACGTACATACTTACATGCATTTGATGTTGTTAATTTTGATTGCATTCATTTGATACTCTTTTAACACGGTAGCCTCGTTAGCTAAGGCTGCTTTTCAGTGGTTACAGTGTTTGTGGTGACGATATATTCATTTCTTACGTATTTTGTTCTAATCGTTTTAGAACCTCGAGACCGACGTGACTCTGTTACTCGAAATCCAGAAGACGAACCAGAAGTGCCCCCTAAACCACCGAAAAACTTCCGATTATCATGGTCATCTTTAGCCAAGACCGAAATGGAATCACCTCAAGCGACACGTGCTAACAAGAAGCTTGAATTGCCCTCTGCAGTTGCTACAGCCAAAGGTGAACGATCGCCAACCATCCAACGAGCTGCTGCTTCCAGGGGATCCGACAGTTCATTACTTGCGCCATACGAAGGCCTAAACACTCATCTCTCAACAAATGACTTTAATAACAGGTATTCACTCGCACTTGAAGATAACTCATCACTTTATTTACAGGATATGCTAGGGGGAGATTATCCCGCACCGCCATCGGAAACTTGCCCCTCCGACATCGAATCTTGCACCAGGCCATCAATGAGTATCGCGTATTCTGATATAGATGATATGGCATATCCACGACCAAGGAGAATGCTGCCAAGTGAAATCAGTTGCCTCGATGATGCGTTGACAGAGACTTCGTATAACTCTGATGATGATAATGATTTTAACGAGAAAGACCCATTAGACCCCGATGAAACGAGAAAGCTCGAAAGAGATATTAAAATACTGATTAAAGACATAAGAAACAGGACAGAAGCCGATGCTTAGTCGTAAATATGACTTGCGCTTTCGATTTGAAAGTTACTTGGATTTCATTCTTTGCTGGTAGAACAAATTGCAGAGTTTAGAGAAAAGAGAATAATGTGTTATCCTTCAAGTTTGGCATAAATAGCTGTAAACAATAGCAGAGTCACTACGTGGTTTAGTTGAAACATTGAACAGGAAGAAACTCTTCACTGACGTTTCTAGAGTGCTGATACAGACAGTCATGGTCCGCTTTGATTTGGTCAAATATCAGTTCACGCGCAAGAATATTTATTTTATTATTGACAGAAGAGGAGGTTCCCATGTGACACAAGATTACGCAACTTCATATATACAATATGTAGACTTTTGACTTCCCGTCCCTTGTTTCCCTGCATTCTTTGATTTGCTGATATCACTTGCTCAATAGGGACTCATACCATTAATCTTATAAATTGGGTTCCCTGTTTCAAAATGGCCTAAGCTAGCGGGAGTTATCTTACACTCAACAAAATTGCTTCAAAGTCTGGTTTAAAGAGATTCAACATCGCAAAATACACACCTTTCAAGCAATAATCTTCATCTGTAGAAACAAAATAGATCCATTGCAGCTACGAGAACTCTAGGCCGTATCAACCGTTTTTGTACGCAACAACAACAACTGTCTAAATAACGCCTCCTTATTGGTTGAAAACTAAATTCTAGCAATTTGATTTTGATTGGTCACTACGGAACCACTCCATATGGGCCTAGAGGGGCTCACCCTATAAGAGTAATGGTATGAGTCAATATTGCCAAGTGATATCAGCAAATCAAAGAACGCAGGGAAGTAAGGGACGAAAAGTCTTAAGTCTATACAATATGTACGATTATTACGAGATGGATGGAATCCGAAACACACCGATAACATTTGAGATTTTCAGATCGAATTTATACATTTATAGTGGTTTATGTCAAGGGGCTTATCATGTGCTTTTTCATTCGTATTGTGTGTTTTTTGGCGCTCTTGGGTGACCTTAAATTTCATAAGGTATACTAATTGTAAGAAAGTGTTTCTTTAGTATCCGCCGTTTATGCATCGTATTGTTCGCAATGTTTTACCACTTTTTACTGGCATTTGAATTATGAAACTTGAAAGTTTTAAGTTGTTTGGTCAACTGTGTAAATTTGAACCCACAGCAAATTTCTGCATTTTTTCAATATGTGGCCGTGTAAAGACCAATATTGCACCAAGTATAAAGTAAGACAGAATGTAGCAAGAGTTGGAATGAGATCTTGAGACGTTCCTCCAACTGATAACCTGCTTTACACACCCGCAAATGCAAATCACAAATCCTACTTGACATAAAGCCTCGATTTTTAGTTTACCTTACGTTTCAGTGTACTTGATTGAACAGGTTCCGCCTTGACTAGGCCTGTCCACCGAAGGTCGAATAATCGCTATTCGGTTATCTGATCACTATTCGAATAGCAGTGAAGCGCAACGGTTATTCGCTGCCAACCGAATAGTACGATTATTCGGATTGAATGACCAGTCGAATAGATCGATTATTCGGATAGTATGACTAGTCGACTGGTTGGAATGCAAAATGATCAGTCAAAGAAACCGAATAGGTTGACATAGCGAATAGTCCGAATAGAATGACAAGCGAATATTGCGAATATTGCGAATAGTATGACTGATTGAATGGATCAAACTGTCTTGTCTAGACAGAAGGCGGAAAGCGAGACAAGGGGCAGTGGCAAGGATATTGTTGTGTAAAACAATGAAGTATTGCTAGCTTGTTGTATTCCTCTGCTTTACTCCATTGTATTGCTATTTTATGGGTGAATAAATGAAGCACAATAATGTGATGTAGCAAGCTTTATTTAGCCTGTGTGCATACAGGCAAGCTTCATTTGGTTATCCCCCAGCAGGCTAGCACTGTAGCTGGACCAAAGTTGGTTATCCCCCAGCAGGCTAGCACTGTAGCTGGACCAAAGGTGATACACATTTTTTTATAAGAAACTGGTTTATAAGAAACTAGTACTACGATGACCAAACAATTAAGAAACTCTAGTACTACGCTCAAGAACAGTTAAGAAACTCTAAAACTTTATTTCTTTGTGTCTCTCTTATTCTATGTCTTTCTAACAAAGGTACATTCGTCTTTTCTTGACTTTTAACTCCAAATTGTTGTAAATTTTTGCCTTGATGTGCATGGCTTCTTCTTGATGACAATGTCAATGCAAAATGGAACCCCTTTCTCGAGAAGAAGGCTCAACTTCGAACAATACCGCAATTTTAGGCCCAAAAAATAAGAAACTGATTAAGAAACTTTTACTACTAAAACACCGACATTTTCATGCGAAATTAAGAAACTTTTAGTACTAAGTGCTGATCCAAGTTTCTTATAAAAAAATGTGTAAGACAATTTCCAATACGCCCCTATTCGCCGAATAACCGAATATTCGGTAAAATTAGCACCGAATATTCGAATACTTATAATCTTTCATTTGGACAGCCCTAGCCTTGACTAACTTTGATCATGGGAAGCTTTTATTAATTTCTAAGTTGTTGGCTTCCATATTCATGTCAAGATGTTGACAATAAATTTCGCTGATTTTTATCATTCTTTTTATTGAGATACGGTTGCAGCGATGATTTTTTAGTTGTAATATTTAACGTTTGATATTTAAAATGATTGTGCCTTTATTACATTACCGTGTATCCTCTATTAAGCCACTCTCTCAAACATGCGCCCCTCTTCTCACTGCTGTAACGAATGAAATGGAGTCTCCCTTAGGAAGACGAAAATTACGTATTGAAAAGATGAAAATTTAGTGCGTTGTAATTAGCTCAGATTCTCGGGATTTTTGCAGGACCTTCCGATGTTTATTACTTGTCAGTATTGCCTGACTGACGTTTCAAAAACGAGACAATACAAGAATCCTGCCAATTCCATTGGTTAATCGCATATTTCCCGCGGTTTTCCCATAGCCTTGTATAATACGATACAAGGACGCGTTTTTTCACTACAGCAACTGATTTAGGCTTATGAGATTTACGATAAACTAAGGGGACATAACAGCATCAAAATGCGTTTGACTAAATGATATAAGTCAAAAGTAGAAGCTGCCAGGTAATAAAACTCATACTAAACGGTTTTGTTGTTATACAGGAAAATATAAAGCCCTCAGTTTATTGCACAGACCTCACAAGCTCGGTCTCTACTTTTAAGACCTCGGGCTTTATATTTTCCTGTGCAACACAAAACCGGTTAGTATGCGCATAATATACTGTACTCTCTCCAAATATTACCGAGTTTGGTATGCTACAGGGACGCTTGATAGAGGAAATGCGGTTGCTTTGTTCCGAACGACTGTTTTGATTCTAGGTTTTTCAACCTCGTGGGTTTATTGTTTTTCAATTTTATCTGCTTTATGCAATGTTTAAAGAAAAAGCTCTCATGAGATATCCAGTTGTTCCACGTGATTGCCATCGAATTTCCGTTATCAGGTTGGCATGATATGCCCAAGAGCTCTGCTGTGGTGATGATAACTTCTCTCCACTTGAGCAACATGTCATGCCCCGTTCTGTTTCCCCCTTCATCAAGTAAAACCTAAACCAAATGCAAATTATGATTCTGGTCCCATCCACTGCGGGAAAAGACACGTATTCACCTGGTTTAGGTAGGAAAACTTTCACTCCTAGGAAACCGTTTTGTCGTTAAACGACGGTCTTGTTTGTGAAAAGCCGTCGCAAAACTCAAATAGCGTCCTAGTTTTCGTAAACTTTGTATTGACCACGAGAGCTTTTTCTTTTTTTTCACGATATGATAATCGCTGCATTGACTTGATTTAGTCATACAAAACAAACGTGTAGATAGTTAGATAATATTGAGAGGGGTGGACAAATAAAAAAGAAGTTTTAGTTATGTTCTTTTCAATGATTCAGGGAGATGGCCCAGTGTTACGTATTTTTTTCCGAGTGAAAATAAAATCCCTTTCCATATGGGAGACCCCCATAGCTACCTGAAAGAAATTAATGGTTAGTTACTAGGTCCTTTGTGTATTTGGAGGGGTCTCATCTATGTGTGCGAAAATGATCCCTTGACTACTTGAAAGCACTTCTCCATTTGACCTTTTTCAATTGCTCTTGCAGAGCAATACCGGACAGTTTTGAAGCCAAAGCTGAATGCATATAGAAGGCCGTTTTATCGCTACTGTTCCAAATAAGGCTCGCGTATGCCCAGACAAGGCTCGCGCGTCGTAAAACGCATGGGCACATTGGCATATTCCATTGCGTGTTCACTGTGTAGAGTGAGGGTATCGCGGAATGGAAGGAAAGGTACCAGGACGATCTTTGTTCGCATTGCCTAGGCACCATTGGCTTCGTCTGGACCAGTAGCATAAGAAAAGTTTCCTTTTACTGTACGTTTTCTTTCCGTCACTTTCATCCATAATCACTGCGAATCAGCCTGGTTGCAGCCTCAACAATTCTAAAGTGTAGTGTCTTTAAGTAATTTTTGTAGTAAACTTTTATATTGAATATGAAAAAAAGAAATGTAGAAACTTTCCCGGAGGAGGATTTGGGCGCAGGCTACTGCGAATCGAACCATCTCGGGAGCGATCTCGGTCAATCAATCCACTTCCTTTGGCTATCTAACTTTCACTGTCTCCACTGCTGCAATCCTGACCAAAACTCGTTGAGCCAAATTCGTTTGAGTTGAAAGACACATTCACTGCCCGTAAACTACACTTTCCACTGCTGAAGTCCCCCTCCCCCACTTCAATGTTGATTTAATCGAAGAGTATTTGTGAACTCATCTCTAACATTTCATCTACTCCCAACATTGCAATGGGGGGGGGGGGGGGCTTCAATTGAAATTTCCTCCAAAATGCAGTGTCTCAAAGAGTTTTGGCCGGGATTGTAGCCTTGCCATTTTAATGGTTGTGTGTTAGCTATTACATGATGGAAATGATTTGATTCGCAGTGATTAAGTTTGGAGTGAAAGTAAGACAACGTGCGAGTAAATGTAAGTGTTCATTGCTAAAATAGTGGCTCAGGCAAAACCGTTAGGCCTAGGCACCACAAACAGATCACGGTTTGTTAAGATTTAGTCAAGATTCTGTTTTTGTAGACTGATGCTGAATTTGTTGATGTAAAGTTTTAAATGTTTCTAACTGATTTTTATCTTAGGCGACATTGTGAGTTTTCTAGAGTTTGGTAAATTTCATGTAAGCTAAGCAATTGGCAGTTTTTGGTGAAACAAAGAAATAGTTGTCAATACTTGTGTTATTTCTCCTATCTCTACTTGCAAGTTGCCTGTTAACAGGGATTTTTTGAAAATTGGCCTTTTTTTGAAAAAAAAGTCGAGAGTAGTGAGGGGCAAGTAACTCCGAAAATCACGCACACTTTCCTAAAATCCTGAAAATCTTTAAAAGTTTCGAAAGTTCGTTAAAATCTCAAATATTCGCAAAATCTCCGACATTCCAAAGAAAATCTTGAGATGCGTCGAAAACCTACAGTACTAAGCATAGGAATCATTCGTCGTACATAGCCGATTGCTCGTGGCCCATGGTGGAAACCGCCAAAGCCTCATTTTCACGGACCAATCAGACGGCTAAAAAGCGAAGGAGACAAAAGAAACCCGTGAAGATTTTGCTAAATTTTACCTACCTTCATAAAACGCAACCAGGACAAAAAACTGCTTGAGATTTCCCGAATTTTTTTAAAGCAATCTACTCTCCAGATGTTTGGGAGTACAAGTTTGGATGCCGGTTAAAATATCTTCAGGATTGGCGGAGTTATTGCCTCTCCAATCGACAAAATCGGCGAAGGCTTGTCGAGACCTGTTTACGCCACTTCAAGTCAGGTGATAAAGCCTCTTGATAAAACCTCTTTTGAATTTTATAAGTTATTTCGCAACGAGCAAACTTTTGCCATGAATGTAAAAAGTAGTACAATACAGAAACTTCCCTAGAGTATTGCCACATGACTTGAAATGCGCGAACAAGCCTTTGTAGACTTTCTCAATTCACATAGAAACCGTAGAGGCATTGAATCTTCAATAAAAGAAAATTTAGCGAAAGACAATAACAAGAACAATTGAAAACACAGATTGTGGCGTTTTCGGGTCGTTCTTACAACAATCACTATTGTTATTACTATTGTCTCCCGGCCAGAATCTCTATTGTTCAAGGTTCAGTGCCTTGTCGGTTTGTTTGTGGCCATAACTCCACCAATCCTGGAGATATTTTAACCGGCATCCAAACTTTTACTCACAAACATCTGGAGAGTAGATTGCTACAAAAAAATTCGGGAAATCTCAAGCAGTTTTTTGTCCTGGTTGCGTTTTATGAAGGTAGGTAGAATTTAGGAAAATCTTCACGGGTTTCTTTTGTCTCCCTCGCTTTTTAGCCGTCTGATTGGTCCGTGAAAATGAGGCTTTGGCGGTTTCGACCATGGGCCACGAGCAATCGGCTATGTACGACGAATGATTCCTATGCTACAGTACTATAACTTTCATAAGTCTCCGCCAACGAATGATTTATTCTCAACAAATCTTTTCCCAAAATCTCATTCGCTATTCATACTCAAATCAAAAGTCAGGCTAAATGGAAACTTGAGACTGTAGATCTGAATTGACAACTGCAGACTGAATTGGAAACTGTAGATCCACAGTGCAGTGGTTGAACCGACAGAACAGTTCAACCAAGAAAGTGAAACTTTACTCAAAGGCACCTACCTTGTACTGTATCCGTGACCTAGTGTTCACAGAGTAATTGGTGTCTTGTGACCCAGTCCTGTTTATCTGTGTATATCATAAGAAAGTTTTCTAGTTACAGGGATTTTCAAATTATAGCGTCTGTTACTGTTGACCAATCAAAAATCACGCTGTCTGATTCCCTGTGGCCAACTCGTATAACAGGTGATCTCGTCATACGTCATCTCGACCTTGGGAAGACTGACTCTGTGTACTGCTGGGTCACGGTACGGTTCTGGGACACTCTCTGTACTGGGTCACAGGACACCAATTACTCTACAGTACTGGGAATAAACACACTTCCTACAAGGTAGGCGCCCTTGCTTTACTTAAGTTCAACAAATGCAATGTGTATCCATGGTTTCCGCTCAGGGAAAATTTGATATTCAGTCATTCTGAAATTTCAGCGTGCCCGCAAAGGACCATGGGTGACGATAGTTCTTTAATCGTCTGCTAACGCTGTACGCTGTAGTGAAATTAAACAGGAAACATTTTGGTATCATCTTTAAAATTTGAATTTACAAAGTTGCCAAAAATGTCTTGACAAAGTTTCTTCTTCTGGAAAGAAAGCCGATCCTTTTTTTCTGGAATAGTTGAAATCGAGTCTGTTGAAAAGCGTCTCTCATGGGAGTATCGGGTGAGTCGGAAAAATCCATCCACTGTTTCAAAAATTTTGCAGAAAAATCTGTGCAACCGATTTGTATAATTCTGATTCCATCATCTTTCAGAGGCTTCAACTTAATTTTCAAGATTTCTCTCATAGTCTTAGGTGCATTAATGCTTTCTGAAACGAGGATCTACCAAAAGTCCTATTTTTTGATATACCCAAAACCAGCTGAAAGGGGGTTGGTCACTATCATTTATATTTTGACTTTTTGATGCCCAGCATTGACGGGACAGCATTATTACATTTCAACAGTTTCCGTATCATTAGAAAGCAATGTTTTTGCTTATCTTATCTTGGGCTGAAAATATGGACCATATTTCCGGCCAAGATAAGATAAGCAATTTTGTCTTGCAATACTTTTGCGAAATGGATGTTCCAATTTGAACTTTGACCTTCGTGTTGTTCGGCCATGGTTGACTGAATGGAATATCTCAGCACTGTAAGTTCTGTGGTCCCAATAATTCAGGTAAAACGAATGCATTTCTTTTGTGGCAATTGGATTTGTTTGGGCAGCCTCTTATTCAACTCTGGGTACCATGAGGAATAAGAGGCTGTCCAAAAAATCCAATCGGCACAAAACAAATGCATTCGTGAAACTGCAGAATACAATTATCCAGAGATTCCCATGGCTTGAACTAAATCACTTCATATAAAAAATACCAGAGTTTTTATTCTAAATTTGATATGAAATAATTCCATAAAAATTTCTCCTGTGAAATAAAAATTACGGAGTCTCGCAATAACTTACGAGCAGATTATTGTAATAAAATTCTTTGACGAGGCACTGTCCTTTTGCTTGAATCATGAGAGCTTCTATTCTGCTGGCATTGTTGAAAAGACCAGCTTACACGATCCAACGGACCATTTTCGCAATTTGGAGGAAGGGGCTGAAGAGAGTGCGGCCCATTTTGACAGCCTTGGCAACAGGGAAATATTTCTATGGCCTTGGCAACAGGGAAATCTAGGGAATCCCCTCTTCTGCAGTGGTAAGTGTACGGCTTGCGGCTCGCTTGTATCTCTCTCCAAATACGAGTTATTTTCCATTTATTTGCAACTTTCAAGAGTTATGCGATGCTTGTTCAGTATGATATTTTTTTTTTCTGGATCATTTAGCCGTCTTGTCATCCCTCCGCCCATTTATGAGTGTAATTTGAGCCACTTTATTTCAGGTATTTTCCCACGACTTTGAAGCGGCTCAGTTTAGTCCCAGCCGACAGCCTACGATGAACTTTGGCTCGTTTGCTAGATAACTGAACGCATTTACGGCTATGCAAGCAAATGAAAAGCATTGTTTGGGATCATCTAATGATTCATAATGAAATCTCCTCAGTCCCTTTTCTCCAAATTGCGAAATGGTCTATTGCCGCACAATAGCTTGAATTTCTACTTCGAAACCTTTGCACTTCTATTGGGTGAATAAAAAAAAGTTAACACGTTTGGGGGGCTATGGAATAAAAAGTGTGCAACCAATATATTAAAAACTAAATAATATTGGAAACTAAATTGTTGATCGATTGGTCAAAGAAAGAAGTTTCCACATTTGAAAATTTATAGCAACAAGAGTACTCGATAAATTGGAATGAGTCGAATTTTGCTTGATAGCCGAGACGTTGATGTATTTTTGTGATTTTTCCAGGGGTCCAGGAGTGCCAGTCAAGAGTGTAATTTTGGTTTCTTTGGTTCCCTGTGATCCGGTTTATGAAAACAACAGCTGTGTAATTTGATACAGATAGCATCATCGTTGCGGTCACACTGCTATTGTTATAAGAAAAAAACTTATGTTATGTGAGAGCTGTTTTCTCATTGGCTGGGATTTGAACTCGCGGTACAGTAACAATAGCAGGCCGACCGAAACGATGATGTAATCTTTATCAAATTACAAAGCTGTCGTTTTCCTAATCCGGATCACAGGGAACCTAAGAGTCCAAAACTACAGTCTTTACTGACATTCCTGGATCCCCTGTGTTTTTATGAGCACCGAGAACCAAGGTATATTTGTAACGAAGAAAGTTTTCTTAAGTCGAATTTACCTGTACTCTAAGTGCCAACAAAAATGCGAGAAAGATCACAAATACACTTCAGTCTTTCGGCTTTTAAATGGAATTCGATTCATTCAAATCGATCCAGTAATCTTGGTGCTATGAATTTTCGAAAGTGGGAACTGTTTCCTGGGAAATTCGGTAGTGAATTACCTAAAACAGACATGCAGGCATATCCTTCGACCTTGGATTAGTTATAGCATGCTGCTCCAAAATGCTATTCGATTTCTCTTTTGCATCTTTGATATTAAGTACTATTATTCTATCTTTATCCAGTTCGAAATTTACGAAATTGTCACAATCAAGGAGTAGCGATTCATCCAAAAGTTTCGTGTATAAATTTGGACTGTCACGCGTGAATTCTTTGTAAAGCTCAATATCAGCATCATTGTATGCTGAATATATTTTGTCGTTCGTGACGTCATTACCAGGACTCGCCATTTGATCATGAACTGGTTCACTGGCATAATAATTCTCGATGTCTCCGAAGCAGGTCATTGCATCACTTTTCGTTTGGTGTTTTGATATCTGCTGACTTACTACAGACGGGTTTTCATTCTTTGAATCTATGCGGGACTTTTTTACAGCAGGCTCTGATGAAACAGTCACATGTAGTTTCTTGTTGCTGCCTGATAACGAGGCTACCACACTACCAGCCTCGTTTTCAGCCTTTCCTTGCGCTTCCATCGGATCACCTTGATCTTTCGTTCCTTCGTTGTCTTGTGACGCAGCATTCTGAAGTTCGGGATTTTGACCAAGGTTTGAATCAAGAGCAGCCACTTTCCGGATATTTGCAGCAGAAGTATTCTTATCATTTAAATGAGGTCTGGTAAACTGATCCAAAAGATAACAGAGATGGCGTAGGTTTAAAACCGGTATTCCGTTGACTCTGTATAATTGAAGATTTGAAAATGCTTCATATCCAGCGGTTAGTTCTGAAGCTAGGACCTGTGAAAAGAAAACAAAGATGTCAGAAAATCAGTAGGGGAGACCAGGGTCAATTGTAACACTCTGTTGGAAAATTGGCCATATCGTCTTGATGATAATTAATTGCACTGTTAGAGGTAGATGATTTTGCAGTTGCATCTTTTGGAATGAAATAGACCTTAGTTTCCATCACGTGGAACAAATTTTTGTGACGCTGCAACAGTTTTAAAATCAGTGGTCAAGTGTTACAATTGCCCCGTAGCATGTTTACCCCACGAAAATTTCGCAAACTTGAATGAACATTCTTGTATCTCAAGTCGTAGCTCAAGGGCCGAATGAGCATGTTCTGTGGAAACATAAGATTTTTTGCACCTTTCTGCTAGGCGTGAGAGCCAATGTTACAATTGCCTCGTGTTACAATTGCCCCCGTCTCCCCAACTGAGAACGAGACTCTTTAACTTTCCTGTATAAATATTGTCAGGACAAGCATTTACTTCCAGTTACAATAGCCTCAGTTTCTTTGATTGAAACAGCAGTTCAAAGCAAGTAGCGATAGCAGACAAAAAATTCTCTCAAGCTTGAAATTCAACCAAACAAAGCCCAAGAGATAAAACCAGTATGGGAGACCAGGAGGGCTTGTTGCAACAATTTTTTGTAAATAGGTGATCTTTTCCTCCTTGCAAGCATCAAGCAGATTCTTTGTAATACTACTGTTCGTGTACGTTTTGCCTGCAAATTTTCAGGCTATCTTCAGAAAATATCATTCTCGAAGAGCTAGCAAAAAATTGTTGACTTCAATGAAAAAAAAATTCATCGGACAAGAAACAGCACGTCAAAGGAGCTTTCAGATAAAACTGCGCTTTCAATCTGCAAAGAGCTACAGAGTATCGCTTGCATAGACATTACCAAAGGTGATATTATTGGACATATATGTGAGAATTCCCCTTAAGTCGTAAGGCTTCTCGGAGAATGTCGATTTCACTTTTATAGCAGTAAAAAATAAATCATGAATTTCCAAGAAAACCATGCGGAATCAAAGACAACTGGGAAAGAAGTCAAGGTTTTATCCTTTGCACTTTCTGAATCTGAATGAAAGAGATCTGATGAGTTCTGAAATGAATTCGTCTGAATTCGGAACGTTAAGTTATGAAGGAACTGTACTGTAGGCTTGGTATTGATTAAGTTTTTAACAGAGAATGGGCTTGAAATTATGACTTACATAACAAGGACAGATTTGGTAAGACAATAGCACGAGTTGGCTTTGATTGACACCGCAATTCAAAGTGAATAGCGATCGCAGACAAAGGAAATTCTCTCAACCAGTAATTCAAAACAAGCAAAGTTGCAAAAGTTTCTCTGAAACCTTGGTAGCTATCTCGCTCATTGCGCATGTCAGGAATTGTTTTTAAGAGCAAACACGAGCATATGTCGAAAGATGAAGGATATATCTACACATCTGCTACAGGCATTTAATTCATTTGATTCAAAAGCTAATTGGGAGGCGATTCAATTCTCTTATTTTTTAGGTGTAATTAAAACACTTACTACTCAGCTTCTGAACCAAAGAAATAAAATGCCCGAGGTAGGTGTGTAGATATATCCTTCTTCTTTCGACATATGCTCATATTTGCTCTTAAAAGAATTTCTGGAATGCACAACGAACGCGCTAGCTACTTGGGTTTCAGAAAATTTGGCAGCTTTGTTTGTTTTGAATTTATGGTTGAGAGAATTTCCTTTGTCTGCAGCCATTAATTGCTTTGAATTCAAGTGTCAACAAAAGCATCTGATGCTATTGTGTTACAAAATCTGTCCTTGTTGTCTTACATAAAACTTCAAATAATTTTCACAAAGCGTGTGGCAAATTTGACATTCATGGTCTGGTTGTTAAAAGTATCCTACCTGGCTCAATAGCACAACTTCTTGCTCTATTCTTTCACCAGGGGTATGCACACGCTCGCAAAGCCTGACTGGAGATTTGGTCGCCCAATCTTTTCCAAACTGATGCTGCATATACGGCTGTGACAGAACCACGAAAACGAGACCACAGTAAACAACGTAACTGTAAAAAGAAACAAAGTAGGTTTGAGAAATTACAAAGACCAAGAGGGGGTCAGGAGTTCTCTTAATTATAACAGAAATATCACCAGATCGCTCTGTAAGAGGAGATATTTGCATGACATGATAAAGCGTTTTGTTCCCCCTGGGAAATCATGGATTCTACGTAAATTTTAAAGGTAATGTGGTCCATGCAAGTACAGCGGCTTTGCGGGGGGGGGGCATGCCAATTTCACGTGATACTTTGTATGTTCACTTAGGAAATGAAGCTCACTAGGTGGCAAGGAGTAATCTAAGCAGACTGATAACTTACTTGCAGTTGCACTTTGGGAGCTGAAATTTTAGTTTGCATGTGATCAGTTAAATTCTGCTAATCACAGGGCGCTCTTCGAGGCTCATCATTAGCATAGTGTCAGCAAATTTTGACAGAATGTATACGCAGCTGTACGTACATGGACGCATTGCATTTAAGTGTTCAGGAAAACAAGAAAAATTACAGATAATGATTCATTCGTCGACATCACCCTGAGTTCAATTCTTGTTTATCCATCCAGTAGTGTATCTACATACTTAAGCCAAATTTTCAGATTGTTCAACTGAATCAAGTGTTTCCGCACTTGGAATAATATTTCAGAAGAAAGCAAGAATTAGCCTTAAAAATGACGCTGGTCAATGCAATATCAAGTGTAAAAAATCTCGAAATTAAGTTGGAACATCTAGCATTTTTAAATCCTTTTGTGAAACCTACTACATTGAAGAGTTTACTGAATTCCTTCTGAACATTTGATTCATATATTTGTGTAACAGGCATTTGCAAACGTGATAAAAAAGCTGAATCTTCGATGAGCTTCGCTATTCTTATTTCCAACTTCCATGCTTAGTAAAACAAAGTTAAAAGTAGGGCTGCATGCCTGTAGTTTACCATCTATTCACTGTTCACAACCGTGTGGATGATGTGTCGGCTTAAATAATGAAACTTTATTGATTCAAATCAGTCATACATTTCTTGATTTACAAGTGATTCTTAAAAAGTGTTATGTCTCAGATTTGCTCCAAACAGACCAAATGTCTGGATCAAATTTCACAACTTCTAGGCTCCATAGAGATGAAAATGAAGGTTAACCATGTTATTTTATTGCCTTAGCGCGATATTTTGGCAATAAGTGCCCCCAGAAGCCCCTGAAAGTTGGGGAGATCGTAAAAATCACCACGCAAAGAAAGAGACTGGATCGGGTGACTGCGAAATGTTTGTGACGTAACAGCAGACACTATTTATTTAATGAAGGCCTACGCTACGATTTTCTCTCATGCCTTCCTGCTGTGACGTTGCAGCGTTCGTTACCATTTTTCTTTTCTTGTGCGGTAATTTTAAAATATTATCGCAAATTGGCAACTTTGGGGGGCTTTTAGGGACACTTATTCCCAAAATACGGCGCTTTTGACAATCTTATCAAATTCAGCGTAAAAAATCAGCTGGTAGACAAGTTTTTGGAAATGGTGATATTAGCCCTTTAAAAAGCAAATTGATGCGAAAAATACCTTGGTGTCTTTTCATAAAGATGTCTTGGCACAAGGTGTCTGTATGTATCTAGTTTAATCTCGATCTGCACTTTCTTTCCTGAACGTAAAATCAAAGCTTTCACGGCTTCTCCTGGAAATTTTGAGTGCAGAAGATAATTCCAGTAGATGCGCTCATCACCACGGAAAAGAACCTGTGAATAAAACAAGAACGTACTAAATATCTGCACCAGAAGTTTCATACAATAAGGCTCTGCTTGAATTTTCGCCTTATTATTTTCTAAATATGAGGCTCCAAGGCCCCTTATCGCCTTCCCTTTGACATGATACTAGCCAGGACTACGGCCTGCATGATCGAACTGGGCCGTTTGAGGTACTCCCTGTCACCAACGATTTATTTGAGCACTGGAGCGCTGGTACGTAATGGATGAAATCGAGTTTCGTACAATATGAATGAATCCTTTCTTTAATTTTGAGTAAGAACTGAATAGGATCTACTATACAATCCCCCCCCCCCCTGGTATCGATGACTTATTCAAGGGGATTCCATTCTCATAAGGAGACAAAATACATTAATTTATGTGAGTGTCATCAATTTTAGGAAGGAAAATTTGCTCATTATTTTCATGCGCTTTTGCTGGTGTTTGGAAGGGGCTTTCTGCAGAAAATCACCCAAATCGACGGGAAGGAATGACCGATTACGGCCGGGTAAATTACTGAAGCTAACTGAACATGTTGGCTATAAAACAAGACAGTTTTCAATATTATTGCTTTGATATTTATGGAGCAGTGGCCTTCCAAGCGGGGGTCCCTTTTTCTGATTCACTCGGTACAAGCAGGTTAGAAATTCAATATCTTTTTTCTACAGTACATAACACGAAAATCTTTAGTCCTTTGAAATTCGTTGCTGTATAAGGAGAAGAAAGATTATTCAAGATTCAAGATTCTTTCCAGTTTTCATCTTCCATAAAAAAACTGAAATAAACTTCTTTAAATTTTCTCTTATGTCCATATCAGAAATCGAGTATATCCTGTGAATTCTGCTAAAAGTTAAAATTCCTGAGGCAATGTTCAAGCATTCTGACGCTTTGCTTAAATGGAGAGCCCAGCTCGATGTCATTAAACGAGACTGAATAACTAGAAATGTTGCGTGATTGAGTAAGGATGAATTTTGCAAAACAAATGATACAGTATATTGAGATAAAGCAATCTGGCAGCCTCGATACTAGATTTCACACCTTAAACGTAGCCGGCCATAATGTTTTAATTTCTCTTTTTTATTTTGATTTGATTGGAGGCAATCAAAGGTGTGAAATAAAATCTTCAGAGATGTAAATCTTTTGTTTCACAAAATTTGCCCTTGCTGCGTGAATTTCAAGTTGTTTGGCCAGATCTGAAGATCAGCAGAGAAGATAGAGGCCAGGGCCCGGTTGTTCAAAACTGCGATTAGGCATGTGGACCCTAATCCTGTGTTAACTTAATCGGAGTTTTGAACAACCGGGCCCAGAGTAACAAGTCTAAAATCCGACAGTACCGTTCCATTGTCTGCTATCTCACAGCCATCAATTGACATCAGAATATCGCCTTTCTTGACAATATCGTGACCGCATGAAAGTTTCAAAATATTTGCCACTAACACTCCAGTATCATCGGGCGCAAGTTTAAAATAACTTCGCATCTGTTCGGCTTCAATTGGCTGCCATTTCACTCCAAGTACACAGAAACCAGAAAATACTTGGTGCTGTTTGATGTCATCAAGGAAGTGATCAATGACGGAAACCTGGAAAATAAAAAATAGTTTACAGAATAAGGCATCGGCCAGCATCAAATCCTTAAAAAAGATTGCACGAAACGTTGATACATCTTCTGTTTGACTTTCAACTTTTGTTTTTGATTCTATCAATAAATCTCCACCTGGTTGCTTTCATAACTTATTCTTATTCAGTTCATCTGGTCATCAATATTCCACAAGAAAGGCTAGTGAAGGTGATCTATACTTATCTCGAAAAAACAGTCTTCAATATGGTCTGAAGTCGATTCGATATCTTGGTTCTAAACTTTGGAATACACTACCTAGCCTCACTACATAAGGACCCTCAACTTACGCTCATCTAATTGAAGTGAATTAATGTTGTTGTTGTCGCTCCAGTTAAGGGCCTTATGGACTAACTCTTCTCAAAACGGCAAAAAAATTCTCGCCAGGAACAAATTTGTTCCTGGACCAATCAGGATGCAAGACTTGAAATAATTTGATGGGATTGGCTGGTTCTTCTTCAATTTAAACTTCCCGCCAAAGGCAAACAAACGAATTCGAACAACGCGTTCGACTGAACTGCCCCAACGATCAAAATCTCAAAGTAGCGAACGAATTTACGAGATCTTTTGCGTCCCCAAACAACCAAAATATCACTTATAGGTAGGATTTTTTTGCTTTAATAGCTTGAAGAAACATTCATCTAAGTACTGATAGCTTGTTTTGCAGTGTAGCACTTCAGGAAAACCATTTTTTGCGGTGATTTAGGGTCGGTGGTTTCAAAAAAAATAGCAGGTGATTTAGGCCATGTCCGTTTCTGGAAGCGTAAGTCCATGAGTCGTAGTTATAGCGTCCATCAGCCTATCAATAGCGATAACCTACGAACATATAATCAGTCTATACATTACCCATGGAACTGCGGAGCTCTCCATCCAAAGTTTCCTTCAAAAAGCAACTGAAAATTTACTTATTGAACAGTCAATAATTCTAACCTATTGTAGATAACTGCATGACTCCTATTTTATTATATGACGAGCAAATACGTTTTTCTTGGAATTGGGTATTTCCAGCTGACTCTGGTGGGTGCCTGTTAGGTCGTTTGGCCTGGTGGGCGCCTGCTGGATTTAGCTGGAATTGCCCAATTAGTTAAATTCAATCAAATTCATTTGAAATTATTTTAGGATAGGGGAGGCTTTCTCCTGGATTAGTTTACCTTTTGAGAGAGCTCCTCCTTTAAGTAATTCCCTGCAGAAAATTTATCATTTTCCCACGTTTGTATTTGTATATTGTATTCAATTTCTGTATCAATGTATTAATTTTCTGTAATATTGTTTTATTTCCTTGTAGTTCGTTTTATTTGTTTGTTTTTAGTTAGCATCGCGAAATTGTATGCAGTGGAATTTAAATTACATGAACTGAACTGAATGAAAGCATATAGGGCCCAAATCTTTAAAAAGGTGGGTGTAATCAAATCAAAGTTTTCTTTGAATTGCATGGCTTAAAAGGAATTTAGGGTACTTTGCTGTAAATCAGTCATGGAGATCTTTTGATATCTTGATTGGCCTCAAAATGGCAGCATTTATTATATTTCAGGCTGTCGCATCATCAAATTTACAAACCTTAAACCAGAAGGTCGACACATTTTTCTGCTAGCAGCCATATCGAAGACCTTCATAAACGATGGTTTTCTTGAAAATTGTATCATTTTTCCTCCAATGATTTAGGATTTACAATGATTTTCGCTATTCCAAAATTTTCCGTGAATCATTAAAAAAATTACATGCCGCCATCTTGATAAAAGAATCCAGGTATCAAAAAATTTCCATGGCAGATTTACAGCAAAGTACCCTAAGCCCTACTCACGCAGTGCAGTGATGTCAAATTTATTTAACAGTTGACGCATCTTACAGGTATTATGTATCCAATATTTTCAGCAACACCCAGTGCCTGAAATGCAATGCCAACAACTTTGCCATCTTGTAGCGCAGGCCCTCCGCTATTACCGGCATTAATTGCTGCATCAATCTGAAGGAAGAAAGAGCAATTTTAGACTGCGTTCACACGATGCCGGCACATTTTGAAAACGGTGAGAAATGTGACGGATAGGTCTCCCGTTCACATGAAAACGGCAAATTTTTGGTGGCAATACTGACGGCAATATTGATGTAAGAAATTGCCAACATTAAGAATTTCGTGAAATCAGGCCAGGCAGATCTCAATCCCATCGAAAGTTCGAAAATGATTGACTCACAAACAGGATTTGATTTGATCAATACGATACAAGGAACATACTTCACCTTGGCCTGGCTTGGGAACTAGCAGCTCAAACCGAAGTTCACATTGCATGAAGACAACTCCCAGTTTCGAAAAGAAATCTTCTATTGTCGAGACAAGAACGGTTCTGATGCCACTGAGGTACTGTTGAATATAGATCTGTATACTCTAACTATAATGGTTCCTTGTGATGTACTAAATGAAACTGATTCTGTGTTTTTGATTATTTTTGACGGATTATCAATCTACTTGGACTAGCAAAGTCAATAAAAATTGCAATTCGTTATCTTTTTAATTTTTGCAGATTGAACAGTTTTCATGTTTAAAATCTTCAGTGACCAAAGGCTTAATCATTCAAAATTTTGGTGAACAATTTTCACCGAAATTAAATTTCATCGAAACATTTGCTGTTAAAACCCCATAGCCCCAAGGTCGAATTTGGTATGACATGAAGATTGTTTTTGGCTTAGGTCCTTCTTCTCTTTCTTACTCGCCACGCAAAGGATTCGGGGTAGCAATGAGCTTTTCATTAGCGGTAAAGGTTGATAATTGGTAGCCTGATACACAGCCCACTGAATTTCCTTTCAGTGGGCTGTGTATCAGGCTAGATAATTGGTGATTCAGTGACACATAACATCAGGTCTTACTTGGATAGCTAATAGATCTTGGCCAGAATGAGAATATCTTCTTATATCAACTCTTGATACAACGCCTCTTGTCACGCTGATGTTATCACCACCAGTGGGAAAGCCGACAACAACAACATCTTGTTCTAGTCTGGGAATATCACCAAACTCTAGATGATTCAGGTCTTCCCAAAACTTGTCATCTTCCACACCAACCTGAAATATGCAAGAAGGGATTAAGAGTTTCTCTTACAGCGACTTTCAAACAATTGTAATGGATGTAATCGGCCAAGGTTTGTTTACACCCAGTTCAAGTCAGGTTATCAATCCCTGTACAAAAATCTTTTAGAATTTTTAACATATTTCTTGCCATGAAAACTTGTGCCATAAATGCAAAAAATAGTACAATAGCAAAACTTCCCACGAGTTTGGTCACATGATTGGTTCGATCCCGTCAGATCTTTCATGCTGTTTTAAAACGACTGTCGTTTTTAGCAGATTTTATTGCGTCAGGGAATGTGTTCCAGAGCATGCTTCCTCTAAGTGTCAATAAATCATTCCTGTAACTTCTGTCCTTTGGAACAATTTCTCTGTCTCCCCCCCCCCTGAGATTCAGCTTACGGGCTTCAAATGCTCAATAAACTCCCTCGATCTTCCCTCTCTCTGCTTATTTCTTTTCTTCTTCTAGTCCCAATGATATTCGTATAATAGGTGTTACCTCCTTTCTTGGAGACAAAACACAAAACAAAATTACGGTTTTACGTTGAAAGAATTTTCACGAGAAGGAGCGGTTGAAGGTTGGGCATTTTAGACATCAACATTAGCTATTCCAATACAATAGCGTTGTTAGATCTCATCTTTTGTAAAAGGTAATTCGCTCATTCAGGAACAAAAAAATATAATTTTTACAAAGAATTAAAATTATACTTACCATAGCAATATCACATTCATGAGCAACATAAAGCACATGTGCTTGATACTTTTTTGCATCTCCATGTTTTCTCACTCTGATCTTAGAATGAATGAATGAACAAACGAATGCATTAATGAATAAATGAATGAATGAATAAGTGAATGAATAAATGAAAGAGGGGATGAATAACAAGGGCAGATTTTGTAACACAATAGCATGAGGGGCTTTTGTTGACACCTGAATTCAAAGCGATTAGTGGCTGCAGAAAATTCTCTCGACCAAAAATTAAAAAAAAAAAAGCCGCAAAAGTTCCTCTGAAACCCAAGTACTGTAGCTAGCGCGCTTGTTGTGCATTCTAAAAATTGTTCTTACGAGCGAAAGAAGAAGGATATATCTACACATTTACCTCGGGCATTTTACTTCTTTGGTTCAGAAGCGGAGCAGTAAGTGTTTTAATTACACCCAAAAATAAGAGAATTGAATTGCCTGCCAATCGGCTTTTGAATCAAATAAATTAAATGCCCGTGGCAGATGTGTAGATATATCCTTCTTTTTTCGATATATGCTCATGTTTGCTCTTTAAAACAATTTCTGGAATGCACAACGAGCGAGCTAGCTACCAGGGTTCAGAGAAACTTTTGCGGCTTTGTTTGTTTTGAATTAATGGTTGAGAGAATTTCCTTTGTCTGCAATTGCTAATCGCTTTGAATCGCGGTGTCGATCAAAATCAATTCGTGCTATTCTTTTACCAAATCTGTCCTTGTTGGAATGAATAATAAATCATTGAAAAGATGAGTTGAACGAAAACGTGATCATTACTATCGTAGGTTATCAACTCATTTCAGCACATTATATACTATTTGGTATGGTTGAAAGGCTAACTAGAAACAGAAATCAATTTCTCAAAAATGTGGTTCCGACTAGAGTAAAGATGTGTTAGAATGTTGGCAATGATGCATAGATATTTGGAATAACAGAGTTTCTTACCCATGAGTGACTCAACTCTCTCATCTGCATACATTCCTTTTAATCAACGTGAATGGCAAAGAACATTAAACACCATTTCCAGTTGTTGTTTCTCTCTGGGTGCTGCGTGTGTATGCCACCATGTTACAGCTGCACGAATTTTCGAATGTGCAGATAAGATAAGAGAACTGCACAAATAACCAGTAAGGAATTCTGCTATTCTTGTCTTTCAAGGTATCAATGCATCATTTTGATAATTTTTGTTTGTTTGTTTGTCAACTTATTTTACATCGAATATATACATCTAGCTTACTATGTACAAATATACAAAGTAAACTAATCTAAATCGATGAATATATAATACATAAATATATATTTTTACAGTATTTTAATAAACTAACCAAATTAAATAAAAAGACTAATCTCCAGACACATATTGACAAGCACTACATTTAGAATTCGGGCCATCCCATTTTTTAATCGTAGTTTTAAAGCTATTTAGATTTTCTGCCGATTTTATTTCATTTGACAACCCATTCCAGATTTGAGGTCCCAATGATCGAAGGCTATTGGAACCAAATGTGACTTGATTTGGTCTATAATGCTGTAAGCCATTGGAGTTTTGTAATGGGTAATGAGAAGATTTTATTTTGAAAATGTCATGCATGAAGGAGGGGTTTAAATTTTTCAAAGTCTTAAAAATTTCTACACAGAGAACTCTTAGACAGGAAAAGTGCATAGTACACTTCTCTGACTTCGAAAGTAAATCGCTATACGAGCTAATGTGATCATTGTGTAAGAATCTAAGGGCGCGTTCTTGAATCTTTTCAATCTTTTGCAAAGATTTAGCTGACGAGAAGTACCATACAAGAGGGCAATAATCAAAATTTGAATATACAAAGCTTTGGACAAGAATCTTCTTTTCATTAAAGCCAATAAATTGTTTGAGCCTTTTTAAAACATTGAGTTGTGATGCAGCTTTTCTGCAAAGTTCGGAGATATGCTGTTCAAAGTTCAGTTTATAATCTAGTTGAATGCCTAGCAATTTGACCGTTTCTTCCGATTTGACCATTTTTCCTTGGATGTTGAAATTTTCTCCACTTGTATTCGTTTGATCCTTTCTAATAAGGAGTGCATATGATAAAGATAAAGAAACAGAGAAGATCACTTACTGACTTGTGATATTTGATAACATGAGCATTAGTCAGAATTCTCTTTCCTTCAATCACAAAACCTGATCCGAATGCCTGTTGTTGTCTTTTCATCTGCCATGGCATGCAATAATTTGGTGTTGCATATTGTACAAACAATTTCACAACTGATTGTAGAATCTGAAAACATAACAATACAGATGGAATCAACTCAAAGGATTTGTATTTGTTATTGTAAAGACAAGCACATAGGTTTATTCGTTAAGAAAAGTGGTGCAATACTCTGACATTGCAGCCAGAACAGTCTGGCGGACAGGGTTTGATCACAGGTTGAACCCCATCACTTGAGCGCCATGATAAGGCGTCACAGACTCGATTAGGCCTATTCTACTTCTGCAATCCCAGCACTTGAAGCTAAAAACTGAAACTTCACCTTCACCAACTGGCAACAGCAAAAAAATAGAATGTTAAACTGGAGGTGATAGATGTATTGTTCCAAAACAAAGTCGCAACTTTAACTATCATTACCCTTATTATGTTGACATAAACTAGGATTATGTCATCAACCTATATCATGTGCTCGTAAACTATGATTATGTACATAAACCTATATTATGTCGACATAATAAGGGTTATCACCACATAATGTAGTTTTATGTCTTGATAACCGACATAATATGGGTATCACCACATAATATAGTTTTATGTCTCGATAACCAGTCTGGTCCAAACGTAGTATACTATGATGATCTTGATCGTAGTATACTACAATAAACCGTAACTTTATTTTGAATGTCGTAGTATACTACGCTATCTTCTTCAAGTTTGTTTGCAAAGATTTCCATACATTTCCTTACATTTCCTTAACCCAACGGAAAAGTCAACAATCAATATTTTTTTACAAAGGTGAGATTGTGGATATGATGACAGGCCTTTGTTTTCATGTCTAACATTTAGTGCAAGGCCCTTGGCCTCCGTGCACGTGCACGGTCCGCTGAAACCTTATTATCGTAGTATACTACGATCGGGTCAAATGCAGTTTAGCGGACACAGCTTCCAAGGAAAACAGAGGTTGAATTGAATTGTATTATTAGTATTGATCGCTGATTGACTTATAGAACAATAGCAGTAAATCTGATTGGATAATATCCTGTCATCTGATTGGATCCTGTCATCTGATTGGATAATACAAAATTTGATTGTGATTCGACTGATTCGCACTTGCGAGAGGACGTCAAAATGTTTTAAACAAGGCCTAAATCTGCAGCAGGAAGGGTGGTTCCAGAAAAAATCCGGACCCCCCTTATGGAAGACTGCTCACCAAATTGGAAGGACCCGGATTTTTTATGATAAAATATGCTGGATAGATCCAGATTTTGCCTCTTAAAGTACAGGAATGTCCGGATTTTTCGATTCTGCAGACAATTTACCCCCTATGGAAGAGTTTACCAACAACTTGTAGGTCTGGATTTTTCCAAATTTTTGTCATTACCCCTGGATTTGTGTGTCTCAGCAGCGGCATGCCCCTGGATATTTGGGGATCGACGCACACTTCCGGATTTTCTCTTCCATAGGGGGGGGTACGGATATTAACTGGAACCACCCGAACCGGTAATCGATATACCCTTTCAGCTGATTATTATTGGGGGCTGCCGCCCCCAAACCCCTGTATGTTCAGTAAGTATAGTTCAGTATAAGTCATGACACGTTTTTCATCCAAAATCGGCAGAAAATCAAACACGGGGAAATGTTAAAAGTGTGTCCGCTAAAGTGCAAACTAGCCCTACGATCTTGTGCATACAACATAACCCATATTATGTGCACATAAACTGGGATTATGTTACATAAACCTATCTATATTATGTCGACATAATCATAGTTTATGTGCACATAATATCGGTTTATGTAACATAACGCTATATTATGTCATTTTTGTGCAAATGAAAGCAAATGAATCAAATGGCGTTCCACACACGACAACAGTATTGGAATTTTTGGTCTCAAATGAGGCAGAAAGGGCTTAATACCATTTCATTTACGTGAAGCAGCCTATTGAAAGGTTCGCGTACCTACATACCTGCTCGTTGGTTTTAATAGTGCTTCTTTCTCCATTATTATATTGCGGCATCTTCACTTCACTTCCCTTCCTTTCGGATGGCCTAAGAATTCTGTTTTTGCTTTCGCGCCATTGTTGCACCATAATGAGACTTGGTTCTAACGAGGCTGTAGCTTTAACCGGAGTTAAGCGGCCGAGCTGCGAGATTAGACTTATTACAGTTCGTCCCTAGTTTTCGCTCGCTATTGAGTTGAATTACTTATTGAATTGAATGGAATCGCTCTTTCAAACAGGGACTCATAATCAAACTATCTCAAAATCAGGACAAAAACTCGTTTTCACGTCAAGTTCCTGACGTTACAATCAGCTTGCAGCATTCGGGGCTGCTCGGCTGTGATTGGCTCATTTAAATTTCCCGCGTAAATTTGTCAGTTTTCGGTAAAATTTTCGGTAGTTTTTGGAATTGTCGGTGCCCTTGGTCGCCCCGTCAATAAGACAGCGCTTCGCGTTGCTTTTTGCCAAAATGGAGGTTGTTATCGTCGCAGCTACGGACAGAATAAAGGTGATCTCAAAAGGCACTGTACGAAAGAGTTTTGAAGGGAAAGGATGCATTTGTTTGTTTGCCAACTTGCTGTAGGAAGACCCCGGAAGACTTACTGTTTGGCGAATTCAAATCGTGAATCACATGATTCCTTTTTGGCCTGAGCAAAACAAAAAAGGAGCTTGAGGTAAGCACTTCGACCCGGCAAAAAGTTAAGAGAAAACTCACATTCGATGTGGAAAAGATACCCGAAATTTCTTGAAACATTCCTCTATAAACAGCAGAAGTGTGCAAATTATAATAAATTTGTCAAAGAGGCTTGAACCTTGAAAACGTTTCTTCGTTCTTGCAAAGTGCCGATCAATTTATCTTTCCTCCTGAAGTTTAAAATCACAGACTACAGTACAAAGCTGCTTAAACAGAAACTATTTTCAATCTTACGAAACAAATGTGTCATAAGAGTTGTGGATAACCATACATTTTTAGGAGAATTATTTATAGTTTTGAGAAGCCTTTTTGGGTGTTTTTCTTTGCGAGAATAATTTGTGTTCGTTTCTTGAGCTTCCCCGACCGAAGAACATTCTAAAAAACATTGCAAAGTTCCCCTGAAGATAACGCCAGAAAAATCGCGCATTTTAAGATAAAGAATAACCGAAACTTGATGAAACGTTTATGCTTTGTTGACCATAGTATTGACAGCAGAAATATTAGTGATTGAAATTATTACAAAATAGCTAGTGCAGGTTTTTTGCGTAAAACAGTCTCACAATAGGTTGCAGAAGGCTTCGGCAAAAAGGTTCTGAAATATACCTTGGGTTCCTTTAGCAATCAAAACAATCATGATTGTATTGTTTTAGATTTATCATTGTTTCATTTGAAAGAAATTAGATCCCACTGGCTGGCTGAATTTGACGAAATCTTTATTGTTTTGATTGTCAAAGGAACGCAAGTTTGTCTGGTTCACTCATTCCGAAAAAGTTTGAAGGCGTGGAAAAGTCACATGACCTCCATCACAGCTAGGAAGTCTCCCTGCGGCACGAACAATCAATCGAATCCATCAATCAATCAATCGACCGACCAAGTCTCGGTCAAATTCTCGTACATTTATTTTTGTCCTCGTTTTCACATAGCTTTTTTATGAGTCGTAGATTGAGCGAAAAGGTTAAAATCAAAATATAAAAGACGAGCGAAATTTACGACGAATTGTAATCAGTCTACTGCGAGATTACATGGCTTCACTTGATCTTGAATCCAGGTGAAAATAGTTCGAAAGGATGTAAATTTGGTATAAATTGTTCAAAACATGACTAGACTAAGATGAGATTACCTATTGTTTGGTGAACTATTTCTAATACGAAACTGGTTTGTAAAAAGTTGATTACTTGTGGATATTTTCCTTCTAACTTGTTATAAATGTTATCTTTTTTTTCTTTCCGACAATTTTACATTTTCATTCAAGCAACCACCTGTGTGAGGGGACAATTATGGAAATAAGGTTGATTTGACCTGTTGTTTAATGCTATCCCTGCCACCACAATTAGGGGTGTTTCTACCGGTATTCATTTGATTTTTAAGGAGATTGTAATATATTTTTAATTTTAAAACATTGTAAATTTTAGTTTCATTTAATGGCAAATAGATATGTACATACATGGGACTTTATTTTGAACACTTGGTGTGGTAAAAGATTAAGCGCTAATAAAACGAACTTTAATTTGTATTTGAATTTCGGGATGTGCTACTGCTCGACTTGTGAAACTGTCATTGTGGCATGCTAAGGGCCTTCGATCATATTCATATCGAATCGTAATGGCCTCAACAAACCAAGAAGCAACGAATTCAGACACAGAAGATAACCATTATTGGTATTTCTCAGTTGCCAATGCAATCGTCGCAGTACCTTGCATTTTCTCGTTTTCTTTCTTTACTTCGTTACTGTCTTTTCTTCTGTTGAGATTCAAGAAACTAAATGCAATATAATTCCGTTTCATATTCATACAAGTGTGAGTGACGTCATCACTGGAGTAACTTTGGCTTCAACAAGAACAGTTTTCTTTTCAATAAACAGCGTAGACTTTGACAAAATCAAATCATATACAGATATCGTCTGTGACTCACTTTGCACGTTTTCAGGCACTACCTTTTTATTAGTAGCACTTGACCGCTTTTTGCATAACGAAACTGTTAAACAGGTCTTCTGAGATCATGACTAACTATGCTAAAATCGAGCAATTATCTCATGAACGCTGCTTCTTGTCTGGCATTACTGATCGTGAAAGTTATTGGCCAATACTTTGAAGGGTTTTACCTGATATTTCTGCTTGTTTCGGACTTCAATGCAATATTTTTGATCGTACCTTTGATTGTAACTACAGTCTACAAGTGGCATTTCTTGCCATACATTCAAGTCACTTTAAAAGAGAACGCGGGAAGTCAATAAAGCAAGGAGTAATGTATCTGAATCTCCAAACAGACGAAATACAGCCAAACGATAGCCTGCGTGCAGATTTTACTTTCCACTGCGAAGGAGAGCTTGTTCCTCAACGGCTCTCCAGTGGCGGACTGGCCCACCGGCCCACCGGCCCGTGGCCGGTGGGCCCCCCTCAAAATCTTGCAAAAAGGGCCCCTTTTTGCTGGAAAAGGGCCCTTTTGCGAAATTAGGAAGTTCTTTAGTAGATCTGCATTCTTGAATAATGGACATCTCACTTCACATTTGAATCCTACCATGTCAGTGAACTTGTTCAAAGAAATGAATACAGTCGAGAGTGAAGATACGGTAAAGGCCCCGTCCACTTCTGTCAACAGATGCTTCTTGGGATTCTTTCAAAGAAAATAGTTGAGTTTTGGTAGTGTAGGGTAAGACTCTCTCAAAAATGCCAGAAAATGACTGGGAGAATCGTTCTAAGCCAAAATAAGGCTGTCAGTTTCAAAAATTTTCCAGGAAAAACTTTGTCAAGGCCTCCACTTTGGGGGCACGCACAAATTGGATTGCTGCAGCAATGTAAAATCTTTTGCGCGAAAATGTTTATAAGAGTGTTGATTGATAGAAAACTGCTAAAATAATTTTGAAAATTTCAGCCACAGAACAGATATTTATTCACAAAATTGCCTTGTGGATGCTAATTCATAAAACTGCTGTTACACTTGATAAAAACTTAATTTAAAGAACGACTGTTGACCAGCATGCATTGCGCGTTGCCGTCGCGAAGTGAACCACAGCTAGATAATTTCGTATATGATAAAATTAAGTCCGTTTTAAATCCTCCAAACATGGGATTGGAAGAAGTGTTCTAAGCCAAAGTTGAAGGAGTGTCCTAAGATATTTTCCTGGAGACTTTGCCCCCAGACACCTCATTTTGATACTCCATCAGTCAGTGGCGTGGCCAACGGGGGTATGGGGGGCAATTTCCCCCCTTCCCACTTTTGTCGAAAGATGGTCCTCGAGATTCCTCTAAAACCGAGGAGAAAATGACTGGGTATAGGTTGGGTAAGAATTTTCCGAGAAATGTTAAATCTTCCATTTTAGCACTGGCAAGCATGATATTGCGACATGCATTCTAAGCCAAAGTAAAGGATCTTTCTTCAAACATTTTCCTTGTGCTCTGATTCATAGGATAACTGTCACAAAACGATCAAGGTTTCCTTGTAGCTAATGGCAAGCATGATATTGGGAAATGCATTCTAAACCAAAGTAAAGGGCGTGACCCCAAAAATTTTCCTGGGGGCTTCGCCCCCAGACCCCCTCCTTTAGATTCCCCCCACTTCATTTACCCTCGCTACGCCGCTGCCATCAGTAAATTTTCCCTGGCCACACTGCTGGGGGAGGTTCGAGAAAGGGTTGCTCAACAGTTTGTGAAACGAAAACATTATAGATCATCTGGCCCACAATACTCTCAAAAGGTCAGAGTTACTTTTGTAAAATAGAGACTACGTAAAGATTTTAATCATGCCATGATAAGGTATAAGCCTCATTTTCAAAGAAAGTGAGTTTAGCTTTGCTATTGGTAAGAAATCGAGGAATTGCGACGAATTTTGTGCATGACCACACCCTCATGATGTAGGCCACACCCACTTATGGCCCCCATAACTCATCCATGGCCGGTGCAAAAATCAGAGCCAGTCCGCCACTGACTTCTAACATCGTTAAAACCAGCCTTTCGAGGTGCCCCAGTCTACTAAAGGGACCCATTGGTTACAAAGCATCCTCAGCAAAACCACAAATGTAGTGCAGTTGGTCATTAACTCCACTTACCGGGGGCGGGGGGGGGGAGGTGTTCAACAGTAGTTGATTTTCTCGAGAGTTGCTGAAGTTTGAGAAGGAAGAGCAAACATGGAGAATATATGGGGAGCTCGAAGGATTATACCCTTTCCCTGCACTGAAGTTGCCAAAAATGCACCCTTGGCTAGGTAAGAAGTCTACCCTTGATTATCAGCATCAACCATTTGAAGTTCCCACTGACTGAAGATCATACTATATTTGCCCTGCCATATAACGTATGGCACTCTGAAATGATCTTAAAAACATACATTGTCGATATGCCAATGGCACAGAAATACAAACTTTGAATAAAATACCTAAAATCGAGCAATAATCGGCAGCAGAATGAAAGTAAGATTGGCTACATAGCTATGAAACCCAACTGTTAAAATCTTATAATTAATTTATAATAACACAGCTAGTTGAAGAACTGAAGCAAAGAGCACGAGAAGAGCTCCAGATGCAGCGATGTTGGTTGCTCTGTTTGAGTAGCACTTTTGCTCCAGGGCTACAGATGTACCATTGCCCTATAAATAAAACACGTGATAAAATGAGAGACAACTATTTGACGAATTCAGATAAACTCGTAAGGAGCCGTATGAATTCGTAAAAGTGCGTATGAATTCGTAGGTACCCGTAGAATCATCCACAGGAAGCCCAAATTACAGTTTATTTCAAAAAACAGTTTCTTATTTTAAAATACTGATGAGATTTTCACAGAAAAATATAGAAATATTGTTGCTCTCCTTTCGTTTACCTGCACACTATCGCGCGCTAATTGTAATCGTGAAATGTTAAGAACATCAGCTGGTCAGAGATGTTTTTCATTCAGAGGGGCCAGTCTCTGGAATGGGTTGAATGATGAATTAAAAGGAGCACCTACTCTAAAGAAATTCCGGGAAGGGTTGATGAAATCCCACAAAGCATAAGTTGAGATGCTTTATGCAATGAACTGTTTTAATTTTACTTTTATTGATATTATTTTAATCAGATTGTAATCTTAGTTTAGTTTTAGTATTTTTATTGCATGGCCCCCTGTAAATCAGTTTTTCTCTAACTGAGGGGCTACCATGCCTAAAAAATTGAAAATGAAATGAATGAAATGAAACAAATATTTTTAAAAGAGAGCACAAGGAAACAAGGGAGTCAAAAGTAAAATGTATGGTTGCCTTTTCAAAGTAAACCTATCAGGTATGTTGAACAGAGCATGGGCTTTGATTTCAGAGACTTTTCTGAAAGATTTAGACACTGGAATTGGAAAATGAGCGAAAGCAAAACTGTCGCTGTGACTCCAAACCTAAGAGAGTTGCAGTCCTCGTCTCTTTCTTCTTTTCTTTTCTTCGCTTCAATTTTACTTTTGACTCCCTTGTTTCCTTGTGCTCTCTTTTAAAAATATTTGTTTCACGATTACAATTAGCGCGCGATAGTGTGCAGGTAAACGAAAGGAGAGCAACAATATTTCTATATTTTTATGTGAAAATCTCATCAGTATTTTAAAATAAGAAATTGTCTTTTTTTTAAATAAACTGTAATTTGGGCTTCCTGTGAATCATCCTTGAAGCTATAAAAACCGTTACGAATTGCTACGAACCCTTACAAACTCATACGAACGTGTACGAATTGATAAGAGCCCTTGCGAGCTTGCATGAAGTTTTATGAATTCTGAAAAAAAATCTTCCGAACTTGGTGATGTTTAGTTACGAAAGAAATAAAAGAACTGCACCGTAAAAATAAATGGCCTGATATGATAGAATAAGAGAAATTTAATCTAACGTTAAATTTACAATCGGATGAGCCCCAAAAAACATGCTAGTCGCTATAAAAAGAACTTGCGCTTACTTGAATGCATAAGTTCTGTTATTTTTCTGTCTTCTCTTTTCCCTGTTGTGGTATGTCTATATTTCACATATTCAAGTGGAAGATGGCATTGGGTTTAGCGTTCTCGCCTTGAGGGGATAGGTGGCAACATTCCTCTGAGAGGTACAGTACGCTTCTCTTCTCCGAGAAAAATCTAAAGTACTTGGGACGAGGTGAGGTGCCAGCAGGGCTGGTCTGCAATCTACTCAGCTCCGGAAATTAAGCACTTGGGCCATTCGAGCAGGGAAAGCAAATAGGGAAAAGAAAATCTAGGTGGGCTGCCCAATAAAAGTCAGTTATATTTGCCCGACTTAGGGCGATTTTTGTTCAAAAGCCTGATCTTTATAAAATCTTCCAATGTTGGGGGGCTGTCGCCTTCCTAGCCCACTGGCTCGTACGCTTACGGTGCGGACCGATACCAAAAACTTTAGCTGCTTTACAAAAAAGAAGTATTATGATAGAATACAGGCTTACCGGATGCAAACGGGGGGATTTGACTCTGAGATAGTATCCTTGAGTACCATGTGGAACAACAGTGAGATAAAACACAATGGTACCGCGGTAATCTCTGGGTGGTATCCATGTTGCTGAGAGCTCCTTCACATTAGTATTCCGTTTGTTCACCACGCTGTCCTGCAAAAATGATTTATTGGAAATATAATGAAGAAAGGCACACACGTTATGTTTTGTTCTAAAAAGCCGTCCAGGCTCATATTTTGCTTAGGGCTGTAGTAATCATTTTAAACTAGGGTAGGGGGGGGGGGCATGGAACTTCAAGGGCACCTTTTTGTTAGGTCAAAGGAGCATTTCCTGAAATAAAAAGGCATTTTTCGTCATAATTGCAAAGTCTTGGGGGACACGTCCAGTGCCCCCAGGTTCATACGCTTCATATTTTGCTCCACATAGATATGGAGGGAACGTTTTTTGACGAACAGATATTTTCTGTATTGCAATTTTGCTTCGTGTTGTTGAAACACAGCTAACATCCACTTGCCTCTCAAAGCGTTGTTTATTCGCTTGTATTGCAAAAAGAAAAGGGAAGAAAATCACTAGTCTACGCATCCCAAGAGGAAGGCACAAAAAACAGAACAGAAGGATGCTGCTGCGTTGCTCCATGATAATGCATATGCATCCAAACGTTAAAATGAGAGTTGCTTTTGAGCAGCTAAACCACGCCAAAGGAGACTGCGAAACTTAGGATATGTTTTGAAAACGGTATACTTGGTTGACTCAGAAATAAGAACTAGTCTGATTGATTCCGACATTCTCAAAACGGTAGGCTTGGAAGGCTTTCTGAACCTCCTGCTCCTAAAGGCAGAAGGTTTGGAAGAATTGAGAGAGATTCTCGTTTTCATTGGCGAATTTTCATCTCCGTCATATTGAATCTGAATCATGTTGTTTTGAAGATTTTTGTGTTGGATTGGGAAACGTTTCCATCTTTGCAAAGTCTACTGCTTTCTGAATTTGGTAGGTTTGGACTTACCAATCATATACACTACCGGGTGACCCAAAAAAAATCTTCACGAACTAGATTCACACATTGTTTCCTGAAAGCAGATGTTATGAACACAAGCAAGGTATCACCACACCACGTAGCTGAAAGGCTCAGCTATCTTTTGAGATGTAGATGTTGCTTGGTTAGTTTAAGGTATGTCTTCCATCCATGTTTTGGCAGATGTGAAAAAACAAAATTCTAATTTCCTTTGGAGCGCAAAATTGAACGACGAACAGAGGTCAATCATTTTGCAAACAAAAATTTCCCCAGACGACTTCAAATCCATCGCTACGTTGACTTTTCACAAAATGTTGACTGGAAAATAATGGCGATTATTTCACTTAAAATGAGGAATGCGAGATTCGAAACTTTCTTGAATCTTGGTATTTTTCGGACTGGTACGAGAATTACTTGAAAAGGCCACGCAGCATCTCAGAAGATGGCTATGCCTTTCAACCAAACGGTGATACAAAGCATTAGACAATAGACCTTTGAGCTATTCTGAGGGCAAGTTATGATCTAGCTAGCTCGTGAACGATATCGTTGGGTCACCCGGTAAATCATGCTGTTTCGTAGAAGTCTGTTCGACAAGAACTGACTAACGCCATTCTGAAAATAACGAAAAGGACTATCGTATACACAAATCGTATGAAAATTTGATTGCAGGAGATCCAGGCAAATTTCGTAGAATAGCTATCAACTAGGTCTATTGGCTATCACATTGGCAATGGCAAATCATCTTTTGGCGCTGTCTGTAGAAGAAACCTGAAAAGATAAAAAATGTTGCCAATTTCTTATATCACACAAAAAGGAACTCACATATGGATAATAACACGAAATAGCTTGAGCATCTGTCTGCAATGATGATGTATTGAAATGTCCAATCGGTCTGAAACTACTTCCGAGCGTTCTTGCTTGCAAAAGAAATGCTTTCATTCCATGAAAATGACCATCAGGAGCTTTGCAAGATTTTATGACAACATGAATTGGACTTCCAGCCTTGAAACTTGAACTTGATATAAAGATAGAGTATATTCTAGCATATGCTAGCACAAGAGAATTTCTCCGCGGTCTAACCGCAGTTATCTGCGGCCGCATCTCCATACAATTGCTATGATCAAATTTGACTTTAGCCAATGAAAATCCAAGAAGGAAGGCCAGACAAAATAACAGGGTAGTCAATTTGCTCATTTTGATTTGTCGCCGATTTCCTTCGCAGCACCAAATTTCACCACCTCTTTCAATCGAAAAAAAAGTATATTAATCGGCTGTCTTATTCGTTATTAAAGAACATGCCATAAAAAGGGTGTTTTCGATAATTATTTGAAAGTAGAGTCGAAATTTCGTTTCACGCCTAAAAACAGGTGCTAAAGAGCCCATTGCTAGTTGAAATTGTTGATTTTGCTTCAAATCTGCGAACTTGATTACGTTGTATTAAGGGTATATTTGATTAATATGAATTCTGAAAAATGTAAACTTGGTAGGCCCGAAATTTGTGTTTGACCCTGAGATATCCAAAACGGTAGGCTTGGTAGGTTTAGAGGGCCTTCTGCTCCAAAAGCAGAAGGATTGGGAGACTTCGGAGAGATTCTCGCTTGCATTGGCGAATTTTGAATTTTTAACAAGGAAAATCCAAAACCTGCCGCTTTAAAGATTTTTGTGTTTGATTGGGAAATATGTTTTCGTCTCTGCGAAGTCTACCGTATTTCAGAAATTAGTAGGTTTGGAATTACCATTCAAACATAACCTAAATATATTCATTACCAAATCTGAAAGAGATTTTTAGCTGACTTCGATTCCAGAACATCTCAAGACCCAGGGGGCGGCTCACAAACTATTAAACACATGCATCTTCAATCAGATAGCTCAAAAGTTGCTATCTCCCAAACAAAATTTTTAGAACTGAGTAAAGCAATCAATGTCAGTGAAATGTTGATCCCTCGGTGGAGATAAAGGGGGTCATTACCTATTAGATTTCTTGAAATGAGTATTTTCGGTTTTCGGGGGTTACTTTTGAGGCTATTACAGCAATATGCCAACCTACCTTAAAATTTCACTTAAGTTGTGTCCTTAAGTTGTGTCCTCTCTCAAAGGGTGAACAAGATGTCATCATGCAAGCTCACCTACGTCACCGGATAAAATTAGGCAAAAGTAATTTCGTGTACACTGCTAATGATAACGACCTCCCTTTATTCTTTTCTGCTATAATGATCCAGTTGCCAGGTCTTTTGTTAGGGATTTCAACCATAGGCAGTGTGCCTTTAATGAGCAGAAATTGGGTAACAAGAGTCATAATGCAAGCTGACTTAAGCGACGCACGCAGGGTATGCTGGTTGACCGGCGTTCTTTAAGGAAGTGTTTGGGTAAATACGCTTTTTGCAACGCTAAATCAAGAATTTGAGGCCTAAAGAAGAAAAATCAAGTGTGTCTTTATTTGAGAAATGTTGCCGGCAGCCACGGGGAGCAGGGAGCCATATAATATATGAACTGAACTGAACTGAACTGAATTGGGGCTCAAAGTTGCGACTCTTTGTGCATGTGTGCGCAGTTTCCAATTTGTCACCCCTATAAACAAATTATTTTCTATCAAGCCAAGAAGAAACTTTAAAATAGGAACTTTGGAGGGAGCAATGTTTTAAAATCCTAACATAAGGCAACAAAAGGCAACGCGAAGACAAGAAAGATCACATATGCAATAACTATGCATCTAAGTTAAAATTCAAGACCGGTCTGTATAATAATTCCAATAAAACAACACCTCAGAGCATAGCATATCAGTAAGATTTCACGCCATGTTTAGGTAAATTAATCAAAGTCATATATCCACTAAAAAATACTTGTCTCTAATTACACTTAAGTTTTACCAGAAACTTAGTTCTGGGCTACATAGAAGGGATTTTCAATTTTGGACCCAATTCTTAAAGTACTGTAAATGAAAAATTAAGAAACTCTACAAGAAACTTCACAATTCATCAAAATTCATTAAGGACTGCTGTTTGAGCCAAGAATTACCAAAAAGAACTAAATGCTAACCAAAAACTACATTTTTTGCATGATTTAGTTTAATGGTTCGACATCTTGCAACTGACAACCAAATTTGTAAAGTTTCTTGACTTCTGAACGCTTTCAGTACAGTTTCTTAATATAATGATATGATACAATTTTATTCTACACTCAGTTATTAAAACTAAATACGTAAATATGACCCCATTTTTATCAATATAAGAAAGCTACAGATCTGGTGAGCACAAAATGTACAGCGTTTAGAAAAAATCATCAAAATTTCATCACTTGATGGATCATTGAGAAATCAAAACATTTCTTTCAAAATTAAACAGGTTGTTCCTTCACATCCATTCTCACTGTTTAGCTAGTTGTTCCTTTCACGTATGTTGCTACGTGTACTCTGTAAGAATTCATTACTTTATTTCAAGTAGGCTGAAAAGAATTCTAGCTATTTCTAGCTTATTTAGGCCTACTATGCATGCCGCATCTGGGTATAGGACCCCTAATTTAGCGTCTCTTCCAAAGGATGGCGAAGTGAGTTGCTTGGTCAGAGGCATCTCAAAGGTCATCCATCCGGCTCGCAATCAACAGCCGCTAGGCCACTCACGCCACTAGTATTCAGCCTGTATAGTTGATGTAAGTCTTTTTCTTGCATTGACTATAGTCATATCATCATCATTCAAAAGTTAGAACATCGTTGTCTTTTTGTCAAATGTTTTTCGAACTATCGCTATGAAGATCAATTTGACCTTTAAGGTAACATCTTAAACAGAAATTTGAGTATCATTAGACTTTCTGACATTCAGTGATTTTTCAACCGCCGAACCTTTTCCGAATCACCCAATACATTAAAGTCCTCCCATTATGGCCTAACGTCCAGTCCAGTCGGTTTGAGGGTCTTACCAAATGGCTACCAAATGGCCTATTTGTCAAACACATACTACCTTATTATTGAAACATTTTTTACTCGGGGGGGGGGGGGGGGGAATGATACTATGATACTACCATTTGACGGTATTTTGCAAAGTTTTAGCTTTGGCCCTCTTTAACACTGACTGAACCCCCCTGTTAGGCCACAATGGGAGTACCCCCCGGATTAAAGTCCCGCTTTTAAGAAACCCAATTTTTGATTCAACTACTCTACAGAAGTCTGGATTGAGCGACATCTCTATACATTTTATACGAAAGGATCAATAGACGATTACGCTAAAGATATCAGCGAGGAACTTTTTACCAAGATGCATTGCGTTCCAATGAAGAATAAGCGACGATTCTATAGGAATTCGATCAAAGAACGCAATGCGTCTTGGCAAAAAGTTCCTTGCCACCACCTTTAGTGTAATCGTCTACTGAGCGGCGCAAAAGCTTCGATCACTGTTGTGCACATTCGACACAGGCGAGAGTTTGCTTTGCTGTAGTAAGTCAGTTACATCTTATACTCCATTCACACTGACACAATTAAACCAGCTTTATCTAGCCAGGTTAATTTTCAACCAATCAAATGCATTCGATTTGTTAGATTGACCAATCAGAAGGTCCCATTCAAAAACCTAGTTTAACTTGCAAGTGTGAATAGGATATTACTTCAGAATGAAATTCAAAAATATCTAATTAATTACATAAATAGCTACCAATCAACTCCACTCTGTGTTGTTACGTTGAAACGTGCATCAATGTCTTGAACGATTTCTTTCACAAACGGTCGATCTTGAAGTTCAACCTCCAGAATATATAAAATCAAATTGTTGAGTTGTTGTGAATATGGACTGAAAATAAAAATCAAAGGAAACGTTATTCCTGTCTACGAGGTTCAGTTATTAAATTAAATTCAACTAAAGTGTGATATCACATTAGATATCAAGCGACATTTGAGAAAATGCAAAGTTATTCCAAGGGTGGTTTAATCATGAGCGATAGGACACCAAGTGTGTGAAATTTTATTGGTAGCGAGAGCAAGACTGAATTATGTTTTTTATGCGCGCGCAGATATCCTTCGAAACCGAGGCAATGGTAAAATCAGAATTATTACCAACGCTCCTTTCCTCAATTCAGAACTGACTACAGCTGAAACCATAACAGCAACAACAACGAGCATAGGTGAAGGTCACACGGAAAGAGCTTACATTGAAATACCAACCAAATGCGGGGGCGCAAGGTCCTGTCGGTCAGCGGCAAAAACATAATTCAGTCTTGCTGGTAGCGAGCCGCCTTAATCAAATGTTTTTTTGTGTGTTTTTACCTAACTTTTACTTGGTAGTGAGCAACCTTATCGCTGTTTCGTCATTTTGAAATTTTCGGTAGTGAGCCACCTTAAGTGCAGATCCACCTTGATCGTAAAAACTCTGGAGGTTTTACGATTAAGGTGGATTTGCACTTAAGGTGGCTCACTACCAAGTAAAAATTAGGTAAAAAGACAAAAAACAATTTGTTAAGGTGGCTCGCTACCAACAAAATTTTCACACACTTGGTGTCCTATCGCTCATGGTTAGATGAGCATAGGTTCCAAATCTTTAAAAAGGCTGGTGTAAAATTGAGTGACCCATTTCTTTGAACTGATTGACTTCAAAGAAACTTTAGCTATTTATCTATAATTCTACCGTTGGACTTTTCTGAAATTTTCAATATTTTCAGAATTAGAATATTTTTCTTCTTTTTCAAGAATTCAAGAAAAATTTTCAAAAAAACTTAAAACCATCGTACTTTCTAAACTGTTTGACGCAACAAGAATTAATTTCGAAGAAAATCATAGTTTATGAATGCCTACAATATGGTATCAAGCAAAAGTCTGCCACTCTTCTGGTTTATGATTTAGAAATTTGATGACGTCACATCCTGAAATGAGTTGGAATATAAAATACGTTGTAATTTCGAAAAATATTCAAGATTTCTGCAAAGTCCAACGGTAGAATTATAGATATGTATCTAAAGTTTCTTTCAAGCCATTCAATCAGAAGAAATAGGTCATTGAATTTTACACCCACCTTTTTACGCTGAGTTAAAGATTTGGAACCTATGCTGGTTAGATGCCGCAGTTGTGCTTGATTGCCACAGCTTTGCTCCTTTGCGGAGGAAAGTATTATTTACTACTACGGAGGAGCTAGTCGCAACGCTCCTCCACAGAAGCACACCAGCAGTCTCTAACTATCCATCGTCATTCACGCAGAACTCTTCAATTGCTTCTATTTGTGGTCATTTACACGTGACATCTACAGACCTTACGTGAGACAGACCTTACGTTTAGTTTTGGACAAGGCAGGGGTATGCCAGAAATCGACAATCTGCATGAGAGGAATGAAACTACAGTAATGAAAGTATTGAAAGAGTAGGGGTATGCATAGCCTGCGCGCAGACTCGACTGGTAACGCCGAAGTAAGTTTCAATTCAACTAAACTTACTTCGGCGTTACCAGTCGAGTCTGCGCGCAGGCTAGGGTATGCAGGGGTAAAGTGGGTAGGCTGGAGTAAAGTGGGTAATGTCGATTGCTGGAAAACAGTAAACCCTGAACAGATAAATCAACAATCAAGTGTTAAGGATGATCTCGATCTAGCTTTGTCTGCGGGAGGATGATTTTTAGCTTCAGGATAGAAAAAATGCACATTTGACTTTATTTTTGAATCTTTTATACGGTGCAGTCCACGACAAATTTTCATCCGAAGTAACCCCAAGGTATCTGAAACCTTTTTTCTTCAGTAGGGATGGCACTTACAACTCAAATTAATTTTCGACACAAAACAAACAACAAAACACCAAACAACAAAATTAAGAGATATTACACAAAACAGACAACGAGACAACAAAGCTGAGGTAGATCATTGGTCAAAAATTTTAACTTTTGAAATTCGTAGGGTAGAACGAGAAAAAGGTTATATTTCGTGAAATGGGGCTTAAAATAACAGAAAAGAGCGCGGGAAAGACAATAAACCCTGATAAAATAACCTTCCGAAAATCATCTTCAAGAAACTAATTCAAAGGTTTTGAAACAAGCTGTATGCACACATAGCAGTGATTATGATGCAAACATAGCCAGGTGGCAGCAGTCTTGGTCTGAAATTAATCATGGTGATTTGTCAACTATAATTAGTTTGCATTGCATTGAAAAACAGCAAATCACATATTCCTTGCAAAATTGAGTGAAATTAAGCCTTTAAACACAGACCTGGCTATGAAATAAAAACTTAAATCATATTGGTTCAAATATTGAAAGTACTTTGTGATTGGAAGTGTAAGTGTTTATTAGCTTCAGGCAAATTAGGACTTCAAAGGGCACACTGTCATGGCGTTGATTGGGTAAAAAGACAATAAGAAAGAACAGAATTAGGCAAGCTGCAGTAATTTCGCTGTAAATCGAAATTCATTTAAGGTGATAACGATCTGACTCACATTATTCAAGGGCGAAAGCGTGATTCAAGAGCATAAAGGCTTGGTACTTATTTGAAGGCCAGATGTTTCGTTAGAGATTTCAATATGACAACGAGCCAATCACATCCACGACTGTGTGCCTTTGTAAACTGATGCAGATAGCTAAACAATTTTCAAGTCAGTTTAGCAGATAGCTTTATATTAACACTGGCCTCAATGTGTTAAACATTAATTTGGAAATAAGTATTTTGTGGTGCAGTAAATGTCGATAAAATTGCTGTTATTCATGCATCAAAGGTTTCACAAAGAGAACATCGTTTCATTTCACATTGGTCCATTTTGATCAAGGAGCGGAAAAATTAGCCGTTTAACGAGAATCTGTGCAGCAAAAATCTGCAGATGCAGTTTCAGCGATTTTGAAGAACAGTCAAATTGGTTATTGGGTAGTATAATATTGGGGAATCTTACTGAGAAACAGCGCATTCAATCTGGAAGAATACTTCCCTATTACAACCTGATGGCTGCAATGTACCAAACGATTTCACGATTTCACAAAGAATATTATTATCAGTGGTTGAGTAAAATTGGTTATTGGAGAGTGATCAATCCATCTCATCACCCACTGTTGTTAACTTCAAGCAACGTTTCACAATAAAGTTATGCCCTCAATTAACCAAACCTGAAAACTTAGATACAGAATAAACAACTACTTTGCGAAACCGTTGCATGCTAAAGACCTTCGATGAAATTCACATCCAATCGCAATGGCCTCAAGAAATCACGGAGCAACAACAAACTCAGATACGGAATATAACTATTATTGGTATTTCTCAATCGCAAACATAATCATCGCAATACCTGGAATTTTCTTGAATTCGTTACTGTCCTTCCTTCTCTGGAAATTCAAGAAACTAAACACAATATCATTCCGTTTTATATTCATACTAAGCGTGAGTGACATCATCGTTGGAATAACTTTGGTTTCGTCTAGAACAGTTTTCTTGTCAATAAATGGGGTAGACTTTGAAGAAATAAAGACATATTCAGATATTGCTTGTGATACACTGTGCCAATTTTCATACACTACCGTATTGCTTGTTGCAATCGATCGGTATATTCATATGCGACTGCTAACGAGGTATTCACAGGTAATGACTAAAAAACGAGCTCTCATCCTGATATTAGCAAATGCTGCGATCTGTCTATCTTTTCTGATTTTACGAATTATTGGCTACTTGAAAGGGTTCTACTCGATGTCTTTGACTGTTTATCAGTTAAGTGCAATATTTTTTGCCGTAACAGTAAGCAGCATTTACTGCCATACATTCAGATCAATGGAGAAGCGAACGAAGCAATTGAATCTTGCAACGACAAATGCGCCTGTTGCTGTAAAAAGACGGGACCCAACGAAAGAATTCCAAAAAGTTATGATCCTCATCTTAACAGCAATGGCTCTCTGTGTTACTCCGATGGTTGTTTTCTCGCCTGTTCAGTTCATTTACGAGCAAAGAAAATCATACAACAAGGCAATAACGGTATGGTCTTTCTTAGCGAGATTATTTATGTGCTTTAATTCAACATTAAATGCAACAATATTCCTCATGGTGAATCAAGAACTTAAAGGATTTCTGCTGGGTACACTCGGATGTAGGAAAAGGCTCCAAGTCATTGAAGGAGACGGGGGAAGAAACATCGAGGGACAATGATGCTTGTCACGTTAATCGCCAACAAAGATTAAGCCTAACAACGGAAATGATTCAGGAAAAGACTACAACCTTGATAAAAGTGATATGATGGACTTTGAACAGCAAAACTGCACGTAAACACGTCGATAAAAGCACATTAAAACATATTGTTTACTGTTTTTTGCAACCACCTATAAGCGGACCATCATGGAAATCCCTGCCACTATAATTAGGGGTGTTTTTAACTTGTATTTATTAAACCATCGTAAATGTTTACTTTTGTGGCAAATCTCCACTCTTCAATAACCACTTTGACTCTCAAATATCGTTGAAACGTAGATTTTCCAATCTGTGCTGCGTGAAATATTAAAGCATTTTGTTCACGGTAGTCACTCGAATAAGTATTGGTAGTGGCAGTTAATATAAACTTGGTTTCCTTCGCTACACAATCTGATCGAGAAATGTTGAAAGCTGATTAGGCATATCATACAGGGCATAAAAGCTGCACTGCAGAGGCGTCAAACTCTCATTGGACAATCTTCATTCAGCTAATTTGCCCTAAGTTTCTTCGTTGATGTCTTGCTCTATTAAGAATTCTGAGTGGATCTTCTGATTAGAATGACGTGAAGCTTGTTCTCTTCAGTTCTGGCCTCCCTCCTAGTTACCTGTGTTGTTAATGTTTCTTCAGCAACGCGGGATAACGACATACAGATTGACTAGACTCACTGCATAAGTCCCTCCAACCTTCACTCATCTTCGTCGTCGTCGTCGTCGTTGTTGTTTTGGGCGTGATGCAAGCGATTATTGGGGGTGAAACAACAGCATGAACTTATCTTCATCTTCCTCTTCATTCACAAAGAAGAGCAACGAACTTTATATGACAATCCCAAACAATTTCTTCCAGCACTTAGATCAGTGCTTGACGTACCATTGAAATCTAAACTGGCATACATATCAACTCTCATTTTAAAGCGAAGCAGATAAATACTTTCTGCATCGGTAAATATCAAATTTGGAGTCAATATCACCTCAATATCACTTCATTTGACACATCAATCCAGTTTTTTATCAAAAGCTGAATTTTGCATCATTATTCAGCAAAAGGGGTTACTTTACATGATTTTTGAATGCCATTCAATAGTTGATAAATTACCGTAATTAGCTGATGAATTACTGTCATTTACTGCAGCTGTCGATTGCAACCAAGCTGGCCAAACAACATTGTTTTTCAAGTTGCATATCTTTGTAGCAACGCATTATGTATTATTTCGCTTGCACATTCTTTGTATAATTAGCATTATAGATTTGTAGATTAAGTATTTCCGTTTGCACTGTAATATAACTTGCTTATTTTAGAATATCAATTTGTCAGTCTTGCACCTCAATTTGAGTCACACATCAATTTTGGCTCTCATAGATCTACTCAAGGTAACAGGGAACATTGTCTCCCAAGTACCAGTCGTTATATTTTACGAGGGGTAGCTCAAACGTTCTCAGCCTGAATGGGAAGTATGCGCTGTACATAAGGCTATGTTTCCATTACTCCGTTTTCAAGTGTCACCGGTTTCAAATCACCCCGGACTCAAATAGTCTTGGACCGCTACCATTACTCTCCGGTATTTCCATTACTCCGTTTTCATCCATTTTCAGTTTCTTTGCTTGGACTAAATGTTTGCTTTGTTTTTGGCGCCAGGTCGGTTCTTATTGTTGTAGCGTTTTTGAATGACTCCATTCTCGGTGTTTCCATTATAAACGATACGTTTTCAAATATCTCCGTTTTCAAATCACCTCATTTTGATTAACAAACGATTGCGCAAAAGATGGTGCCATGGCATTTTTACCATAATGCTTTGCATTCCATGACAAATCGACTCATCAAATCAATCAAAACTCTCTCAGGCTCAAAAGGATCATGGTAAAATCCCTTGACGTCATCTTCAAGGAAATGGTTTATTGTACCAAATGAAAAAAATAATCCCCGTTTGAAACGCCACTGCTCCCTGGATACAAAGACAATGATATTGTCGAGAAATTCATTCAATAATGGACATGTTCAAATACATTTTCAAATTTATCTTACTGAAATCGGCCACTCCGTCCTGAAATTATGAGGGATTTTCTCGAGTGAGCCCCTTTAAGAAACCTTCAAAACAGACTTCAATCACAACGAAAGTTGCCACATACTGCTGCTTTACAGCAATGGCTTTTAAGTGCTTCACCATGTGTTATCCCTTTCATTTGGGAGGACCAAATTTTCATACCTGGGAGCATAACAACACTATTCCAAGCGATTTCCTCCCAAGGGGGTAACACGTGCAAAAACATGTCGAAGTCATTGCTGTCAGGCAGAAGTATTTGAAATATTTGGTCGTGATCATAGGGTTTTTTGAAGGTCTCTTAAAAGGGCTTTCTCGAGAAAATTCGTCCATAATTTCAGAACGAAGTGGCTGACCTCAGTCAGGTATATTTCAAATGGATTTGAACCTGTCCACCATTAAGGGGTCAGTCATTTAAAACTCTGGGTACCGGGGCGGGATAGAATTGCTAAACTAGCTAAAAAATGTCATACCCCTTCCAATTTTCCCTAAAAAATTTCGAGCACCATTGGAAAATTAGAAAAAGGATTCATACCCTACCACTGGCCATCTATCAAACTATATTCAGATAAAGACATCACAGAAGTTCTGTTTTTGTAAAAGAGATGAAAAATAGGAAAGGCAATGCCATTTGAACTTAATGAAGTACTACCATGGAAGGCCAGTAAGCTGGAATTTTATACAAATATAATGGGATACAATGGATGATTTGAAGGCTGTCATTAAGAAGCTAGCTAGAGTTGCACGTGAAAAGATATTGTATTCCATAGGCCTTATTGTGTCATTGGATTGGATTGGAATAATTTTATAACAAATCTACCATGAAACTTTTCGTACCCCTCTAGAATTTCCAAAAAATGTTCATACCCCTCAATTTTCCTTGGAATAGTTTTCATACCCCCATTAATTCTAACCCGCCCCGGTACCCAGAGTTATAAATGGCTGACCCCTAAATAATATCTTGTAAAATACCATCGTCATCCAGGGAGCAGTAGCCTTTCAAACGGGTATTATTTCTATGACTCCCCCCCCCCACCCGATATACAATTTGTACAAAGCAACTGTCAAAATGATGGAATTCAGAGGAGATTCAACACCTACCTGTCTTCAGGAAATCGAATCCTACCACTCATAGCAGAGAGAGCAGAGCCATCACATGGACTGTTCCCATAAGCCATTGCGTATAATGTACAACCTAGAGACCAGACGTCTGTTCTTTCATCTATTCGACATTCAGATGGAACATTAAACAACTCTGGAGCTCTACGAATGAAAGTGAATCAAATAAATAGAGGAAATAGTAGCCTGCGTGCAGACTCGACTGATTTCTTCTCAGAGAGGTTCTCCTCCAGTAGAATTAATGTGCTTTTTATGCTTGAATTAGCTTTTTTTCTAAAGCTACTTGTGTACGTGCCTACTTTAAATAAATGAATAATAACAATAATAATCAATGATAAATAACGTCTCCCAAATATAGCCCAAAAACTTCCAGATGAGAGATAACTCTCTTACCGGAATGCAGCTGTACATTCTTGAGCACATCTATCTTCTAAGGACATCGCCTCGGACCTGCAAATAAGGCATTGATGTAATTTACATACGTGTAGAATAATAGGTACTAGGAGAAAAACGGACGCAAAAAACAGACAGATTTTTCAGCACACTGAGGCCTTTTAAACTTACGTTATCATCAAAGTGTGACTAACTGTGTATATAGCATATATAGAATATGTAGAGAGTGTAGAATGTATAGAATAAGTGAATATGAATATGTGTAGTTTTTTAAACATCTTCATCAAATTTCTTAGCAAGTCTGAATTTGGTTTTACTCGCTAGGAATAAAAAACATGCCTCATCACGAATACATGATCAGAGCCCGTTTACATGACTGATGCCGGTAGAAGTTGGAAATGGCATAAAAAGTGCCATTTTCGCCTCCCGTCTACACAGGAACGAAATATGCCGACATAATTTTGTGTCCTTTAGCACAACGACAACGTTTGTAACTCTGTCGTTTTTAAATTCTACTTGCATCAAGTAGAAGCAATCTCCCGATAGGATTTGAAGCCGCTTCTCTCTAGAGGCTCTATGCTTCCTGTTTCCTTATTGCTCTCCTTGCTTTTATATCTTGACTGATTATTGACGCCAGTTGCTAGTGTCTAATAAATTAGCATAAAATTTTACTCAAGTCGCGTTGATTTAACGGCACTTTTTGTGCCGTTTCCTAATTCGACTAGCATAGCATCGTGTAGATGGGGTAGCAGACTAAATGTGAATTGTCAAACCATTAACTGCCAAGCTTTTTGAATCTGTTCTGTCCATAAATAGTTTAGCTCGCTTTGTTTTCGTGCAATTCCGGATATCGATGTCTCAAGTGTAGTGTATAAGAAATTATATACTGCGAAACTTTTGATCCCTTCCATTTACAACATCAACAAGCGGTTACCGAAAGAGGCATGGAAATACATTGATCCCTGTATAAAGTATATCGTTGCCCAGTATGGAGGGGGGGGGGGGGTGCCACGGCGAAAGACAAGAAGACAAGCTACAAAAACTACAAAATCGTGCGGCCAGAATTGTAACCAATAGCCCTTATAACGCTTTTTTGTAAAGCAACTGGGCTGGCAGATAGTGAACGTTGCAACGGAACGGAATGATTCATTGCAACGGAAACATTGAAAATGGTATACAAATGTACAAATGGTGAGGCTCCCTCGTATCTTGCATGCCTGTTCGACAGGTTGTCAGAAACCAGTACTCAGGAACTTCAGAACACCGAACTATATTTCCCGTCTTTACGAAGAACACGGGGCCAAAATGCTTTTCTTTCAGAGGGGCGATATTTTGAATGACCTGGACGCAAAACTAAAATTAACGAAAACCTGTCTTGAAATCTCTAGAACATGAAGAAGACCTTCTTGATTCCTGCAAATCGTTCTATTATTTTAAACTACTTTTAATTTTTTAATTCTAATTATGTATTTGGATGGTAAATCTTAGGGTTTTACCTTTTTCTTTGTACAGGACAGTTTGGAAAACAATTTACGAATGTATTTACGCGACAAGTTGCAATTTACGTATGTACTCTACCCTGTTTAAATAAATAAAAATGAATGAAAAAATGAAATGAAAATTGTTGAAAAATATGACTTTCAAGCCATCAATAATAGGAGATTGGTGTGTTGGCCTAAATGTCGTGGGGCCTGTTAAAAAACCTCATCAGTCTTCCACTCATAATCGGCAATACAGCTTGCTTCAAATAAATTCACTTAGACTTACAATACTGTACATTGTTCCTTTCTCGTCTGTTATCTTTGCCCTAATATTCGCGAAAAGTTGCATGTGAGCATGTTGCATTGATTCTACGGAGGCACGTTCGACTGTTGGGGTCAAATCAGAAAGAACAAGAACTTTTCAATTATTACTGTATCCTCTTCCTCCTATCGCGTTTGGGGGATTTCCCAAAACTCCTTCCGAGACACAGCATGAGAAACAAAGTAACATGACGGGAAACGTTACTAGGTGATGGTTAGGCGTTGGACAATGCGAAGAAAACATATAAGAAAGGAACAATACACTGTGTTATAAGTTTAAGTGAATTTAGTTGAAGCATGCTGTAATACCAATCACGAGTGGAAGATTGGCAAGGCTATTTTAGCAGGCCCCACGAGTCTCCTACTGCTCATGTTCAAGCTAGAGGAAGAGGACGCCCACCAAAAAACAACAAAGCAATAAATTACCTCGAATTAATATTAACTCTTGCTTCTGCAACGCTGCCCATATCCATCAAACATACAAGCCCATCTTCTCGCAATAAAAGATTATGTGGCTGAAACAAAACGAAACGGGGAAATTAAAAAAAATTATTCAACGATGGCAAAAAGAAAATCCAGATAACAGTTGCAATAGCATCAATATATTTGTTACCGATGGTCCGATACAAATAATTATGTAAGACTATGTCCACACGATACCGGCACAATTTGAAAACGGTATAAAAGTGCAACGGATAGAATAAAGATGCTATGGGGCGAGTGGCCGAGCAGCTTATACAGTTTCCGTCAAGTACTGAAGTTAAGCTCGGTCGAGTGAGGTCAAACTCCGGATGGGGACCTCTCGGAGGCCTGATCTCGCAACTCATTTCACCGTCCTTCGGAAGGGACGTTAAACTAGGGGTCCAAGTCTGGATGCAGTGGGCTTAAATTAGCTTACAGTAGCTAGAAATATTTTCAGCCCAATCAAAAAGAAATTATCTATTTGCATGGTTTGGTGTGGAACTGCCAGTCTCCTTCTTTTATTTTGACTATTTGTGTATTGTTCCTTGGTTTGTTTTGTCCGTCGTATTGCTGTATTTTTCAATATATTTATATCTTGAAGTTGTATTTGCAAATTGCAAGTACCGTTCTTGGTGTAGGCCAGATTACCTTGTGTCTTCTCACACCAAGAGCGGTACAGTAGTAATGTATCTAGGTTAGTTAGTTTTATTTATTATGAATAGAAAAACAAAAAAACAAAAAAATGAATTATAGAAAACAAAGGACTCTTGTTCACACGAAAAGGGCCAATTTTTTTGCCGGCATAACTTCAACTCAAATAATCTTGGTTTCAAAACAGTTTTAATGGTAATAAATTACATTTTGGTCAGAACTTTCAGGTACAATACCTTGATATCTCGATGAGCATATGGAGGATCATGCGAATGAAATGTAAGGACAGCATCACAAAGAGATCGAAACATGTCAATGATTCTCTTTTCAGGAATTCTCTGTCCACGTGCGTGTGAGTTTTCGATCAGTTCTTGAACGGAGCCACCCTGCGAATCAAACAAAAGGTAAAGGCAAGGAAAGTTTTTGTTTTCATCTCTTAGAGATACGTTTATTTGTTGCTCTTCTTGGAGAGAGACAATGAAATCACTGCACGAAAAGCCATAGTTTGAGCAATGATATTTTAAGAAAATGCCGATTTTAGCCAGAAATCTACTGGGCAATGCTAAAAAAAACGAGGAAGCGTGGAAGCGGCGCTTCCAGGAAGGCAGCTGAAATGGTCAAATTTCTCCGGAAGGCAGAAGGGAAAAGGAAAAAGAAATGGAAGGAAAGGAAAGGGAAAGAAGGGAAAGAATTGAAGGAAGGGAAGGGAAAGAAAAAAGCCCTGCTACTGGGGGAGTCAGAAAAAACGTGGGGTGTTTGCCAGTCCTGATTGATGAAACTTACTTTGTAAATTCGCTTCTTTAAAAACTCATTGCATAGAAGAAACGCTATCTTAAGCCTTGGTCAAACTTGCCGAACATTTCACCGAACAATCTTCAACATTGATGTTCTGAGAAAGTTCGCTTCGTTTGACCACCTTGTTCGGTGATCAAAATCTCGTTCGACAATGTTCGATGTTGTTTGATGGAGTTATAAAACTTCACCGAACTTTTCCATTGTTCTCAATGTTCGGTGAAATGTTGTATGCGGAACCAGGCTGATGATGTGAACTTCAGTGAAGCGGATGGAGAAGAATTTGTGCAGATGATAAGCGACAGTGTTGATGATAAGCCAAGAAGGGTCAGATGGAGATGATGATAATCACTTTCCTCAAGACAACATGTTATGAAATTTGGCGCGCTTTTGGTGTTGCCTCGTTCTGTCTACTGTACCCTTGCGATGGTGCAATTGGGCATGTCGAAATGTTTGATGAAATGTTCGGTGCATTTGACCACCCTTTTAGATATGAAACTTGTTTGATCAAAATCGATGTTTTCAGTCTTTCCGTTCGATAATTACCGGTGATTTTCGTAGAATGTTACAAGACGACATGGGCAAGTCCACCATTTACCAGATTTGCGTCCGCAGAACAAACCGCTCCGGCCAGTCTTCATTTTTAATTGTCAAAATCGTCTATTTGTCACGGCCTGCCAGATGTGGATAACTTATTTCAAACCAAATACGGAGAACAGCATCACATAAAATATAATATAACGCGTTTAGAGATCACTTACCTGATAAAAAGGAAATAACATCCTTGCTTCTGTATTTTCACCCTTTTTGACAATCTCGTAATCAATAAGAGGCATCACGTTCGGGTGATCCACTAGTCGATGTGCCTTTACTTCTCTATCTACCATCTATGGATATAAAAAGTTAAGAAATAGTTAGTGACATATCGTGTTGCTAGAATGCATATAGACTCACTACATAGTCCCAGTTATTGCAACAACAGCAACGCCTTTTAGATATTTATTGGCAATTACTACGACTATGTAATCAGTTTAGGTTGTACATAGAACAAACGTTGAATTGGAAACTATGAGACAGGGTAGATCTGCGTCTAGAAAACTGCCAGTTTTGAAAATTAGCCAAACTTGATCTTGCAACCGATCTTCAAATCTAGAAACTGCTAGAAATGTCTAGCAATGGCTAGAAATGTCTAGAAAAGACTTTGAATTTGTAGAAATTTGTGTTGTTATGAACTTCATGATTTTGAGCCATATTTCAAATCAAAAATTGTCAACGATAATTAAAAATTCAACCGTTATCCAGCATCACAATTTAACGGCATTCACAGACGAATTCAGCATTCACTGCTTTTATTCCACTACGTAGTTTACAAGAAAGATGACTTATTCTTATGAGCAAGTGTTTTAATTGCCAAGGCTCATTAGGTAACCGCGCATAACAACAGTGACACACAGGGGATCCTCCAAATAAGATGCCAGTTTATAGCCGCCATCATCAAATCATATACCAAGTGGCAATAGTAAAGACTAAATGCCCCGCCCCCACATGTAGGTGGGTCTATATGGCTTCACGGATTGGCCTAAAGTTTGATTATCATAGCTTTTTGCTGCATTTTGCATGTGTTGTGTTGGTTAGCCTAGACTAAATGTCGAGGCGTTCTTATCTTTTCTGCTGACAATTTGCGCAAATTCGAACCACTAACAGCTTCAGTCTGCTTACCGCTATCGGCCATTTTGTCAACCTCGTGATCACAGCCTCTTTTCGAATTAGATCAAAAACAGGTTTAACCAGAAAGACGAAAAATAAAACAGGAAAAGCGAAAATATTGAGATGTTCTCCTACGGCGCTCCCTGTGCTCTCTCCATATATTATCTACACACGGAGTACTACTAAGCCCCGCTTCGGTGCGGGACAATAAAACTACCAGTGTCTCCTGTCGGTAAGTCCTGGATTATGCAGGGTATCACAACAAAATTGTGCTCTGTTTGCCTGAAGATTGCGACAAAACGGCAACAGATTCTCGCCAAAGTTTTATATGATGTTACTCTTCAGATGTTGAAATAAAGTATGCTGCAATCCCCGTAAAAATCCTTTGAAAATGATGGAGCTATGATCTTCACAAGACTAAATTTGCCTGATGACTGAAACCAGCGGTCGGCCATTTTGTCTTACTATTTTTGCAGTGATAAATAGCGTCACGTGAGGTAAGAAATAGTTTCTATGAGGTCAGAAATAATTAAACTCTCTGATGATTATCGGAATTTTCACGAGAGCTATGACACTGCTGCTTCATTTCATCCACGAAGCTATCATCACTGCAAAATTGTAAGACAAAATGGCCGACCGCTGGTTTCAGTCATCAGGCAAATTTGGTCTCCTGAAGATCATAGCTCCACCATTTTTCATCGGATTTTTATGGAGATGGTAGCAAACTTTAATTGAATATCTGAAGAGCAACATCATGCAAAAGTTTGGCGAGAATCTTTTGCCATTTTGTCGCAATCTTCGGGCAAACGGGGCACAACTTTTTTGGGACACCCTGTAGATACCAATAACTCAACTCAGCTAAATTCTCAACGTTACGTTTTAGCCTTAGTTAGACGAAAGAGGTCATTTTTCGCAAATTATTTTTTGTCTTTCTAAATATTCATAACAGATTGACCTTCCATTGATTAAAACAAAATATCGCTTACCTCTTCGTGTTCAGGGAGCTGTATCAATACACGTTTCTAAAAAAAAAGACAATTTTCTATTAACACTGGTTCTAAAATATTCAATAAATAGCCTCAATGCAAATAAATCAAAATAACATCAAAATAACAACAATTTGAGCCCATTCCTTTTCTACTCAACGAGCCAGAAGGCGTTCCTACTTTTGAAAATTCATGGCACCAACAATACTGGATGGATTGGAATAAATCGAATTTTGCTTGACAACCGAGAGACTGAAGTATTCTTTCTATTTTTCTCCCGTTTTTACGAGCAATGAAAACATAGGTAAACTTGACTACACTAAAATTTCGTCGTTGGTAAATGCCCGAAAAGAGCCTGCATCAAATGATAGGAATTTCCTCGTACATAACAGTGCGCAAGGACATTTTATCTATCTCAAGAATTAGTGGACATAGATTTTCAAACAAATAATGAAGTTTTTCAATCCCATAGCAATCACTGTTCAGGTAATATCTTGTACACGTGAAAGTTCTAGTTTCTTTTTATGTGCGAGGAGTTTTTTACAATTTGATCAAGTATTTTAGGCTTGTAAGTTAAGTTACACTCTCTTTCTTATGAGTTACTGAAAAAGATGAATATCGAAACGCTTAAAAAGTCATAGTGTATTTCTGAATTATATCTTTTTTATAAGAATACTATAAATTTTGTGCAGCCTCGATATTTTTAAGAATATTTCGTTTTGAGCCTGAATATATTCTTAAAGTATTCCTATTTTTAAAAGAAATTTCATGTCATTACGAGGAAATAGCCACCCTCGAATAGAAACCACGTTTTCTTGAAAAAAACGAGATACGTCAGTCATACGATTCTCTGTTATGAACACCGCAAAACAGGCAACTGCTGAAAAATGAGACACAAATATGCGAGCTGAGGCTGACCAATTTTCTTATACTATTCTAAAAATTGGATGTTCCTGAGCATGAATATCCTTATAAACATTATTCTTATAAAAAAAGAGTGCATTTCGCAACCAAGAAACTTTCGTTACCTCGAATTCAACTATTTTTCCAGACCTCATAAAGACATAAGGAAATAATAAAGATAATTCCAAATCTTGGCAATCTAGCAGAACTCGATTCATTCCAGTCCATCCTGTACTCTAAGCTCTATTAAGCCCCTCCCCTCTGAGCAAAAATTTCAAACGAGCCCCCCTCTCTTTTAAGCCCCCCTCCACTTATATCAAAGTCCAGAGGTTACTAAAGATTTATTTATTAAGCTAAATAAGTTCCATGTTAAGTTTGATATTGTTTGAGAAAAACTGTGTCGAATTTATGTACTTGACTCGTAAAACTGTATGTTGAAAAGTTCTAAAAAACTTACCAAAGCGAAACACTCATCACCATTCCTTACCAGCTGAACAAATGAGAATGCTAGGACAGAAACAAACAGAATTTATAAGAATAGAAAGAAACCAAAACTACAGTCTTCACTGACATTCCTGGACCCCCTGTGGTTTATCTAGTTGTGATGTAGTTTAAAGCAAAAGAGACATGCTATATATATATGTAAATACACAAACACGCTATCGCTGAATTTTACAGTTAAAATTTGCTGGTTTCGTTTGAATCGCACTTGCGTTGCGTCGACGCTACTTTTACACGATAGAGACAACTTTTCCCCCTTCCGCACTAACTGACTGACTGTAGTGTCTGCCAGGCGAAGGCTAAAAGTTACTTGATTTTGAAATGTTTGGAGAACAAAGAGAGCGATGCTTTTGAAAATAATCACTTTTTCGACTTTCTTGTGTCATACATCAGCAACGACTTGTCCGATTGGAAAAACAAGGCCTCAAACTTTATCAATAACGGAACTATAGAACGTACATATTCTCCTCTGCAGAAGCAACACAAAAGAGGAATGATTTTTTGGGACACCCGGTAGAACAGAAAAGGGTGTTGTACAGTGGGCTCTGTTCTGTTGTAAAGAATTTTTCTGTTTGTAGATAAACTATTATAGCCTACCCATTTTAAATATTTAATACTAGCTGTTAACTTAGTTAAGTAAGTGCTGCTCATAGTATTACTCATAATAACATTCCGCAGATTGTCAAAAAAATAAATGTCACAGTGGATATTTCGGAGCATGTGCTTGAAACCAAGTTAAATTGCAGCTTTTTGAGGTAAAACAATTAAGGAACTACGAGAGCTGTTTGTAAATTTCAAGACTGCATTACACGACTACAATACTCATTAAAACTCAATGTGATATTAATCTCAATTCATGTCTTCAATTGCAATTTCAAGACTCGGTTAATCATTGTCAGTTTATTTTGTACTTTCTTGGACTGCAAGGCTTTCTTTTCCCCAGGTGGTACCTCAAATAGTACCGGGTGTCCCAAAATGATGTATTATTGTTTGATTGCTTATATGTCCATAACCAATGAACGAATTTTCAAAAACTTTGTTTTATTTGATTGCCTAAGGCCGTGGCAAAACGACTGGACTTTTGCACTGAACATTCACTGGACATTGCTGGCCTTGTTCAGAGTCTGAACATCAAGAAAATTTAGGTTGTGGCAAAACGACTGAACATTGTCCAGTGAACATTTGCTGGTCAACAGAAATGCGCCAAGTTTTTTGGATCGAGAATTCAGTTTGGGAAGTTTTGGGCATACTCAACAGAGCACCAGGGAGCTAGAAATATTCTTTTGATTTTGTTTGTGGCTTTATTTACATCGTTTATTCTGCCATCAAAATTCTGACATTAAGATAAAAAAGTTTGTTTACATGGCTCCTGAACAAAAAGATTGCCAGCCATGGTTTTGACTTTTCTTCCAAGATAAAAACGGAAGGAAAGCCATAGAGACGAAAGGCAATGGGTAAAGATACTATGAATAAATGAGAATATTTGTAAATAACATGAAAGAGTTGACAATGGAGGACAGTTTAGCTTGGAATAAAAAGCTGTGAATGAAATCGCCCACTGTTTCATTGCAATGCGCGTGCGCAAACTGGACAAATGTCCAGTGGAGTGGCAAAATGACTCAACATTTTTCCACAACATCTTAAAACAAAAGAAATTTAATATTGTCCACTGAACATTTTTGACTGCCTTCAAAATCAACTGAACAACGCTCAACATCGCTGAACATGACTGAACTAGACTGGACAAGGTGGCAAAACGACGCAACATTTTACGCTGAACATTTGTCCAGTGCATGTCCAGTGCAAATGTCCAGTCGTTTTGCCGGGGCTTAAGGTCTAAATTGGATGTTAAGATGTTGGTTGTGGTCTTCCCACTTTTTGAAAATCGGTTCATCGATTATGGACCAATAAGCAATCAAATGATAATACATCATTTTGGGACACCCGGTATATGATTTTCTCATTTGGCCATAGATCAACACTGGTATTTTGAAGCAAAAATAGTTTTGATGTTTTAGAAGTAATACAGTAGCTTTCATCATTTCTTTGTAATTAGCTCAGAATGTCAATTATCTGCTTCCATCTGCATTAATCAGCCTCTTCAATAATATTCAAACAACTTGATACATGATGGCAATACACAAAGTGTTCCCTTTTCAATTCTGTGTCAAATAACAGGTTTTGTATTATGCCTCAAATGAAAACAAGTCTTGCGGGTATATGATACACAACAGTTGGCCATAACAATTCTTCAAAAGTTCATCTGGTAACAGTTTGTATCCAAGTTAAAAAGTCACAAGGTGTGAAGAATGGTCACAAGCAATGCTGATCCAATGCTTTTTGGTCTGTGTAAGAATGTGCATCCAGCAGTTATCTTATGCTGCCTTGGTCTTCGAATGTCAATGGTTAAAGAAGCAAATACTGATCCAATGCTGTGCAAACAGTTACAGGAATATGAACAGTTAATACGCAGATAGTGATCCAATGCTGTGTTAATCTTTACATGTGCTGTCACAAATTAATAAGTTACCTTTCATTTCTGCAACAAAATGTAAATGAGATATTAAGCTTTTGTGTATGAGATATATATGTGCATGGTCATATGGCAACATTAAAGGGGCCTTTGCAATGAGCATGGTTTGTGAATACACCACTTGTGGTCTTTTCATTGTCACCATTTTACAGTCCACAAATATGACCACCAATAAAAAGATGGCACATGGTGGTATGGTGGTTGAAATTGAAAAGGCTGATTTAAGTACCTGAGTAGATAACAGAAATATACTGACAAAAGAATTTGGGCTAAAGGAGGGGAAAAATTAATCAAGAAGCCAATCAAAATTTTTTCAGGTGCAAAGAATCATGGTTGAAAGATCCTTTCAATTATCTTTTTTTGCAATCCTCCATTGTGATTTTTTATGCAATGGGAAATTATCTCCTCTGTTCTGAAACAATCCTCCATGGCACATTTATGCACCAAATATTTGCAGTTTTCAAAGCAAAAAGAAAACTACTGTTCTATAAAGTGCAACAATACTCGACTAAAAGATGAATTCTTACCTTTTCTAATCAAATGCGTAAACCCTGAGTTAGGATTGTGAATAATAGATACCAAGAAGTACCCATCTAATAAGAAAACTGCATGATTGTTATCTGTGAAAAATGTTCAAGTGCTGTATCATCTTGTGTATTACTAAAGAAAGAGACTTGACAAATGTTTCCAAAAGTAATTGAGCATACTGAATGACCAGATTCGCTTAATTTGCTGTTTGTTTCAGTTGGTTTTGAATGGTTTTGAAGTAGTAGCTTTTGTTGCCACAATATATGCAATTCACTGTTTTTAACCACAATGGGTAATTCACTTTTTCTTTCCACAATGGGAAAGTTACCTGATATATTTGCGTTTGTTGCTACAACTGCCAATACCACAATGGGTTTAAACGTTTTATTTGTTGCCACAAAGGGCAGGTCATTGCTGTTTACTTGTGAAAGCGTAAGAAACGCTTAGGCCTTCGTTGGTGAAATCTTCCTACCACTTCTGGAACCTATCCGCTGCACGACACAGCAGAGAGGATAAAAAGAAATCCTCCCATATTTACTATGAAATGAGATTTTAAAAATGTTTGAAACGTACCAGAGTCAGTGAAAATCCCCTTCTTTTTCTGGCAATGAACGTGAGCCAACTTCTTGCATCCAAAATCAAAGTGGTGGGCAGTCATCATAGCAAGCGCGATGCCAGAAATTCTGTTGTTGTTGTTGTTTGTTTTTGCATCCATACGTGGAGATCGACACAGGAATTTCAATCAACCCGTCTAAATGTCTGCTACGCGCATGCGCTTTAGCAGCAATTATCATTGTTATCACTGTATTTGCGGCTATGCCGCAACCTACTCCGTTTGTATTAAAAATTTGAAATGTTTGTCGAAGGGAAGGAACTGGAAGGAACAAAGGGAAATAAAAAATCTCGATTCCATGACGAATGCAGAAGTAGGTTCAGATGCCGTGGGGGTCAAAGTTTTTGCTTTAAAGGGGCTCCGTCGCCAAACCGTAAACAAATCCGTAAACTCGCACATGTCGCCAATTATTCATTGTTCATCCATCGTCATTCATTGTTCATTCATTGTTCATCCATTGTTCATCCATCATCCATCGTTCTCTGCAGTTTGTTTGGTGACTTCACCCAAGCCACCAAAAAGTGACCGTTAAAAATCCACTTTTATCCGAGCAATCGTAGAAGATATGAATGTTTGGTTTGTTCCTTAGTGAAGTACAATGATTAATGCCCAAACAGCAACTTTCATTTTAAAAAAAATATGAAAATCTTGTGTGATATCACCTTTCAAAAAACTGCAAAAATCATCGTTTTGTTTTCATTTTGACGACGGAGCCCCTTTAAACATTCTATTCTGATCATGGGCAATAATGCACCGTTGATGTGGCCTATATTATGATCAAAATTGTATTTTTACTCACTGTGTTGTTTCTGTTCCACAAGATTGCAAGTACAGCACTTGATAATGTTGCTACTCCTGTTCTTCTCTCGTCACAACAAGGAATCAAATGCCGCCAATATTCAAATACAGTTACAATGGTTGGAGCTCCTACGCAGCGATAATTCTCATTTCAAACTTCCCATTAAATAGTGAAGATGGAGATAGCGCCCTCGAGATAGCGCCCTCGCATTCCTTCGCAAGGCTATTGGTTTCGGAGTTGTGACGTTTGGCATGGCAGATTCCAAATATGGTGTGCGAAATTGGTCGAGCTGTTGACGAAAGTTGGCTTAGCGAGTTGTGCTCCGTTGCATACCCAGTCACTATTTAAAGGGAAGTTTGAAATGAGACGTATCGCTGCGTAGGAGCTCCAACCATTGTAACTGTATTTGAATATTGGCGGCATTTGATTCCTTGTTGTGACGAGAGAAGAACAGGAGTAGCAACATTATCAAGTGCTGTACTTGCAATCTTGTGGAAGAGAAACAACACAGTGAGTAAAAATACAATTTTGATCATAATATAGGCCACATCAACGGTGCATTATTGCCCATGTTCTGATCACACAATAATGAAAACGTCATAAAGAATGGCAACATAGCCTCCTTAGACCCCATTTACACTGCTCCGTATTCATATGCAAACGGATCAAAAAGCATCCGTTTTCGCCTTGCTTTCACACTGCTCCACCCTGAAAACAGAGACTTTTGAAAACGCATTTTGAAATCTATCTCTTGTTTCGTGGAATGTGTCTTTGTCCGATTTCAGTTATGGTAAAGATAGATCTTTTGTCTGAACGACAGTTGTTGACATTTGTGTTTCACTTCCGCTTTCTGGGGTTTAACGGTCACTCTCCGGTTTCCTAGAACTCTGTTTTCATTGAGATAAAGCACTGAGCCTTGTCATAGCGAGGAGACAAGCAAGACAGATTCACTCCAAAACGACGTCTTTCGAGATGGATCGAAAAAGGCCATTACTTCAATCAGAGCTTCGTTCACCTACTGATGCAGTAGCAACATACACAACGGGAATAGCTGCCTACCAAGAGTCAAGACTTCAACGATCGCAAAGTAGCGAAATGAACGACAAAGAAGCAAGAGGCAGCGAAGTTTCTGAATCAGTGACAGAAACAGTCAAGTTTGTTTTGGTAGACGAAGACAACCTGTTTTGTGAGTATGAACCAAGAGTGCGCGTTTATGATTGTTATAGAAGCTTGGACGAGGAAGAGAAGGGCGATACATGGAAATCTGGTAGGCCAACGTATTTGAAGTCATTGGCTCTCTGTGTTACATGTGCATTCACAACAACGATCCTGTCTGGCATTCCTGTCGGATTTCTTACTTCCGTCTGCGCTTGGCTCGACCTAAACCTAGCTGAAGCCTGTTACAGTAGGAATTGGAATGAAATACCACTGAACGTACGACGAATTCGCCTCACAGCTCAGGTAGCTGAAGGAATGTTCATACAGTTCTGGTCTTTCTCCGCTCTTTTGTTTATGTTTGGTTGGAAGAGGCTGAGCGACTTGAACATCCCAATTTGGAATGTCCTCGGGGCAGCTGTAGATGCAATATATCGCTTGTTCCTTAACACATATGGCGTCTACTATCAAAGACCCCACGACCATTGGATGTCATACCCCCTCAATGTACTGTTCGTTGCAATAACAGCTTTTAACTTCTACAGAATCACCAAAGCATTCGAGCAGGGATTTCGCCTGAGAATGAAGCTCGCTGTTAAGCTGGGGATGGCTTTCATACTTGGAACTCCTATGTTTCTCCTCATGAATTACTTCCTGTACCCTGCATACGCAAATTATTCTGATGATAAAATGAAAGCGGTTTTCTCGACGCTTCTCCCCGCTGTATTCATAATTCCAAAGGCTGTTATCAATATATGTTTGGTAGATATAGCGGAATACTGCGGCACTGGAAAGTCTGCAATGTTGGTTGTGGGATTTCACACAAACACTGCTATAGTCGCACGTTACCTGCAGGCGAATATCGAAAGCATAGAGATATTTACTGCGATATGTTTCATGCATGGTTTCGAAAGCCTTCTTGATAAGGCCACTTTCAATCTGAGGATGAAGGGCTATCGGTTTTTCTGTGGCTCATGTGTTGGCAACGGGGACCCTGCAATAGCACGGAAACGACAGCATGATATGAACCGAATCATTGCTGAGCAGTCCATTTCTGGAATGATTTTAGAGACAGATACAATTTTCATGAGCTGTGCTTTGGTCGGCATTCTTCTGTACTTCTTTGGAGAGGGAAACCACGAATGGAATACTCTTGCTTATGATTTCGCAAAAAGAGTCACAATTGCTGGAGTTATTGAAATGGTTTTTAATGTTATTGCAATCCAGATCCAAACATATTATTTCAATATTCCTGTCATCCGTGTCTGGAAGAAAAAGTGGTGGTGGATTTTGCTGACAATGATAACATACTCTCTCTATGCTACTTTGTACAACTCAGAGTATTTGTATCGTCCCGTTTTATCACAAAGCATTTATGATCAGAATAAACTGAGAAACTGTTCAATGCCCTTTCATAGACCTTATGGTATCACTCCTGTCAATAGCACAAAGTATGGGTAAGAAAGAACTCAGAAATATCTTTACTTAGAATTCTGCTAGCCAGAGAAAAGTTCTCGCTTTCGAAAATTCATAGCACCAAGAGTACTTGCCGCACGGGGGGAGGGGGGTTCTTGGCCAAATTTTGGGTAGGGGTCTGCCACCAGCCTTCAAAAGGGTACCGTTGGCTAGACTAATTTTTGCGAAAATGGTATCCTTGGCTAGACTAATTTGACCATTGTCTGAACCAATTTTTACGAAAATAGTATCCTTGGCTAGACCAATTTTGATCATTTCCTCGACCATTATTGTCAAATTTGTGCCAAATATGATGTCGTAACCGTTCGTTAGACCAATATTGTCAAAAATGATACCCTTGGCTAGACCGTTGCTGGCCAAAATTGCAAAAAAGTATATACCCTTGGCTAGACTAGAAGTCCGAAAAAGTATACCCTTGCTTGCGGCACATCCCCAGGTACCTTTACTATGGAAGAACCCCACCCCCCTGACTTGCCGTGCCGTGCCGGATTTGAATGAATGAAATGCTAGTTAAAGGCCAAAAGACCAAAATATTGTTGTGATTTTTCTCGTATTTTGTATGAGCACTGAAAAATATAGATAGCTTTGACTCAAGGAAAAGTTCTTGGTTGCAAAATGCCTCGCAAAGGACCCCATGCACTTGATCAAATCGTAAGGAATCTTCCCACAGAGGAAAATACGTAAGAGCAATTCACGGGACTCATCAGAAATTATTTTCAAACAAATACTGAAGGTTTTCAATCCCATGGCAATAAATGTGCCGACGATATCTCTAACCCAACAAGGGCAGGTTTTGTAATACAATAGCAGCAACAGTTGCGTTTGATTGACACCTCAATTCAAAGCGATTAGCGACTGCAGACAAAGGAAATTCTCTCAACCAGTAATTCAAAACAAACAAAGCCGCAAAAGTTTCCCCGAAACAAGTAGGGCAAACTCTCGCCTTGTGCAAGCGAAAGATGGGCTTTAAGAGAAGTCACGTGTTTATAATGAATGAAGAAGGGTAAATCTAAAGTTCTGTCTGGCGGATTTTGTTTTTTTGATTCAGAAGCCGAGCAGAAGGCATCCTAATTCTCGCGTATTTAGGACTTAAATGAAACAATTACAAAACAGCTCCTGAATCAAATAAACAAAATCCGCCAGGCAGAACTTTAGATTTAACCTTCTTTTTTCGTTATAAGCACATAACTTCTCTTACAAACTACCTTTCGCTTGCATAAGGCGAGAGTTTGCCCAACTAGTTATGGGGAAAGTTTTGCGGTTTTGCTTGTTTTGAATTATTGGTTGAGAGAATTTCCATTGTCTGCAGTCGCTAATAGCTTTGAATTGAGGTGTCAATCAAACGCAACTGTTGCTATTGTATTAAAAAATGTGCCCTTGTTCTCTAAGCCATGAAAAATTTTACTTTCTAGGAGTTTCTTAATGATCTGATCAAGAGTTTTTGGACCGTTTCAAGCGCAGTTTCAAGCATTTCGTAACCATAAAATTTTCGCGAGGTCGAATTTACCTACATTCTATTTCCAGTGTTGATGAAAACATAAGAAAAAATACAAAAATACATGAATCTATAGGCTATCGACCAAAATTTTATTCTTTCCAATCCATCCAGTACTCTTGGTGCTATGAATTCTAAAAGATGGGACATTTTTTCTGGCTGACCTGGTTTATGAGCAACTTCTGAGCTTCTGAGCTTAATTTAGCTATGCAACAATGTATTTATAGATACCTCAAAGATTGTTTGGTTGTTAGATCTGATCTTGAATTCAATTGGTTATAATTGATGATCTACAATACTCCCAGAGAGTGGGTAAACAGTGGCGGACACTTGGGGGGCAGGGGGTGCGATCGCCCCCAATGTTGGCTAGAACAAATATTTTTTTGTTCGAAAACAATATAAATAAACAGTGCTTTTTAATTGAAACAATAGCTTCACCCCCCTAATATTTGGCAAAGTGTCCGCCACTGTGGGTAAACCCCGCCCCAGGGGGGGGGGTACATAACATATTTAGCATACGGGTATGTGCCGCCCATATGGGTGGGTTTTTGGGCCCAAAATTCTCTAAACAAGGGTCCTTTTTCGGCAGATTTTCCATAAACAAGGGTGGGGTTTCGCTGAAATTCGCAAAAAATGGTTAAAATGGGCAATTTTACGCCAAAATTCATCATAAAAGTGGGTATCAAAAGAAAAGTTTGGGTAATTAGACGAGGGTAGCTTTCTGAAAACCGGGCGGCAGACCCCCGCCTGTCCATTCTCAAGTCATGTACCCCCCCCGGGGGGTAAACTCAGGAGAAGGGCAGCCTGTTGTGTGCAGATTTTACTTAATAGAAGATGGGAAGGAATGTAAACTGAAACTACAAACTACAGAATTTTGTGGAGGGTATGCTAAAACACAAACAGGCCTAAGTCATTCAACAATCCAGTAATTAATCAAATTGAATTGTGACATAGTAATCATATCAGTGTCAAAGGGAACTTAAGCATTCAGATTTTCAAGCCACTTGGGATCAGATTCTAACATATCAGAAATCAGTATTTCCTGTTGACATGTATCAGTTGCCAAAATATGGTTCAGTTACCCATTCCTTTGCATTGCTTCTTTTATCATGAACGTCTTACTGTATGTTTCATTGAACAAGACATAAGACTTTGATAAAAATACCCCAAAATGAATATTCCCTAAATTTGATAAAAATGAAAATAGGGACACCCCTGGGTATTTGCTCAAAAAGGCACTTGACTGTAAGTTTTTCCCCGGACTGTAAATGTTTCCCTGGGCAAGTGAATGGCATTTGACAATAGCAGGAGCTTTCATTTACAGACACTGGGAATATGGCATATTCACTATGCCTGGCCCTGGCATTTTGCAAGTAATTTTGGTTGACTCCTTGCGCTGCCTGGGGGAAGGGTCTCTTTTAGCATACTAGCCAGGTGTGCAATTGCCCCCTAGCTAGCCCCTTCTTTAGACAACAATAGGCCTTTTGCATTGTCCCTTTTAATTAAAGAAATAATTGATTGCCCCAGCGTCCTGGTCCCTTCAAAGAGACCCTTGCCAGGGGGGGATGGTCAGGGTAGGAATTGAACAAGACATCAACAGCACTCAATATATCTGATTTAGATCTTTTTTAAAGACAGCAGACAGTTACTCTTTCAGTTTGCCTATCAAGAATATCTTGGTTGGTCATGATAAATAGTCAAGCCGGAAGAAACGAATGAAGAAGATCCTCCTGAAGGGCCTCATAAATAGGAGCCCAAAAAGAGAGTGAAGGTGTTGTGGCGCTGTGGTGTAATCCTCTGACTTTGCAGCCAGAACAGTCAGGCGGAGAGGGTTCGATACCCGGTAGAGCCTCACCACTTGAGTGTCATGACAAGGGGTCGCGGACTCGATTAGGACTTCTCTACTTCTGTGATCCCAGCGCTTGGCGCTAAAAACCGCAACTTCACCTTCACCTTCACCAGCGAAGCGATTTCATTTATTCAATTCACAGTGACCACATACAACATAAAGTACTCCCACCCTAAGTGGGTCTAATGGCCGTTTTTCTTCGGAATCGCATGCTCTTATTTTGAAGGAAAGATAAGGCACCTGGATTTGATATTTTTCAAAAACTCAAGGAAATTTTTCTGCTGAACGCCTTTCTATACAATATTCTTTGCTTGCCTTCGGTGAAAGGGGATATTGCTGAAAATATGAAGTTTTGAGGCAGACCCTTCCGTGGACTTGCAAGTTTCATCAAATCCTTTTTTCACATTCAAAATGGGTTGAATGAGCCGACATGTAATTTTTTCACTTTTGCATATTTGATTGATATCCAGTTAACCTGTTTCACAATTCTTACCAACTCCTAAAGAGTAAACTTTAACATTTATCGCAACATCTCGCCAATTTTGTTGCCAATAGAAGTATCTTTTCGAATGCAGATAAATTGAGAAAAATTCACCCTGAATGGGTCTGTTCTTTTCTAATGACTCCACAAAGCGATCCAATTTCTGTGGGCTGGTCAGGAGGGTGCCGAGGCTCCGGCCACAACCGAACGAAGCTTGGCCGGAGCTGGGCCCGAGCCAGAAAATGGAGCCTTGGCCCTTTTCGTATTTTTTCCGCCAGCTCCAGCCATTTAATACTATTCTAGAGAAATGTAAGACTGTAAGATATCTTTTTAAGAACTGCTAGAACAAAATTTGGTGTTGACATCTAGAGAGAAGATCCTGCTAGCAAAATTTCCCTGCTTATAGGCCTAATAAACAATATTTAGAACGAGAATAAATTAATATCTTAGGCCTAGAAATAATGGTTGGCAAGGAAATTAAGTCTATATCCATAAAGAAATATTTCTGAGAGGCATGTACTTTAATTAGAGTATCGATTCTACACTCCCGTCACGAAAGTATCCGGACAGCCGAAACAAAATGGCGTCGAATTTGACCGTTGGTCCTTCGACCCCCAAACGGTTCAGCCGTTATGCGGCCATTTCAGGGAGTGGAAATTAACGATTTTACCGCCAAAATTGTGTTTATCGATCACGCAATCAAGGAAGAAATAAAAAATTGAAAAACAAAGCAAGATAAACGTGTTTTGATGATAAAACATGAAATTAGCTGCGACGAGAAAATGTAATTGATAACAAAGGAGCCTTCCCAACTTAGAACTGATATTTAAGATACTCTTCCAAATAATTCGTTCACTGGAATAGCATCACTTGGTGCAGAAAAGTCTGAAATTTGCAAATATGAAAGAAAATTCAAGTAACATCCAGATATAATGAAGTTATAAATGAAAAAAGAAACAGTTGCTGCGATCGAGGTAAGGTTTTGTAACAACAGAATTATTGCAATCAAACTCAATACCAAATTGTTGCAAAGAAAATTCGTTAGGGACTGTATAATTTTGCTCAGATTGATTCCCCTACGTAAGATGTACAAAATGATACCAACTTTAGGCCAACCTTTGGCATTAATTATATTTTTGAGGCTTTGATACAAATTTAGACTTACCTTGGCATTTGGCAAAGATGATATCGCAACCCTACAGTGATGGGAGACTCAAATTTGATTTTGCCATTTTATAGCCAAGTGTCTTTTTGCTATCATTCACATGATTCCTAAAACTGCGATCTTTTCTGCTTCATTTGACATAAAATACAATCTTCTCCTGTCATGTAGCAGCCTCCAAGACTGGAAATTTGTTGGACATATTGTCTTGTTTTCGATTGCTTTTCCTTCTCACAGCTAAATTCATATTTTGCTTTCAAAACACTTCATTTTGCTTTGTTTTTCATTTTTTCATTTCTTCCTTGATTGCGTGATCGATAAACAAAGTTTTGGCGGTAAAATAATTGGTTTCCAGTCCCTGAAATGGCCGCATAACGGCTGAACTGTTTTGGGGTCGAAGGGCTAACGGTCAAATTTGACGCCATTTTGTTTCAGCTGTCCGTATACTTTCGTGACGGGAGTGTATATGTGATTAGACCCATTCAGGGCGACAGTACTCTTCTAAGCAGGCCTACCAACCACGTACGCCTCTACAACACAACAACAGCATACTCACCGCCTTCCCCAATGTCTTTAACGACCACATATTGTTTATCATTAACTCTGACTTTATGACTGAATAAACCGCACAAAAATTGACCCATTCTCTGTATTACCAGGCGAACTAATGCTGAAAGTGTACGAGCTCAATCGATCAAAAAGTCACAACGTTTTTACTGCCGCCAACACTCCGCCATTTTCTTCGAGATACTGTTTTGCCTCGTTTCAGAGTTTTTACTGTGCGCATGAACAATGGAGCATGGAATGGACCTTTATGGACCAATAGGACTAATGGAACAAACATGGAGCACTCTCTATTCAATTTTTCATCCTTTATGTCTCGTTCAATTCCTACCCTGACCACCCCCCCGGGACACCCCCGGGCATTTGCACAAAAAATTTTCCCAGTCCCCAGGCATCTGAGCAAGGAATTTTTGATGACCCCCGGGCTGCCCGGGAGGATGGTCAGGGTAGGAATTGAACGAGACATTATTTTCTAAAACGTCAGTTAAATAAAAAATATTGCAGAGGGCCATCAGAAAACTTTACAGACGCTACTACTTGTGAAAAAACTTAAGATAAAATAGCAAATCTGCAATACAGCACAAGAAGTTAAAACTTTGCTATGTAAAATTTTAGCTCAAGAGGAAAAAACGCTTTGCATAGTTCTAAAAGGCCTGTGCAGGGATATCCGGGATTTTTGCTCATTAGAATGCTGAGCAGTCTGTCATGTCAACAGCTTCAGTATTGCTCCAGGAAAGTTGTAAATCTTTCTCTTAGTAGAGCTTTCATGCAGTGATGGAATTAGAGGCCAGAGGGTGGGACATACAAATGCCCCCTTCACTATGAAAACTCAGCTTGGCGTGCCCTTTTTTTGCCATGGCGAGAACAGCACCCTGTCCTTAAAGGGAATAGACATACCTATATCGACAAGTTGCTATAAATAGGCTCAAGAAACGCCCACCAACCCATTGTTTCCTTCGCCACAACAACGAAACCGCAGGCGTCAAAGTTGTTGAGTACAATAGAATATATTTTTAACTTGGCCCGGGCCAGCTTTTAACTATGTCGATTCCCTTTAACGCCTTCAGCGCGCTTATTTCCCATCACGTTGCTGGTGCCCTCTTTGCAGGTTGCCCTCATCAACTTCGGGTTGGCTCTACCTCCGTTTTCATGGTCTAAAACCTTCCTCACTTCCGATTCTGAATGGAAAACAAGGTCCTTGCCAGTGAAAGTAAGCAAATATGATAGATGTTACACTTTGCTGGTTTCATATCGTACCTACCCAGAAATTTTCACTCACAGGAAAACAACAGTTTATATTGCATCCCATTTCTTTTTGAGAATTTACTCAATGCTTTAAGTTGTAAGTATTGCTTTATATACCGGCCGTCCCAAGAAAGTACTCCTGTTTGAAAAAACAATACAATTTGATTACAAGGTCGGTCCTCAAAAATTTCCTTTTTGGTAAGTATCAAAGACCAAATAATTTTGCCACACGTAGCTGATCTTGTAGTTGGTGTAAAAATTACAAAGTTTAGGTTTTTTAAGGGTTGCCTGGTTTTGAATCATATTGCAAAAATACCAGATCAACTTTTTGTGCATACCAAGCTTTTAATTTGCTCATGAATGACAGAAAGAAACACGAACAATCACAACTGACTTCAGGGATGTTTTAAAACCTGAAAATGTTAGCTGTTAGGCAAGAATGATTATTTTTCCAAAAAGCGTAGCTCAAACTATGCCTTTTCAATGTGTAACCTTTTGCTTTTAAGAGTATTCAAAACAAAACTTTTGCCATCTTTTGCATCGTTCACAAAACAAATCAAAGAAAGTTTTGTCAGAGGTCTGATGATCGATTTTTGAAAGAGGAGTACTTCTTTAGGGAAATGTGGTTGTTCATTCACTCATATTCCAGATTAACTGATAAAACCATGATTGTAACTTGCAAAATTTGAGGACCTTTCATTGTTACTGCCTAATCAAAAGGCGCTCACCACATTAGCCTCAGTATCGCTCATTGAATTGGATGGTCAAAGAAAACCAATAAAAAATATTGAACAAATATGAGGAATCACGTCGCAAGTCTAGAACTCTTCCTCGATACAACTTGATGCAACTTCTGTATAACAGCATTAATGAGCGAAGAATGCTGACAGACCATATGTAATAAGCATGGTTTCATTCAATAGACCTTTTAGCTGTTCTATAAGAGCCTGGAACGAGCGATATTTCTATACATTATTATCCGAGAGGCTCGATTGAGTGGCGTCATAGCTTCTATCACTGTTGCTCACATTTGAAAATTCTACAAAATGAATCAAGATATCGTTCCATTCAGATTCTCTTTTAGAATACTACAGGGTGTCCCAAAAAATTGTGCCTCGTTTGTCTGAAGATTGCAACAAAACGGCAAAAGATTCTCGCCAAACTTTAGCATAATGGTGTTCTTCAGATGTTCAATTAAAGTTTGCAACCATTCCCATAAAAATCCGTTGAAAAATGATGGAGCTATGACCTTCAGGAGACCAAATTTGCCCGATCACTGAAACCAGCGGTCGGCCATTTTGTCTTACTATTTTGCAGCGATAAATAGCTTTATGGAATGAAAATAAAACAGCAGCCTCCAATGTCATAGCTCTCGTGAAAATTCCGATAATCCTCGGAGAGTTCCACAATTTCTTACCTCACAGAAATTATTTCTTACCTCAAGTGAAGATACTTATCACTGCAAAATATTAAGGCAAAATGGCTGACTGCTGGTTTCAGTCGTCAGGCAAATTGGGTCTTCTGAAGGTCGTAGCTCCATCATTTTTCAACGGCTTTTTATTGGGATGGTGGCAAACGTTAATTGAATATCTGAAGAGCACCATCATGCAAAAGTTTGGCGAGAATCTTTTGCCGTTTTGTCGCAATCTTCAGACAAACGGGGCACAATTGTTTTGGGACACCCTGTGTTGCTATGAGAACGATCTACGATACAGCGTCCAAAAAATAATCATTTTATGTGAATGATTCAACAAAATTTAAAAGCTGCTTTCAAGTCTAAAATGGCGAAGAATTCCTAATCCTGTACCTGGAAACAAGTAGACAAAGAATCCTTCTTCGAAGAATTTTTCAAATTTGGGCTGAAGTGTTTTATTTACATTTGCAACTGAATCAATCGCTGTAGAAATCCGTGATGAAATATCGCTTCAAACCAAATCAAGTCTCTTGATTGCATCTAAATGTTAGCGCCCTTATGGAATGCACAAGATGGCGGCTGCACTGTAAACACAGACTAGAAACCGAAAATTTAGAGCCCTCGTATGCGTGTTCTAGATAATTCAAAGTATACTGATTACTGATGAAGGGTTATGCCCGAAACGTCTTATCATTATATTCAAGGCTATATGTTTTATTCATAATCAAAATCTTCGTGTACATTTCAAGAATCATAGCCACACGTACAAACAACTGATAAATTCAAAGTATAGTTTGAGTTTTATGATGATTAGACTGATTACTTTCGTCCTAGTTATTGCTACTACTCCCTAAACCACTGTCTCGTTTGCTAAGGGAGTGGTCAAGGTAGCAGCGATACCCAGTACGAAAATAATCAGTCTATACTGCCCATAAAGTTCATTTCTCGTCAGACTTTGGAATTCTAGCTTGCGGAGAACGATTGGTAAGATGAGTGAATGAACGAAACACATACCTACATTCATACATCTACTAAGTGTGCTAAGAAAAGTTTCCGTTTTTTACATCTGCCTCTTATAGTATCTATCTACTAAGCACAGGTTGGCAAAGGTTGCAAATCTTTAAATCGGTGTAAGAAAGGTTGGCGTAAATTGTATGACCATATTTCTTTCAACTGAATGTCTTGCAAGATACTTCAGCTACTTTGCTATAATTCTACCGTTGGACTTTTCAGAAGTTCTGAATATTTTTGAAATTACAGCTTACTTTATATTTCAACTCATTTGGGGATGTGACGTCATCAAATTTCTAAATCGTAAACCAAAAGAGTGAAAGATCTTTTCTTGATACCATATTCAGGAATTCATAAAAAATTGTTATCTTTAAAATTATTTCATGTTCCGTTGAAAAGTTTTGAAATTATGACGGTTCTAAATTTTTTCAAATTTTACTTGAATTCTTGAAAAAGAAGAAAAATACTTTAATTCTGAAAATATTGAAGATTTCCGGAAAGTCCTTTGATTGACACCTCAATTCAAAGCGATTAGAGACTGCAGACAAAGGAAATTCTCTCGACCAGTAATTCAAAATAAACAAAGCCGCAAACGTTGCCCTGAAACCAATAGGGCAAACTCTCGCCTTGTGCGCGCAAAAGGTGGTTTTTAAGAGAAGTTACATGCCTATAGCAAAAGAAGAAGGGTAAATCTAAAGTTCCGCCTCGCATATTGTGTTTATTTGATTCAGGAGCTGTTTTGTAATCGTTTCATTTAAGTCCTAACTACGCGAGAATTACAATGCCTTCTGCTCGGCTTCTGAATCAAATAAACAAAATCGGCCAGGCAGAACTTTAGATTTACCCTTCTTCTTTTGTTACAGGCACGTAACTTCTCTTAAAAGCCACCTTTCGCGTGCACAAGGCGAGAGTTTGCCCTGTTTGTTTCAGGGCAACGTTTGCGGCTTTCCTTGTTTTGAATTACTGGTTGAGAGAATTTTCCTTTGTCCGCAGTCGCTAATCGCTTTGAATTGAGGTGTCAATGAATACTGCTATTGTATTACAAAATCTGGCTTTGTTGATAGGTCATAGAATTTTACACCAACCTTTTTAAAGATTTGGAACGTACTTTCACTTACTACAGCACACAAAATAAAATAGCCTAGCCAGTACTTTTCTGTTTCTTCTGTCGATCTCCCTTTCTTTCTTCGTCATTTTCCGTTTCAGGATCATTACAGAATTTCTTTTTTAAACGTTCAAAGATGCCTTCATTTTCATCAACCTCGTCTTGCTCTTTGTTTTTGTTTTCTGAAAGAAATCAAGAGATGATGTCATTTAAATATGTTTCATTGTGACATTAGTATTAATTGTGCCCAGCCGAGTTCTATTCCCTGGTTGACACATGGTTTGGACTTGAAACTCCGTAGGGTAAGGTGGGCAAGATAGGTCAAATTGGGGCAAAACGGGCCAATTACCAATTTATGAATTTCACTCTTATCGTATTTCAGTTGATGCAAATCGCTCTCTATCGTGAGCAAAGACAATTATATATATAATAGCTATTCCGCATAAAAGAACAATAAGTTCTTTTCTGCTTTAGCAGCAACATAAATGTCGTTCACTAATGTTAACAACTTTGTCTTTTTTTCGCCAGCAGTCTTAAACTTTCAAGATCATTGATTGATTTGAGCTGATTTATGTTGTATTTATTTTGGAACTTATCATGTTTCTTTAGCATGATTATGTCATTGTTTAACGTGGCAGTGTAGTAATTGGCCTTCCACAATTCTATGCGATTTCTGAACACTGAAAAAGTTGGTTTCTTAAGGGTTTGCATATTGCCACGGACACAGGTCCATTATTGCGTATTCAAGTTTACCAACACAGCCCTATTGCATTTTTTACCAAAACATTTTGAGTGACCCAAACAATCAATTAAGACCAATACCCTAACTTTGGCAAATTTTACCTCACGCTACCCCATACAATCTGTGACGACGGATTCCAGCAAAACGTTTCACACATCACAACCACTGTCGGAAGAGATATCTGTGACTGGTAATTTTAAATTTGGCTTCGTAAATGGCAAAAGGTCGAATTAAAGTTAGTTCAATTTGACAAATTGTCTTTCGAGATTCTGGAGTCTGTTTCAAAACCAGGTACCCTATAAAAGCACAAATTCCCGCATACGCAAAACCAATTTGAAAGAGATGGAAAGAGATCTCCGTGAATAAGAAAGACTTTCATTTCGCTAGATAAGTGACCTTGATGTTAAGTCAGTAAATATTTTTCCCTCTTGTACATTGTAGCTCAGATGAATTTTCATATTGCAATGTTAAGTTAAGGACACAGGACACACATTGATAACAGTAGCTTTATAGTAATGAAGCGTCCATTTCTGTATAAAACTTAGCTTCATGACTACCATTAATTACACTATTATTAACTTTCGCTAATTCTAAATCAACAAGACATGCACCACACAAATGCACGACAGGACATTTTTAAGATCGGCAAAATCATCTGGGTAATTTTCAATCATTGATGTTTTTCGTAATATTTATGCTAAATCTGATTTAATCGAAAAATAGTAAGCAGACATTAGAGTTACTACAAGCGCCAGAGCAATACGGCAAGAAGAAGTTCGTAATCGCGATGCGAGTGAAAACAGGATCGAAGGCATGCACCAAGTATTTTGAGCCAACAACTTTCCAAAAGTTAGACCACGGGCAATAATGCACCAGCACCAATATGTGGTTCAGAGTTTTTAATATTATTACCATTGAGTTATCTTGTTTAATAAATGCTGCATATCACCATCAGAAAGTGGTTTTTTATTTTCCATAAATATTTACAAGATAAATTATTGCTACTATAAACTACAATGCTGTTGTACCTTATAACACCACAGGGACCAAAAGACAATGACAACCCGGCAGCCATTACAGAGACCGATTTACATGAAACGAAACTTTACAAAATGGGACTTAACAAATCGACCAGTTTTGTGAATGTCAGGTCGAGAAAATTTCTACTGTGCTCGTACGGAAAGTTTCCACCATCATACAATAAAAGTTGCGTCTGAACCTCGTTTGATGACTACATCGAAATAATGGAATTATTGCAAAATTCCAGCGAGAACATTTCGACGTTGAGTATCGAAAATAGTTTGTTCAGGTGGAACTAAAACAGAATCTTGTTAGAAAATTTTGAACAATGATTAGGCCTGTCTTCAAGGATTCTTAAGTTTTGCTTGTAAATAGAGAAAGATAAGACCAATTTAGGCATACGCCAAATTTTGTGTCTACCGTTTGAGAGTAAAGAAATATCCATATTTAAAAAAGAAGTAGAAATCATTATTGCATGCTGTGATCTATAGACAAGGTCCAGGTCTAACTTACATTTTGAGGCCAAGTTTTGGACTTGCTACAAGTCTCTATTTTGTGAAAAAGAGACGGAAAACACGAGAGGAGAAAATAAAGAAAAAAAGAGAAAGGAAAGGAAATATTTTTTTTATTTTTATTTTCTTCATGGACCAAATGATAGACTTGCAACAAGTCCAGCCAAGTTTCAGCATCCATGTCAAAATTTAGTTGTCGAAAAAGCATTCAGAATATCGCCGAAAGTTCTACAGTTTAACGCTTTTGGTATATGGAATACATTCAAACTTACAGCAGTATTTTTTCCATGAACAAAATTCCAATAAAATGTTGAGAGAAAATTTTAACTGTCTCTCAAAAAATAAATGGAGCAAAAATGGTAGGGTTTAAAAAAATCACAGCCAATGAAGGTCTATACCAGACTCTCGACATAGTCCCAGTTATCGCAACGACAACAACGACAACAACGACAACAACAACAACATTAAGGTCTATAGTATAAAAAAGTCCATCGCTCTTCCGGTTACCCCTGTTAGTGCAGTGAAAATGGTGAGCGTTTCAATCTTAGGCTGGACTTTTGAATCATCGAGAAATCTACTAGATGTAGTACGACCTCTCAGGAACAGTTTTGACAGGTAAAATCAAGGGCGCCTACCTCATATCGTGTTTATTCCCAGTACTGTAGAGTAATGGGTACCCAGTACAGAGAGTGTCCTAAAACCTTACCGTGACCCAGCAATGATTTAGTATAAATTTCACAGGCCAAAACTGTTCTTGAGAGAATTTGAAAATCCCAGTAACAATTATGATATAGAAAGATTAACAGGACTGGGTCATAGGACACCGCGTAAAGTACCGTGAATAAACGAATAAACACACTTCCTACAAGGTAGGCGCCCTTGGTAAAATCTACACTGAATCATAGTAAACGAGGAGAAGAATGATTTAGTATAAATTTCACAGGCCAAAACTGTTCTTGAGAGGTCGTACTATAGGCTGACTACAAGTTCGCAGTTATTGTTATTGACAGACTGATGCACGCTATAACTAACTGCTATAACTAGTTATTGCCAGTTTGAGCAAAAAATATGTTATTGTTGTTGCTGTTGTCATTGCTGTTGTTGCTGTGATAACTGGGACTATTTCGTGAGTCTAGTCGTACTACATCTGATTGATTTCTCGAGGATTCAAAAGTCTAACCTGAGATTGAAACTCTTCCCGTTATTGCTACACTAAACCCCGTCCTGCTTACAGAAAAGGAGTATGATACACTTAAGATATATTTCATTTGCAGGGGTGTCATTGATGCTGAGATGAATTAAAGAATATAGGCAGAATAAGGGGTGAGTGGCCGAGCGGCTTATACAGTTTCCATCAGGTGACTGAAGTTGAGCTCCGTCGAGTGAGCTCAAACTCCGGATGGGTGACCTCGGAGGCTTGACCTCACCGTCCTTTGGAAGGGACATTAAACCAGGGGTCCCATGCCTGGATGAGGCATGGATAAAGGGCTTAAATTAGCTTTAAGTAGCAAGAAATACATCCTGCCAACTCAAAATAAATTACTGAAAAAAGTATCATTATGGTATGGCCAATTACATGTGTTGATGCTAAAAACGGCTGCTTACAAATACTGAAAAGTTGATTCAGATTTGGCGAACCCTTTTACTTTCAGATAGACTTATTACAGTTGACGAAATAGACTTGGGGCAAGTCTAGGCGAACCCCTGTTTTGTTTCCATTGCTCAATTTGATCAAATTAGTACTCACTTAGTAACTGCATTTTTTTATCTTTCATTTGTTTTGCTAGGGTCAGGTAGAGAGGATATTTGAGTTTAAAACTGGGAAGCCTTTATGAGACACCCTGTATGTGGGATTCCTATTTACAGATACCTACTGTACTACAGTTTCTTATAAAGTTTCTTGCAACAAAATTAATGCATTTAGACTTTGTTCCTGCTGTCATTGTTGAGAATTATAATTGTTTATTCCGCACAGTTTCAAGAATTGTTACACACAAGGGATCACATATCCAAGAATCAAAATATTATTCCTAACTTCAGTACTAGCCATCATATATGTGTTTCTGATAAATCAACGACAAAATTTAAAACTAGGAATATCAATACAAGAAATATTGGGATAGTGTTCAAAAGTGTTCTTATAGCATTGGCACGTTCTGTTGGAAAGTCTCTCCAATCGTGTTCATTTGTAATGAGATTTATCCAAAAATTGTAGGGTTTACGTTTTTTCTTTGGTTGTTCTAGAACGAAAGTAAAGAACACTGTGAGTTTTAGCTTAATTTCAAAACGATTGAGGCTCTGTAAATGTTTTGAGATTGAAAGTGAATAAAATATTTGAAGCGATTATGGGCAGAATATTTTTTCAAACTGATATTAACTGTTTTTAAGTAATAAATTCACGAATTTTGCAGTTGGTCCTTGCATGGATCATACAATTAACTGGGACAGCCCCGGTAGCTTCTAATGAGGTGTCGAGAATTCTAGGACGACATAACTGATTCTAGCGCAACAGATTTCTACCTTTAGACGGAACAGTTTGGCAAACGGTGATTCCGAACGGAGATGAAAAACTTGCCTTCAGAAGCAAATAATAATAACAATAATAATAAAACGAATATTTATACAGGATGTACACTTCAACGAGTTAAACTGCTGTTATCAATGTGTGTCCTGTGCGCCCTATGCCTTAAATTTACAATAAAAATGAAAAAAAAAACAGATCTACCTATTTACATTAAAAGTTTCAGATATAATTATGCATTCATCTTGAACGTAACACTTAAGTATATTTTGGAAATAGAGCATCTTGTCCATTTCCTTGCATCCCAACCTTCCATCTGTTTAATGTCCTTTTTGTTATTACATGAACAAGGGCAGATTTTGTAATACAATAGCATGAGTTGCTTTTGTTGACACCTCAATTCAAAGGGATTAGCGATCACAGACAAAGGAAATTCTCTCAACCAGCAATTCAAAACAAACAAAGCCGCAAAAGTTTCTCGTTGAGCATTCCAGAAATTATTTTTAAGGGCAAACATGTGCATAGATCGAAAGAAGAAGGATATATCTACACATCTGCCGCGGGCATTTTATTTCTTTGGTCCAGAAACCGAGAAGTAAATGTTTTGATAACACCCAAAAAAATAAGAAAATTGAATCGCCTCCTAAACGGCTTGTGAACCAAACAAATAAAATGCCCGCGGCAGATGTGTGAATGCATCCTTCTTCTTTCAATCTATGCTCATGATTGCCCTTAAAACCAATTTCTGGAATGCACAACGAGCGAGCTAGCTACCTGGGTTTCAAAGAAACATTTGCGGCTTTGTTTGTTTTGAATTACTGGTTGAGAGAATTTCCTTTGTCTGCAATCCCTAATCGCTTTGAATTGAGGTGTCAACAAAAGCAACTCATGCTATTGTATTACAAAATCTGCACTTGTTTGATTACATGGTAGTTTGGGGATAGCTTGCAACCAAGTAAGAGATATTGCCAGCCATAATAAAAGGGTCTAAAGTTTAGACTCTTCATTTGATTATCAATTAATTGGCTGCAAGCTATCCTAACTTGTAGCTTAAAGGCACACTGTCGTCGCACTGATTGGCCAGGTCTCTTGTTAGTGATTTCAACATCACGACTAGCCAATCACAGCCACGACAGTGCGCCTTTAACATATTGCGTGTATGCTGTTTGTTTATTCTTTGTTCCTTTTTTGCTTTCTTTATATATTGTATTGTTATTGTATACACTCATTTTTTTTATAAGAAACCGCTTATAAGAAACGGTAGGCTCAATATTTCGAAAGTTAATAAACAACCCTACCTGCATTGAAAAAGCTAAGAAACTTTTCTAATTTACAATTTTAATTTTCCTATCGCAATCAAATATGTTCTGACAGTGTACAGTTATAGCAACTGTTTCGACATTCATTTGAGTGCGAATTATGTTATTTACTTGACTTGAGATCTTACTAAATAATTTGGGAGCCCTTTAGGCAAAACAAAATTAACTCTACATTTCAGGCATTAAAAATATAAGAAACATGTAAGAAACTTTTGTTAGCGAAATGGCCCAAAAATTTAAGAAACTGCCTACCAGCCCCGGACCTTAGTTTCTTATAAAACAAATGAGTGTAATCCTCGTTCTTTGCTTCATGTTATGGCCTTGGGGAAGTCCCTGTAGTGTCGTATAGTTGTAATTAGAACGTATAGTAGGAGGTAGCATATATTGTAATCTTTTATCTGCTGAATATAAATAAAAACGGAGATACATCATATTGGGACGCCTGGTATAATAATAATAATAAACTTACTACTTCTGTCAACTCCATTAACTGTACCACTAATTTCATCATCTAATTCAGCGAATGCAGCGATTAGTGCCTTTTGCTTTTCATTCAAATATCTGAAAAAGAAACAAACGCAATCTGCAGACTTTTTCCAATATTTGTGTGATCCTAGAGAGAAAAGGTTCCACACTTCATAAACAGTGGATTTATGCCCTTGAAATTCCCGATAAGTGGCTTCATTAAACGTAGAAATCCTGGAGGGCGTACTCCCACACTTGATCTGACGGGATGTGCCGCTCCATAGGTTGTCTTTTTCCGATAAAATTATGAGACAGGGAATATCAATGAAAAGAAAATTATGGGACCCGGTGTTATAACAAAGGAGATTATGAGACATAAAAACATTTATGAGACATGTATGAAAAAAATTATGAGACATAAAATTGTGTGGTAATGTCCTGTTTGTTTGTGTGACAAACAAACAGGACAAGTTATCATATATACTTTTGGCAAAGTTTTATGGGACAGCACATACTTTTGATACAATCTTTTTGCAACAGGGCAAGGGGGTTTGAAATGGTTTTCCACATACCCTGTTCACTTTCCTGGCCAAGTACCCGTTACGGGCAGAAATGTGTCAAGTGTATGCAAATTCAAGTGACAAAGAAGGAAAAACAATGTTTTCTGTCAAGTTAAAAGGTAATAGACAATTCGATACTTACTTTGGAATATAAATTTTGATATGTACATAATGATCGCCTCTTCCATATCCATTTAATCGTGGAATACCTTTGCCTATCAGTTTCATTTGTTGATGAGATTGAGCTCCTTTCGGTATCTAAGGAGAGAAGACTTTGTCTGTATTCCGGTGACTCACAAAATGTCCCTATGTTCGAAAAATCATTGCATCATATTTACTTGCTATAATCATCAAAATTGATTTTTCTAAAAGCTACAAGATTGAAATGTTTTTGGAATTTTTTGTGCGGTAATATTCAAGATAGCGGTCCCGTGGTAAATTCGAAACATTCAAAAATTAGTCCTGCATAACATCGAGAAAATGGTCTAAAAACGCACCATCAAAGGCCACTCGAAATGAAAGAAACGCAGCCTGTCAGTTTTACTATTTTCGATACTCTTTTTCTCGGGGCAATAAGTGGGATATCAAGTCATTTTTCGTCTCAGTTTCAATTCATCATTTCAAAAGGATTTCGAATAGATTTTAAATAACTTGTAAGATTTGATCGCACGTTTTCGGCCTTTTTCCAGCTGTTCTCAAAGACTGATTTTTAAGTCTTTTGAATCTGCCCAAAGACTACCACTTTGAAAATTACCATAAAGAATACAAAATATTCTTCAATATTCTAGCTATTAGAAAAATTAATGCCTGTAATCATCACGCAACTAATTTTGCTGCAATGATTGTTCCAACAGGCGGACATTTTTGAGTCACCAGGTGTCTGGAAATTTCAAAGTTAAAAAGAATGCATTTCCTTTAAATTAAGAACAGTTTATCATTTAGTAAGGGGTTTGGCCTGAAGAGACATTAATTTGACAGTGAAAATATCTTTTACCCTATTGCGAGAAAATTAAAATTGTTATCATTTTATTGAATTAGGTTAAACGTTTCATCAAAGCAAGCGCGGTAGGAAATGCTGAATTTAGAAAAAGCTTTCCAGATGATACATCGATGATTTTCTGTTTTCTTTCATTTATTTATCACAAATTGTAATTAGTTTAGGTTTAGGTTTATGTTTTATAGCAAATTTCATTTTTATTGTAAATTAGTAGTTATTTGTAAGTTTTTAGCATGGCCCCCTGCAAATCAATTATTATTATTGAGGGGCTACCATGGGTAAAAAAGATAAAATGAAAAAAAAAATGAATGAAATGAATGAAAATGAAATGAGCAACCTCGTACCCAGAGACAATGAAGGTTTTCCGTAAACTTCAACGCCTACATTGACCCTGGAGCCTGTTAGGCTATTCTGCAATTTGATTGGCTCTTTTTGAAACAAAAGAAGTTTCTCACCTTTGAAGCCCTGGCGTTCAGTCGAAATAAAGAACATTCGAATGGCTCTGGATACAATGAGTGCTGTTCGAACCATGGAATCTACATTTCGAAAATGTCGAATATGTGATTCGAAAGGACCTGCTGTCTGCCAAATTATGCTAATTATTCCGATCAAAATTGACAAAATTTGTAAACCGGTCCCAAGGGTATCTGTTGAGGTCTAGCCTCCTATTGAAAACAACAGATACCCTTGGGAACGAGGTTGTGAAATGAGTTATTCCTATCCTAATATATCATTCCATTCGTGATATATCGACTTGTTTTCCTTCTATGTCTACCTACCCTGCAAAGGTGCCATTTTAATCCGATTGACATGACCTCAAGGGCCCTGGAGTAATTATGCCATGCAAGTGTGGTAAAATCAAACGGAATCCTCTCTTGAAGAAGTTTCCGTTTGCGTGGCATAATTGCTCTAGGGCCCTTGAAGTCGTGTCAATCGGATCAAAATGGCGCCTTCGCATGGTAGGTGGACACAGAAGGAAAACAAGTCGATATATCACGAATGGAATGATATATTAGGATAGGACTAACTCGATGTATCGCCCGTAAAGCTTTTTCTAAATTCATCAGCGTTTCCTACCACCCGTGATCAAAGTGAAGACAATGATGATGATCATCATCAGCATTACCTGAGAGTAGCAAGGATATTTTTTGCATCTTTGTTGAGACAAAATGATTTACAGCTTATGAAAAAAGTAAGGAACTATATTTCAATTACACAACATGTTTTTTGCAAATTTATTAACCAAACGAACTTCCCTTCGAAGCCAATGAACGGTCCCTTAGCCACTCAAACAGTCCATTGAAATTTTCAAATGGTCAAGTCGAACTTTTTCTATTAACCGTACGAACATTAGGCATATCATAATGTAACATTCCATGCGAGTTTCAAGTTACTGCACAAGGTTTCAGCTTTCTTTGCCGAAGCTAACCGTTTATATTTTGTCAGTAAAACGTGAGGCGTTTATCAGGGACAGAAAACTTCGCTGGTTTTTAAGTAACAGCTTCATCGTGAGACGAAAGGCCAGGTTTGAAAAAAAATGAAGTTACTAGAAATCTTTCATTCATATCACTGCAATATTACAGATATCAAGCAGTTTAGATAAGAATAAGGCAACGTGCTTCATTATGTTGGATGAATTCTTACATTAGAACAATGAGAAGTATCAATGCAATTGACCAAATAAGGAATGAAAAGGTTGCCACTTTTCATTCTCATAAGAAATGTACATTGTTTTAGTTCTTTAGGGAATAAAAATATTTATGTGAACATGGCTTTGTGGTAATTTCTTAGCGTAGCAAAATCGCCAATGACTCTTGAATGGTATGAACGATCTTGACCAACTGAACTCAATATCAATATCAGCAATCACTCTTTGCAGCAAATTTTCAAACGATAAAATGGCCGCATACCTGCAATGAATTTAATGCTGCAAAGCTCGGCACTCTTCACGTTTACGAATTGAATACAGGGGATTTTGCTAAAGTTTGCATCAGAATATGGGGAAAAGTACTAATCAAAACTGGGAGCATCCTGTTTTGCCACACATTCTAGAGATGGCTATAGATTGCCACGACACCTCCTTCTTATGCGGGGCCAGTCAAATGATTAGAACATTGAACTAAGGTATAAAGTGGCTGACAGGGAGGAAATCTTGGTTTTTAGGGAGCAGCCCACAGACGATTTGGAAGAACGTATACGCCTGAATTATTCACAAAGTTTTGACAAATGGCAACAGATAGCTCGGCCAATTCAGAGCAAAAGAAGTTCACTTGAGTTATAAAAAAAGAATACGAACCTTGAGATCAATATCACCTTGAAGTCCAGGGATCTTCATTGATCCACCAAGTATTGCCTAAAGAAAAAGAGTGATTTAAACTAATAGCGGAGCTATATTCAACGCATTTTGTCTTGTGTCAGTAGTAGGGTATGGGGCTACTAGCAACCGAAAAGGTATTTAAAGCATCATTGGACGAAACTGATAAAAAAAAATCGTATACGCTGAATCAATATCTGATAATAAACAATCGTATACGCTGGATAATAAACAATCGTATACGTTGAATCAATATCTGATAATAAACGATCGTATACGCTGGATAATAAACAATCGTACACGTTGAATCAATATCTGATAATAAACAATCGTATACGCTGAATCAATATCTGATAATAAACGATCGTATACGCTGGATAACAAACAATCGTATACGTTGAATCAATATCTGATAATAAACAATCGTATACGCTGGATAATAAACAATCGTATACGCTGAATCAATATCTGATAATAAACAATCGTATACGCTGGATAATAAACAATCGTATACGCTGAATCAATATCTGATAATAAACAATCGTATACGCTGGATAATAAACAATCGTATACGTTGAATCAATATTTGCCTGACAGCCAAACGATGAAAGTATTTTCCTGATAATAAATTTCCTTTGATAACGAAAGATTTCTTGCGAAGAATGCTTCCATGATTTGTCACGACGCTTTGCGATCGAAGATAAAGGTTGTCAGGCTGAAAATTTGCAATTGCTTAGGATTCACAACTTTCCAGTACAATTAAATTCCATCTGAGATTTGTGATAACGCAAAATTCCTTTGCAAAACATTTATATTGTCGTTATTCGCGGGCATTTGCAGGTGACATCTAATTTGAGACAGATTATAGGTAATAGTGTATTCAATCAAGGTGACGTGTGACAAAATGAGGCCAAAATATCGGTAAGCTGGGGATCTAAGTTTTCCTGAAAAAACTATTTTGGTAAACTTCAGCAAAATGTGCCAAATTATATTCCGCTTCCTATATAAACATTTTCATAAACATTTTCGTAAAAAAATATATTGCCTCTATCTTCTCTTTTATATTCCAATAAAAAAATTATAATACGTATCACAAGCGTCACTTCTTACAAACTTACTATCAATACTATTGGAACGATACCTCGGGGCGCAGAAGGCTGCGTATACCCCGCGGCCATCACATACTCAGATAAGAACTACCAAAGCCTGTTTCAAATTAGGTGTCACCAGAAGATGCCCGCAAATAAAATGATTCAAGTGTTTTGGACGAGTAATTTGGCGTTATCGCAAACTTTATGTGACATCTAATTTGAGACAGACTCTGTATATACGACTAGAGTAAAATACATGACTAATATTAACAACAAGAACATTTAAAGGGGTCTGGCGGTTGCCTCCATCTTCATGTTAATTTACCTTGAAAGCAAAATAAAAAATATTACAAAGAAATACCTGTGCGAAGTTTACAGAGATAGTTGAATGGACATCTGCTCCATCTCTTTCAAAAATCTTACTTGGAGTTACCTAGAAAAAGCAGAATCATTTCTACAGCGTTTACAAATATTCGGAGCTGTCACATCACATGCAGTTAACTATACCAACCTCAAGTGACCTTAATAAACGAGCGGACTTTTATAGACATGTAAGCATAGGGCTCCAATCTTTAAAAAGGTGGGTGTAAACTTCTATTGCATTTTTCTAAATTAAAGTGCTTAAAAACAATTTAGGGTACTTTGTTGTAAATCTGCCGTGGAAACTTTCTGATATCTTGATTAATTTCAAAATGGCGGCATTTATTATATTTGAGGCTGTGACGTCATCAAATTTCTAAATCCGAAACCAGAAGAGCTACAGATTTCATGTTGCCACCATATTGTAGACCTTTATAAACTAAGGTTTTCTTCAAGATTTTGTTATTTTTTCTCTATTGATTTAGGATTTACGATGATTTTCATTTCTGAAAATTGTCCATGAATTCTTCGAATGCCGCCAGTTTGAAAATAATCTAGATATCAAAAAATTTCCACGGCAGAATTACAGCAAAGTACCCTGACATTCTTTCAAGTCATTCAATTCAAAGAGAAATGTAATGCAAGTTTATACCCGCCATTTTCAAGATTTGAATGATTTGAGCCCTATGCTAGACATGTACTATCATTTTATTGAAGTTTCAAAATCAGACAGGGCTCCAGGGAAAGAAAGTGCTATTTTGAAACCACAGATAATTCCCATTTTGTTCAAAATTGTGTATTTTTTGTATCAATTACTACGCAGAGTTGATTTAACCAGGCTCATATTGAAAGCGAATGGACATCGTTAATCCGGTTAGAACCAATGTCATATGATAAAAATGATGAATCTTGCCAATTTTCCTATTCCTTCCAATGCCCCTTTGTATTCATTTTCGCAACAGCACCAGCTTAAATTGAAAATTAAATGCGACAATGATATTTCTCGTGCTGAAACTTTTATGTCTTAAAATCTGGCATTATAACAGCAAGGGCGAATTTTGCAAAATAAAAAATTTAGGTCTCCGAGGGGACAAAGCGATTTGGCTTTCAGAAGAATAGATTTCACACCTCTGAATGCACTCAATCAAATCAAAATAAACAGAGAATGCAAAGCATTATGGTTGGCTGCACAGAAAGTGTGAAATCTATTCTTGAAGCTGCCAAATCGCGTTGTCTTAATCACACCTGTATGCTTTGTTTTACAAAGTTCACCCTTCCTCATTAAAACAGCGAATTGTCCAGCACGAGAGGCTAAAAACATGAACAGAAAAATATAAAAATTTATCGGACAAATACAAGGTAGGAAGAAACTATTTCAAAACTAACAACTTACTTTGAAAGTAACGTACAAGTCTCCATTCGTTGTAGGCACCTTAATAACTAAGCCATCGTCCACTCCTGCGAAAGAAAATTCCAAGGATATACTTTGGGACATTTTGTTTAGGGTTAAAGCAAATAGCTATTGCCATTCTTCCTTTTCCTTTAGGGACAATTCATTTAATTGTTTTTTATATATTAATTAAAAACAACAATTATCAAAAAAACTATGAATTACAAATACATTAAAGTGTGACATTCATGGCGAGGAAAGACACGAGGTTACCGAATCCTCGCCATGAATGCCACTTACATTTCAAACTAAGGGTTACAATAAAAGAAAAATTAAGTAGAGCGAAATACGGAAGGGGTGCTGCTGTTCATATTTCAACATTAGTTTAACCTTGCCGAGGCTTTGATGAAGGAAACGGCTGCATCTAATATGATTCTGCTTGCAACTATACCCAAATTATGATCACCAACCAGGAGTAAAGGGCAAAGTTCTTTCGGATTTACATCAGCAACATTGAAACCATCAATATCTGAGAGCTGGTCAAAGAGATCTTGGCGCAATATGCTGTATAGGGGGCCGTGCAGGAGAAAATGCTCATTGTCCTCTTTACCAGTGCCGCAGATAAACATTGAACTGAAACAAGCGAAGTCATTTAATTGTCGATATTCTGAAGTAGTCAGCTAATGGGAAACACCTTTTTCAACAATAACGTCTCATGAAAAAACCATCAATGAACACGGAAAGAATGATCGACGTTTGCAAAAACTTCTATCTTTAACTGATCATTTTTTCACCTGCAAGACAAAACTATAACAAACACAATCTGAGTCATTTTTCGCCAAAATATGGCATGAAAACAAGTTGTGTTCTATTCCATTAGTAAACATTCTCACCTGCAGGAACTGGAACGGTTATCGTTTTTGTCTCCATAACACTTCCAGAACCATGACATTTCCGACAAGGATCCTTAACCACGTGACCCTGTCCACCACACTTACGACAAGTAGACCGCATGTGGAAAAATCCAGTTGATAGTTTTTCCTGCAATGAGAAGGCTCTGTTTAAAAAACGATGATTCTTGAGAACTGCTTCAGGTTCCAAGAATTGTCAGAAAATTTCTTCTAGTTGTAAAAAGCTTGGTCAAAGGCAATAATTTATTCCACAGAATGATTATGCAAACTTGGAATAACTCTTCATCGAAGAAACCTCTTCACCACAGCAACTGCGTTTGTTACCATCTCCGCAACATGCATGGATTTCGGAAAATTTTTTAACGTTCGCAAAGGCAAATATTTCCTCCCTTCAAAGGTCCACAAATCTACTTCTTATCGATCAGTGATGGATTCACGGGGCTATGTATAAGGTACTTGACCTCCTTCGAACCCATCAATGCCCTTCCCTTGCAGTATCACGCATAGATCTTTTCATTGGAGATTTTGCTTTATTACGACCATTTGGATGTACAAATCTTCAAAATAATGCTCTAATGCAGATCTTATTGAGTGGTAATAAAAATTTTCCCAACGAACTTAATAAAAATATACTCCTGCTAACTCTACAATTTATCTACAAATCTGGTCAATTTGATTAGAAACCTTCTCACTCCATTATAAGCCACACAACCACAACCACCATGTCCCATTCAAGTAAAGGTGTTCTTCTTTTCTTTGCTTTCATTTTGTTTTTCTTTTAGTCGTATATTCAACATCTTTCTCGAATTAGATACCACGCAAAATTTGCGATGCCTAAATTACCCATTCAAACACTTGAGTTGTTTCGACTGCAGATATTTCCCGTGGCATGTAATTTGAGACAGACCTTATTTTCAATCTCTGTGGCATCGGGGTAGTCATAGCCTTTTGCTCCTTGGAGTATCGTTCCAGTAGTATTGTAGGGTTGTATAGTAATTTTGTAAAGTAGAGTAGCTTGTAAATTTATATTGTAATCCTGTAGTGGATATGAAAAACAAAAACAACAATAAAAACAACAATAAAAATAAAAGATTCTCGTCTAAACTATCGGTAAATGATACTTCTTATGACATTACTAAAATTAACAATTTTCTATTGACAACATCATTTGTTAAAAAACGTATGCAATACACAATAAATTTGTTGTACTTTCTTCAATATAGCTATACTTTCAAAGCACACAGTCGTGGAAGTGATTGGCTGGTTGTTAGGGTGAAATCACCACAAAAGATCTTGCCTTGCAATAATTAACATGCCTTCATGCGCGCGGATCATGCTTGCTCTCACGCATAAAGCGAGTTATCTTCATGAGTCTCGCTGTACAGAGTAATTAATAAAGCTTGCCCAATTATATATTTGTTTGATTTATTTATTTACCCAATCAGCGCAACGACAGTGTACCTTTAACATTACCGGGTGAGCCAGAAAAAGGTCCCACTTTTGACAGGCCACGATAAATCATACACTGGACCAATTTCAAATATTTTTGATTGAATCCTTTGCCAATATCCTATATCATTCTTGATTATTTCTTAACGATTTTTACACGCTTGTTTGAATTATTTTTGAATTCCCTACATGCATAATCTACAGTAGCCAGCAAGTATCCTTCCAAACAAATGGTAAAAAACTGAAAGTCTTTGTATTGATAAAAATGATACCAATGTTGTGCAATCATTAAACGACCGCTCGTGCAACATATCCATTCCAATTTCCCTAGTCCTTTCGAAAAGCACTACCTTTATTCTTCCAAGTTCAATCTAATAGAAAATCTGATCACTGTTTTTTCATCCTTTTGGGGAGGGATATATTTTTTATCTTTTTCCACAGGCAAAAATGATTCAAGAAATCGCAAATATATCGATAAGTAGGCACCCGAAAAATCGACAAAAAATAACCAAGAATAATATAGGATATTCACAAAAGATTAAATAAAAAATATTTGAAATTGGTTCTGTGTATGATTTATCGTGGCATGTCGAAAGTGGGAACTTTTTCTGGCCCGCCCGGTATTTCTTGCAACGATGATGAATCTATTATGTTTGAAACTCCGCATATAGAAATCAATCCATCCGGAAAATGTATCATCGAAGAAAACATTACCTCTCCAGTCCCGTTGCATTGTGGACATTTTATGTATGTTGATCCAGGTTCTGCACGTTTCCCATTACATCTTGTACATGTGGACTTCATTCGAATTTTCACATCTTTATTAACTCCAGACACAGCCTCCGCAAATGATAGATTCAGCATGTAATTCTGCGGAAGCAAAAGTTAAAAGTAATGTTAGAGAGTACCAAGAGTTTATGAGAAATATGTAATATTTCATGAGAAGAGAGACTTTCGCTGCAAGAAACTTTTGCGTTTTTCGCATTGTTGGCCGAAATTTGCGAAAGTTCGTTCCCACAAATTTTCCCAATTTGGCCAATTTGCGAAAGTTAATCCCAAAAATTTCGTGTTTTTTCAACTCGCGAAAGTTTCTTCTCGCGAAAGTTTCTTCTCGCGAAAGTTTCTTCCCTAAAAGAAAGAGGAGTGTCTCTGATGAGAAAGGAACGATGCAAAGCAGAAAACTAGAAATCATCGACAAGAAAAGTTTCGGACAAATATAATCATCTTCATCATCATTATTCGGTGAGTGCTTCCCGAGGAAGATTTGTTGCTATTTTCATCCAGTAGTCGTGGTTATCAGCTCCTCTTATACTTTGTGGGAGCTTCAGTCTCGTTCACTCTATAATATCTTTCATCCATGGTTTAGATGGATGTGCTCTTTGTCTTTTTGCATTTCCACCCACCAAAAATGTGTCTATGTTGTCTTTTCTAATTAAATGACTCAAATATTGCACCTTTCTCGTTCTGAAGTTCAAATTAAATGACAAGTCTTTTTTTTTAACAAGTTTCAGAATCTCCTCATTTGTGTTGCGACTTGTGCACATGCGAGTTGTAGCATTTTCGACACATCAATATTTCAGAACTATTTATTTTCTCCCACTTATCAGCATTCCACATCCGTACATAACAGTGCTGATAAAGAAACAATTTCGGACAAAAAGTTTCAGACCTTTTTTTGAGAAGTTCGAGAAACTCTAATCTAAAATACTATTATCATGCTTCATGTTGGTTTCCCTTTTCAAAACAATCTTCGAAGGAATTTAAAGAAACTTTTAACAAACCTGTGTTGCCCGAGCATCTTCAAATCCAAATCCTCCTGCTCCCCCTTGATTAAATTGACCAAAGAAACTTTTGAAAATATCGTCAGCATTCATTTGACCCCCAAAAGGGTCTTGGCCACCAAATCCACCTGCAAACAACGCAAAAAGAAAATAACACGGAGAAACTTCATTTGCACCACTTTCGGATAAGGCACAACAACAAAGCACTGAGACTACGTACGAAGCTGGTAAAATTTGAAAGCCTTGCAGTTAGGCCTCCTGTCCACAACAAAACAGCACAAATTGCTCTAGCAGAGTTTCAAAACGGCCTTTGAAATCGAAACTTTAAAAACAAAGAATGGGTGAACACTTGAAAAACGTCAAAAAAGACATTAAAGTTAGCTTCATATAAATAATTCCGAGCCTTACTTTTTAGTAAGAATTTGTAAAAAGCAGCCCCTTGAAAGAATATTAACCAAAAAAACTTTGCATTGTATTCCAATAAATGCCAGGTAACTCAGGAATACAATTAAAGTTTCAAAGAAATGGAGAAATAAATTATATAACGTTGTCTTTCCGGAAATTTCCATGCAATTGGAAATTTCCATCCAACTTCGTTTTATCTAGAATTTGTTTGATTAAGAGCCACACATCTCATGGAAAACTGCCTACCTGAGCCAGGATCTGCAGTACCAAACTGATCATATGTAGCTCTTTTCTGGTCGTCACTCAAGATCTATGAAAACAAAAGTGTATAGCACATGCAAAAAGAACGTAAACTATTTTTGTACAAACTTTCAGGAAGAAAATTTGGGCTAGCAATTACCAATCTCAATTCAAGAAACATTTTGCAAGTCAGAGAAAGACAAAGGAAGTGTAAACTTTTAAGAGGAAATATGAACAACACTGTTTGCAACATTGCTTTCTTTTGCCGTTTCCCTTTCGGTTCTTTTTTCAGATATTTATTTTAAGTGAGCTGGAAAGATTTAAAGTTATTCAAAGCTAATTTACGCCCACTATGCATGCCGCATCAAGGCATGGGATCCGTAGTTTAGCGTCCCTTCCAAAACAAGACGAGGTGAGTTGCGAGGTTAGGCCTCTGAGAGGTCACCCATATGGAGTTTGAACTCACTCGACAGAGATTAACTTAAGTCACTTGATTGAAACTGTATAAGCCGTTCGGCCATTCATTCACCCCTTCTACTACCGGGTGTCCAAACAATGTACTCCAATGACCAAAATTTGATTTTCAAACCTTTGATAAAATTTTCTTTTTGAGTTGTCTTGTCAAAGACCCAAAAATATTTATAAATGATAAAATGTTTGCTTTTGCTTTATAAATGATAAAATATTTGCTGATTTTTCAAATGGGAGCAATTTTTTTGGGACACCTGATACTATTACAAATGTTCAAGCCATCAATAAAAAGTTTAAAGCTTTCTTCTTAGTGAAACTAAACTTTGAATTTGGAACGAACAAATTGTTGGTTTACCACACATTGGTGAAGAACCAGAAATTTTGTCCTTGAAATACAGGAAAAGAAGGCTCTTAGAATGTTGATCCCATGCCATGATAAAATTCTCTTATCAAAAGTTGAACCTAATGTAGCATCTTTCAGTGAAGGGCTCTGTCTTCCATAGAATGTTCTTTGCCATGTTGAACAAGCATATATCATTCAAATTTGAAACTTGGAGAAAAAACTAACCTCGTACGCTTGTTGAATTTCTTGAAACTTCGCTTCAGCCTCTTTGTCTTTGTTTGTGTCTGGGTGATACTTTTTAGCAAGCTGTAATAAAAGGGAGAAGGAGTAATCCTAAGTTGAATTCAACAAATCTGATTTTTTATAACCTCAACAAAACATCATAAATTCTTCAATGCACACATCTGGTAAGATAGGAATCAGAACTTTTAACCAATTTTTGCTCACAGCCCATGATCGAAAACCTCCAAAGCCTCATTTTTAAGGACCAATCAGACGGAGAATTATCGCAGAAGACAAAGGAAACCCGTGAGGAGTTTGCTAAATTTTACCTGCTTTCATAAAACACAACCAGGACAAAAAACTGCAAGAAATTTCCCGATTTTTTGTTAAGAAATCTGCCCTCCAGATGTTTGGGTATACTTGTTTAACTACCCATTTAAAAATCTCATGTTATCAGCAAGTCATGGCGTCTCCAATTTACACAGAAACCGACACAGCACTGAATCATAAAAATAGACATTCTGGCCAAGAGACAATAGTAATAACAATAGTGATTGTCCTAAGAACGACCTAAAAACTCCAAAAATCTGCATTTTCAATTGTTCTTGCTATCATCCTTTCGCCACAGCTTCTGTTGTTCAAGATTCAATGCCCTTGCAGTGCGTGTGTATGAATATTTTTTGCTTTCAGGGCACAAGTTTTCATGGTGTGAAATGTGTTTAGGTTTTATCAAGAGATTGATCGCCTGACTTGACATGACGAAAGCAAACCTTAGCCAAGTTTGTCTATTGGAGACTCCTTGAAACCGTGAGATAGCTAAAGGGGCACTTACACGAGTATACCTGAACATCTGAAGAGTAGATTCGTTCAAAATAATTCGGAAAAATTTCCAGCAGTTTCTTGTCCTCGTTGTGCTTTATGAAGGAAGGTAAATTTAGCAAAATCTTCACAGGATTCTTTTGTCTTCGACCCGTATTTGTCCGTCTGTGAAAAAGAGGCTTTGGATGTTTTTAGCCATAGGCCACCGGGCAAAAATCGGCAAAAACATTTGATTCCTATCTTCCATCTGACAGATCATTCAAATTATTTGCTTGTCTTCGATTTTCACATCTATTTTTATCAATTTCAGTTCAGTTGTTTCAGTTTCATATAATCTCAATTGCACTACACACAATTTATAGTCCTAACTAAACAAACAAGAACTAAACTACAAAGATAAAAGATGATATTACAGAAAATCAATACAATGATACGGAAAACTAATACAATATAATACAATTACAAAGAGCAGCTAAATAAATTGTATGCAGGGAATTACTTTAAGGATGAGCTCTCTCAATAGGTAGCTTATCGAGGAGAGAGCCCCCCCCCCCCAATCCTAAGATAGTATCAAGTGAATTTGACTGAATCTAAATAATTGTGCATTTTATTTTCATATAGATTAATAGAAATCGTGACCAAATCAAAACAGCCTAGATTCATTGGTTGACCTTGTTCAATGAGCAAATTTTATTTCATCAATTTATCAAATAAATTGAATAATATTGTATAAAATCAACACTATAAAATCTTACCTCATAATAAGACTTCTTTATGTCTCTTTGAGATGCACCTTTCTGCACACCAAGAATGTCATAGTAGCTCTTCTTGTTTCTTTCAGCTAGAAAAAGGCATCATTCTACATTGCACTGTTGAATTCTACTACTTTTTCCAATGCATAATAAGACACTAAAATTCCTTGGTTGATTCTGTCCTAAGATCAGTGGTGGAAAAAATATTTGCCTTCCTGCGAAGGGATGTTAAACCAGAATTCTTCCTTCTATTGTTCTATCAATTTTCTGTAGTCCCAGAAATCATTGTAGTCGATAATCCACTAGGAACTGAAATTACTTTTAAAGCTTGCTTAGATCACAAAACTGTAAATGAAAAAAACATAATCCAAATATTGATATTCTTCTATTCAGTCCTTCCTTTGTCTTTATGTTTTCAATTCTTGTTTTCTTTGTCATCCTATCTTCCTTCCATCCTTCTTTCGTTTCCTCTCCTTTTTCTTTCCATCCTTTTTTTACAACCTTTTTCGTTTCATTTCTTCATTCCTCACTTCATCATTTCCTTTCTTTTCCTTCCTTCTATTCTGCTTTCTCTCTTTCCTTCCCTTTTCTTCCTTCCAGACAAACAAGCTTCCTGCGAAGCTGCTTCGCGGCTTCACGCACTTTTTCCACCTCTGCCTAAGACAAATTCTAACTTAAAGGGCATGTGTCGTGAACCTGATTGGCTAATGTAATACAGTTATCTCTTTTGTTTAGTACAAAGCACGAGACTGAGGATGCATTTTCACGGCAGTTAAAATTCATGAAGCAGAAATGAAAATTCACGAAACGGTGGAATTCCACTCCAAACTTCTTTGTTGTATCAACCAACTGCTATCGCGACATATGCCCTTTAATATGATAAAATGGGTTTGACAATAAATAATCAATCCTTTTCATTGACAAATATATCAAAGTTTGATGAAAAGCAAAAGAGAAATAGACAAAACATTGATATTTTTAGCACCTTTAAAAAAATGTCTATTACTCTTTCGTTTTTCATCCGCACTTTTAGTATCCTATTTCATTTAGTGGCAGTACCTGTATTCTGATACACAACAAAATCAGCTAACGATAAATGAAAATTATGAGAAACAAAGCCAGAAGGCAAATAAAACTTGCCAGTGTATAAACTGAACCAGTTGTAGTAAATTGGAGCAAACTTATCATTGCTCAACTTTCTGAAAAGTATCCTGAGATCTCTTGCAGCAGCTAACAGGTGTCTTTCAAGAATGGCGGTTGTGTTTCCATTTCTTTGAGCAAAATTTACCAGATTTGGAAACTCAATCCAAACCTCTTTTTTAACAAGTAAAAAGTTCTATTGTGAACTAAATATTTGTAAAGGATAATTCCTTAAAGTCAAAAGGTGTCACTTTACCTGTGGTCTGAAAAGAAGATGTCAATGCTGGAGCAACTGGATTTTGTTTCACAAACAGGCTGTTGATGCGACAAGGATTTCCTACAAATGATACAATTTAGAGCGGTTAAGTGTATCATAGCAATAAATTTTAATATTCTGTATCAATGATTAACATTGTGTAATATTGCCTTGTTCGCCTGTAGTTTTGTTATTTCGTTTGAATAGCATTATGAAATTATATGTAGTGGAATTCAACTCAATTCAATTTCATTTGTAGAATACTCAAAGCTACTACAAAAACAAGAACTTGTTACTTGTATTCTATGCTACCTAAGAAAAACAAAGCTTATCTAGCTTGGGCCGCTAAAGTACAGTTTCAAAATTACAATGTATGTTACAAAAATACAAACTTTCAAATACAATAGAAACCCGCATAAAAGAACATAGGTTTTTGAGGCAGTCTGAATGAGGTTCTTGATTAACTGATGCCATAATCAAGTCAAGCCTGCAAGGTTCTTAAAAAGGTGCTTTTAAAGTTGGTAAAGTGCAAATTAGTTTTTATACGTGCCAGTGCATTCCTTCTATGAATTGAATAGTTTTTCAATGTATTTCTTTTTTGGTAACGTTTACGTCTTGAAAGATTTTGCAGTTTAAAGCACAGAACCATGTATTAAACAATCATATGAGAACCTTCAGAAATTTCAGCCTCTTGTGGGTTCTTATTCAAAAAGTTGTAATCATGGAATTTCACCCTGAAGGTTCTTATGAAACTAGGTTCTCTTATGCGGGTTTCTTCTGTATATGAACTGAACTCAACTGAATAAAGATAATAATCCTCCTCCAAAGGAAACTTGATGCCACAAGATGATATGATTACAGCACAGGCCGTGGGCATTTGAGCACGACAAGAATTCTGAAGAATTTTTCAGAATTCTACAAATGGCAAGAATTCTTGAGCCTTTAAAGACTTTAAATTTTTTCAAACGAGATACTTCTGAAGAAAATGAAGAACTTTCTCAGGCAGAAAGCACCTGAGATATAGTCTGTAGAATATGGCACTTTCTGACAAGATCTCTGGTGTGCAAGGAGAAATTTCTGTTGCTTTCTTTTGTCTATTTAGAATAGCCTATTGAAACACCTCCAATGTGCAAGTTGCATGTTCTGCATAACTCCCTGAGATTTTGCCAAAAACCTGCCATACTCTGCAGTGGGATCAGCAAATTCTAGACTGCTTGCTATTCAAGGAATTTTACACCAGTAGTCTTTTTATGAGATTTCGAATTTACCTACATAATCACTTACTTGTATTTAGTAAACATTCCATCAATTACTTAACACTTTTGAAAGCTCATTTGTGTTCAGGTTGATGTTTGGGAAAGAAATCTTCCATGCACACTTTGCAAAGTGTAGCAGTCTGGAGAGGATTGTCTAACCTGGCATAATCAAATGCGCCTCAAAATGTGCTTTAGTGCCATAGACATTTAAAAATTACAAAGTACGGATGCACATGACCAGGTTGGAAAACTTGCATTCACTGACAACTATGAAACTCTGTCAAACTCCCTGCTCGCAGCTACAATAACAGGTTCTCACAAGCCAGAACAAAAGATCTATTGCTAGTTTCGCTTCCCTCACAGCTTTTTAAAGTCTAGTCACAGCTCCCACCTTCAAATTTATTTCACTCCCTACCACGCGTAAGGCCAAATCACACATGTTTTCCAACCTGTTCACAGTAGGGCATTTGTACAAGGCATCATGACATTCGCTATTTAAGAAGAATTTTTTGTTTATTCTTAACAATTCATGTTTAAGGTCTTACTGTAACTATGTAATAATATATTTGAAATAAATTGGTTGGTTAGAAAAATGCAAATTAATTTTGTTTATTTTCTATACTCAATTACAGTTGTGATGATGATGATTATTATGATTATTTTGGAGGGTTTTACAATGAAACCAGAGATAACAACTGCAAAAAATTTGTGTGCATCATGACATTTTCTGTTGCTATGGATAATATGAAAGCCCTTTGTAATTCTTGACCGTTTTAAGGATTAAATTGTAAAAATAATGTGGTTTGTTTTGCTCAGTAAGACCCACAATAGCTCCCTTGTTTGCCCATGCCACTTACTTTGCAGTTTTCTTTTCCTTTTTACACTTAAAAACCATTTGACATCAATATTTATTGGGTCAGCTGTCTTAGAATTAGATTTCAGAGGCATAGAGTCCTAAAGTGATGCCTTTGCTCTTTTTTACTTCCATTATTTCATAAAAAACGGAGATATTGTGACAGATTTTCCTTCAAACCCGCAAATTTCCGCAAACAATCCTTTCTACCACGTTATCATGGACACTTCAGGTACAATTTAAGCATAGTGTGGTTTGTCTGCTCTTGTCTGCACGTTTTGTATCCAACTAGAAAGGTAAGTGTGTTGCTAAGGATGGCCTAAATAGCACAGCCAATGGTACACCGATCAAAATATTAGCAAAAAATACAAAAAATTGTCTTTTGTGCTGTCAACGTAATGAATATTGTCCGCTAATGGCTAAAAGTCAAACTGATATAAAGGTTTAACCTGTAACATCCACTGAAGGAGCTACAGAAGGCAGATAAGGTAGCTCAATTTTCAGTGATCAACTGCACTGGAATTGTCTTGCTCCTGTTTGTGAGAAAGCCTAGTACTTAAAGGCTCGTACATTCTTTCAGAAAAGGGATAGAAAGAATATTTAAAAAGTTTTGTGATCCCCAACCATTGCTCTTTCAAAATAGGTATGTTTGGGAGTAGTTGAAGGAAAATGAATTCTTGGTCTATGTCATGATGATGCCCCACTGTGCTCTTTGCCAAATGATATAAGCAAGTGCATGAATCAGCTTTCAAGACTGTTCAGTAGTTGGTTAATTAAAAATGCTTTCTAATAAATAAAATACTTAATGTTTGCCTAAGTGTATTAGTTCAAAATCTTATCAAAATGTACCGCAAGAAATTCCTTGAAATAGAGATGGATACTTTAGCTTGTGTTTCATGCATTGACAGATTGATAATTGGAATTTCTTGTCCACACAAGCAAGCAGCAAAACGAGACAAAATTAGCAATAGCAGTCTCCTTATTCTTAATAATCTTGCACTTTATTCATTTACACACTTGACTTTGAAACCTCATTTTTCCATACCTCTTCTGCCAGCTCCAAATGAAGGAATTGCTTGCAATGAGCATGATGCTTTTGATTTTGAATACGATGATAGGCCTAGGCCTAAGCTGCCAGTGGAGAATGCTCTCTTGATTTGCAATTGTTGTCGATTGCTTTGACGCACGCAGCAACGTTCCACCTCTAAGGAGCACAGTCTTGTAAGTGATGCAATCCTGTTTAAAACAACCATATCTATAGCTTGTATTTCCTCTTCTTGGCTGATTTTTCAATTCATTATTCACGGCAGCAACATGCGACTTCAAAAATTTAGGCCATCATGCTAGCAAGGGATCAAGATGAAAGAGAGAATGATGTAACAACCTCGTCTGGAAAAGGAAAAAAGGGCTCCATGCTCCATCACAGCTACTGAACTTGTCCGCATCCACCATCAACCACTTACCCCAAATTTACAGCTTGGAACCTGGCCCGGACCAAGCTAAAAATAAACCCTACTGACCGTATTTGATAACTTTGACAGGTGCCCTTTAAGTGTGTAACTAATGAAACAATGGGTGCATATAGGCGTTTTCTTTAGCCTATCCAAGGGCGGGCATGTCACACTGGGAACGATGGTATAATTAACGAAAAAATTTTGCACTACCTTTGTCCCAAAAACTGGTAGTTTTTGATGGCAAATTTCCGCTGTTATTTTTCAATCCAGCGGACAATTGCAACAAGATTTATCGTTGACGATGTTTGTCCCAAAAACCGGTAGTTTCGACCAACTGCTGTTTTTCGACAGCAAGTTGTAATTATAGAAAAAGTACAACTGTTCCAAAACCGGTTGTCGAACAATGGTAGAACAGCTTTCGTGAAAAATTGGAATTTCTGGTCTTTTTCCCGCAAACTTGGCGAACAAAGGTAAAACAGCTTATGTGAAAATTTGAAATCTTGAACTTTTCTGTTTAAATTTGGTGGACAAAGGGAGAACCAGCTTACACGTAAACTTCAGGAATTTGATTAGATAGCAGGCTAGAAAAGTTGATTTTTGACAAACTCATGGAATAAGAAGATCGAATTTCAAATTTCACCTTTGTCTCGAAAACAGGTTGTTTTGGGCAGGAAAGTCGGACTATGTGAGAAAAGAACCGGTTGCTTTTTTCAATTCCTCTGAACAAACATGGGGTCAAATATATATTTTACAGTACTTGTCCTCTCCTGCCTATCGATTGCAGTTACTCTAACTCTAGAAAGCAATGTCCGTTCCCTTGCCCCTCCCTTCCCTTCCAAGACAATCGAAACAGAGGCAAATCCTCTATCCAATCCTCACATCTATGTAATAGATGTTTTTCAGTAGCAGTGATTCTCTACCAAATTTTCGCATCTATATAATAGATGTTTTTGAGTAGCAGCGATTCTCTACCAAATTCTCGCATCTATGTAATAGATGTTTTCCAGTAGCAGTGATTCTCTACCAAATTTTCGCATCTATATAATAGATGTTTTTGAGTAGCAGTGATTCTCTACCAAATTCTCGCATCTATGTAATAGATGTTTTCCAGTAGCAGTGATTCTCTACCAAATTTTCGCATCTTTATAATAGATGTTTTTGAGTAGCAATGATTCTCTACCAAATCCTCACATCTATGTAATAGATGCTTTTCAGTAGCAGTGATTCTCTACCAAATCCTCACATCTATGTAATAGATGTTTTTGAGTAGCAATGATTCTCTACCAAATCCTCACATCTATGTAATAGATGTTTTTGAGTAGCAGTGATTCTCTACCAAATCCTCACATCTATGTAATAGATGCTTTTCAGTAGCAGTGATTCTCTACCAAATCCTCACATCTATGTAATAGATGTTTTTGAGTAGCAGTGATTCTCTACCAAATCCTCACATCTATGTAATAGATGTTTTTGAGTAGCAGTGATTCTCTACCAAATCCTCACATCTATGTAATAGATGTTTTTTAGTAGCAGTGATTCTCTACCAAATCCTCACATCTATATAATAGATGTTTTTGAGTAGCAGTGAATCTCTACCAAATCCTCACATCTATGTAATAGATGTTTTTGAGTAGCAATGATTCTCTACCAAATCCTCACATCTATGTAATAGATGTTTTTCAGTAGCAGTGATTCTCTACCAAATCCTCACATCTATGTAATAGATGTTTTTGAGTAGCAGTGATTCTCTACCAAATCCTCACATCTATGTAATAGATGTTTTTGAGTAGCAGTGATTCTCTACCAAATCCTCACATCTATGTAATAGAGGTTTTTCAGTAGCAGTGATTCTCTACCAAATTCTCGCATCTATGTAATAGATGTTTTTCAGTAGCAGTGATTCTCTACCAAATCCTCACATCTATGTAATAGATGTTTTTGAGTAGCAGTGATTCTCTACCAAATCCTCACATCTATGTGATAGATGCTTTTCAGTAGCAATGATTCTCTACCAAATTCTCGCATCTATGTATTAGATGTTTTTGAGTAGCAGTGATTCTCTACCAAATTCTCGCATCTATGTAATAGATGTTTTCCAGTAGCAGTGATTCTCTACCAAATTTTCGCATCTATATAATAGATGTTTTTGAGTAGCAGCGATTCTCTACCAAATTCTCGCATCTATGTAATAGATGTTTTCCAGTAGCAGTGATTCTCTACCAAATTTTCGCATCTATATACTAGATGTTTTTGAGTAGCAGCGATTCTCTACCAAATTCTCGCATCTATATAATAGATGTTTTTCAGTAGCAGCGATTCTCTACCAAATCCTCACATCTATGTAATAGATGTTTTTCAGTAGCAGTGATTCTGAAGATTTCGTTAGCGCCAGAAATCTTCCGAGCGAGGGCTGCAGTATTTGACAGGGTGGCAAAATGCCTCGTGTCCTCCTTTTGCGTTGGAAATGTAACCCGCGCTTGCTTGCCCGAGATTACTTGTTTTTCTAAGGGAATAACGTAGAGAGCTAAGACAGATTCTTGGAATTAACTGGCAAAGAAATATTACCAACAACAAGCTTTACACCAGAACGAAATGTGAACCAAGGAGTGAAATAATAAGAGCGCAGAGACTAACGTGGCTAGGACATCTGATGCGACTGTATCCCGAAACACCAGCAAGAAAAGCCCTCGAAGAGTATCTCAGGAAAATGAAAAGGCCACAAGGAAGACCAAAGACGACCTGGATGCAAGCCATACGGCAAGATCTAAACAGCATAGGAATCAAATTAGATCTTTCCGAAGCAACCAAAACATTGAATAGATTTTTGGAACTGACACACGATAGAAAAAACTGACGTAGCATTGTAAAATGCGTTGTGCAGTACTAACCGCGTGTGACGTCATAGTAGTAGTAGTACTTGGAATGTTGTAATACCTGCTGGATATGTTAATAATATCCAATATAAATAGACATTGAGTGAATAGAAAAATGACGTCCCATGCCTCATTCTTCGATTTCTCGTCCGACTGCACTTTTCACCCGAATGTTTAATTGCAAATCAACCATGACCTCCGACGAGGGGAGCTAGATGCATCCGACGCAGTGGCTGTAGCCGCATGGGCCCTACCCTGGCGTTGGCGTCACCCCTGGAAGGATGAGCCTGGAATTCGTACAGTATGGTTTTTAATGCAAAAGTTCAATAGATGATAGGGGGAAAATATCTTGCAAATCATAAAACAAATAATTAAAAGGTTTGTAGCTGATGGCAAATTCAACATATTACGGCCAGAGCCTGAGAAAAGTTAAAAATCACAAGTTTCTTGGGAAAGAAAATTTTGGAAAGGATAAATTGGGAAGGAAAGACAGTCTTCCCCTTCCTTCAATTCTTTCGTTTTTCTGATTTATTTGTGTTGCTCGTTGATTATGGTAGAAATGATAAATCATCGCTAAGCAAGAATTAAGTGAAGAGGGGCGAGCTTTAGTCCTCATGAATTTTGGTAAGGGCATATTTTCCCGCCATTTGTTCTCTCTTTAGCCCCAGTCCCCATCTCTGCTTTGTGGTTGTGGTTGTTCCATCGCAGCGGCAGTCTCGTTCGGATTTGTGCAGTCTTTTCTTCACTTGTTTTCACTCGGTGTTGATCAGAAAATCAGAAGCCGCTGGATGTGCTCCCTAAACAACTCTCAATAATTTGTACAAAATGAATAAAGATTATCACATAATAGCTCACGACAGAGGAATACTTGATAGCAGCATGATTCTAGTTTATGACCAGCACGACGAAAGAGAAGAAGAAGCCCAAACACCTCCCGCTGTTGACAGAATCCATTTGCATTTCAGTGATGGCCTAAATGAAAATCAACCAGAAATTGTTGTGCAAACAAATAACGAAGATTTCCTAATGGATGCAGTCAATGCAGTAAAATTCAAAACAGTAAAAAACTGCACGATTTCCGCCTCCAGTGCTATTAGGCTGAAGGATGAAGAGAAAGGGGGACAAGATGAAAAGGAGACTGTCCATTCCCCCACAAACATTGCTTCAGCTACCTCCTCATGTAGCTTAGAGTTATCTTCAGAAGAAACTAATGATAATAACCAAGATAGCAAGGAAGAGAGAACAGGGGGCTGCAAAACAGGCCAAGATAACAATGGAGATATTTGCCTGTCACATAGAGAAGAGAATAGCTTGGTGATTGAAACTGGACATGAAAAAGAGACTACAGGGAATGATAATCAAAATGGACAGACATCTGAAAGGTCTTTAGGAATGGGAGATAATAATTCAACAGTGTTACATGTACAGAAAGAAGAAGAAGGACAACTTTATGGAGAGTTTATTGCAAAGGAAGATCACGTTGTGTTGTATAAATCACATAGCAAGGAGGCTGTGTCTGAAGATCAGTCTTCTGCGGTAACTGCAAGAAATGGTAACCAAGCCATCCCTGTTTGTTCCAGTCTCCAGTTTTTGAATACTGGTGATTCTATAGTGGTACTTACGCAGGACCCAAGTAATATTGGATTGACTTCCGCCGAAGTGAGTCTGAATTTTCTTGAGAATGGGATCCTTTGAATTCAACCAAGGGAAATAGCAGTTTCAGTTAATCTTTGGTTGTCATCTTTTCTAGTCTCTGCAGCAGCCAGGTCTATAACATGAACCAATTTTAATGAGTTGAAACTGTCTGTGAAAAGAGGCCATGCATCTGACATATGGACCTTTGTGTATTTTTGTTGCTGCTTTTGGTGCTGATTAGAGCATTGATAAGAATCATCTGTTATTAAAAGAAAAGTAAAGTTACATTAAATGTATTCACTTGTGGTATGTATCAGCCTCTGGTTGTTGATAAAGGCTCTGTCAGTCTTTGAAGAGGAGTAATAACTGATTTGTCAAGAACAAGATCACAAAACAGTTAATTTCTTACTTTTATTTGCTTGGAATTTCACTGATGCAATTTTGAGATTAAGAAATATGCTAATCTATCCTCTAGTCAGCATTGAAAGCAGCAACGCAAACACACACAAAATCCACAAAGTCTGCATTTTGTGATTTGCCCTAAAGTTTATGTTTGTTTGTTCGTTTGTTTGTCATCTTATTTTAATTCAATCTCATTTTAGCTTCTGAAAGAAACTAATCTAAATCGAATATCTAAATATACTACTGGCAATAATTGATAATACATTATGGAAATCCTCCTCTCGTAGACCTCCTCTACTGACCTGGCTGTCTGCAAGGGTAAAATTGATAAAATACAGGCCATGTGCACATGAACATGGTTTTCCTACCTTAGAATTCTTGAGAATTATTAAATATTTTTTAGTTTCTGAAAAAATATTTACACAAAATTTACAGTGTTGCATATGGCTCAAGTATTCTTATCATAATGTTAAGAATTTATGAAAATTCTCAAGAATGCTCATCATGTTAATGTGTGCAAGGCCACTGTAGGCGGAAGAAAATAGATGATGGTTAAAAATGATAGATGACAAACCATTAACAGTGACATACACAACCCACAGGTGTGGTACTAACAGCTGTAGCTAGAGAAAACCATTGAATCAAGATTTTTACCAATTTTATCCACATTTTCCTTGTCCATACAGGGGGACTGGCAGTATAATTAGGGCAGGGTGATACATTTACTGTACTTTGACTTGAAAGCCTCAACAATTCTATTATGGTTTGCATAGGAAAATATTTGAAAACACCAACCTTCACTTTGGCCTAGAATGACGCCCCTGGTCACTTTCCAGCATTTCTCAGAAAACTTGTTGCCTTAGCCTAACTATTCACAACTACGCTCTCCTCATTTTTGAAGACAAGTTTGACAGAAGGGTGGGGTAAACGCTTCCCCAACCCCACCCATTGTTTACTATACATGTTCCTCGAACCTCTATTTGGCCCCTTTGGCCTCATGCACTCCAATTTCTACATTTGCAGATTCCCCAGAACTTTTCCATCTTCTAGTCAGAAGTCATTCAATTCGACACAAGCAAGACAGCACCAATTGAAATGTAACCTTATTAAATATCAGGGCCTCTTTCAACATTTTCTAATGCCAGATAAACTAAAGTTCACTGTTGAAAGATTTATTACAGGTTCCTTCATATAGACTGATTATATGGTCATAGCTATCGCTATTGAAAGACTGCCGCACACTCCTAACTATGACTCATAATCAAATGCCATTATTTTGAAATGGCTATTCCTGCCTCGTTTTGATAAGGGCCTAGGCAACATTTTTGTATTTTTCTCATGAAGCACTTTGAGTTCAAAACTTATCAGTAAATTAGTTAATGCTTAGTTGTACAAAGTCAGGCCTAAAACAGCTATCTGAAAGAATTTTTTTGAAGCATAGAAGGGGCCCCAGCCGGGTAGCCCCCAGCTGGGTAGCTCCACTGGCCAGTCCGCCCCTGTGTCCATTTGACTTCATACTTGTTTATTTTACTCCCACAGTATATGCCATTCAACGTTGACTTGAAATCCAGCAGCTCCTAGTACAAAGTTGGTGCATAATCCATTTTTTGTCTCAACAAAAATATAGCTTTTGACACCTGGGAAATGTTATTTTAAAATTTTTATATCCATCTAATATCCATCAATTCTATTTTATTTTAGTCTGATATGGCAATTGATGGAGACAGGCAAATTGATCTTGGGCAATATCAACTCTCCACTGTGCCTACAGAGGTTAATGGCCTACCAATGAACATTGCAGACAGTCAGCCAACATTCTTTCAAGTTGAGCTATACAGCACTGGATCAATACAAACAATGAACTGCCAGGGACCTGCAACTGTAATTTCTGCACAGCAAGTAAGTTTTCAAAGAAATTTTTGTGTTAGGGAAGACTCGGAAATTAATTTTGTATGAGAAATTTTCTTGGACATTTCTCATGAACTCCTACCTTTTACCAAGAAACATCCTTTGCCATCACGTTGCTGCAGTTACCTTTTTTTCTATTAAGTTTTGGTCATTTCAATGCAAATCAGGTTTTAGAATGTGATAAAACTGAAAGTTGTATTAAATTTAAATTTCAATTGCAAATAAATCAGGGATTAGAATCGAACGTGGAGTTTTTATTCCCATGCAAACCACTTTCCAGCATTTTCCTAATATCTGGCTCTAAATGATGACTGATTTTACCAAAAAATATTTTCACATCTAAGTTAGCCTTTCACTGATAGGTTAACATTTCACTTTTGAATATCAGCCTTATACTTTTTATTCCACAGCCCACCAAACATGTGAACATTTTTGGACTCACCAGGTAGATTTTTGAAATAAAGTCAACAACTGCAAAGACCTTGTTCAAATCATAACTTTGTTGTTATCTTGTTTGAACAGAAATTTAAAAAATACTTACCCTTTGATGCTTTATTAATCTTTGATCAAATTTTTCATGATTTTGCTTTTTTCCAAAGGTATTAACAGTTCCACAGCTCTTTAGCTGCTATTGGGATGGTTGTAATACACATTTCCTATCAAAGGAAGACTTAGTGACTCATGTGACAACACAGCATGCCCAACCTGTGCGACCTCAAGAATATAAATGCCTATGGAAGGGATGCACACGTGATGGAAAAGGATTTGATGCTAGGTATGATTCTTTTAGATTCAATTTCTATTTTTGGGCCTGTTCATATGAAGAAAGTTTCCCCGGCATTTTCCCGTTTCACCAGGAAACTCGCTCAGCCGAGGTAATATTCTTTGACCTTTCATATCAGAGAAGTTTCCCCGGAAAGCTGGGGTATTAAAACAATAGCGGTTTGTCTCTGACGCCAAAGGATTCAAAAGGATTAACAATAAACAAAAGAACTTTCCCCGCTTAGCCGGGAAAATGTGTTCATATGGGAAAAAATTTCCTCAGCTAGGCGGGATCCCGGTAGAGTTCAAGCGAGATCTCGGCTAGCCAGGGAAATTTTTTCTCATGTGAACGCTTGTTCTATTTTATGTGGTAACGCTATATGAGGTGGGATCTCGGCTGAGCGATTTTCCCGGTAAAACGGGAAAACGCCGGGGAAATTTTCTCCATATGAACAGGCCCTTTGAATGATATCACTTTTCTGCTAGCCAATTAGATATCTGGAAATGTTCCTGCCTATGGAAATTTGGAAATCCTGCATATTTTCATTAAAATTTCGTCACCAAAAAGAAAATCAAATGGCCTGAAATCTACAAAATCTCCATCCTGCTCATGATAATTTGTAACTTGTTCATTTTCATATCATTTAACTTTTTTAGGCATGGTAGCCCCTCAGTTTAGATAACTGCTTCCTACTTACAAGATTATCATATGAGTAACTGCTACAAACTAAAAGGGTAAATAAGGTTAAAGAAAAAGATCAGGCTCTCAGGCTATTATCGATGAAATAGCTCAGCAGTGAAAGTGTTTAGAGAAGTAGATGATTAGCTTCTTTATTTAGGCCATTGCAAAGCTTCACCCCGAGATATAAGATCAATTGGTGTAATAAGTAGACTTGCCCCAAGTCTATCCCTTCAATCCATCTTGTCGTCTCTTTTCAGTAGTTCTTGGATCCGCCATTCTAACATCCCGGAAGAGGGCACAAGAGATAGACGGAATCTTGGAATGGCGGATCCAAGAGAATGGTCTGAAAACTGAAGAGATATACTTGGGGCAAATCTATTAAGAAGGGACTCTTAAAATAACTGCAGCGGTCCTGAGAGAGCGAGTAGTGGACCTCTGAAATTTCGTAAATATAGGATGGTTCATCAGCATAGGTTCCAAATCTTAAACTCGGCGTAAAAAGGTGGGTGTAAAATTCTATGACCAATTTCTTCTGATTGAATGGCTTGAAAGAAACTTTAGATACTTATTTATAATTCTACCGTTGGACTTTTCAAAAGTTTTGAATACTTTTCAAAATCACAGCTCATCTTACAGTACGTTTCAACTCATTTGAGGATGTGACGTCATCAAATTTATAAATCATAAACCAGAAGAGTGACAGACTTTTGCTTGATACCATATTGTAGATATCCATAAACTATGGTTTTCTGCGAAATGATTTCATGTTGCGTCAAACAATTTAGAAATTGCGATGGTTTTAAGTTTTTCTGAAAATTTTTCTTTAATTCTTGAAAAAGAAGAAAAACGCTCTAATTCTGAGAATATTGAAGATTTCAGAACAGTCCAACGGTAGAATTATAGAGAAATAGCTAAAGTTTCTTTAAAGTCATTCAGTTCAAAGAAATAGGTATTTTTACACCAACTTTTTTAAAGATTTGGAACCTATGCTTGGTGCATCACAATGTGGAGATTTGATAACCATTTTTTTGGGTCTTGGAATCAATAAGCTCCTTGATATCACTTCTCTTGAAGAACTCGATTGGTCAAGAAACATTTGTCTGAACGGATGAAAACGGTTGAAAATGGATAAAAGATTTTGAGATATTCGATTCGAGTTTACGAACTCAAACAAAACGTCCCCGTGTAAATGCTCGCGAGGAACAATAATTGAAGTGTTTTCATGAATAATAACATTGTGTCATCGCATAACTCACATGACATCTTATTTGAAACAGACTTTGCTTAGTTGTCCCAATATTTCTATCTTCCAAAAAGCTCATGAATGAAAATTTCACAAGGAAAATGTTCAAAAAATATGTTTGACCCAAATTTTCTGTATAGTACCAACATTTTGCTTTCAAGATGTGCTCTCCTGAACCCATCTGGAACGTTTATGTTTCGATGGATCTTTTTAATTCATTTTAGATATAAGATTTTAACTCATCTACGAAGCCACACGGGAGAGAGACCTCACATTTGCGTGGTGGATGGATGCCGTAAAAGTTTTGCCAGACTGGATAACTTGAAAATACACATGAGATCTCATACTGGAGAACGACCATACCGATGCCCGTATGAAGGCTGCAGTAAAAGCTATGCTAATTCAAGCGACAGATTTAAACATACAAGAACGCACTTAGAGAAGAAACCTTATCGTTGTAAATTTGAGGGGTGTGATAAATCATATACGGACCCAAGCTCACTGAGGAAACATCATAGAAGGCATAAGAACGATGGGAGTAAAATGGTCTTGACTGAGGCAGAACCGATCGTAGTACTGCCAGCCGTCGAAGATGAAGGAGAGGTGATTGATGTGGTCTGATATGGTCTGGAGTGCTTGCAGTCCACTTGAAAAGCTATGAGCTGCACGTAAACGTGACCAGTTGTGACGTGATCTCAGTCTGATCACATGCTGCGAAATGCATTGAAGAAAGAGAGTTTATCGAGATCACTTTTGTCCATAATGATTTGCAGTATGATGGCAATCTGTAGCTATCACGTGATCTCAGTCCCATCACGTGACGCGATATCCATGGAAGAAAGAGAGTAAATCGAGATAACTTTTGTCTACAAGGATTTGCAGGATGATGGCAATGTGTAGCTGTCACGTGATCTCAGTCCCGTCACGTGACGCAATATCCATGAAAGAAAGATAGTAAGTCCAGGTCATTATTGTCTACAATGATTTGTAGTATGATGCAATGATAAGCTATCACTCAATCTCAGTCTCATAAAGTGAAAAGTTATATCTGAAGTGTACTGCACGTGTCCAGCTTTAAATATCATCAGATGACCAAGCATGGAAAGAAAGTTGAGAGAGATGTACAGTAACCTAGATTTTCGAAGCCCAGTAAGAGATGATTTGCAGCATGGTGCACGGGACAAGTTATCGCGTGATTTAAGTCTCATAGTGTGATCATTCATCCACGGAAAGAGAGCTATCACAGAGTATCGTTTTCTGGAATTATTTTACAGTACGTTGCTCGTGACTAGCTTCTGCATGATGTCAATCGCGTCACGTGACCACTCATGCGTTGAGGCCTATGTGATTGTGTAGACTGTTAAAGGACAAGTCCGGGACTGGTATGAATGATGGTAAAATACAAGATAATACTGCTTTTTTCCACTATTTTTCGCCTTCTCCTTGTGAAATTACGTATTCAAAAAGTATCATGCATCATTCATAGCAGTATTATCTTGTATTTTATCATCAATCATACCAACCCCGGACTTGTCCTTTAACAGTCCTGCACAGTGGGTAGACATAGTTATTGCTAACCGTGGGCTTGTCCTTGTAGTAGAGTAGCGTATAAGTACACAGGGTGTCCCAAAAAAATTGTGCCCCGTTTGTCTGAAGATTGCGACAAAACGGCAAAAGATTCTCGCCAAATTTTTGCATGATGCTGCTCTTCAGATATTCAATTAAAGTTTGCAACCATCCCCGTAAAAATCCGTTGAGAAATGATGGAGCTATGACCTTCAGGAGACCAAATTTGCCCGATCACTGAAACCAGCAGTCAGCCATTTTGTCTTACTATATTGAAGCGATAAATAGCTTCATAGATTGAAAATGAAACAGCAGCCTCCAGTTTCATAGCTTTCGTGAAAATTCCGATAATCCTCGGAGAGTTCCACTATTTCTGACCTCACAGAAATGATTTCTTACTTCACGCGAAGATACTTATCACTGCAAAAAAGTAAGACAAAATGGCCGACCGCTGGTTTCAGTCATCAGGCAAATCTGGTCTTCTGAAGGTCATAGCTCCATCATCTCTCAACGGATTCTTAAGGGGATGGTTGCAAACTTTAATTGAATATCTGAAGAGCAGCATCATGCAAAAGTTTGGCGAGTATCTTCTGCCGTTCTGTCGCAATCTTTAGGCAAACGGGGCACACTTTTTTTGGGACACCCTGTAGTTAAGTAAATATTTGTTGTAAATTTTTAGCAGAATGTATATAAAGAAAGACTGTTAACAGTCCTGCACGTTTAAATCTACAGGGTGTCCCAACAAATTGTGCCCCGTTTATGTGGCTACTGTGAAGGAGTTGTAGCTTTAATTGTCTTGGTTTTAACACAGTTGCAAGGTCAGGCTTCAACTTAGTTTCACAGTTGATACATAGATAACACAAGACTATACTACTAACCCTTTTTTTATTCATCTAGAATGTTACAATACATGTTACATCTACATCCTACTACCGGGTGACCCAGAAAAAAGTGACCCAACGCAATCTGTTATAGAAAAAAAAGTAAGTGACCGATTGAAATATTTCAAATGCTGTCACATAACCAAAAGACTAGCCTACATTATGAGTATTTTTCGAAATTTTTTTGAACACAATAAAGTTCCTGAATTAAGGATTTTGATGAAAAGGGCAGGCGTGAAATGCTCAAAAAGTCATCAAAAACAGGGGATCGATTTAAAGCCATTTCAGATCTTCAAAACAACGAAGTGCGTGTGTCATTTTGCCTGAGAATATTTTTAAATACCTAGGGACTATAAAATTGCTCTGAAGACTTCCGACTGGGCTGCCTATTCCCAGGTTGAAGTGAAACACGCTCCTCGTTGTTTTGAAGAGTTGAAATGGCGGTAAATCGATCTCCTGTTTTTGACGACTTTTAGAGGATTTCAGGCAGGCCCTTTTCCTCGAAATCCTTAATTTTGGAAACTTACCGGACCGAAAAAAATCGCAAAAAATACTCAAAGCATAGGCTAGTCTTTTAACAACAGAACAACGTTGAAAGCATTTCAATCGGCCACTTACTTAATTTTCTGCGACAAATTGCGTTGGGTCACTTTTTTTTGGGTCACCCGGTATACTTTTCTAATTACTATACGCAGGCTGACGGGGCTACCGTGGTTAAAAAATTAAAAATGAAATGAAATGATTATACAACACTACAGGGACGATACCACAGGTAGCAAAAGACAATGACTTTCCCGGTGGCCATTAACATAAAGACATGCAAATAGATTAAAATTAAGTTAACAACTACAAAAGCTACAAATACAATTAATTACTGATAAATACTGGGATCTGTTTTACATTGGATGTCAGGTCAGCATAGGTGCATGAAACCGAAAAACAGGAACCACGGACGAGAGAACAACAGCGACGGCAGTTGCTACCACTAACCCTTTTTAAAACGCAGAAAGAAATTAAATACAACTCTAGAACCCTTTTTTTAAATTGACTTAATTTTGATATTGTTGGAGAATAATAGAAGTGTCATTTTTGAAACAGGCATTATTTCGCCTTTCCTCTGCCATAAATCAGCAAGCACTTGTCCGATCGACTCAAAGAAGGTCTCGAAATTTAAGTTGAAGCCTGACCTATGCTATTATGTGAAAACCGAGACAATTAAAGTTGCAGCTTCTCTACAGCAACCAAACAAACGCGGTGCAATTTTTTGGGACACCCTGTACATGATCGATCTTGTGAAATAACTCACCATAACAACAAGAAGTAATTTATGACGTATGCTAATTGAATATAGAATGTATTACATTGATAGAAATCATATGCACAGCACAGCACAGCCCAAACTCCAGGACTTGAAGTCATTTTGACAATTCAAAGACTGGGACCCGTGCAGCCTCAACACTCCTCCTCGAAAATCCTTCTCTGTGTCTAAACGCACGAAGTCAAACGGGGCTTTCGTTCCTACTGAGTCAGGAAAGGCTGAATGGACTTTGTGGCGCAGACTCTATACACTTTCGAACAGGAGTGTTGAGACTGCACGCAGGCTATGTTTGCACTTCACTGGTAAACTTTTGATCCGCTACAAAGCTGTTATGGCTCTAGGCGTTTACTAGCCTGAGATCAGACTCTCCAATGATCTCAGGCTAGGCGTTTACGCTGTTCAAGAGCAAGATTTGTCAATAGTTAGAAGGAACAAAAGTGTTGCGGTTTTGTAGGAACAGTATAAACTATTAGTTGATCCGGTACACTGTTGTTACGGATCCAAAGTTGTACCGGTACAGTGTAAACGAGGTCTGGATGTAAATTCGGTGTTAATTTATTGTAATTTATTGTAGAATGATATGGATTGTTTTGAAATGTAAATAAATGAAATGTATTTTGTGTGTTTAAATAGATCGTATCAGAAAAATGGAAATGTTTCTCAGAACAAATTTGTGTTTCTATTTCAAAAGATGACAATATGGTTTTGGGCGTTTCATTGGCTATGAAAACATTTCTTGACGCTCACCATGCCACCTTTTTCTAAAGCACCGTGGAATGCGAGGGGCATTTCACTCCTAAGAAAAAGGGTACGATATTTTTTCAGAACAAAAGGATTTTTACGGATTTTTGATGGATTTTTCTTGAAAACAAAAGAATTTTTGCCAAAGGTGTACGAGATTTTTCGGAGTGAATTGCCCCTCGGTGGAATGGGGGCTTTGCAAGTGACATCGAGGGATATTTTACCACCCAAAATACATTCTTTTTTATGAGAATACTCTAAAGTTTGCCCAGCCTCGATATTCTTTTTCGTTTTGATCCTGAATGTATGTATTAGGTATTACGCAACTCATTTCCAAACACATCAGCAGGAACTGTTTTCTTTTCACCCGCGTTGCATCAGTATTTATATATTTATCCTAACATGCAGGCATTCTCAGATAACTTTCTGCTTGGGTGCTTTATCAGAACTCAACTAATTTAGCGAATAATCTTCCATCATATTTGTACCATCACATAGCAACTGGACGGTACAATGACGAGGGAAGTCAAGCACTATGGGAAAATTTGGGTGGTTTGGTGCGTTCGTTCGAAGAAAATGGGGTCGAAGCAAGCAAGCTGCAGCTGTGGAAATGCTCACATTAAAATCGATCGTCTGTGCTTTGTTGTCTGTGAAGCAGACAAAAAAACAAAGAAAAAGACATGTTGATAACAAAAGGTAACTATTAAGATGCTCATTTCACATACTAATAGTTGGATTTACACGAAACAAACCATTGATCCTGTTGCCTGTGGTCTCACCTTCATCGTTCTACATGCATGTTTGGTCAGGAACGCTATACAGTTGTGCTAGGTTCACTTTCTTCATGTTTATTACTACTACTAGAATCGTTTTCCTCTGTGACAAATGTTGTTTCTTTAGGTTTATCCGGTAAACAAACAGCTATGAACAGCATAAGAAGTGCCACAAAACCAGTCGCAACAAACGAAAAGGCATGATTAAATGGAAAGCGCATACTGCCTTCATTTTTCAATGACCCAGTGGCGGACTGGCTCCGATTTTTGCACCGGCCATGGATAAGTTAAGGGGGGTGGTCTAAATGGTGCGGGTGCGGTCATATGAGCAAAACTCGTCGCAATTCCTTGATTTCTTACCAATAGCAAAGCTAAAGTCACTTTCTTTGAAAATGCGTGGCCAGGGTAAATTAAGTGGGGGTGGGCAGTACAATGAGGGGGTCTGAGGGCGAATCCCCAAGGAAAATTTTTGTGGCTACGCCCTTTACTTTGGCTTAGAATGCATTTCCCAATAGCATGCTTGCCTTTAGCGACAAGGAAACCTTGATCGTTTTGTGACGGTTATTGCATGAATCAGAGCACGAGGAAAAGTTTTGAAAAAAGATTCTTTACTTTGGCTTAGAATGCGTCTCCCAATATCATGCTTATGCTTGCCTTTAGCGACAAGGAAACCTTGATCGTTTTGTGACAGTTATCCTATGAATCAGAGCACGAGAAAAATTTTTAAGAAAGGTCTTTACTTCGGCTTAGAATGCATCTCCTGATATAATGCTTGCCTTTAGCGATAAGGAAACCTTGATCGTTTTGTGTTATCCATGAATCGTTTTTGAAGAAAGGTCCTTTACTTTTGCTTAGAATGCATCTCCTAATATCATGCTTGCCTTTGGCGACAAGGAAACCTTTATCGTTTTGGGACAGTTATCCAATGAATCGGAGCACGAGGAATATTTTTGAAGAAAGGTCCTTTACTTTTGCTTAGAATGCATCTCCTAATATCATGCTTGCCTTTAGCGACAAGGAAACCTTGATCGTTTTGTGACAGTTATCCAATGAATCAGAGCACGAGGAAAATTTTTGAAGAAAGGTCCTTTACTTTTGCTTAGAATGCATCTCCTAATATCATGCTTGCCTTTAGCGACAAGGAAACCTTGATCGTTTTGGGACAGTTATCCTATGAATCAGAGCACGAGGAAAATTTTTGAAGAAAGGTCCTTTACTTTGGCTTAGAATACATCTCCCAATATGATGCTTGCCAGTGCCAAGATTTGACATTTCTCGGAAAATTCTTTCCCAACCTATACCCAGCTATTTTCTCTTCGGTTTTAGAGGAATCTCGAGGACCACCTTTCGACAAAAGTGGGGGGGGGGGGGGGTAGCAATTACCCCCTCCCCGTGGCCACGCCACTGATCTCGAGAACCATTTTTTTACGGAAGTGGAGGGGACCTTTACTTTTTCTGCAACGGTGCTCCTTTCTTCGCCATCCGTATCTTCACTCTCTGACTATATTCATTTCTTTGAACAAGTACACTAACACGGAAGGATTCAAATGTGAAGTGAGATGTCCATTATTCAAAATGTAAAACTATTAAAGAAGTCCCTTATTTTGCCAAAGGGGCCCTTTTCCAGTAAAAAGGGGGCCCTTTTTACAAGATTTTGAGGGGGGCCCACCGGCCACGGGCCGGTGGGCCAGTGGGTCAGTCCGCCACTGGCCAGCTGTCGCTGCAAGAACTTCCTAAAGTTTTATCCACATAGACATCAATTTGCTAACCAAACACGGTTGAAATCCAGTCATTAGTCAATAGTTTATGTATAGTTTGGAAGTTATCAGTGACAGAGCATTTTGATCCATGAAGTGAGTAAAATAATCCCAGTTTGAGCAGCCACTGCTCCCTGAATGTCAGGGCAATAATATTGGCGTATATATCATTCGATGGTGGAGGAGTTCAATCAAGCTTTTAAATTCATCTAGATGAAACTGGCCACTTCCTTCTGAAATTATGAGGAGTTTTCTCTGGAAAGCTTCTCCAGAAACATTGAAAAACGGCATAAAGTCACGATTATACTTCCCTATTTCTCTCTGCCGTACAGCAATGATTTGTACATGCTTTAGCGCGTGTTATTGCTTCCTTTGGGAGAATGAAAGTGCTATCTGGCCATCTGTAGGCGCATTACTTTTCATTCCCGACGATATCTTCTTCCAAAGAGGATAACAAGTGCTAAAGCGTGATCAAGTCACTGCTGTAAAGAAGAAATATTCGAAAAAAAGCTTCTGAAATTTCTGCTTTAAAAGGCAGAAAGTCTGTTTTCGGAATTTGGTAAGTTTAGAATTACCAATCAGACAAGCATAGGAATCATTTGTCGTACATAGACGAATGCTCGTGGCCCATGGCCAAAACCGCCAAAGCCTCATTTTCACGGACCAATCAGACGGCTAAAAAGCAAAGGAGACAAAAGAAACCCGTGAAGATTTTTCTAAATTTAACATACCTTCATAAAACGCAACCAGGACAAAAAACTGCTTGAGACTTCTTCACATGTTTCTTTTGTTTTCTTCGCTTATTCGCCGTCTGATTGGTCCGTGAAAATGAGGCTTTGGCGGTTTTGGCCATGGGCTAAGACTATTCGGCTATGTACGACAAATGATTCCTATGAACAAGGACAGATTTTGTAAGACAATGGCATGAGTTGTTTTTGTTGACACCTGAATTCAAAGCGATTAGCGATCGCAGACAAAGGAAATTCTCTCAACCAGTAATTCAAAACAATGAAAGCCGCAAAAGTTTCTCTGAAACCTAGGTAGCTATCACGCTCGTTGTGCATTCCAGAAATTGTTTTTAAGAGCAAAAACGAGCATATGTCGAAAGAAGAAGGATATATCTACACATCTACCACGGGCATTTTATTTCTTTGGTTCAGAAGCTGAGCAATAAGTATCTTAATCACATCCAAAACTATAAGAGAATTTAGACGCCTCCCGATCGGCTTCTGAACCAAATAAATTAAATGCCCGTGGCAGATGTGTAGATATATCCTTCTTCTTTCGATTTATGCTCATGTTTGCTTTTAAACACAATTTCTGGAATGCACAACGAGTGAAGGAGCTACCTGGGTTTCAGAGAAACTTTTGCGGATTGCTTGTTTTGAATTACTGGTTGAGAAGATTCCTTTGTCTACGATCGCTAATCGCTTTGAAATGAGGTGTCAATCAAAAGCTGCTCATGCTATTGTCTTACAAAATCTGTCCTTGTTATTCCTATGCTAATCAGACATAGCTTTAGATGGCTAGACAATAGTTAGGCCACTATGCCACGCCAGCCTCCTATTACTTATGGTGAGATTGGCTGGAATTTATTGTGTAAAATAGGGTCCCAAGTCTAATTTGGTCCAGCATATCATGAGTGCGAGGTAGTTCATAGGTGATATAGATAAGATGATATAAATGAATCATTAAAAAGAAAAGAAATAGCGGCGAGCCAACTAAGGCCAACAATACAAAATATACCAGACAGTGCTACAAAAACAAAGATTTAAAATAAAACTTTTACACCATTTATAGCCGCAGTCAAATGTTTTGATTGATGTAATATTCCTTTTAAAAAGCTCCAATGATTGGGACTCTTTAATTTCTTCTGTCAGAGTTTGCCATATTTTTTTGCCAATAAACCTAATAGTATAAATGCCACACAAACTGGTCTTATTTTCAGGCAAACGAGGTTGTTATTACCACGAAGGTTGTATAGCATATATTTTTTGGCAACAATACTTCTCCCATAAAAATCGGATTCAAACAATTAAAGGTTTTGCACATCTAAGTCAGAAGTTAATGTAAACAATCTAGTGGCTGATTTACGATTTCAAAATAGATATTATAAGTAAAAGAATTTGTCTCATACCGGAAAAAAGACGATGCCGTCATTCCTAATCCATTTACCATACCAATATACTTGGGATCCACCGAATTATTCAACACAACATTGACAGCAAGAAAGCCAATTACAACTGTAAACCTCAAGCAAAACATCGCCGGTACCAATGCATACCAAACAAATCTATGAAATAAAGACGTGGTAGCATTACACAGATGACTTTTTGCAAATACTGTATATTTCATCATGGTATGCCCGTTACTTTAAAAGGAAACAAATGATCCAAGAAAGTGAAAAGTTTAAAAACATCAAAACTTGATCATATCATTGATCATTAAAGTGTCCTAGCGTGCAGCTATTTCCTGAATGTTCATGTTTGACACTGGTCACAGTCTCAATAACGTTCGCAACAAAGTATTTGTTTCAATACGTTCCTGAGAAATAGGAAATAAAGCTGGTCCGATAAAGTGCAGTCGTCCCATTGTTAGTACTCACTCATTCGTTACTTTATCGGTCCATGAAATCTACAACATTTTCAACATTATCTACATTATCAGCCTTCTATTTCTGTCGCCTAATTTGGAAATTCGTCACTCGACAAAGTGAAGTAAACTGATGATGCTTGATCCAGATTCTATGGCTAAAAGGTCTGGGACGACTGCACTTTATCGTACCAGCTTTGTGTCATATTTCTCAGGAACGTATTGAACCAAATATTCTACTAACCCTAGCTTAACCCAAACTAACACTAACCCTAACCCTAATTCACCCAAATTTACCCTAACTTACCCTAACCCCTTTTCCAAACCCTGACCCTAACCCTTACCCCATGACACATAACATGCCGATATCGAGAGCTGTTCAGTTCAGTTCATATATATTAATAATTCCACAACATACAATTTAATAATAACCAACAAAACTGTAAGGAAATTAGACAATGTGCAAAAGAGATTAATACAATGATACAATATAAAAATACAAAAGTGGGGAAAAATTGTATGCAGGGAATTACTTAAAGGAGGAGCTCTCTCAATAGGTAAAATAATCGAGGAGAGAGCCCCCCCCCCTATTTTGAATAATTTCAAGTGAATTTGGTTGGATTTGAATGACAGGACAATTCCAGCTAAATCCAGCAGGCAACCACCAGGTCACAATCCAAATCCCTCATACAAGGAATCCGAAAGATACGACCCAACAGGCACCAGCCGGGGCCAGCTGAAACTGCCCAATTTCAAGAAATACACGTGTTGCTTTTCAGAAAATAAAATAGGAATTGTGCAAGTAACAAAAGTAACTTAGAATGATTGACTGATCTTGTTCAGTAAGTCCGCTAAAGTACAGACTAGTCCTAACAATTGCTAACTTCAAGCGCAAACAGTTGATGACTATCAAAAACAGTAAAATGATATTTTTAGGACACGTTATGCCCAGAAACAAAATAGAGAATCTATCGCTAACTGGGAACAGTAGAAGGCAAAAGAGCAAGAGGCAGACAAAGAATGACGTATTTGAACAACTCATTCACACCTGTCAGGATAGAGAAGCTTGGAAAAGCATGATCGTGCATGACACATAAAGAAGAAGAATAGAAGCCCTCGCACCATTAGAAACTTACGAGCCAGGTAAATCCTTATTTGTGAAACCACGTTGACAGATACTGGCACAATTTAAAAATGGCAGAAAATGTTTTGGTACAAAAAATCTTCAAAAAAAGAAGTTGGATTTTGACGACAACGAAATTAATCGAGCTCTATGGATTCAAGCGCAGCCTCACTTTGAAAGCATCGAAGTATTTTCTGTTTTCGTCGCTTTTGGGTGCTCATACGATGCCGTTTTCAAATTTTACAGGTGAGATTGCCATGCTCAATCTGTAACAATATTGTTCTGTTTTCAAATTGTACCGGGATTGTGTGAATCCAGCCTGAAAATAAATCATATACCGGGTGTCACAGAAAAATGTACGGGACAGATTTGGTTAGATCCAGTGATGTGAACTTAGCTTTAATCAATGGTTAATCAATCTCAAAATGTTCTTAGATAGGTAACTTGAACATAGATACCTTGTTTGTTGATAATGGTGCTTGCGAGCAAGGAAAAGAAAAATTATATACCTTGGTGGGAACATTCCAATGAACGGGAACAAAGGCCATTCAAACAAGTGAACGCATGCAGCAAAAATGAACAACTGGAATAGAAAGAAAGCGAATGCTGATGACCTGGTTTTTTATCAATAAAAGGATTAGATTATGAAGGATTAGCATAGGCTCCAGATCTTATTTGTTTGAACTGAATTGCCTAAAAGAAACTTTCACTATTTATAAACTATAAACTTCAGCTGAAAACTTCAATATTTTCTGAATTAGAGTGTTTTTCTTCTTTTCCAAAGAAGTCAACAAAAATTCTGAAAAAAAACTTAAAACCATTTCAATTTATAAATTTGCAGATGAAACGTGAAATGATTGTCAAGAAAAACTTAGTTTATGAGTGTCTATAATATGGGATCAAGCAAAACTATTGTACAGGGTGTCCCAGAAGAAAGTATACAGATTTGGTTGACTCCAGCGATGTGAATTTAGCTTTAATCAATGGCTAATCACTCTTAAAATGTTCTTCGATAGTCAACTTGAACATAGATACCTCGTTTGTTGGTATTATGCCCAAAAAGTCTCATCGGAATATTCAAGGCTACATTGGGCTTATCTAAGTTATCCTTGACTGATAGATAAACATCTTAGTTTTGAATATCGGTCACATACTTTTTATTCCACAGGACCCCAAACATGTACACTTTGACTCACCCGGTACATAAGGACAAACAGTATAAATAAGCACAGCCATTGTCAAAAAAGAATAAATGATCAAAATTAAGAATTGTCAAATGAATATAAATAGGGACAAACAGTATAAATAAGCACAAATAAGAATAAATTGTCGAAATTAAGAATTGTCAAATAAATATGAAGAAGCACAAACAGTATAGATAAGCACAAATGAGAAAAAATTGTCGAAATTAAGAATTGTCAAATAAATATAAATAAGGACAAACAGTATAGATAAGCACAAATGAGAATAAATTGTCGAAATTAAGAATTGTCAAATAAATATAAATGAGGACCAACAGTATAAATATGCACAAGAATAATTGTCGAATTGTCGAAATTAAGAATTGTCAAATAAGTATAAATAAGCACAAACATTGTCAAAAAAAGAATAAATGATCAAAATTAAGAATTGACAAATAAGTATAAATAAGCACAAACTGTATAAATAAGCATAAACATTACCAAATAAGAATACATTGTCAAAATTAAGAATTGTCAAATAAATATAAATAAGGACAAACAGTATAAATAAGCACAAACATTGTCATATAGGAATAAATTGTCAAAATTAAGTTAACGCCTCAGCCAGGTAACGGCGTTGTAATTTTTTAAATCATTGGTCATAGAGTTTTTGTCGTAGGATCTTTCTACCAGGAGATACATTTTTCTTGCTAACCAGGTATATTTTATCTATCCATCCATCCATCCATCTATCAATATCATCGAAGACCCCAAGTTCGATCCCAGACACATTTCGGGCACATTTTAATTCTCCAATTGCGGTGGCCCACTCACGATAAACATATTTCACTGTGTCAGCTGATGCCGAATGATTCTTTACCAATATCATCGGATACTGTTAAAGAATCATAGCCGATTGTACAAACAAATGGTGGACTTACTAATAGTTCTCAAACCTACCTTTTTGGCTCCAAATTTGTGCTCTAGCTGCAACAAGAGTTTTATGTTAGAGAGGCTGGTACCCAGGGTACAACAAAAGAAACAATTGGAAAACACGAATTTCAGTAGCATAGGCAGCCATTGTAGGTCATGGTCCACACGGCATTAACAGTCTCAAATTCTTAAGACCACAGATTGAAACTGCTTACCAAATGAGCCAAAGTCGGCTGACAACTGAATGGGATGGTCTCTCATGCAACTACAACTGCTGTCAATTTATTGTTAACGTGGTATCAACCGCGTAAAAAGGATCATTTATGTTATTGAAATTAATGTATCCATCAATTTTGATTAGTTTATTTGTATATTTGTAAGTAGTAGATTAGATTATATACACTTACCTCACATAAGTATTGCACCACCTTACCCAAAATGGCGCCCAAAAGTGTCTTTCAGCCCAATCAACAAAATTTGCATAACAAAAGCATCAGCATTTACGGGTTTCTCTACCGGGTGTTTTAACCGAAAAATGATTGCTAATTCGCTTGCTTTTCATTCATAAGTAAGATGAAACGTTAGCTTCTTGGTTTCTTTGATAAATTAGCAAAAACTTCCGGACAACACTGAACAAGATTTTGGCAGCATAGCTGGAGTAGTAGGCCAAAACAAAATGAGAAACGGATAGATATCTGGGGGCAAAGATAACAACATTTTAGTGTTTTCAAATTAGGATTCTACAAACTTTATCGCCATGACAAAAGTTTTCCGCGAGGAATGCCAGAAGGATAAACACGAAGGGAAAACGGAAAGAAACCATTCCAAGGTAAGAATATCCTTGATATTACTTTTATCAGATTAAAATTAGTTTTGCTTCCTAGAAGACTTTAGGGAAGTGGTAGACACTTAAATATATGGGTTTTGATGTATTTAACAAAACTGACACGCTTTAAATTAGTTTAAAGGTAATTTGAAATTAACCCTTATAGAAACCCTTAAATGCTGATGCTTTTGTTATGCAAATTTTATTGATTGGGTTGAAAGACACTTTTGGCCGCCATTTTGTGTTAGGTGGTGCAATACTTATGTGAGGTAAGTGAATTTATGGATGTGAAATAAAGATACCACCACCACCACCACCACACAACCCCAAAACAACAACAGCAACAACAACAACTCAAACTTTTTATATTCTCATAAAGATTTACTAGACTGATTACAAGTTCGTAGTTATTGCTATTGCTGGATTGATGGACGCGATAACCACGACACTGTACGAAAAGCCGAGTGCTCCAGGCAAGGGCGTATGGGCCTAAGTTGTTGGCTCAAGCCTCAGATGATAAAACTCCTCAAAATTCAAGTTTTCAGTGACGTTAGACATGAACAAAGTCACAGGTATCAAGATGAATGTTTTCTCAATCCAAGAATCAACAAACCTTTCATTTTTAACCAGAATTTCCTCATTTTGAAGGGCACTTAGCTTCCGTGAGTTTCATCACAGCAATACAAATCTCCAACTGCCGATGGTTGCCATGACTACGAATTAACCTCGTTTCAATGCGAACAAAAAAATTAGTGCCCTTTTTGGTTCTTTTTGTCCTATTTTTTAGTCAAAGTCCATAAGTCCCAGTTTGAGCAAAACAATATGTTGTTGCTGTAGTCATTGTTGTTGCTGCGATAACTGGGACTACTTCGTGAATCTAATAATTCACAACAACAACGATATCATGATACATAACGGTACCAACGGTACCAACAATACATAACGAAACCACAGGAGCATGGAAATTCATAGCAACCCTGCGGCCTACGTAAAGAACTTAATTACAAATATAACATGCAACAAAAATGTATTAGATGTCATCAAGGCCCAACCCCCATAGGGGAGAGTTTCCTAATATCTCTGCCGTACAGCGATGGTTTTACATGCTTTAGCACTTGCTGCCCTTTCGGGAGGGGGTTGGGAGTATGAAAGTGTCATGGCTGGGAGCATAAAAACGTTATTGCAGGCGATTTCGTCCTCCCAAGAGGATAGCACGCGCTAAAACGTATTGAAGTCATTTCAAGGTTCCTTGAAAGGGCTCTCTCGAGAAACTAGTTTCACAAAGGAGATGCTGATTCGAGTCAGTTGAATTCAAAATGGATTTGAACAAGTCTACCATTAAAAAATACATATACAGGGAGCAGTGCCCTTTTAGACGGCGGTTGTTTACTCATTTGGCATTTCTCTGCTAAGTACAGCAATTCTTACCCTAGCGACGACGCCCATCAATAAGGTAACAGGAATAGCTGCTACCAAAATGGCGGTTCCAATTTGACCAGATGTGAATGCGAGTCCACCTAAGTAGATCAAAAGAGTTTACTTCTTTATCCGATGTAAACAGGCATAAAGGAAACAAAATGAGAAATTTATAAAACTATGAAGGAGATAACTTAACATCCAGATATCAGGGAGCCATCACAGGAGCAGTGCAGAAAATATCTCTCACCTTTGAAAATTTTTGCTTTCTTTATCGTTCTGTGCAAGGGATTTCTTTATGTTCTGAGTGTTTTAGGCCTTTTCAAACATTGTTCGACCATAAAATTGTTGCAAAACGTCGACTTTACATACCAGGTGAGTCAAAAAAAGAATCCCCGTTTGGAAGGCCACTGCTCCTTAAATATCAAAGGAATGATATTGAAAATTGTCTTGTTTTATTGCCAATATGTTAACTTAGGTTCAGGAATTTACCCCTAATTTACCCGGCTTTAATCAGACATACCATCCCGTGGATATGGGATATTTTCTGCAGAAAGCCCCTTCCGAAGACCTGCGAAAACCTGCAAAAACAATGAGCACATTTTTCTTGGTTTTCCTTCCTTAAAATGATGACTCTCACCCGTATTTTGTCATCTTGGGAGAATGGAATCCAATGAATAGAAGGCAGAAATGAATACTTTAAGAATATATTCTGGCTCAAAATGAACATTTCTTTAGAACATCGAGGCTATAGTATTCTTATAAAAAAAGACTGTATGCTTCAAAACTAGGCATCTCTAACAAGAGCAAAACCTACCAATTTGATAACCAATCAAAAGATCACATATGCTTGGAAAAATAATTTGGTCTTTGATCAACATGCCAAAAAAAAGAAATTTTTCAAACAGAGTACTTGTTTTGGGACTAGACCTATGACCTGGAGTCTCTTTTTCCCGTGCTCTTTGACTTGATGATGGTGCTTCGGTCAACAGAGACTCATAATATTACTCTGAAAAACCTGATCCTATTTAGGCCCAAACTTTGAGCTTCCTAGAATACCAATCAGATTGTGAGATTTGTGGATTACTATGGTGACGGTAATTATGATGAATCTTTCAATTTGACTGAACAACTGATGACATTCGGGCGAGATTCGAGATCGCGTAAAATCTTTTTATGTTTTGAGGCACAGGGTGTCCCAAAAAATGTATACGGATTTGGTTGACTCCAGCGCTGTGAATTTAGCTTCAATCAATGTCTAATCACTCTAAAAATGTTCCTCGATAGTTAACTTGAACATAGACACCTCGTTTGTTGATATTGGTACTTTGAGAGCAGACATGTTAAGCTTGAAAGCTCAATTTTGCCTCGTCCTGCAAACCAGAGCTTTAGCCTTTGGTCTAAGCAATTTCTAACGGCACAGCGTATAAATCAACGATAGCCTTGATAAAATTTGAACAATATTAGATTTTGTGTTATTTTGTTTTCCAGAAGTCACCCCGCAGTCACCCATTGGGAAGTGTCTTAATTTTTCATTAATTTCAGTTCTTAATTTCGATGTGCTTCAGGAATTTGCTTAGGCCAAAAGGCCAAAGCTCTGGTTTGCAAGTTGACGCAAATTTGAGCGTTCAAGATCGATATCTCTGCTTTCAAAGCACCAATACCAACAAACGAGGTATCTATGTTCAAGTTAACTATCGAGGAACATTTTGAGAGTAATTAGCCATTGATTAAAGCAAAATTCAAATCGCTGGAGTCAACGAAATGTGTATACATTTTTTGGGACACCCGGTACATATACCTGTATAGCAGTTCTGGAAACTGCTTTTTGGTGCGTTTTTAGACCCGGCGGTCGTGAAAAAAAGTAGCAGGTGATTTAGGCCTAATAGATCTTTCAGCCATTAAAAAAGAATCCGAATCGAACGATATCTTGATAAATTTTGTAGAATGTTCGAATGTACACAATAGTGATAGAAGCTCTAATACCCATTAATCGAATATTTCGTCGGAGCGCCATCATCAAGTCAAAAGCACCGGGAAACAAGTGATTCCAGGAGAGAAGTCTAATACGATACAGACTCTCAAGCAGCGATAAAAAGCGATTTCCACGTAAATAAACATGATTTTATCTTACCATAACGCCTAGACGAATCTGCAAATATCGGGAAAATTTCATCAAAGCCAACAGCGATGAACGAGAAGATGGCATATAAGCTAAGGCTGATTCGTACAGTTTTTATGCTGGAAAGAATGTGAGAAGAAAGAATAAGTTTGGATAATAAAGCATAGGGCTCAAATCTTTCAAATCTTTAAAAAGGTAGGTGTAAAATTCTATCATATTTTTCTTTGAATTGGATTGCTTGAAAGGAACTTATAGTACTTTGCTGTAAATCTGCCGTGGAAATTTTATGATATCTTTACTTTTTTCAAAATGGCGGCAATTTGATAATTTTTGAAAAAATTCATGGAAAATTTTGAAAAAATTTAAATCATTGTAAATCCTAAACTAATAGAGGAAACATCGCATAACATTCAAGAAAACCATAGTTTATGGAGGTCTACAATATGGTGGCAAGCAGAAATTTGTAGCTTTTGTAATTTAGGATTTAGAAATTTGATGACGTCATAGCCTCAAATTTGATAAATGCCGCCATATTGAAACTAATCAAGATATCAATAAATTGCCACGGCAGATTTACAGCAAAAAACCGTAAGTTCCTTTCATTGGAAGGAACTTACGGATTTTTGCTGTAAATCTGCCCTTCCAAGCTATTTATTTCAAAGAAAACGGCAATAGAATTTTACACCGACCTTTTTAAAGATTTGAGCCCTATGTTGGACAATAAATTTGTGTTTAAATTCAAAAGCAGAAAATTGAACAAATGCATTTAAAAGACTTCGCATAACACATCGATTGTATGGGAAGTTTACGAGAAGATATACGTAGTCTATTACCTAAGGACAGTAGCGGAGAAAGAGGGGGCGGCTCTCCCTCCACAGTAACCCAAAAGACGTTTGTTGGAAATTCTTATTGCTTGAAATTGAAATTTTCATCGAAATTGCTGTCTGATGAAAATATCTGAAGAACTACTGTAATAGCACAATACAATGCAGCCTGTGTTCCAGACCAGACCCCCAGCACAATGATCAAGACTTTATTATTTGCGTAGCTCAATATTTGAAACGAGACTCTGACTGAGCCACGGGGGAGGGGTGGGGAGATTCTTCCATATTAAAGGTACCTGGGGACGTGCCGCGACGAAGGGTATATACTTTTTCAAACTTCTAGTCTAGCCAAGGGTATACTTTTTTGCAATTTTGGCCTAGCAACGGTTTAGCCAAGGGTATCATTTTTGACAATGTTTTTCTAGCGGGTACCATTTTCATAAAAATTATTCTAGCCACTGGTCATGATCACAGAACTGCAAAAAGCCATTTTACAGCTATCATTTGTGCCTTATATTTGGTACAAATTTGACAATATTGGTCCAGAGAATGTTCGAAATTGGTCTAGCCAAGGGTACCATTTTCATAAAAATTATTCTAGCCAATGGTACCATTTTGAATATGCTGTTGGCAGACCCCTACCCAAAATTCAGCCAAGAACTCCCCCGCTCCCCTCCGTGGACTGAGTAAGCATTTCAATCAACAGAAGTGTAGTTACTAATATTAACATCACAGAACTGCAAAAAGCCATTTTACAGCTAAAATCGAGAAAGATTTCTGCATGACAAGATTTCATTTGTGCCTTAAACCGATGACTGAGAACACTTTGAAGGGAAAAAAGGTCTCTTTTTCTGAATGCTTCTCTATTTTTTGCAGGATCATGATAACAAGTCAGAAATCCATCCACACGAAGCCATTTTGTACTATTTTTTCTCTCCTATGCTATCCAGGGTTAAGAATCTCACGTGTTCTATGTAGAGCAGTTACAAAGACAAACAACTGAATAAAGTAAAATAGAAGCACTTTGTAATGAGTTAAGCACCATATTTCGAGCATAGCTTGGTAATGAGCTATGCTCGAAACGTCGATTGGAATTCAATTCATAACAAAGAGCATATATTTTACTTTATTTAGTTACTTATAAGGGTTACGAATGCTGACTTTATGGTTTACAGCTGATAAACTGATCGATTGATATAATTAATTAATTGATTGAAATTTGAATGAGAGTAAACGTTACCTCAAAAGTTGCCAAAGAGAGGACTCCTTCAACCGTTTGCAGCAGCTTGCTTCTTGTTGAGAAGATCTCACAAAATTGCTCTCACTACTAAGCTGAAAATACGAAATGGCTCGTTTTCCATCGATTTCTTCTTCCAGCATTTTATTTCCTGATTGTCGCCTAACTGACAATATTGTATTCGATTCTCGAGCAATGCATGCATCATAAGGCAGCTGCCTTTTGGAGGGTCCTGCCTCCACTTGACCATTATCTACTAATGCTGTCTTCTCGTTCGCTGCATCTCTAGAAATCGAAGAAAGAAGGTTTATCAGACTTACGATGCTGTTGTCCTGTTGGCTCGAACAACGACTCATAAGGGACAGTGCAAAGTTTATTTTAAAACATGGCCGGTGCAAAACGTACCGGGGCAACTACTTTTTTAAGCTTGTCTAAAACTGGGTCAATACTTTTTTATAAAGCAAATATGTACGGGCCAGTAGCATGTATAAGCTCAAGATGAAGTTTGCAACTCAAAAAGAATCTCATTTTGTAGACCAAAATTGAAAACATGCATGCTGATAAATGCTTGGAAGGGTGTGTATAAAATGACACGGAATTTTCTCATCAGTTGTTTGCAAGAACGATTCATCAATCATATCTGGACTGGTAAGGAAAAGAATTGATTTTGTTATTGGCTAATTCATCGGTGGTTCATGAATCGGGGCAAATATATATTTTAAAGGAGAGGGTGACGGGGTAGTTGGTTTTTTTTGCAATAATTTCATACGGGGCGAGCAGGTTTCTTTGCAAGAATTTTTCTTCTCCAACGGCCATGTCATGTAATAAATTTTGCACTGTCCCTACCCTTTTTTTCTTTATATTCAATTAAAAATTTACAATACATGTTACAGACTACTTTACATACAAACTACTTTACAATACTACGAGGACGATGCCACGAGGAGCAAAAGTCTATGTCTACCCCATGGCATTGTAAAAAAAAAAATGCTAAACTGCATGCTAAACTCCCTAACCTTATTGTTAAAACACCTGGACCAACGACCCTAACTTTTTGGGGCGACCATGATCGATTTGAATATCAAAGCTGTGAAAAAACTTAAGGCTATGCTTCAGTAGCAGAAGCGTGCGGCGGCTGCCCTTAAAGGCTGGTTTCCAGCCAGCGGAATTTTCCGAGCGGGAGGAATTTTCACAATAAAAGGGCGCTCAAGTTTAACTTTCTTTTCAACTTCAGGGCGACATTTTCTTTTCGACACAGTCAGAAGGAATGTCAAGTACTTCAGGGATGATTCCGTTAGGACCTCGACCTTTCCCTAATTTGGTAAGAGCTTTATTTTACTACACTTGAGTGGCATCGTCACGTCAATCTGCCGCCATGCGCAGAGATAAAAATGGTGCCTTCGCAGGAGAGCTAGACACAAGAAGGAAAATAAGTCGATACATCATGAACAAAATGATAAATTAGAATAGGAATAAGTCGATGTATCATACATAAATCTTTTTTTTAAATTCAGCGTTTCCTACGGCCCGTGGTAAAGGTGAACGTAAATGTTCTTTTTCTTCGTAAATTCTGTTTCGAATAGATGTCACGCACATTATTCACTGTAAAACAACAAAAGGAGTTGCGCTCGTGACATTATTTAAATTCATGTATGTTGTTTAACGTTGCGCGTCTTTATGTGTTCGGAATGGGGCTGGCAATGTCTTTGCTCCTACTATATCAGTAGAGATTTAAGATGTATTGAATATTTTATATGAATGAAAAAAATGATCGTAATGACGATCATCCCCGTCAAATTCTTTAATGAGACTGCGCTTTCGACCTGAAGTGTTTAGCGAACGACGATGTTCGTGCATTTTAGTCAGAGCTTAAGCATGGATACTTTACTCACTTTTTCAATGTCTCTGGAACTCTGATGGCTATCAGCGCAAAGGAGATTGCAAGAATAGCACAGTTGATTAATATTGGAAGAAGGAAAGGAAACTTGTCGAAGAATGAACCTAAAATGAAAAGAACAGCCTCTGAATGCGATATCGTACAAGGTGAATGAACGAGGGCAGATTTTGTAATACAATAGCATGAGTTGTTTTTGTTGACACCTAAATTCAAAGCGATTAGCGATTGCAGACAAAGGAAATTCTCTCCACCAGCAATTCAAAACAAACAAAGCCGCAAAAGTTTCTTTGAAAACCAGGTAGCTAGCTCGCTCGTTGTGCATTCCAGAAACTGTTTTTAAGGGCAAACATGAGCATAGATCGAAAGAAGAAGGATGCATCTACAAATCTGGCGCGGGCATTTTATATGTTTGGTTCAAAAGCCGTTTAGGAGGCAATTCAATTCTCTTATTTTTTTGGGTGTTATCAAAACATTTACTGCTCAGCTTCTGGACCAAAGAAATAAAATGCCCGCGGCAGATGTGTAGATATATCCTTCTTCTTTCGATCTATGCTCATTTTGCCCTTAAAAATAATTTCTGGAATGCACAGCGAGCGAGCTAGCTACCTGGGTTTCAAAGAAAATTTTGCGGCGTTGTTTGTTTTGAATTGCTGGTTGAGAGAATTTCCTTTGTCTGTGATCGCTAATCGCTTTGAATTGAGGTGTCAACAAAAGCAACTCGTGCTATTGTATTACAAAATCTGCCCTTGTTGGGTGAATGAAAAAATGTTCAGAAATTTGGGGTATCTGTAGCTCTCAAATAATTTATCAAATTCCAATAAACTGATAATGCCTGTGTAGCTTACACATAAACTTTGATAAGGAAATTTAGTTTGTTAAAATCAGTAGCATCTCTTTCAAATAACAGACGATTTTATAAAAATGCTTCTTCTCGGAATCTTTCAAAACTGGCCCGAAATCCTCAATCAAATTTTCTAGCAATTGGACCCCATGATGTCAAAATCAATCAATCAATCAATCAATCAATCAATCAATCAATCAATCAATAAATCATTCAATCAACCACAATCAATCTATCTATCGCATCCCTCAAACAGTTTCTAGGTATATTAACAGGCTGCTGTATAATCTTCTACACTTGCGGATGTTTCTGAGCAAGGATTAGTGGTTGGAAATACTTTCGTTAAAGATCCAGGGGGTGGAATCTTGTTTGCTGCGAATTTTTTTCGAATTTCGAATGTCGGCGCCCTTTAGCTGGACCAAGCTTCGGCAGATTTCAAACTGCCAAAGAGAGAGACAAGTTTTCTTTCGTATTTTTTTCAAATCATATCGCCGAGGCAGGTGAAAACAAATGCCTGGAGTACGAAGTTTAAAAGCTGGGGAAAATACTGGGCGTTTGATGCAAAATTCACTGAGATTGAGCGAGGACAAAACTGTTGTTAGATTTAGGCAGGTAAATAAGCTTCATTCCTTGTTATTTTATAATAGACATACTGCAACCTATAATGTTGCGTTATTGAAGTATAACAAAAGCAACAGAATGGTAGCATGTTACCATGGCGGTAGAACGCTTCAATGATTTCGGGGAACAATAGGAAAGACACATAGATATCCAACCATATAAGGAATGAATTTTATTCTTCTTCAATTCAAAGAACGAATACTGCTATCTTTATGTTTGCAGTTATAAAACAGCAGCAGCGTAAATTACCTTAGCTAAGCTTGGCCGCCATAATACTCGATTGGGCCTCCTGTGCCCCAGCCTACCCACTTTACCCCAGTAGACCCTATCAATTTATAGTAATTTGCCCCCACTAACTGTGGCGTTGTTGTCCTGGTTTCATAAGCTGCAAAGGCGTAAAAGCTTTGAAACTTTTCCAAACTTTCTTTGTATGGATTTCTTCAAACTCAAGCTTCGTTTCATTCCAGATTTCAGATAACTCCATCGTTCAAACTTGTTTACCAACCACTTGCCTGGCACAATGAAATATCGACAATTATCGTTTACGTCACAACTAACGAATTCCTTTCGGTAATGACCTTACAGCGAATATAGCGATTTGTTTATCCATCATAGTGTTTTACGGTCCTTTTGTTCCTTTATTTTACATAGCCAATTTTGCAGCAACAATGACTTTTCTTCAGGCGGAGGAGCAAAACTAGGGTCATCTTCTTTAGTAATGTCCCAACGATCGAAATTTTCGACATATCGATAATCGTGATTTTCGAGACTATTTTCTGCTTCGCACCGCAGCGCAGCGCACCGCAGTGCACCGCAGCGCAGCGATTATGATGCTGGATGACTAGCAAAGTCGATGGAAGATTTTTGGATTTTTACTGAAATCGTTCATAATCTTTAGGTGCCAAATGGTCTCTTTTCGGTTTAGTCTGAAAGACAGGCCAGCTAAATTTACAAACTGATTTCCTACGTGTACGATTAATCAGAATAGTGTAATACCAGAATCAAGACAATAAGGGACAGGGCAAAATTTATTATATTACATGGCCGGTGGAGAACAAAAATTCTTGCAAAAAAATCTGCTTGCCCTGTATGAAATTATTGCCAAAAAACCAACTGCCCCGTCACCCTTTCCTTAAAAAAATGTATTTGCCCCGTATCCATGAACAACAATGCTGTATCGTACCACCGATGAATTAGCCAAAGACCATAACATAATCAATTCTTGCCTTTATGAGACTTTGTCAACGAAGAAATCAACTTTGAAGATGAAGAGAAATGACTGATGAATCGTTCTTGCAAGTAACTGACAAGGACATTTTGCGTCATGTTCATCATATACAAGCTAAAAAAAGTAGTTGCCCCGTTACGTTTTGCACCGGCCATGTTATAAAATAAATTTTGCACTGTCCCTAAGAACAATATTAATTCATATGCACACAAAAGTTATTTGATCAAATACTTACCTTTTGAAAATGTCTCTGGATAGCTTTTCACAGGAAGCACCAAGTAGCCTAAAAACAAAAACATCACGAGAATGAATTTTCCTTATCAGGTTTACTAAGCCTGTACAAACTTTGGAACGTTCATTTTCATAGGCGTACATGTAGGAATATTCTAAATGGCAGATATGGTTACTTACACTGATTTCTTTTGATAACAAACTTGGCTCTGACTTTTCAAGTCCGGTCTCAAGGACAAAGGTTTTATAAAATGATTTCCCCGACTGAGGCCTGGACATAATTTTGTTCAAGCCATTACGACATATCGATACAATCTTACAAAATTATGCAAATCAGTTAGGCGGCTCTTGGGGTACAGCTTTGCGGGCGGGTGGCTCTTGGGGTGCGGTTTTGCGGGCGGGCATCTTTCCTGACTCATCCGTCCTGTAGTTTCTATTTCTTTCTCTCTTAACTGCCGCGGGGTTAGTCAATTGCTCCCTGTGGAATTATCGTCCTTGTAGTGCTTCGTAGAGTAATTAGTAGGTAGCGTAGTAAGTAAGTTGTCGTGTACAATTTTTAATGGAGTATAATAATAATAATAAAAATAAAAGATAAAACTGATTTGACAATCTACCATAATTCATCGAGGACCGCTAACATTGCTTTTTGCAGGGACGTAGGAAGCATCTCCAACTTGAGGGGGCACGACACTTCAAGGGCACTTTTTTCATTAAGCTTAAGGGGCACTTCCTGGAAATTAAAAGGGCACTTCTTTATTTAATGCAAAATCTTGGGGGGGGCACATGCCCCCAGTGCTCCCCGGTTCCTACGTCTCTGGCTTTTTGAGCCCAAAAAATTACGAAAACGAACCAAATAATACACGAAAATTGTACTTTTGATATATTTGGTATATATTTGATATATTTGGATAAATTATACAGTCGGGTCTGCAGGGGTAAAATCGGTAGGCTGGGTGTAATTTAGACAATTTTGATTGCTTACAAAGGGTAGATCATGGACTGTTCAATCAACGTTGAATTTCCGAAGGAGGGCAATTCCAACAGATTTAGCAAGAGAAAATCTGTATCTGAATATATTTATGAAATTTATTCCCATTTATCACCTTAACCCTTGTACCCCAAGCTTACCCATTTACCCCATTTACACCAGTAGACCCTACTTGATAACGGGTGTCCCAAAAAAAAAAACACAACAGATTCAAAACATCGTGACGCTGGATATCATCGGGAAGAAGATAGATTGTAATTTCAGATGGTATGCGGCAAATTCATTCAAATGTCATTCATTCCCGGAGAATCTCGAACAAAGGAGGGGTGCATTTTTTCTGAAACATCCTGTAAAGGTTTGAGCTCCGTATAATCAGACAGTGCAATCAGATTTTTCGTGCTTTAAACGATTTTAGAGATACAGATGGGTTCTGGGATATAGGTTTCTGATGTGTTTAGGCTAAGCACACGAAAGAACATTGCAGGCTGAAGGAACTCTATGCCACGCTTTAATCAGAGTAATCTCTCTTGAGTGTACAATGCTCCAAAAACATACTTTAAAAGAATAGATTGAATATTTTCCTATGAATGTGGTGCTCCTCAGCGTAATGTTCTTATCATAAGGGCCCTAAAGATGATGATAAGTATAAAGCTATGAAGCATGCATTTGATGCACTTATGGGGAGGCAGAGTAGCATTCTAGATGTTGTTGGAGGAAATAGTTATTTGTTGTAGACAGAAAGAATTCCATCAAACAAATTGACCAAAAATTTGCTTACCCTGAAAATACTTTGAGCTGTTTGAATTAAAAAAAGGTTGCACATTTCTGTGAAACAATATGTTCAGATGTTCCAAAGATAATCAGATTCCAGGTTCACAAATTTAGTTATTTTCAGTTTGGTTATTGCTGTTTTTCTTTGTCATTTGGATTGAAATTTCGATTTTCGAGATTTCTAAGTTACATTGTTCTGGAGAATAAATGTATCATGGATCATATATGATACGAACACAGACAAAGTATGTAAACCTACGTTGGTAACCTTCATGTTATGATTCATGCATTGCGGCCCGGAAACACACTGACTTTTATGGGCAAATAGTAGTAGGCTTGATGCCAGACTATTGATATAAGATTTAATTCATTTTCCTGTTATTCTTTATTTTCATTGGTTGATTTTGAACTATTGTTGTTCTTTGTGATTCTTTTGTGATTCTAATTGAGCCTCTCCATCTCGATGGGCACCATCACCTCTCATGGTGGGGTGCAAGCTCATTTAACATCTGTTTTATTTATTAATTTATTTATTTATTTATTTTTTTTTCTTCTTTTTTATAATTGTTCTCTTAATTCCTTTGCTTTCTCCATAAATTTGCTGAGTTACTTCAAGATCTTTATGTCCTCGCTTTCAATATCTCTACATCTTGTCTCTTTCATAGCAAATGTTCGCTTTATTACTTTGCACTCAAATACGTGTTCTGTTGTGTCCTGTTTTTCTTGGCATAATGGGCATTCAGTTTCTTTGTCTTTTCCTTTAAAGTTACATTTGAATGCTTGCATGTTAAGGCGCGTTTTAATAATGTTCTCTATCTCATTTGTTGTGCATATTTCTATATATTCTTTTCTTATTACTTGTTTTTTATGCACAAATCTTAATTAACTAACTTTAAGGATCCTATTATTTGTGATGCGAATCAGTACGTATTGAGAATTCGCAGAGTGCACACGTATTCGTAGAGTGAGAATGAGATTGTGGAATAAAATGGATTCAGAAAATGTTATTTGAGTAGTTTTCTCTAAGAGTGAGATCTTCGATTGTTGGCTATCATTGAACTAGCGAGTCTGAGATAGTATTCTCAACATTTGGTCCACCGTTGCCTGATAGTCGTAATCGAAATGGAAGCAGTTGATAAATTAAGGAAAAAGAGAAAACCGATTCGAGGAGTGATCACGAAGCTGCTAAATAAAGTTGACGACGCCTTAAAGGAAGATCCAGAAGAGATTGACAAAAGAAAGCTGAAGCAATGCGAAACCAACCTTAAGGATAACTTCGAACATTTGAAAGAGTTAGACAAGGAGATATTTGAAGGATTGGTGGATAACGATGCAGAGGATGATGTTTGTGAAAAAGAAATGCTTGACGCCAGCGATATCAACGAGAAGGTAACCTACTGCCTGATTTGCCTCGAAGATTCATTGAAAGCCCAAAAAGAAGGTGAGAAGCAGGAATCATTGTCACGCAGTGTATCGAATGCGAGCTTAAATTCCATTGCAACATCGATAGCCGATTCAGCAGCGGGTTCTGTAGCTTCAAATGTATCGAATGCCAGCTCTAATCGTCGAAGGGTAAAAGCGAAACTTCCGAAACTTGAACTTTCGAAATTTAGTGGTAAGGTTGCAGAATGGCAGGAGTTTTGGGATGGATTCAAAAGCGCGATCCATGATGATGATGAAATGGCCAAGGTCGATAAATTCAAGTATCTACGAAGCTTCCTACAAGAGCCAGCAAAGAGCGTTGTAGCTGGATTGCCGCTAACCGACGTAGATTACGATGCAGCCGTCGAATTGTTGCAGAAAAGATTTGCCAGACCAGCGGTGATCAAGGGAACGCACATACACGAGATGATACATCTGGCCCCAGTTTACAGCGAGAAAAATGTCACGCGACTCAGGAACTTGCACGATCAAATCGAGACTCATTTCCGTGGACTCGAGGCTCTTGGAGCGGACAAAGAATCATATTCTAGCGTCGTTGTGCCATGGCTACTGGAGAAGGTGCCTGAGACATTGAGATACAACATGATTCGGTTCACGCCGAAAAGTCATCTCGAATGGACAGTGGATGAGTTTATCCAGGCATTAGCTGCTGAGCTGGAGGTGAGGGAGAGCCATTTTCCGGTAACGAGGATGCCTCAACAAGAACGAAACTTTGGAGGAAGGCCTAATCAAAACAAGCCACAAGATCGCAACACGAACACCGGAACTGCAGCTGCATTGTTGACAAGTCGAGATGCCGCTGGAGACAAATGTGTTTACTGCCTGGGAACGGATCATAAAGCTGAAGATTGCGAGAAAATAACGAACATGGAAGATCGTAAGAAAGTTCTTTTGAAGTATGCTAAATGTTTTAATTGTTTGAAAGGAGGACACAGGGTCTATAAATGTAGGTCAAATTATGTGTGTAGATTGTGTAAGGGCAAACACCATAGCTCTATTTGTAGTGCAGGCAGCGCGAATAAGCCCCAATTAGCTAAGGAAATGCAACCCAAAGCTAGTGCACCCGTCCTAAATCCTACTGCGACCACCTGGGTAGGGACAACCGGTTCTTCTGGTGAAAGAGTAGCGCTTCAAACAGCCTTGGCAAATGTGAATGCTAAAAAAGAGTGCAGAGTACGGGTTTTGTTCGATACTGGTAGCCAAAGAACCTTTATAACTGCCAAGGCTGTAGGTAGATTAGGCCTAGAACCAACAAGAGAGGAAAGCTTGGGAATAAAAGCATTTGGGAGCAATGAAACGAATGTGGCCAAGAGAGGAATATGTGAGCTTTCTCTTTCTCCAATTAATGGTGGTAGTAACACTGTTGTTGAAGCCTTTGTTGTTACTGATATTTCTACAATCGCAAATGAACACGTAGAAATGATAAAACAAAATTATTCCCACTTGAGTGATTTATTTTTCTCAGATGTTTGCAGGTACCAGGACACCCTTGAGATAGACATTTTGATAGGAGCTGATTTTCTCTGGGAATTTCAGAATGGAGAAACCATACAAGGGGGGCAACACGAGCCTATTGCAGTAAAAACAACCCTAGGATGGGTACTTTCAGGACCATTAACAGGTGAGAGATTACATTCTTCTGATTGTTCAAATGTTATTGTCAATCATGTGACAGATTCAATGCCAGCAACAAACACCAAGCAAGATCTTGATAAGACTGTTCATAAATTATGGGATTTGGATAGTCTTGGTATAAGAGTGGAAGATGAAGTGCATGAAGGGGTTATTGATGATATTTTGTTATTCGGTTGGATTGCCATGGAAAGTTGGTCATGCATCTTTGCCAACTAATTATAATAACAGCTTGAGTAGATTGAAGAGCCAACTGAAGAAACTTCGTCTTAACCCTGATATTCTTGAAATGTATAACAATGTTATTTCTGAACAGGTAGAAATGGGTGTGATTGAACAGGTTTCATTGTTAGAACAGGCGCAACAAATTCATTATATTCCCCACCAGGCTGTCTGTCGTGAGAACGCTGAGACAACTAAATTAAGGGTTGTTTATGATGCATCTTGCAAGGACAGAAAGTCTGGGGTGTCACTTAATGAATGTTTACATGTTGGTCCAGCCCTGACCCCATTGATTTTTGACATTCTCTTGCGTTTCAGGTCAAACAGGGTAGCTTTAGTGGGTGATATTGAGAAGGCATTCCTTAACATAGAGGTTCACCCAGAGGATAGAGATTGCCTCAGATTTTTGTGGGTTGATGATATTCATAAGACAGACCCCCAGATTGTTGTTTATAAATTTACCCGGGTGGTATTTGGGGTAAATTCCTCGCCGTTCCTCTTAAATGCTGTGCTACGACATCACATCGAGAAATATAGTGAAAGTGACCCAGAGTTTGTTGTGAGAATGACAGAAGGATTCTTTGTTGATGATCTGGTCACAGGGTGCAGCAGTACAGAAGAAGCATTTGACTTGTATGAGAAAGCTAAGTCAAGAATGTTGGAAGGGGGCTTTAAATTAAGAAAGTGGAGGACAAATGACAGAAAATTAGCTGAAAAGATTGCAGAGAATGAGAATGAAAAGAATGTAGGAGAAGAACTATTGAATGAAGAAAGCACATATGCAAAGGAGACCTTAGGCCTTTCCAAGGAAACAGGGGGAATGACCAAAGTACTGGGGATTCCTTGGGATAGCAAACAAGACACCCTTACATTTGACCTAGAAAAGGTAGGGCAAGTCTCCAGTGCTAGGCCAACTAAGAGAGGGATATTGAGCACACTAGCAACCCTTTTTGACCCCCAAGGGTTGGTTAGCCCCATCGCGGTTTCGGGTAAAGTTCTTTTCCAGCAATTGTGCCTAGAGAAGCTTGACTGGGATGACCCATTGCCTGATGATAAGATAGCTATTTGGGAGGCATGGCTCAAAGATTTGAATGAAGTAAGGACAATTTCTGTCCCTAGATGCATGCTTGAAGGAATGAAGGGGGAAATTATTAGCACATCACTGCATGGCTTTGGTGATGCCAGTAAAAATTGTTACTGTGCAATGATCTACCTGGTGTGTGAGACAACCACTGGAGTGCATACAAGTTTATTATGTGCCAAAACAAGAGTTGCACCCTTAAAGAGCCTAACAATCCCTAGGTTAGAGTTAATGTCTGCAAAAGTTTTAGCCACCTTAATGGACACAGTTGTGAAAGCATTAAGTTCTCAAGTGAAGATTGACAGTGTAAAGTTTTGGCTAGACAGTAAGACTGCTCTTTTCTGGATAGCAAATAATGGAGAATGGAAGAATTTTGTGAGACATCGTGTGAATGAGATTTTGAGGTTAACTAAGAAAGAAGAGTGGGGACACGTCCCAGGGATAGAAAACCCGGCAGATATTGGATCTAGAGGAGTAAAAGCAAGTGAGTTAAAAGATTCTAGATTGTGGTGGGAAGGACCAGAATGGTTGAAGGAAGGAAAAGAGGCATGGCCTAACAGTGAGCCATTGGATGATTCAAATGAAGTGTGTGAAGAGAGAAGGAAAGTTAATGTTTTGATTGCAAATATTGCTGAAAAAGAGAGTGAAGGAGTGAGCAAGGTTATTGATATAGATAGATTCAGCAAACTTGGGAAATTGTTAAGAGTCACCTCATATGTGAAACGTTTTATTGAGAATCTGCAGACCCCCACATTTGTCAACTGTCTGAGACGTTTTGCTTCTAGGAGAGGCACGCCTGCCTTAATGGTCTCAGATAACGCAAAAACCTTCAAAGCCACAGCCAAACTTTTGCGTAAGCTCCCCAAGGATGAGCTTTTCCAGGAATTCTTAGTGTCCAGAAGAACAGAGTGGAGGTTCAATGTGGAACGTTCTCCGTGGATGGGCGGAGTGCTTGAGCGGATGATTGGGAGTGTCAAAAGGTGCTTGAGAAAGGTTCTAGGAAATGCCAAGTTGACCTTTGATGAACTGAACACCATACTGATAGAGATTGAAGGGACATTAAATTCAAGGCCATTGACATATCTCTATGATGAACTTGAGGAAGCTTTGACACCTTCACATCTTTTGTTTGGTTATAGATTGTCACCTCTATCTGAGAATGTTGATGTCCATGCAAACCTTGATAATGTTGATAATGACAAGGTCCTTAAACGTTTTCTTTACCTCACCAGGAAGCTTAACCATTTTTGGAACAGGTGGAGAAAAGAATATGTGACTGACCTCAGAGAATTCCACAAATTGAAGAGCACAGTTCCAGCACAAATTTCAATTGGAGATGTGGTGTTGATTTATGAGGAGAGTGCAAAGAGAGGATTTTGGAAGACAGGCATTGTGCAGGATATTATTGTTGGCAGAGATGGAGTGGTAAGAGGTGCATCGGTTCGCAAAATTGGGCGTGGTAAGCCAGAAATTTTGAATCGTCCTTTGCAGAAACTTTTTCCTCTTGAAATTGCTTGTAGAGACCATCAAATAAGAGGGGGGAAAGATAAAAGCCAATCAAAAAAGGATGAAATGCACGAGAAGAGTAATGAGAAAAATGAGAAAGTACAGAAAACAAGTTTGAAAAGTGTGAATGGGGGCAGGAACCGGACCCCAAGGGCGGCGGCCATAGACGCACGCTGGAAGACACAGGTTATGCTTGATCCCTAGGTTATGGATCAAGGAGGGGGGTATGTTGGGAAACCCCAAGCGCGCCCACGCAGCTACCTGCGTAAGCATTAGGGCACAGACATTTGTATTGAACTTTAGTAGAATTTAGAAGTAGAAATTATGTATTGCGTGTTCATTCATTCCCACAGGCAAGGAAGCGGTATGCGTTTGTAACTTTAATTTAGGGAACACGCAGCAGGCAAAGTATGTAAACCTACGTTGGTAACCTTCATGTTATGATTCATGCATTGCGGCCCGGAAACACACTGACTTTTATGGGCAAATAGTAGTAGGCTTGATGCCAGACTATTGATATAAGATTTAATTCATTTTCCTGTTATTCTTTATTTTCATTGGTTGATTTTGAACTATTGTTGTTAACTAACTTTAAGGATCCTATTATTTGTGATACGAATCAGTACGTATTGAGAATTCGCAGAGTGCACACGTATTCGTAGAGTGAGAATGAGATTGTGGAATAAAATGGATTCAGAAAATGTTGTTTGAGTAGTTTTCTCTAAGAGTGAGATCTTCGATTGTTGGCTATCATTGAACTAGCGAGTCTGAGATAGTATTCTCAACACACGTGCCCCCCCTAGCGTCTGAAATTCGGATATTTGTCGGAAATTCGGATTTTTGTCGGAAATTCGGAAATTTTTCCGAAATTTCTCATCTGTGTGAATTGAAGCCTAGCTACTATCACGACCCTATTTACTAATGAATTTTTAACAAGAGGGGCATTTTCCGACAGTCTGAGGGAGGTCATTTAAAAAAATTTCCTGGGTGCCAGAGCCTTTGTTTGTCGAAATATGGTCATCGGGATTCCTTTAAAACCGAAGAGAAAATAGCTGGGTATAGGTTGGGTAAGAATTTTCCGAGAAAGGTCAAATTTTCTATTTTAGCACTGGTAAATATGGAATCAAGGGATGTGTATTTTAAGCCAAAGGAAAGGATGTTTCTTCAAAAATGTTCCTCGTGGTCCGATTTATAGGAGAACTGTCACGAAGCTCTCAAGGTTTCCTTGTCGCTAAAGGCAGGCATGATATTGGGAGATGCATTCTAAGCCACAGTAAAGGATCTTTCTTCGAAAATTTTCCTCGTGCTCGGATTTATAGGAGAACTGTCACGAAGCTCTCAAGGTTTCCTTGTCGTTAATGGCAGGCATGATATTGAGAGATGCATTCTAAGCCACAATAAAGGATCTTTCTTCGAAAATTTTCCTCGTGGTCCGATTTATAGGAGAACTGTCACGAAGCTCTCAAGGTTTCCTTGTCGTTAATGGCAGGCATGATATTGGGAGATGCATTCTAAGCCACAGTAAAGGATCTTTCTTCGAAAATATTCCTCGTGCTCGGATTTATAGGAGAACTGTCACGAAGCTCTCAAGGTTTCCTTGTCGTTAATGGCAGGCATGATATTGGGAGATGCATTCTAAGCCACAGAAAAGGATCTTTCTTCAAAAATGTTCCTCGTGGTCCGATTTATAGGAGAACTGTCACGAAGCTATCAAGGTTTCCTTGTCGCTAATGGCAGGCATGCTATTGGGAGATGCATTCTAAGCCACAGAAAAGGATCTTTCTTCAAAAATGTTCGTCGTGGTCCGATTTATAGGAGAACTGTCACGAAGCTATCAAGGTTTCCTTGTCGCTAATGGCAAGCATGATATTGGGAGATGCATTCCAAGCCAAAGTAAAGAATCTTTTTTCAAACTTTTTCCTCGTGCTCCGATTGATAGGAGAACTGTCACGAAGCTCTCAAGGTTTCCTTGTCGCTAATGGCAGGCATGATATTGGGAGATGCATTCTAAGCCACAGTAAAGGATCTTTCTTCGAAAATTTTCCTCGTGCTCCGATTAATAGGAGAACTGTCACGAAGCTCTCAAGGTTTCCTTGTCGCTAATGGCAGGCATGATATTGGGAGATGCATTCTAAGCCACAGTAAAGGATCTTTCTTCGAAAATTTTCCTCGTGCTCCGATTAATAGGAGAACTGTCACGAAGCTCTCAAGGTTTCCTTGTCGCTAATGGCAGGCATGATATTGGGAGATGCATTCTAAGCCACAGTAAAGGATCTTTCTTCGAAAATTTTCCTCGTGCTCCGATTTATAGGAGAACTGTCACGAAGCTCTCAAGGTTTCCTTGTCGCTAATGGCAGGCATGATATTGGGAGATGCATTCTAAGCCACAGAAAAGGATGTTTCTCCAAAAATTTTCCTCGCGCTCCGATTTATAGGAGAACTGTCACGAAGCTATCAAGGTTTCCTTGTCGCTAATGGCAGGCATGATATTGGGAGATGCATTCTAAGCCAAAGTAAAGGGCCAGGCCTCAAAAATGTTCCATTTCAATGCTCCAACCTTGTGGCACGCTCTATTCCCATACAGTTATAGCGAACTAATCTGCATTATTGCTTCGATTGAATACCAGATCAGGGTCTTGCTATCTCTGTCTGAAAATCATTTTGGTAACCAAACTGCGCATGCGCATGATGACGACATTGGTTTTAACGTCATCATTCGTCGGAAAATCAGCAAGTTGTGCCCCCCCTGTCAATTGGTACCCACGACGCCCCTGATACGAACACAGATAGAAGTCTGTTTTCGGATCTCATCTTTGAATGCCTTAAAAGAATCATTCTGTAGGCTTCCTATTTTCCAATGTTTCTTGTTTGCTGGATTTCACTGTGTTGGGTAGCTGATGTTTACCTTTGTTGAATAACATCTTAAAAATAGGCTGCATGTGTGAATTCAGCTTAAAAATACTAAGACACCTACCACCGACTGCAGGTCCGATCATTTTCCCAATTTGAAACGAGGTTAAGAAAACTACCATTCCAAAACCCTACAATATAGAGAAATTTTCGTTGTAAAATAATTGCAATAGACAAAATCAGCGAAGGTTTGTTAACACCCACTTCAATTCCAATACCGGGTGACCCAGAAAAAAGTGACCCAACGCAATCTGTTATAGAGAAAAAAGTAAGTGGCCGATTGAAGTATTTCAAACGTTGTTCTGTTGCTAAAAGACTAGCCTACATTATGAGTATTTTTCGCAAATTTTTGGGCACGGTAAAGTTCCCGAATTAAGGATTTTGAGGAAAAGGGCAGGATTGAAATGGTCAAAAAGTCGTCAAAAACAGGGGATCGATTTAAAGCCATTTCAGATCTTCAAAACAACGAGAAGCTTGTTTCATTTTGCCTGAGAATATCTTTAAGTACCTAGGGACTATAAACTTGCTCTGAAGACTTCCAGCTGGGTTGCCTATTCCCAGGTTGAAATGAAACACGTTCCTCATTGTTTTGAATATTGAAATCGATCCCCTGTTTTTGACGACTTTTTGAGGATTTCAGGCATGCCCTTTTCCTCAAAATCCTTTATTTTGGAAATTTACCGTTGCGAAAAAAATTGAAAAAAATATTAATAGCATAGGCTAGTCTTTAAGTAAAAGAACAACGTTTGAAGCATTTCAATTGGTCACTCACTTAATTTTCTGTGACAGATTGCGTTGGGTCACTTTTTTCTGGGTCACCCGGTATAATATATTTTATCAATCTTTTATTGATTACAGATAAACAGAGATTGCAGAGATTACAAATAAATAGTACAGATTATATAAAATTCAGGTGAATACATACAGTTAAGGTTAACATACCGGGTGAGCCAGAAAAGAGTTCCCACTTTCGACAGGCCACGATAAATCATACACTGGACCAATTTCAAATATTTTGATTTAATCCTTTGTAAATATCCAATATCATTCTTGGTTATTTTTTGTTGATTTTTCGGATGCCTACTTATCGATATATTTCCCCCGATTTCTTGAAATTTTATTCCCTGCGGACTGCAGACTGCCCAAAAAGATCGAAAAACAGTGATCAAATTTTCTAAAGACTGAATTTGGTAGAATGAAGGAAATGCTTCCCGAAATGACTAGGGAATTTGAAATTGATTATGTCGCACGAGCGGTCGTTTAATGATTGCAAAACATTAGTATCACTGTTATCAATACGAAGACTTTCAATTTTTTACCATTCCTTTGAAAGGATACTCACTAGCTACTGTAGTTTGTGCATGTAGGGAATTAGAAATATTTCCAACAAGCGTGTGGATTCAGGACTTTTTGATGTGAAGACTTCTACCTAATTCCCAACAGGCACAAACTACAGTAGAGGTAGCTTGAAATGATAAAAAACTCGTGCGACATAATCCTTTCAAATTCCCTAGTTATTTTGAGGAGCACTTCTTTTATTCTGTCAAGTTCAGTCTTAGAAAACTTGATCACTGTTTTTCGATCTTTTTGGGCAGTCAACAGGCAAATAATTTTCAGGAAATCGTAAATATATCGATAAGTAGGCATCCGAAAAATCGACAAAAAATAACCTAGAATAATATTGGATATTGACAAGGGATTAAATCAAAAACATTTGAAATTGGTCCAATGTATGATTTATCCTGGCCTGTCGGAAGTGGGAACTTTTTTCTGGTTCACCCGGTATAGTAGCATAGATTAGTATAACAATGAATGGCATAGGGTTGGTGTACAGTCCTACAGCATAGCCGTCAAATCTTTTCTTTTGTCAAAAGATCCCGTGGGGTTCTGACTCACGCTCTGATCAGATCGCATTTTCTCCTATGATTGACCAATCAGGTGCCGTCGTTGTGTTTACTTCCGCGTTTTGCAGCAAAACTTAGGCCATTTTCGGCCGTTTTGACCACTCTCCGGAAAAAATCATTGCACGATCGGATAAATCGAATTTCGTCAAAATTTCAATTGGAGAAGATTCTCCATGCTTTGGACCATAAGTGTTTTCGGTATGGCTTTGCGATCACGAAAAATAGCAGAATTGTGGCATTTTTAAGCTCAATGCAGTCATTCATCGGTTACATACTCTATGATTAGCAAAAAGAAGAGTAGAAAACTGAAAACCTGAAGAAGAACTAGTGCATACACATACCTCAGATGGATTTAATAACAAACATCCACTTTTTCTGCCGCGATCTACAGCGAGTTTCACCAGCAAATAACACAGTCAACAAAAATAGGCGCGAGAACTTGAATGATCAGCTACATGCCATCGTCGAGTGAGAACAACATCCGATTCCAATGAACAGAAATATGAATAAATCAACGGTGAATAACGAATACATGAACTTGCCATGCTGAAGATTACGGGAGTAGCTGTACGTCCACTCTGGCCCAGAAAGAACAATTTTGTGATGTCTCTTTCGATAAACCATCTATGGATAAACCGTGCCACCATTCCTTTATCCAACTTGCGGCTATCGTTGCCAGATGGAAACCGGCAATAACATTACCAAAGCGATGTACGAATTGATCGGTCACATCCCATCTTTTACACGTTTTTTTATTTATAAGAAACTGGTTTATAAGAAACTAGTACTACGATGACCAAAAATTTAAGAAACTCTAGTACTACGCTCAAGAACAGTTAAGAAACTCTAAAACCTTATTTCTGTACGTCTCTCTTATTCTATGTCTCTCTAACAAAGGTATATTCGTCTTTCCTTGCCTTTTAACTGCAAAATTGGTAAATTTTTGCCTTAATGTGCATGGCTTCTTCTTGATGACAATGTTAATGCAAAATGGAAGCCCTTTGTCGAGAAGAAGGCTCAACTTCGAACAATACCGCAATTTTAGGCCCAAAAAATAAGAAACTAATTAAGAAACTTTTAGTACTAAGTGCTGATCCAAGTTTCTTATATAAAAAAAACGTGTATTGCAAGAAAAATGTCTATCGTCTTATGGTCTAGCAGGCTAGCAGCTTCATGAAACAGAACTGAAATGCTAGGTTTAGTGTTCTTACGAATACGAATAACAAGAAGAAATGTACATCTCATTTTCATAAAAAGATCGATCTTTTCGACATTTGAAATACTATTTATAGAAACTCCTCATGTCAATTTCACATTTTGGGCGGATATCATTAAAAATATTTTATATTTTAGAAGTCCTTCGTTAGAAATCACCCCTTCACAGTCAAGCAACACAGTAGCATCAAAGCAAAGTTGGGCAGTTTGCAAACTCATTGCCCATTCATGGAAGAACAACCCTATTTTTGTAAGATTCTACGACTTTCATCCAATAAAGAAAGCTCCTCAAAATTCTCATTTTCTGAGTACAAAATGTTTATTAAGAGTTTCTTAAAAGTTCTCTCAAATTTCTATCGGTGGTGTAGGATCTCTGGGATCTCCTGTGCCTCAGACAAAAATTGTGCTGCAAATTATGAAATCATGCCACAACAGTGTAGATCACATACGAAATCTCATGTAAGAAGTTACCAAACGAAAAGTGAAATTAATTTGTTTCAGTTTCCAAAATTTTATATTTACTTTAGGCTTGATTCTAATAAAAAAGTTTCTTGTAAGGTTCCAAAATTTTCAAAATTCCATCTGACAGTTTGTCGACGTTCATTCAGAATCACATTTTGAACCAATGAAGTGTTAAAAAACGAAATAATAACAAAATTATTGCTTTTTAGTAATAGTTGAGTTGGTAATGCAATTTCTGGTTGAAAACATTTTTTGCAACTCATAACTTACTTTGAAAAAGTTCCTTAAATTTGAAATAACCTTTCATCGCTTCTAATAGAGTTTCTTAATTTATGGAAGAGGCAGCAACGGTTTCTTTCAAGCAGTTTCCTGCAGAAAAAGTGTATGCTGTTGCATTGATAAAGGTCCGCTATCATAGGAAAAATGTCAAGAAACTGAACTCTCAGGTCACCTAGAATATAAAATCTTTGAAACTGGAACATGATAACTTCCCTTTTCTTTTAGTAATTTCTTACAGGAGACTTCATACGTGATCTACACTGTGGTATGATTTCATAATTTGCCACACAATTTTTATCTAAGGTACAGGAGATCCCAGAGATCCTACACCACCGATAGAAATTTGAGGGAACTTTTAAGAAACACTTACGAAACATTTTGTACTCAGAAAATGAGAATTTTGAGGAGCTTTCTTTATTGGATGAAAGTTGTAGAATCTTACAAAAAATAGGGTTGTTCTTCCATGAATGGGCAATGAGTTTGCAAACTGCCCAACTTTACTTTGATGCTAATGTGTTGCTTGACTGTGAAGGGGTGATTTTCTAACGAAGGACTTCTGAAAGATAAAATATTTTTATGATATCCGCCCAAAATGTGAAATTGACATGAGGAGTTTCTATAAATAGTATTTCAAATGTCGAAAAGATCAATCTATTTTACTCGTTATGAAAATAAGATGTACGTTTCTTCTTGTTATTCATATTCGTAAGAACACTAAACCTAGCATTTCAGTTCTGTTTCATGAAGCTGCTAGATCATAATACGATAGACATTTTTCTTGCAATAAAAGATGAGATGTGACCGATCAATTCGTACATCGCTTTGGTAATGTTATTGCCGGTTTCCATCTGGCGACGATAGCCGCAGTTGGATAAAGGAATGGTGGCACGGTTTATCCATAGATGGTTTATCGAAAGAGACATCACAAAATTGTTCTTTCTGGGCCAGAGTGGACGTACAGCTACTCCCGTAATCTTCAGCATGGCAAGTTCATGTATTCGTTATTCACCGTTGATTTATTCATATTTCTGTTCATTGGAATCGGATGTTGTTCTCACTCGACGATGGCATGTAGCTGATCATTCAAGTTCTCGCGCCTATTTTTGTTGACTGTGTTATTTGCTGGTGAAACTCGCTGTAGATCGCGGCACAAAAAGTGGATGTTTGTTATTAAATCCATCTGAGGTATGTGTATGCACTAGTTCTTCTTCAGGTTTTCAGTTTTCTACTCTTCTTTTTGCTAATCATAGAGTATGTAACCGATGAATGACTGCATTGAGCTTAAAAATGCCACAATTCTGCTATTTTTCGTGATCGCAAAGCCATACCGAAAACACTTATGGTCCAAAGCATGGAGAATCTTCTCCAATTGAAATTTTGACGAAATTCGATTTATCCGATCGTGCAATGATTTTTTCTGGAGAGTGGTCAAAACGGCCGAAAATGGCCTAAGTTTTGCTGCAAAACGCGGAAGTAAACACAACGACGGCACCTGATTGGTCAATCATAGGAGAAAATGCGATCTGATCAGAGCGTGAGTCAGAACCCCACGGGATCTTTTGACAAAAGAAAAGATTTGACGGCTATGCTCAGTCCTACAAGGACAGATATTGTTACAATAGAACTCGCTACTTTTCATTGACACCTAGATACAAAGCAATTTGTGATTGCAGACAAAGGGAATTCCATGCTCGGTTGGTTAAGACATAAACAAAAACAAAGCAAGCTGCAAAAATTGCCCTGAAACCCGGGTCGCTAGCGCGCTCGTTGTGCACTTCAGAAATGGTTTTCAAGAGCAAATATTAGCACATATCGAAAGAAGAATGATACATCTAAACTTCTGCCTCGGGCATTTTATTTATTTTGTGCAGAAGCCAATTGGGAGGGGATTCAATTCTCGTACTTTTTAGGTGTAATCAAAACACTTACTGCTCAGCTTCTGTGCGAAAAAAATAAAATGCCCGAGGCAGAAGTTTAGATATATCCTTCTTCTTTCGATATGTGCTAATATTTGCTCTTTAAAACCATTTCTGAAATGCACAACGACCGAGCTAGCGACCCGGGTTTCAGGGCAATTTTGCGGTTTGCTTTGTTTTTGTTTATGTCTTGGCCAACCGATCATGGAATTCCCTTTGTCTGCAATCACAAATTGCTTTGTATCTAGGTGTCAATAAAACGTATCGAGTTCTATTGTAACATTATCTGTCCTTGTTTGTACAGTCCTACTATATGCAGCGTAGGGGGAGTGGGTGCCCAGCCAAAAGTATACACTCCAAAGGCGTACAGGAAGGGAGGAAGTCCAAAAATTACTTGTGATTTCGGCAAATGATTACTTACTTGTTTACTTAATTACTGCACTTACCCGATTTGTATCATCACACAATGCACATACAGTAGCTTTCAAAGCAACACTGCATCCTAAAGAATCAATAAATCTATTATCAGTAATCATAAATGTTATGTATGCTGACGGAGGACATAAAATGATCAACTCTGAGGTTTTCTGACAACTGCAACTTCTTCCTGACAAACCCGGTCGAATGTCACGTCTATTGAATTTGGGGTAAAATTTATCAAGACCCTTGGGAATGTGGAACATTGAGACAGCTGCGTTATATCATTGGCCTGGTGGCATAGGTACAGTCATTATCTTACAGTACAGAACACAACAGAATCTTAGACAATACGTGAGAGATAATTGAAATCAATGAAAAAAAGAAGGAGACCAAGACATGAGCTTTGAGGAACACCAACGTCTAATATGACTCCCCAAACCCCAAATTTCTGAATCAACATCCAGTGGCGTAACGGAGCAGCTCGGGGCCCTTAATAATTTAGCCATACAGGGCCCACTGCGTTTAGTTTAATCATAGTCACTATTATTTAATTAATAACTGTGTTCAATTTACTTAAAGGTTTGGGGTCTCTTCTGGTGGTCCTAAAATATTTAGTGTAAATCAACACTCTGCTTCTCCAAAGTTAATGTAAGTAGCTACTTTACAGAAAATCGTAAGGGGCCCCTTTGGGGGTCCCTACAGCTTGGGGGCCCTTAGGAGTTGCTCTAACCCCAACCACCGTGTGTTACGCCACTGTAGCACCGTTAACGCTACAAAACAATTGGTAAGCTAGGATTCAAGTAAAGAAAGTTCAAGGTGTTGAAAATCACATAATGGCAGCATTTTGCAGACAATTCTGTGATCAACTGTATCAAATGCCTTTTTCAGGTCAATGAATGCTAATCCAACAAGCTTGTCAAAATGCAACCCGTTGTAACTGTGCGAGATCTTGTCAGGAGGACGCAAACATTAATGATCTGTGCCCTAAGAGGCACACGCTTCTTATGTTCCTTTGTTTGTTTGTTTGTTTGTTTGTTTGTTGCCTTATTTTTATTCGATTTTTTTTACACCTAGCTATACATATATATATACAAATATATACACATACAACTAATCTAAATCGAATCTACTAACAAATGGAAAAATAACTAAGGAAATTAATACGTAAATACAGAAGATAAATATCGAAACTAAATTGACATAAATGGACAAAATCTACATGATATCATTATATTTACAAGCGTTGCATTTACACGTTGGGCCATTCCATTGTTTTATCATACCCTTGAAACTGTGTAGATTTTCAGCTGATTTTAGCTCAAAAACCTCCAACAATGCCAATAATAGTAGCAACAGTACAGACGAGAGGGAAGGACACAGCCCATGTGGTGATTGTAGGATTCTATGCTACACAGCTACAGTGATCAGATAAATGTAATGTTATACATACCTCCAAAGAAACCTTGGAATAATCTTGCTATGACCGCCCAAGCGAAAGACTTACTGAATCCAAACAGCATTGTTGCAACAAACATTAATAACGTTGATATCAACAGAGACCTCTTTCGCCCAATTTTATCACACAGCCAGCCCAAAAGGAAACTGAAATGAAATGATAGTTGAGAAATTATATCAGTCTTGTTGGAAAACCTCTGTATGATCATCAGGCAGGATCACATTTGATAGAAATGTTTCATTTTCAAAAAGTTTCAGAAACAGTATCCAAGGTAAATTTTCCATAACTTTATATGTTTCTTTATGAGGTGATTTAAGCATTTTTTAGGCTAACACAGCAGTCTCCTACCACTCGTCGTTAACGCAAAGCTATCGTTAGTTCATTGAAATATGCTGAAAATTCTTTCTCTCAAGTAAGACAACTGTCATATCTTTATTCTAGGTTATAAAATCTCTGCATCGTACGACAAGAAAGACAAACCGCTCCCCTCAACGAAATATGATAATCACATAGATATGAAAAAATCATTTCGAATATGTGGAAAGTTTCCTTGAGGTGTCGCCTTCGCTCGAACAGGATATTTTCCGATCAAGCAATAGCGAAATAGAAAACAAATTTTCGATATTTTTCAAGTTCGGAAGGAGATCAGTTTAAATCCAAAAAGACAACTAAAAACATCTGCTGTTATTCAAAAGTATACCATTACAGTCTTCAGAAATCAACACAAATGGTAATACCTTCCAAATGTGCTTCCAATATACAAGGATGATGCAACTGCTCCTACGTAGTTGCCTAAGATGTAAAAAAGTAGATGTGCTGTGTTACAAAAAAGGGAATTCTTATCACGATTTTTCTTACTGTACGTTTATCTTTTCAGCAGTTACTGGTGAGTTATTAACTTATTTCTTTCCTTACAGGTTTTAAGGTTAATTCGAATTTATCTTGCAGGATTTAACAGTTTTTCTCTTGTTACAGGCTTATTTTGGTTATTGTTTCTTTTACAGGAGTTAATAGTCTTCTTTCTGCTGATTTTGGTGTTTTTGTTGCGTTTATGGGTTTAATATGATGAGCCCGTTATTTAAGGCTATTTTTTTTAAATTTTGTACCACGAATCATTTGTTTAAAAAGGGAACCATGAAAAGAAGTAAAACAATGATAACAAAGATTTGAAAGGAAAATGATACTGTAGATTGCTCAACCTGTTCATAATTGTGATAATCTTAGCAACGCTGTTGCCCTTAAAATTTGGCATGTAACTCCATGAGCTTATCTATCGCTTTAGCGGCAAATAAGTTTCATTAACATCTTTCCATTAGCGAAATAGATAATGAAGCCCTTCTGAAACCTAAAAGCTATCTTAGCATGAGCTTTTTCCAAACCTAAGAAAGCAAACAACTGCCCTTCACACATATTTCGATTGCCCAGAACATGGGTAATATACGATTTCAATATACTGATTGGTTGCAGGAGTCTTCGATGTCTCGAAAGAAGGATTTCTAAAAACCAGCTTTCCGTGTTAATTGGCCAAGGCAGTCCGAGGATCTTTCGTACATGTAGGGCGTATATACGGTATAATATCATAATTCTTTTTAGAGTTGGCAGCTTGCATAGCTACATATAAAAATGTTAATGCAAGCCAACAAATTAATTACAATGATACAGAAAAACATATACAAGTAAATGGTCAATAAAATTACAAAATTCATAAAATCTATTTATAAAACCTATAAACAAGGTGTATAGAACTAAAAAAGCCGAGCCGAGGTATGTATCGTTTGCAAAGTCTGCAGTCAAAATCTACTTTTCTGGAAGATGGCGGATAACCTGCGAAGGGGAATCCCATTCTCACTGCAAACGTTGAAATACAATTACAGTGGGCAAAGTTATGCAAGAAAACGTGAATTTAACTCCAGTTTCTATGCGTTGGATGGTCCAGAGGGGCTTACAAAGGCTTGCAACTTGAAAATAAAGAGTTACTAATCAGATTTAAACGATGTTTAACATTATTTACAAGGGCACCTTTATTTCTTCGAGTTTGGCGAATTGGGATTGTATGATCGTTATTTGCCAATGTTAGATTTTTTTATGAATAAATTGAGCTTATTTATTGCCCCTTTTAATTAAAGGAATACGAAGGCACTTTTGGTACAAATGTATGGAGGCAAGGGTCTCCTTTATGCTCTTTAATTCTCGTTACAAAGGAGAAACTTTGGCGGGAAAATATTCGTGATCAAATATGTATGGTCATATTGTTCTCTGCTTCTCGAGATGAAAGAAAAAGAACACTGGTTTGCGATAGATAGTGGACAGATGCGGCTTTTTAATTGTAAAATGTGGAAGAGATGCCAAGTCAAAGATTTGCTGAAGTACATTGTTTTGCTTGGAGGTACACATGTTGTTTTGGTGACATACTGGTTGAGAGGCGCACTTTATATGCACGTTGCGTTTGACTTTTCAATCGGAGCAAAACTTTTACAAATAAATGAGAACCTTGTAGAAACGTGCAAATTAAGCTGCTTGTAGCAAGTAATTGGCCTTATTTTATGAATATGTACAGAGAAGTACTTTCTTGTGAAAAATCAGATAAGCCAAACTTCGTCAATAAACGTACTCACAGAAATTGGAAGATCGAAAAAACTGTTTATTTTTTAATTGACTTGATTTAAAAAGGCTTGCCCCGGTAGCTTCAGCATTGGAAGAGAGGTATGAATCTCTGTTTGTTTCTTGGTAGTTTTTTACATGCACAACTGTTAGTATTCCTGCAATTTATGGGGAATAAGCTCCACTCATAAACATCAAAAATCCAAAATCTCCTCCTCGTAAAAAGAGCGAAAAAATTGGGTTAAAGAGACAAATTTAATTGACCGAGATTTATGAAAGGAAACTTGCAAGGCGAGAATTTGTCTATTGTCTTTCCATTGTTTATAGGCACGTGCCGCAGAAAAGTGTGGGTACAAATACGTTGCTTTCCTTTCGCTTTACTGTTTTATCATCCTTCTAAAAGTCATACGAAATGACTAAATACATTTTCAGAATGTACAAGGTCTCTTCAACGAGGACAGATTTGGTAAGACAATAGCGTGAGCAGTTTTTGATTGACACCTCAATTCAAAGCGATTAGCGGTTGCAGACAAAGGAAATTCCCTCAACCAGTAATTCAAATCAAACAAAGCCGCAATAATTTCTCTGAAACCCAGGTAGCTAGCACGCTCGTTGTGCATTCCAGAAATTGTTTTCAAGAGCAAACATGAGCACAATATCGAAAGAAGAAGGATATATCTACACATCTGCGTCTAGCATTTAATTTGTTTGGTTCAGAAGCCGATTGGGAGGCAACTCAATTCTGCTATTTTTTAGATGTGAGTAAAATACCTACTGCTCAGCTTCTGAACCAAGGAAATAAAAATGCCCGAGGTAGATGTGTAGATATCTTCTTCTTCTTTCGATAGATCCTCGTGTTTGGTCTTAAAAACAACTTCTGGAATGCACAATGAGCGCGATAGCTACCTGGGTTTCAAAGAAATTTTTGCAGCTTTGTTTGATTTGAATTACTGGTTGAGGGAATTTCCTTTGTCTGCAACCGCTAATCGCTTTGAATTCAGGTGTCAACAAAAGCAACTCATGCTATTGTGTTACAAAATGTGTCCTTGTTTGGTCACCAAAATTTGCGATTGTGTCTCTCTAATGTGGTAGGCAAGTATTTGTTTTCATGCTGAAGCCTTTCTGGCCTTTTATGAACCATGTAATGGGAGTTAAATGCCATATTTTGTCCACAACTTCTCCCACTGCAACTCCAGATCGGCATCGTGGAGAAGATTCCCTCTCGTATCCGCCATCTTCCAGAAAAGTAGAGCGCTGTCCCAGACCTCATTGAAAAAGTCTCTATTGATTTTGCTATTCATCTTTCTGCTGTGAAACATCCCACCCAACGGACATTATTGGAATTGGCTAGCCAGAAATGCAAATGCTCTCATCAAAAAGTCTCAATTTATCAATACCTAGATATGCAGACATCCGTGACAAAGCAAATAGTTTGTTACCAGCCTTTTGACAAATACTACTTATGTGCTTTTCAAAGCAAAGATTTGTGTCGATTGAAACTCCTAACAGCTTCTCTTCCTTTGAATTAGAAACGGCGTGCTTCATCTACAGCAAAATCTGTAAACTGTTCAGGTAAGGTCAGAGTTATGGAGTCAGGAAAGTGTACTTTAAAAGCTCGGAAAATCCTAGGGATCCCTAGGAAAAATCTTCGAAAGAAATCCGTGCTTTCCAAGAAAACCCAGGACTTGAGATCTAGAACAATGTTGGTCTTCAATTTCCTAAAACTTTAAATTTCCATAACCATTCATAGTGTACTCTAACTAAATGCCGAAAGAGTTAGGATAGGAAGCTGTAATTCAACTGAAAACCTGGCAACTCGTCGTCAGATTTCGGGGTGTTACATGGTGCAATTACAAGAAAGACTGCTAAACGAATGCAGAAGTTTGTGTAGTTTTTCACTAGCCTACCATAACTAACAATCAATAATCTAGCTTAGCTTGCAAATTAACGATGTCTGGATTTCTACGGCCTTCTTTATCATTTTCCCACCTGAAACTTGCCAAGAAAGCTAGGATCTTCCCGATTTGCCTGATGTTTGGTTTCTGAACTATTCCCGAAAAAAATACCTTGAAACCTCCCTCGGTGAAGACATCCGAGAATTCCTAGAAAGCTAAGAGCCCTCTCTCTTCAAATCTTAATTTTCTGAGCTATCCGCGCTTTTGCATTTTCTCGAATTGGCTAAAGAGCTGCGATTGCTAGGAAATTGCTTGGAAACCTGAGCTTTCCTAGCTTTCCTCTGAGCTTTAAAGTAAAGAATACATACCAATTTCTTTCTCAGCTATGCCAAACTCCTACAAAAAATAATTGTGTGGGTTATTGTAAAAGCATCAATTTTTTACACTGGGGAGCTTTTTAGCTATAAATCTAGCTTTTTGGTCAGACTCGTCTTGACGAAAGCTTATTTGGTTTACCATTAAACAAATCCTGTTTGGTTTACCAAATTTTTTTCTGCAGCATGTTATACGATTTTTGATCTGAACAAAAATTTTCCTCAAACGGATGTTGGTTCCCAACCTGGTTCCGAGGGCCAGTTTCCTACGTCAGTACTGACCCTGGTACCGGGTAGGTCAAATTCGCAATTTGATTGGCTATTTGATAACAAAGGCCTCATTAATTATTCCAAATTCCAAAGACTTATTGCTTGGCAGAAAATCAGTCAACTTTGGGTCGCTGTCACGGGAAAACGAGACAAAATAATGAAAAACCGATTTTTGGTATACCTTAAAAGTCATAATGTGCCCCAGTTGAAGGGGGTTTGAACCCCATCCGTCTGCGCTTGCGGGAGAAATTTACCGTATTTGGTGATTTTGGGCCCATCCCTATTGATTCCCATTCAAAAATGGCCTCCATTTCATCCCTATTTTCAAAAATTCAGTAGCAATCATGGGGGAGATAAAGGTTTTACTGGATGTAAAAGACCACGGCGCATCAGAATTTGGGGGTTTCATTAAGTTTTGGGTCGTTATGACGTCATAAAAGGGGGTTTGGAAAAAATGTTGCGATTTTCTGACCCGAGGTTACTTTTGGACTTGATGCTCGATGGTTACTAGCCTGATTTCAAAATGGTAAAAAGTTTACAAGAGACTACTTGTCTGCGAGTCTAATAACACCATTTGGGGTTCAATATTGCCCTCAGGGGCTGCGCACGGGCGCCGCAAAAATGGGGTAAAATTTTGGCCTACCCCATTTTGGGCCGTAACTCCATTTTGCGAGGAGAAAACGGCTTCGGCATGCCAAAAATCGACGGGAAACCGTATTCTTTCACTATAACACTCTTAACCTTGAACTTATCTCCAAAATTCGCAAAATAACGACCCTTTCTTTTTTCAAAGCTGTGGGGGAAATTCTCGAAAATTTCCACTTTTTCCACCCAAACGGATCGTGCTCGTTTTCCTTTTAAATGCACTTGCAAACGCCGGATTAATGATTAAATACCTTAAAAAGGGTTGAAATGACGTCCTCCAAAGGTTTGTTTTCAGCATTTCGAATCATCTACTGCATTATTAGCGTTAGAGGAACGGCCATTTTTCGTCGCATTTTCATACTTTTTCCTCAATGTTTCGGACTTATTACATGGTATGTTATGGATCAAAATCAGCTGACATTGTATCAAATCGAACCTGTCAAACTCAGTTTCCATATGAAGACAAGAGAGTTTTGTAATAAACTGCAGCTGATAATTTATGCAAAACAAAATGGCGTCAAATATACCACGATTTTGGCAACCGGTACCATGGCCCAAATAGGTTGGCGTAGACTCCTTTTGGGGCATGGGGACGAGGTTGGTTGGTTCCTATTACTATAAAATACTAGTGAAGTATTTGGACTTCTTACAAAGCATTAAGTGCAAGTCGCAAGCAAATGCGCAGTTTCTTTCGGTAACTACAGAGATTCCCCAATCAAATTGTGAATGAAAAGTTTTCTGGAGTATTGACTGATTGATTCATTGATTCATCTTTTAAAATAATTTTCTTTATAATTTCTGACAAACTCTGGACTTATCCAAGTCTCTTCTGCGAAAAAAGGACAAAGACCACACCTCTCCCTCCTTCGCAGAGGCTTTCCTTCTCTCCTACGCAGTGGTAGTGCGGCAAGTTTCTTGGGACAATTTTTTGGGTATAAACACGGGAGAGACTTGGGCAAGTGCAGACCAGTTCAAGAACATTGAATCACTTTATAGAATGATTCTGAAAAAGCTTACTCGCATCATCCTTGGCAAGTATGAAGATGGCATCGTTATGGTCATTGAATCTGCAAGCTAAAAAAAGAGTTGTAAAATAGAGTTTTAGAAATCCACGAATAAGGGTGCTGGAGCAACACACACACAAAAATAAGGACTAAAGCATTTGATATTGCAAACAAATGTATGCTCGCACTACAAACTGACAGAGGTCAATGGTAGAAAATTGAATTGTTTTGTAACAACCTCATTCCCAGGCCCACCATTGTCTTCCTTCGGTCATCGAGTACTGACATAGGATGCTGGCCCTAGGAACCAGGTTGGTTTTGTAAAGAAGATGAAATTGTGCGAATCGGTTGGGTGGCTCTTGGGGTGCGGTTTTGCGGGCGGGTGGTACATCTTTCCTGATTCACCCAGTAGTTTTTATTTCTTTCTATATTAGTTACCGCGGGGTTGTCATAGTCTATTGCTCCCCGTGGTATTATCGTCCTTGTAGTGTTTCGTAGAGTAATTAGTAGGTAGCGTCATTAGTAATTCGTCTTGTAAAAAAAATTTATAATGGAATATAAAAAAAAAGAAAAGAAGATGGCAACATCAGCCATTGAGCTTGGATCCTGTAACATCATGATGTGGGGCCAAGCAGAGGATTTGCAACAGAGAAGTAGGAACCAGTGCACGGAGCATACATATGCACCTGCAAGAATTTGCGAATATGACAAAAAGTGCCTTTCTGTCTCAGGAAATGCTCCTTTAGCTTGAATAAAGAGTGCCCCTGAACTGTTGTGCTCCCCAAGTTTAAGATGCGTCTTTACAGCCATAGGGACAAGATATGTCCTTTGGGAACAGGATACCAGCTTCCTATTTTCTGATAGTTAGCTTTAATTGCTATTGAAAAGTAAAAACAAAAATGCATTTGTATACCCTCTGTCCTACCCACTTTGAAACTTTATTGACATAATATAAGAAATTCCAAAGGTTTTTGATCATCATGCAGTCTGCTTTTAGAATAGCAAACATGAAATACAAGGCACAAAATATCTTGTGCATTAGATAGAGAGGGCCTTGTTGGCACACAAAACTCCCTTTAATTCGTTAGTGTCCACTGTAAATCAATACAAGCCTATTTAGCATCTGAGGCTGCAATACATAACACGAACAAATGTCAAATCAGATTAGATTCTGCCTTCGCAGGCTCCAGCAGCAATAATATGATTTGTCCAAAGTCGTGAAGCATAAAAAAGACGAAAAACTCACAGTTGCAAAGAAAATGATTCCAAGTATGACAGGATCCAAGGGAGTTTGACCAGGGGCAAGGAATAATCCTTTGACCCTCTTCACAAAGCGTTGTAGACAGCCCATCCTTGACTGTTTCCATTAGCCAACTATCCTTTTTCCTGCACAAAATGAAAAAAAATCAAAGGTTTTGAATTGTGGTCATGGTGTTTTTGTTATCCCATTGGACGTCACCACATTACGGATCCCAAATGTCATACCACAGGTATTTTCGAATGTATTGTATTTTTGAACTTTTTCATTCACGAAACTCTTGTGATCTCTTGGAAGTCTACCGTAGTCAGAAAATGCCTAAAGGAATACGCCCCAAGTGACCCGCCTGAAAAATTTAGGGATAAACGTATGGGTGAAAACGTGAACAAACAAGCAAGAAAGCTCACGGGCTCTGGTCCCATGAGACATCCTGCCACTATGGATGAAGTCTACGAAAAGCGAAAAGAATGCGACTCTCAAATGTGGATTGTCGATGTTGCCCCCGTTTTTAAAACCTTAACTTGATTACGAGACGCAACTTGGAAAGGAGGCGTTCGATTTTCAGAAGTTTTTAGTCTCTGTTTTGAATCTGTTTGGTCGTGAGTCCTTGTATGAGTGAATATAAAAACATCATATTGAAAACGTTGAACAGAAACAGGGAATCCCGTCATCAGTCTACTCCAGGAAATGCGCTTTTCACCTGCATGGTTAGGGCTGGGAAGCATAGGCTTTTTGTTGCTCTGTCCGTCATTCGATGTCCAACGACGAGATCTTCTCGCTGAAGTTTCGCAGTTATTACGACCGTTCGCTCAGATCAAGAGTCTTTCAAATATCGTCCTGATAAAGCTTTCATTGTACGGTGATAAAGACCTCTCGGATAACATTAACAAAAATATACTCGAACTGACCCTAAATTGCATTCACAAAACTGGTCGATTTGTCTGATTACGCTAACATCAGAAATTCTCCTTCGTAAAATTCATTAAATCCTTTTTGTCTTTTTAGAGTGCTTTACGTCTGTTTCGCAGTTGATGTCAAGCGTCACAGCTGATATCCAATACCCAAACCCTAACTAGCACTGGCTCAGTGTTTTGGCCGGTGGGAACATTGGACGAGGGAGTAATGGCGGCCGTTGTTGTCGTTAGTGATCTCTCGGTTGGGGTCCCTGTTTCCCAACATTTTCGACTTTGTTAGCTCGACATCTACTGCGAAACAGGTTTCTTCTTTAGTTATCGGTAAATTGGTTTGTATGTAGCTTTTATGCAATCTTATCTTTAATTTTAATTTAGTTTTATGTCTTTTATGGAATGGCCCCGGTGTAGTCAACTGTCAAGATATTTTGCTCCTAGGGGTATCGCCTTTGTAGTGCAGTGAAATGTTTTGTAAGTAGTGTCGTCTTTGTAAAATTTTAGATTGAGTATGAAAAAAAAGCATAGGCTCCAAATCTTTGAAAGGTTGGTCGGTGTGTTAATCGGTGTGTTGAGAAGAAACTCTCTACTTGGTCATCGGACACGGTTTTTGGTCCGAAAAAGTGTCCGGTTTACGTTAGAATACCATATATCGGTAATTCATCTTACAGGTTTGAAGGTCAAATTCGTAAAGCTATTAACTGATGTTACAGCACCGTTGATTCTAGGGTCATTTTCACGTATCTTTGTATGCTGCCTAAAGTCCAAAAGGATGTCATACCTGCCATTAACTTGAGTAATGTTGTGTATGAACTTACGAGCGAGTGCGAATTCAGTGGCGGCGCCAGCCTCAAAAAAGTGGAGGGGACGAAGGAAGATGGGGGTGAAGCCCCCAGGAAAATTTTCAGGACCACGCCCTTTTCATGCTCAGGAAACGCCCTTTTTACCCTAAGGAAACACCGTTCTTTGTCTATCAAGCTCTAAAGATACCTACCTAACCCCTCCAAAGACATTTTCTCAACGGATTTAGACGAATTGGAAGAGTGACCTCAGAGAATAGTGGGGGGGACTTGTCCCCCCCATTCCCCCCGTGGCTCCGCCACTGAGTGCGATGCTCGCTACGTAGGTAGGACATCCCAAAGACTGGTTGACAGAATGAGACAATATGTGCCCCTAGCAATAAGGAAAGGTACTGACAGGTGCAACAGTTGGTGTCAACCAAAACGAAAATGCAAAGCCGACAGAAGGAGTTTGTTTTCACGTTGTAATTATTCTAATTTGCGCCAAAGGCTTTGATCTTTGGCGGTTGTCTATTGAGTTCAGCCAACAAGTGGCTTAGGTGCTATTGGCGTGTGATTTTCGGTTTTGTTCTGTTCGTCTGCTAATAAAAATGGCCTGTTTTTATTGGTAATTTGTTCTTAGCACGAACCAAACTGATGAGAGTGCGACGAAACGCGTATTTGGTGATTTCACGTTAGGGCGGCTATTTCGTTTGAAAGCTTTGAGAAAAAATAAGAATACTCTAAGAATATATTCAGGTTCAAAGCAAAAATTTCTTGGCACATGTTTTTTTTGAGTGACAGAAATCTGGCATGTTTGACCATCTAAACTAAATTTGAAATATGAAATATTCGTTTCTTTTCCAAGTGTCAGTGGGGTTACTGTTCGAAAGAGAAAAAATTGAATTTCTAGGTCCTTTTTCTCCATGATTCTGTGACTCTTTGTTCTTGACCTATCAACGGTCAAAGTTTTGGAGTAGTAGCTAAGCCACTGAATCCTTGGATCGAATTAATTTGGTATGCTGTCTGCAAGACATTGCAGGCTGACTGAAGACTGTATTGTGGGTGCTATTGCTTTGTGAGATGTCAAAAAAGAGCACTAAGTGAGCACAATAGTCCTTGAAATGTAAAACTAGCTGTTAACGAAGTTAAGTGAGTGCAGTTCAGAGGAATAGTCTGCCAACGTTAGAGGGGGGGGGGGCAGTTTCTCACTACCATGCACAAGCAGTTATCTGCCCCCCTCCCATAAGGGCGGTTTTTGCAAGGGAAGATTCGAGTTAACCCTATTTGTACTGAGCAATTTTTTAGGTACTTTGTACTGGGGGGCGTTTCTCGCCCCCCCCCTCTCTTTTTCTCCGAAACTACACAAGATATAACAATAAGACTTACCCCTATTGCTCTTTAGACAATTGGCTATTCAAATATAACAATGACAATTAATAAGTCACGTGCTTCGTTGATCTTTAGCACAATTAGCTTTAAATTAGCCTTTTGTTGCATGCTTCTATTTTCATCGCAGGTTTTTGCCAGTCCTGTCCTTTTATCTGGCAAATATAGACTCAAAATGAATCAAATTAATAAGATGAAGCAAATTAGACTAAACAAATTACATTTTACACTTCTTTATTAGAGCATGACGTCATAAACGTCATAAATGTGCATGACGTCATAGATATTAAATTTTGCTGACATCAGCAAATATGAAAAATTTATATATCAATTGAAAGTACTCATCAAATGCAATCGAATGGTGCATGTTTGAGATCGATCAAGCAAACGACACGAAAACTACGGACATTTTAAGCTTTTTTGTTGACTACTCTCCAAATATGGTATTATGGTGGTCACATGATCAGAGGTAGAACAATGAAATGTTAAGAATTTAATTGCCGATTAAATTTGAGTAAAAGTCACCAAAACTGGTGGTTATATCTCTTGTCGTTTTACCGTGGCGGCCCCAGTACGAATAGGGTTTAAGTGCAATTCCAAAAAATTAGGTAACTATCAGTAAGGAATCTCAAGTAATCTCATGGCACTATTTTCTGCCATGTATTACATTCTTATCGTTAAAATCCGATGTATATTAAAGTGCCCTTCTTATGAAAAAGTGCTTTTGAAATGCCGTGCCCCTTCAAATTGAAGATGCTGCCTACGTCCCTGAATATCTCTGTTCAATATCCAGAACTATAGACTTCTTTGCTTGATTCGAATAAAGGAAAGCAAAGTTTTGCATGTGTAAGTTTTAAAGCCATGAAAATAAGTGGAATTTTCCAAGCGCAAGCGGGCTGAATTTTACCCAATACAAGGGTAGCTCAGCCGAAGCCTTCTAATTCAGTCTCAGAGCAACACTTTCTCTCGTTTACAATATAATTTCAATAACTGAAAACCAGTCAAATTGTTCGTGTGAGAAAGGGCACTGACGAGCAGTTATGTAAAATGTTTTCGTTTTGAAAATTGCACGCACAAATAGCTTGATAGATCTCGATCACAGCCAAATAAATTCTAAATGAGTTAAATTCCAAAAATTGGGTAATCATCAGTAAGGAATATCAAGTAAATGATGTCTGTTGACAGTTCGAATGTCTGTCTGAAGTTTGTTGAACCCTTTTTTGGTCGGGGGGAGGCTGCCCCCCTTGTAGATTTTATCCGGTAACCCTGCTATGAGGAAGTCTATGGCAATGAAATGTTATTACCATCTGCAGCTACTTATTTAGAGTTCATTGAAATATTTTGACAAATGAGAGGAGGGAGGCAATTTTCTGTGATTGACACTAACAAAATCACAAACTCTCCAATCACCAATCACAATATTCGTGAAAGAAGTAGCAAAATTGCAGTATTTTGCAAATTCCTTTTCTCCATACTACTGTAGTTTTATTTCATGTATTTGATCATAATTCTCATGTTTGAAAGGAAATTGTGCAAATTGTGCAAATTGTGCAAATTGTTTGAATGGAAATTGTGGCAATCGTTTTTAATGGAAACCGGATGCGAAGTGCAGTAGGCATGCAAAGCAATCATCATTTTGTGATTTAAGATTTTGGCATTGTTTGATTTTGAAGCAATTAGAGCAAGCTGATTGAATTTGAATGTAGCCATAATTGTTTTGGTTGCCAAAGTAACTCTGCAGGTAGAAATACCTTTCGAATGACGCATTGCAGTTGTTGTGTTTTATCCAATCACAAACAGCTCCTCCGTGTGCTGCGCAGGTTTAGTAGAGCCACATAACCAGATAATCCACGATGGGCTATTCGTGCTATCTAAATGGCCGCTTCGCTACGCTCGCTGCTATTATCAGCAAATCATTGCTAGGACTACTTTGAGCTTCGGATAATCTTGGGATCTCAATTGATAAGCGCAAGAGTACAGCAGGAGCAAAGGGTCCTTCTATCAAAACAAGGATATCTGATCTACATAAAACTTCGAAGAAATATTTAAGTAACAGGAATTAATTGATATTTCTATGAAAAGAGTTGTTTACTGAGCTATAGTTACCGTGAAGATGGATCTAAAGAGTGGATATTTTGACAGTAGATCTAAACAATGAGCAGTTCTATTTTCAAGTTTCGTTTTTACCGGACAGTTTATTTTCTACTGGTACTGTCAGAAACCTTCGCAGAAAACCTTTATAGGACACCTTTGCAGACTATGCATAAATTTTGAGCTACGAGCTACTTGAAATACTTGAAGACCGTTAGGCTCTTTAGCTACCCTTAATTTGGTATGTTAGTGGGTTTCCTAATTTCTGAAAGGGGCACAGACATTTATGTAACACATGTAACTGGCCTTGAAGATTTGAGGACGTTAGTAGGTTTTTGCGTTTTTGGGACTATTTGCTCTTGAGCTACTCCCCTTTTGTCATGACAAACAATTGACAAAACTGTTGTGGGTCGGTTATGCTAAACACCGGAACGGTCCAGAATCACCCGGAACCAGCCAGAATCACCCAGAACCAGCCAGAATCACTCATAATCACCTGGAACCACCCAGAATCACCCAGAACTAGCCAACAACAGCCATCTGGGCAAATATCTAGGAGTGTTTGCGCAATATCACTGATATCCAGGAATGCAACAGGGACCATAAAAGAGGCCAAGTATGCGTGCATGGATGGCTGATATTCAGGGATGCAACAGTGGCAATGCAAAAAGCCAATTTGTAAGGTTTAACTGTAAACTGACTTATGCTTTTGTTGGGCCAGTAAAAATTGTCACAAAGCTTTATAATTCTGTCAAGAAAATTCTCAAAAGTTCCAATATGCAACTATCGATAAATAAACATGTCTGTTGTTTAGACTGCAGTAAGATGGTTGTTGTTGTTTGGAAATCTAAGATAAAAAAACAGTTTCTTCCTTGCCAACCTAGCCTGCGTGCAATGCCAACCATGTTCCTTTGAAGCCTGGAGTCGAGTTAGCTTACATTTGTTTTCATTTTCATGTGACGTACAAAGGTTTGACTCCAGGGCGGACGGATGATTTTTCAGATATTCCAGCGACAACTTCCCGACTGTTCGTAGACCAAGTTCCTTCTGGGTGATTCTGGCTGGTTCCCAGCACTATTGTTCCGGGCGAGTCAATAAAAAACCTGTCCCTGAGGGTATCGAGGCTGGGCAAAATTTATAGTATTCTTATTGAAAAGAGAGTGCATGCCAAAAAGAACATAAGATCCTTTTGGATGATTACAAAGTCTGTCCTGAGCTAAGCAAGCATAATAATATCTGAATATTGATTTCTTCATAACCCCAAATGATCGTTGATGCTGTTTTTAGCTACAATCAGAGAGACGAATGTTGCTGCTAAAGTCGCCTTCAATAGAACGTCAAGCCCTGGCATAAGGACAAGAATCGCCTGAAAAGCAACATTTTGATCTTTATGTCAAACGAGGATGATACGCAAAAAATCAAAAGCTATTACCCCTAGTTTGCTTAGTTCGTGCATGAAACTATTGGTGCATCTGTCTCAAATTAGATGTCATGTGAGATTTACAATAACGCAAAATTACTTATGCAGAACCCTCCAGAACCAACCTCGTCCCCAGGACTTTTTGTCATATTGGGACGGAGGTCTCCGTCCCAATATGACAAAAGCCCCTGGGGACGAGGTTGCTACAGAACGTTTCAATTGTTGTTATTCGTGCGAATCTAATTTTAGACAAGCAGTCACCAAGATAACCTTTGTGCAGAGTCATCAATTCATGAAGACGTTTTGGTTCAATGTGGTCACGTGCCTTCCCCCAGTCAATGGCACCATTGTTTGCTGGGATTCTGTACCTTTCCTCTTAACCTCACCTGCGACGTTAGTTTCTGTAGCTGTGTAGGAGCGTGGTCTTTCTAACTGCGGTGATACTGCGAATGCTAGCCTCTGTGCAGGCCGCCGGTTACATCATCCTCTAAAGTTGACTTATTTGCATAATGAGTACTACCACTATCAATAAGTGGCTAATGATGCGTTCGTTCTAGAAAACGATTGTTTTAACATAATTAAGCTGCTAATGAAGTCAAGAACGTGCCAATTCTGGTTAAATTTGTTATTGTGTCAGGGTAAACATCATGGTGATTTATCCATCTTATGGTGTCAAATCTGTCTAACATGAAATAAGCCGACGTCAAATTTTGCTATAGGATCGCGGGAAACTTCTGTCTTGTATGCGCTTTCTGTGCGCTTTCTTTATTTCAGTGCCAATTAGCGGAGATAAAACGTTAATCAATCGCTATAACGAGCGTGACTGACTTTCTTTCTTTCTTTCTGACTGACATCGAAGCCCCTTCTTAGATTACAAAGGACTTTGTAATCAAAAAGGAATACACTTTCTGCAGAACTCAGGAATGCCTCATCAAAAATGTCCTTCAAATCGAACCTCAAGATTTATTTATTAAACAAGGTCTAAACAAGGTCAACTAATATTCTGAACCATTCTGATACCTTGCAAATAGTGTTAACAACTAAATTCATTCAATAATTAATTAGGATAGGGGGGGCTATTGTATTAATTTCATTTACAATTGTATTGATTTTCTGTAATATAAGTCTTGTATTTTGTTGTATAGTTAATATATTTGAATTGTATGTTGGAATCTAAATTCTAAAACTGAAACTGAAACCTGTAGGCTGTAACCACACAGCCACATATAAATGCGCACCTTTTACGATGCTGTGGCTAATCTGATTCGAGTTAAAGAGCCATTGTCACCCAGGCTCCTTTGCGGGCATGTTGTAATTTCAAATTATCTGAAAATAAAATTTGGCCTAAGCGGAAAATATGGATTTTTCACTGCAGTAGAAGTCGTTAGTTCCACCTGTCTGAATATGAATAATCGCTCAATCTGATATAAAACTAATATGGTAAGGACTCATTCACTGGATTTTTTTTTATCAAAGCTTGGGAGTCTGCCTTTAGAGGTGCAACACAATGGAGAAGACAAAGAGAAACCAAACACTGCTGTTTTCATGAATACGAGCTGGCTCCGAAAAAAAAAAGAATTTCAACGAAACTTTTGATGCTAAATCTAGATATCTGCCTTCGTTTTCATTTCCCTTTGCAATCATCCATACAAGTTTGTCACCATCGCATCTTCTCTCTTTCTGCAAGCAAGCTGTGTTTGTGTTATGTTTTCCTCCCCACGGTGTGCAAAGGACCCTGGGTGACAATTACTCTTTAACGAGCCAGGACCGCAATGCAAATCAGAATGTCGTTTTGTATCCTGCAAACAAGAAGTTCTATTCCATGTTCTATTCCACATATACCTTACCTGTTGCATGCTATTCAAAACCCAGAGACTCAGAGATGACAACTCCTCATTCATGAATTCGCTAGCCTGCGTGCAGAATCCTTTTGCTTTGAAGAATATCATGCCATGCAGCGAAAAGTTTGCGATGTCCAGATTCAAATAATTATGTCTCACAATGAGTCCGGGCTACTAGGGGGGTGCAATGCTAGCGATCATGGAACGTCAAGCACTGTTGCTTGTTTTGTGGAATGATGATTTCAATTAGCTTCACAAAACGGCGCTTTCAATGGTTCTCTAGACGGGGGGGGGCATGAATATTATCTTTGGTGTAACCAGGGTTGCCAACTTGGCCTTTTTTCAAGCCAGATTTCTCGATTTTGGCTTTTTGACTCACGGAGCGAGGACAATAGTAACCTATTCTCATCCAATTAGTCACTCTCCCTCTCAAATCAACTAAGATACCCGAGTGCGAAGGAAGATCGCTATTTGAGAGGAATTGTGACTAATGGACAATTTTCACTTCACTTTTCTAGGCTTAAAGGCCTATTGTCCCCAGTTTATGCCCCTTTTTGCCTTTAAGCCCATGACACACATAAGAAAAAATAGGAAAACTGCAAATACTGTAATAGTTGAAAAGTGAAGTGGAAATGGCCACTGTTGGCGGAAAGAACCGTCGCCGAGGGAGGAGAGGTGGGTCGCTTTTACACGTGTGACTGCTTGTTGCGTAGAAAGAGACGGAATAAACCAATTCTAAGCTTTAAATACCTTGCTTGAGCCTCAAGGGGCTACACACATAGCTAAGCAGATCCCGTGGGGGTAAAGAATGGAGTTTTCATGCGTTATTTTGAGATTTCAGAGTGACCCCTTGGGTGAGAATAGTAACCTATTCTCATCCAATTAGTCACTCTCCCTCTCAAATCAACTAAGATACCCGAGTGCTTCGGAAGTCACAATTTCGGTAATGTACCATGCAGAGAATACAAAGAAAGATGAAACATTAGTAGCAAAATATAGCTATACCATAAAACCTCAAGGCTATCTACTCCATAACTCAGAAAAAACCAACCCCTGCAAAAACAGCAATTAGGTACCACATATGTATTACTTTTGATCAGCTCTAACTCCGTCAAAAATGAAGTTTCATCCTTGATACATTCCTGTTTGAATGCCGTATGCATAATGTTTAGATTTTTCTAAATTCTTAGAAATTAATTGCAAATGATACAAAGCTGAAATCTTATGGATATGATGCCACTGGGTATATGCTTCCGTTGAAAAATGTTTTGGTTCGGTAGATGCAGCATAGGTTGACGAAGCGACACACCAAATTTGAGTCTGAAATCTTCTATTGATTATTGTTATATAATTTCCCAAAAATGCAAAAAGTGCAATCTTGTAAAAACTGAAATGAAAGATCAGTATTTCGTGACTTGATATTTGAATGTCTCCCTCTCTTACTCTTTTCCCTTGGTCTTCATAACCTTTTTTGTTGATCTTAGTTTGTTTCTCCGTGATTTCCTTTCCTTGCTTTTGTGGAAAGGGGCCAGAAGTAGTGCATAATTTTAGTTTCTTTGCACTTGCAGAAAGAAGGGCCTATTTTTAAATTCAAAAATCTGTCGGATGGACATTAGATACTTTGGAAGCCTACCAAATTCTTAGCTTTGATGTAAGACCATAATGTAACCCTGTATGATATAAAGCATCCGAAGGGTAATGAAAACAAGAAACTGATTTGTTTTCAAGACGAATGTTGCTCTGGGAATAACGAAGAACATCGACATGTCGGATGGACTAGATAGAAAATGCACATGTGCAAAAGAGTTACTTCAACCTCAATTCTATCTCAGCATTAAACATAACTCACAAAAGACTGTAACTGCTCTATGGTATTGTCTATTGCTGACAATGTAACTCATGTAACACTTAGAAAAATAACAACTTGTTCGTCAAAAAAGGATAACAAACGTGTCAGATGGACATGTCGGATGGACAAAAACGTACTGCAAAATTGAACTTCTGAAAACACAAACAGAAGTAATTCTAAATTAATAACAACATGGCACTGCGTAGGTTCCACATACTCGTTGGTGTTATTGTTGGCCCAGGCACAAGATAAGCATTATCTTATTGGAATGTCCGTCCGACAGATTTTTAGAATGGAGAGTTTGGTGCCAAAATACGCATAAATCTATTTTTGATGCATACTTTCTACCTATTCATGACACAGTTATGTCCACTTTTCAACATTGGAACACATTATTGACTTCTATTGCGGATAAAAAATATAACGAAAGTCCGTCCGACAGGTTTTATAAAAAATATGCTTGAAACAAAACAATGCTGAATTAATCTTCAAAACGCATTGCGAACAATTCCTGTTGTTCCCATTGTGAGCAACTCCAATTGCTGTATGCATTGTTGCATAATTGAAGAGTACTGTGAAAAGTACACACCAGCAACTGTCGGACGGACACACTCTTTAGTCAAAATTTAAAGGCTGTAGATACTTTTCTTCGTGCAAAGGTGATTCCTCCAAACAAATTAGCAAGTTGGGAGATAGCTCCAACAAAATTCCGTGGCTTTATCACTACCATTTGTTTTGGGAAAAATAATCCTCTCTTTTTTCTGTCGGACGGACAATTACCAAGATGTTTTGTTTCCAACTCTGCGTGGAATTACAAATGATTGCCAAATTTTGTATGTCAGTTATATGAACTATGAAGACTACCATGAAAGGCAAACAACAAATCTTAAGTCAACTAATTCGAAATTAGAGAAAATTCTTTTTTTAGTCAAGCATGCAGCAAAGTTAGACCTCATATTAAAAAATTTCATCACAGCAAGCAAGAAATGGATAAATTATTTAACTTAAGGGGGATCCCTCCATTTAAAACAAACTTTTTACTGGAAGCTTCAATTCTTGGTACCAATATATCTTCTGAAAGCCCTAGTCATGAGGAATTCATCCATGCATAAATAATGCTAATTTGCATAATTAATTTGCATAAATTATGCGAAAACTGCGCAAAAAGTGACAAAACTAAAACAAATGCTGTGAGAAACAAAATGAAGCAATGAAAATTTTGCTTGGCACAAAGTTGCCCAAGATATAGTTTGAGGGCCTGGCACCAAAAAATTTGAAGTGATTATTTCTGAAGCCATTTAACAGCTTTCAGAATTTGAAAATACGGAAATCGCTATAACGGTTCAGTGACCTTTGTTTACTAGCACTGAAAGGAGACTAGTTGAGTAGATTTTTTTGGTTCCAGGCACTCACAAAGCCTATGACTGCCAAAATGAGACAAGTCCCATGAAAATCTGTGAATCAGAACATGAAATATGGCTGTTTTACTAAACGTACCTATAGAAAAATACTATTTTGAGATATCGCACTTTAAAGTTTTGAATAAATTCTTTGCAATACCTAAACTTGTAAAACAGCCCTCAATGGATAAAATCTTTAATGTATTTCAATATGCTCCCTTTGCATATGACTCTCCTCCCTTTGTAACCTTTTCTTCATCTAAAAGTCCTTTTTATTTTGCTTTTACAGTCTTTCTCCTCTTATTGACATTTCTCTGTTTCGGTACGGTCAACAGTCAAGTTCCGCTTCCTATACCCTTCTTCATGATTCACACTGGAAAACTTCCCTTCTGTTATTCCTAGGTTCTCCAACACTTTACAAAGCCCTTTTGCTCCCCCCTGTTCCCTCATTAAATGCAATAACAGCTGAACTAATTCCAAGTTCAAAGACAGTTCTCACACAAACACTGTTTCTGAGCATCTGTTCTAGACAATCTGGTCGAACAACACGTTGGCATTTTGAGTACTTCCGTGCAAACATTTGAAAGCAATCCATCCTTTAATATGGATTCACATATATCATTGAATATGAATTTTAAAATATCTTTAATATAGACAGGAAGATTCACTTTGGGTTTGGAGTTTGTTTCATTATCTGCATCCCTCTGCCATTTACCAGGAAGTCCAAGTTTGCGGGGAAGAACATATACTATGTTGCTCATCCCCTACTGTACAGTGAAATAAAACAGCTGCAACAGCCTTCTTCATAGAGTAATAGGTTTCTAGAATCTTAGAGCATTGCCATTCCAAAAAAAACTTCTGATAAATCTGATGGCAATATCACATCACATCAGTTTTATTCATGTACTTGTCGATATTTGTGCTGTTGCCACAAAGATTCATTGCATCCAGGGCATCTGAAAGTGCCATCTACTATTCTTGTCAATGCCCTGAAGTTTATTAGCATGTTAAAGTTGCCTTCGTTGCCTGGACATTCTTTTCCTGCTCGTGCTTGTAGGTGTGTCACATCGTTTTGAGCAAGGCTATTTAGGCCCATTTCTAACTGCATTTTCATCACGGTTTTTCTCTCTGTCCTGGCCTTGCTGAGTCTACATAATGGTTTCTTTTGACTCTTTAGCCATTTCAGTTCTCCTTCTGGTTTTCTTGTTCGCCATTAGAATACTTCAGTCGATAAAATTTCAAAATAACTGTGAACGATTTGTTGAGACACAGCAATACGATGTTTGATTCAGATTCAGAGCGAGATGCAACATGATTTAGAGGCTGACTACTGTACATAGGGCGTCCATAGTGTTAGTTCTGTCACAAGGCTTCCAGTTGAGCTTTTTGGGGGACTTATAACATTGTTTTGGGAGTTAATTCATGTTGCTAAGGCGTTGCTATGGAGGTATAAACATGACCACTCCTTGTTTACTTCAATTTACAGCAAAGCAGCTGTCCATGAAATGAAATATACAGCTGGATTCTGCATTAGTAAGGTTATTTGGACCCTATACCGACAAAATAAAAAATTCAAAATTTTGAACTTCTAAATGGAGGGAACCACCTTAAGACTCAACTTTACTTCTTGTCCGCTACAAATATTGTGATAAATATTGAGGCTTGATAACGGGCTATGCTCGAACCTTGGCCGAAGCCAGTGGGGGGGGGGGGGGGGCTGGGGGGCGGAGCAAGGCCATTTGTCGGAAATTTTACTCCACTTGTCGGATTTTGTTGTTGTTACAGGCCCACATTTAGAAGATTTCACTGGGACAATGATGCATAGAACATGAATTTATTGTCTTTCGAGGATAAAATTTAACATGGATTTTGAATCTACAGCATTTTTTTTTTCTTCATATTGACCAATGTTGAAGGCTGCAACGTTGAAACTACAAAATAATTCCAAAATCTAGTCATTAAAGGAGCACATCAGTCTTTTCGTGCATGTTTTAACGTATGTCCCTAAAATTGGGGTTGTTGCTGTTGTTGTTGTTGACTTTAGAGCGTCGGAAAATTTTGGTTCTTTGCCCCTCTAATTAAGGCTGGTATCGGGCCTGGCTCGAACGTCGTGCTTATTTCAAATCGCATAAAAGTGCGTATAAATATAAATATATTCTACTCTAATTACTTGTTTATACAAATATTTTGAACTCTCAACCACTCAACCATTATGCTAGAGCCTCCTATTCACTTTGAAAATGGAATGGTGGAATAGAAGGCAGAGAAGAATTGCAGACCTCAAGCCCAAAATTCGAAATTCGGCCTCCAAATAGTTAACAAAATAGCCGTTGCTAGGGCCTTGTCAGGGAATGATTTGTTGACCAACTGTTAGAATGTTGGTCCATAATTCAGAAATTAGTGGCCCAGGGAGATTTTCGTTTACAGAGCTGGAATCTACATTTATCCAAGAAAGTGTAAAGTTGAAATTTTGAAGTTTTAATCGAGAATTACATATGTAGTACATTAAGATAAACAATGTAATGAAGCCTTTAAAGAGCTTTTGTGATGGAAAAACTGGCCAAGACTGCTCGCTGCACATGCACCAAAATGAATATATTCCGTCTATCCACGATACATTGTTCATCTACCTCAACAAGTTGTAGGTTGAATGTTAGCGTGAGGAGGACCTTACTGACTGTTACATTTATTACAGAAGTGGAAACCAGAATTATTCTGTCAACAGCATCGCCTGTAGCTAACGGCCGATTCCCGCATTCTAGCAATTGTAAGTGCGGCCTGCAACAGTTAAAAGAACAGTCTGAATGCAAGCAAATCCCATTGCAAAAGGTTTTGTATGCCATCCAAGTATTTTGCTAGGAGGATATAAAGGATATCACCTCATGATTTTGTTTTTCTACTGAGACAAAAACAAGGTTATAAACTGCTAAGAAGGATACCACTGGGCGAAATATGTCCTAGGGGAAATCGGAGATAACAAGGGTAACTTGTAAATCATAAACAAGCAATGATCCAAAAAGAAGACGGCAGGAAAAAACATTGCAGTTTGGAATCTCCGAATCGTTGTGCAAAAATATTTAAACCATTTGATGGATACTGGTAAAAGAAAGTTGCACTTAAAAATAGATACTAGAAAAAATCAGATGCGAAAAACGGAAACATTCTTGGCAAACAAAGGCCTATGAAATTTGTGTTATCATCAGAATGGGACTGACTAAAGCTCACAGGAGTCTATGAGACAGAGGCACATTTCGTGTCGCCCGTGTGTAGTGCAGTAGTTTTATCTATTTTTTTTTTCTAATTTTGCATTGTCTGTAATTGTGCTTGGGTTGCATAGAAAAAACAACTGCAACAGATAAAATCCTTAGAACAATCAAGGGCCACCATAAGCTACCGATTTTATACGTCAAGGGGGGGCCTTATCGAGCATGGCATTATTTCGTCTTATAAGTCATAACTTTAGGAATGTTTGAGCCAAGCTGGAGTCGATATGAAGCACTGCAACTATGTGAAACCACCATCGACGAACAATGTCATACGTCATAAGACATACGAAATTAAAGCTCAAATGCAAGCATTGAATCGAGTGACTTTCATCATTGCACGAAACAGCGTAAACAGGAGCTTTTGGTTCAAAAGAAGTGACAAAAAAGGGTGTAACAATAGGTTTAGCAAATCTCTTGTGGACAATGTCTGCATAAAATGTAAATTAACGCTAAACAGTGCTCTTTAAAATTCATCAATCAAGTTCTTTTTGGCTACCGAAACGAAGACTTACGCTAGACGGTGCTCTTTCAAATTCATAAATCAAATTCCCTTTGGCTACCGTAACGAAGATGTATAAGAATATATACGCTAGACGGTGCTCTTGCAAATTCATAAATCAAATTCTCTTTGGCTACCGTAACGAATATATACGCTAGACGGTGCTCTTTCAAATTCATAAATCAAATTCTCTTTGGCTACCGTAACGAATATATACGCTAGACGGTGCTCTTTCAAATTCATAAATCAAATTCTCTTTGGCTACCGTAACGAAGATATACGCTAGACGGTGCTCTTTCAAATTCATAAATCAAATTCTCTTTGGCTACCGTAACGAAGATGTACGCTAAAACGGTGCTCTTTCAAATTCATAAATCAAATTCTCTTTGGCTACCGTAACGAAGATTTACGCTAGACGGTGCTCTTGCAAATTCATAAATCAAATTCTCTTTGGCTACCGTAACGAAGATGTACGCTAAAACGGTGCTCTTTCAAATTCATAAATCAAATTCTCTTTGGCTACCGTAACGAAGATTTACGCTAGACGGTGCTCTTTCAAATTCATAAATCAGATTCTCTTTGGCTACCGTAACGAAGATTTACGCTAAACGGTGCTCTTTCAAACCCATAAATCAAATTCTCTTTGGCTACCGTAACGAAGATTTACGCTAGACGGTGCTCTTGCAAATTCATAAATCAAATTATCTTTGACTACCGTAACGAAGATATACGCTAGACGGTGCTCTTTCAAATTCATAAATCAAATTCTCTTTGGCTACCGTAACGAATATATACGCTAGACGGTGCTCTTTCAAATTCATAAATCAAATTCTCTTTGGCTACCGTAACGAAGATATACGCTAGACGGTGCTCTTTCAAATTCATAAATCAAATTCTCTTTGGCTACCGTAACGAAGATTTACGCTAGACGGTGCTCTTGCAAATTCATAAATCAAATTCTCTTTGGCTACCGTAACGAAGATGTACGCTAAAACGGTGCTCTTTCAAATTCATAAATCAAATTCTCTTTGGCTACCGTAACGAAGATTTACGCTAGACGGTGCTCTTGCAAATTCATAAATCAAATTCTCTTTGGCTACCGTAACGAAGATGTACGCTAAAACGGTGCTCTTTCAAATTCATAAATCAAATTCTCTTTGGCTACCGTAACGAAGATTTACGCTAGACGGTGCTCTTTCAAATTCATAAATCAAATTCTCTTTGGCTACCGTAACGAAGATTTACGCTAAACGGTGCTCTTTCAAACCCATAAATCAAATTCTCTTTGGCTACCGTAACGAAGATGTACGCTAAACGGTGCCCTTTCAAATTCATAAATCAAATTCTCTTTGGATACCGTAACGAAGATGTACGCTAAACGGTGCTCTTTCAAATTCATAAATCAAATTCTCTTTGGCTACCGTAACGAAGATGTACGCTAAAACGGTGCTCTTTCAAATTCATAAATCAAATTCTCTTTGCCTACCGTAACGAAGATGTACGCTAAACGGTGCTCTTTAAAATTCATAAATCAAATTCTCTTTGGCTACCGTAACGAAGATATACGCTAGACGGTGCTCTTTCAAATTCATAAATCAAATTCTCTTTGGCTACCGTAACGAAGATTTACGCTAGACGGTGCTCTTGCAAATTCATAAATCAAATTCTCTTTGGCTACCGTAACGAATATATACGCTAGACGGTGCTCTTTCAAATTCATAAATCAAATTCTCTTTGGCTACCGTAACGAAGATGTACGCTAAACGGTGCTCTTTCAAAATGATTTGGCGGAAGACATTCAATATGTGAAAGACTTGCAAAAGGACAGTGAGTCCCCACAAGGGTCGTTTGATATTTGCATTGCTGATGTTCCTTGAGACTGGGCTGAGCGCCCTCCTACTGCTTAATGTTGATAAAGAATGACATCTTGCAATATTAAAGAACAGTATTTAATGAATTTAATTTCATAAATAGGTTTTATTAACTTAGCAATAGGGTAGGGGGTCACGCAGCCCAGCCACAAGGAACCCAGCCACAGACCGAGTGTAAAGGTTTTTAGATAAACCCCCAAGTGGCTAGGAGCGACTTATTAACTAAGGAGAAAAATAAATCAAAATTAACAACTATGTTTTAGGGAGTTACACAGAGATTACTTAAGGAACGAGAAATTTTTACTAAAAATTCCATCGGACACTGGCCACATAAAATTATATAAAAACCAAATCACACACACATTATGGCTACCGTAACGAAGATTTACCCAAGACAGTGCTCTTTCAAATCCATAAATAAAATTCTATTTGGCTACCGTAACGAAGATGTACGCTAGACGGTGCTCTTACAAATTGACAAATAAAATTCTCTTTGGTTGTAAACAGTAAGGAAGATTTATGCTAATAAGCGGTGCCCTTCAACTTATAAATGAAATTTTGGCAAAAAGATGAAATTTTGAAAAAAGATGTACGTAAGACAAAGCTCCCTTCGTAATCAAAAAGTCCTTTTTACAACTGTTACGAAAATGTCGCTAAATGATGTCTCTGTAAAATTATACAAGAAATATTTTTGCAGCTAGGACCTACTGGCACATTGAAAAAACAGCACGTGGTGTTGTGTTTTTATGCAAAAATACCGAGAGAGCTTTCCATTGCAAAATAAATGGAGCAACCCGCACAAAGAAACGCATATAAAGCCCAGGCAAGCATAATAAAACCTATAGTAAGGTAAAGAGCGGGATATCCTACGATGTTCGAGACAACGAACGAGACGCAGATTATTGATTGAAAAATGGGCCTAAATGATAGAATGAATATTGATATTAGCTTACAGCACTTGCTACTGGCTCGGTCTGCTGGCTTTCCACTGCTTGCCGAACTCGTTGTAAAGAAACTTCAGCTACCTGGTTAGCTGGCTGTTGTATTTCATCTTCATAAATGCCTAGTATATTTCGACTTCGATATCAGGTACCTGCTCAAAAGGGCTTGGGCTATGTCGGCGACGGTTCTTTCACGACATAACTGAAGCGAGAGCTTTTACACGTGTGACTGCTTGTTGCGTAGAAAGAGACGGAATAAACCAATTCTAAGCTTTAAATACCTTGCTTGAGCCTCAAGGGGCTACACACATAGCTAAGCAGATCCCGTGGGGGTAAAGAATGGAGTTTTCATGCGTTATTTTGAGATTTCAGAGTGACCCCTTGGGTGAGAATAGTATAGGTTTTGAATCCTGTCCAGCGTCCAGCGTCCAGATGCAAATTCTTTTCTTATGCAAATCTATGCAAATTTCCTTGTCTTATGTCATGGGACAAGGGGCTGTTTAGGGAGCGATGAGGTATAGAGTTGTTTTGTTGATCTGAGTCGCAGTGGGATCAGATCATGACATCTAGCAGCTAGGAGCGCTTTGATTTGACCTCAATTGCTGCAATAAGCAATAGATGAACAAAGAACAAACAGTGTTGTCAATATTAATGACATACCCTGGGCACTAGAGCAAAACAAAAAACAAACATAATTTAGAACCAAAAAATCCAATTATGAAACATTAGGGAGATAGGACCCATAAATAGGTAGGACACCTTTTCGTTATGAGTTGTCCTCTTTCATGCCTGTGCTTTGATTTCGGCAACCAATAATTTTCCCTGCATTTTGTTTCATATGATGCAGTATTTTACAGTGTTGAAAATGTGATTATTTCTGGACTGATTCTGTTTTTTTTAAGGATTCAAATGAATATCGCTTGATCCAGACTATCTTTTATGTAATAAGAAACTAAGAATTTGGGCCGGCAATGAAATTTTCCTAAAGTTATCAGATTTTGATTACTGAAGATTTCTCACAGTTTCTCTAAGGTTTCATAACAATATTCATCCAGTGTTGACTACCTATGCCCTCGTGAACTTTTCAAAAGAGGGTTTTACGCCTTTCAAACATTTGGACATTTTTTTCAGTACCTAGCGAGAAATACGATACAGGAAACAAATAAAAATAAAGTAAAAACAAGTTATACCTTTTCCAAAATAGATGTTTCTTAAGTTATATTTTCCCAGTGCTAGAGTTTCTTAATTTTTGTAGCCTGTGTTCCAGACCATTACGAAAAAGTAAGTATATAATTTATTTTTTCTGGAGTCTGGAACACAGGGTAAATTTTTGGCGATCTGAGAGTTCGGTTTCTTACAAGCGGCTTCTTAGAAAAATGTGTGTACTCAAATTAATTTTATATAGGAAGACGTAGTATTACTTCACATCGAACTCACGTATTCGAACAATTACGCAGCACAGAAGTTAACAAAGGAAACACAACACAACTTAGCTGTAGAGAAATGCAACAAATAAGATACAAAGGTATTACAATTAACTATTTTGAAGTTTTAAACTTATTATCGTTCAATCAACCGCCTGGGCTTCCTGTGCCGCCAAACGCAAAAAGCCGTTGAATTCGAGGTCTGGGTTGGAGAGAGACAGTCTCTCTTCTGTTACGTGGCTTATGGGTCATAAGACAGCTTTTTAGGTACATTTGGGCAATCTATTTCATATTTTTCACCGTGAATTCGAAGCCAATAGATTTTTAGAGTTCAACTTATCGTTCGTGAAAGCCCTGTGGCAGCCATTTACCAGAAAAATATTGCTCTTCCTAGACCCTTTTTTCAAATGTCAAAATGGTCTATTCAAAATGGGTTTCTGGCCGCAGGGGCGGATTTAGCGTGAGTTCCATGAGTTCAAGATTTCGTAGATTTGTCTCTGAGAACAGAATTATATGATAATTATGAAAATGAAATCTGTGATGAAAAGAATGATAAAATTTCAGAATATTTTCGATCGCGCTTCCATGTCATTCTGTGTTAAAAAGATTTTGCTTTAAATGTTTGGAACTGACACCTTATTGTTTAGAATGTTCGGAACTGAGACTTCTTTTGTTCCTTCGTCGGGAACTGAGACCTCGTCGTTGTTCGATGTTTGGAACTGAAACTGAGACCTCAGTGTCTGCTTGAGACTGAGGCTGAAAGAAAATTCTGAGAAATTGTGTGAATGGCGGCAAATTCGCAAAGGAAATGGACGAAGGTAAGATCTCTGAATGTAATTCTCTTTCATAAACCAGCAATATTGAATATTCCGCTGAAAGCTTCGAAGAATTCGGAATAGTTTTCAAGTAGATCTACAAACTTGGCCCCTTATACGTGTCAATAAGGCAGAATATGGCTGGCTGAAGCAGAAACATTTGAAAGGCCTTATTTATAATCATATGAAGGTCCACAATAGATAGGTTTGGCGGGATGCCAGATTTTTTCATTTCAAAATTTTGTTCAGTTATTGATTAATTGCTGGCTAATGGAAACAGTCAAGGATGGGCTGTCAACAATGTTTTGTGAAGAGGGTCAAAGGATTATTCCTTGCATGCACCTGGTCAAACTGCCTTGGACCCTGTCATACTTTGAATCATTTTCCTTGCAACTGTGAGTGAGTTTTGTTTCTTTTGATTTATGCTTTACGACTTTGGACAAATCATATTATTGCTGCCGGAGCCTGCAAAGGCAGAATCTAATCTGATTTGACATTCTCTCCAGTATGAAAAGCTGGTATCGTCAACGAGGGGAATGTGGTCTTTGGCTGCACGGAGGTATGCAAATGCGAATATCTTCAGTGTTAAAAGATTTTTGCAAGATGCTGTTAGGAAATATGGAAAAATATGCTTTTAGGCAACAATGAAGAGACTTGAAAACCCCCTGGATTAACCCTATCTGACCTGGGTGATTTGAAACACTCAATGCCTGGGGGGGGTCGGATTCCGCCCCCCCCCCCCTGTTTATCTCTGTTGTCATAAGAGATATGGCAGCCAAACTTGGGGCAAAGGTAGTTAATTATGTAAACAATGAAAATTTGCAATCATAATCCAATTAACGATGTTGTTGTTGTTGCTAGAGCTTGATGATCATTATGATGTCATATGACGTCATATAAATGAAAGGTTGCTAAAAGGTCATGAAACTTTACTTTTCATAAAGAAATGAAAGATATAGATCAAAATATATATAAATTCTTAATTTAGACTTAATTGTACTAATTAAACATGATTAAAAGAGATACAAAGTATGTTTTTCACAGAGTGCAGTATGAAAAATTGGTAACCATGGAAACAAGGCTAAAAATAGAATGTCCAAATTGTTGCAATTTTATTGCTCTATGATACAAAGTTAAACTTACGAAGTATATGATCAGAGGCCTGCTGCATGTGTGGAAATCGGTGTAAACAAAAATGTACTAGGGGGGGGGGGCGGAATCCGCCCCCCCTCCCAGGTCAGATAGGGTTAAGGAATTTCACGAAAAGCGTTTGGTCATTTGAAATATAGCATTGAGGGTACAATTATATTCTGTTCCATAAAGCTGAAAAGTGCCATGCCATTTATCTATCAGAAAACCAACAACAAAATCCCTTCCCTGGACACATTTTGGGGGCAACATAATACTTGGTTCAAACTTTGAAGCAATATTCTATTTTACTATGGTCTTCAATAGGCCTTTCCCATAATTACGTCATCACCCGAGCGGCGCGCATTGCATCATGAGACTTGTAGTTAAAAATCCGATCTCGTATTGTGATTTGTATGGAGTTGTAAGGAAGTGTGTGGAAGTAAGTGGTTTAGCGTGATAAATATTGAAGAAAAACATTGAAAGATCAACTGAATTTACAGATGAGTATGTCCCTAGCTTTTTTCAAAACTCTAGCCGGGGATCGGTGCGACAGAATCGCAGAAACGAGAAGTTTTAGCGGAGGAAATCTCGAGCAACATCCATTTGATAAAACGTTTTGTTCAGAGAAAATCATATAACATGCTGTGGAGGAGAATTTGGTAAACCAAACAAGATTTTTTTAATGGTAAACCAAATAAGCTTTCGTTAAGACGAGTCTGACAAAAAGCTAGATTTATAGCTAAAAAGCTCCCCAGTGTAAAAAATTGATGCTTTGACATATAACCCACACAATTATTTTTTGTAGGAGTTTGGCATAGCTGAGAAAGAAATGGGTATGTATGCTTTACTTTAAAGCTCAGAGGAAAGCTAGGAAAGCTCAGATTTCCGAGCAATTTCCTAGGAATCTGAGCTTTTAACCAATCCGAGAAAATGCAAAAGCTCGGATGGCTCAGAAAATTAAGATTTGAAGAGAGAGGGCTCCTAGCTTTCTAGGAATTCTCGGATGTCTTCACCGAGGGAGGTTTCAAGGTATTTTTGGGAATAGTTCAGAAACCAAGCATCAGGCAAATCGGGAAAATCCTAGCTTTCTTGGCAAGTTAAAGGTGGAAAAATGATAAAGAAGGCCGTAGAAATCCAGACATCGTTACTTTGCAAGCTAAGCTAAATTGTTAATTGTTAATTATGGTAGGCAAGTGAAAAACTACACAAACTTCTGCATTCGTTTAGCATTCTTTTTTTGTAATTGCACCGTGTAACACTCCGAAATTTGATGACAAGTTGCCAGGTTTTCTGTTGCAAGCGATGCGAGGCAGTTTCACGAAAAGTAGAACTTGTTTCTACTCAGGCAAAGGGTTTCACCAAAAGAAGTTTAGTACCTATAGATATGCAGACATCCGTGAGAAAGCAAATAGTTTGTTACCAACCAGCCTTGTGACAAATATTGCGTGTGTGCTTTCAAAGCTAAGATTTGCTTCCATTAAAACTCCTAACAGCTTCTCCTCTTTGAATTATAGTTAGGTCCTTAATCTCAGCTAATAGTTTCAAAATATTTTTCTTAAACTTGTCTTTGTGTTAGATATGAGTTTGTTTATTAGAAAAAAAAAACAATTTACTGGTGTTCTCTAATTGAGAGGGCTAGAATTAAAGACAACTGGTCCCATGATTAGCTTGATGTATACCGGGTGAGTCAGAAAAAACGTGGGTGTTTGGCGGATTGTGAGGTCGCGTTCAGCAACCCGATCGTAGCGAACTAAATTTTTTCTTGCAGCCAGAGGTCTAACTTAGATCACAAGCTTTTCCCCATCGAAATCGGTCACTTGATGTATTAATCAGAAAATATTTCCTTCGTAAGACGTTGTATGGGAGTTTTGCAAACTTATGAAATCTTTGATAGAGCTCCTTCAGCATTTTACCCTTGCCAAAGCTGCAGGTACACGTGGTATTATCAGGGGAGAATGAAATAGTTTTGTCATGAAACATCGCGTTGATCGTGTTGAAATAAATCTCTTTACAAAACAAAGAAGCATGCGTTTTTATTGTCTCTCAAACATATTCTCTTTGCAGTTATGAGGTGAAAAGGCATCCCAGGGGAGAAAACACTATTTCCGAACTGTTTCATGCTTCCCAGATAATACCACGTGTACCTGCAGCTTTGGCAAGGGTAAAATGCAGAAGGGGCTTGGTTTAAAGGTTTCCTCAGTTTGCAAGACTCCTATACAAAGTTTTAGGAAGAAAATCGTTTTTAAATAATGAATCACATGACCGATTTCGATGGGGAAAAGTATCACATGACCGATTTCGATGGGGAAAAGTTTATGATCTAAGTCAGATTTATGGCTGCACGGAATAATTTAGTTCACAACGGTCGGATGGCTAAACGCGACATCACAGTCCGCCAAACACCCCACGTTTTTTCTGACTCACCCGGTAGAACAACTAATTAATTCGACCTATTAGTCATGACCTACAAGATTATGAACAGGATGTGCCCAGAGAGCCTTTGGGACAAATTCCTCCAGGTATCCTTGCATCCAAACTACAGTACGAGGGATTGAAGGGACATCCAAATTGCAAGATATAACCTTGAATATGTGAAAAAGGCTTCTACTATCCAGCTCTTACTGCATAGAGCAACATCCCCATCCCTATAAGGAACTCCCAACTCTCCCACAGTTGAAAACGAATTCCTGGAAGAGCAGCAAATAGGAGCATAGGTTCCAAATCTTTTTCTCGGCGTAAAAAGGTGGGTGTAAAATTCAATGACCTATTTCTTTCGCTTGAATGACTTGAAAGAAACTTTAGATACTTATCTATAATTCTACCGTTGGACTTTCCAGAAATTTTGAATATTTTTCGAAATTACAGCGTATCTTACATTTCAACTTATTTGAGGATGTGACGTCATCAAATTTCTAAATCATAAACCAGATGGGTGACAGACTTTTGCTTGATACCATATTGTAGGGATTCATAAACTATGGTGTTCTTCGAAACTATTTCATGTTACGTCAAACATTTTAGAAATTATGATGGTTTTAAGTTTTATTGAAAATTTTTCTTGAATTCTTGAAAAAGAAGAAAAACACTCTAATTCTGGAAATATTGAAGATTTCAGAAAAGTCCAATGGTAGAATTACAGAGAAATAGCTAAAGTTTCTTTGAAGTCATTCAGTTCAAAGAAATAGGTCACTCAATTTTACACCAGCCTTTTTAAAGATTTGGAACCTATGCTGCAAATAGGCCCCAACAGTTTAAACATTACTTTTCCTAGTTGTAGTTTCTATATCAAATTGTATTATAGATTGCAAATTTAAGTTGCATTATTTTATGCTGAAGGGATTTTGTGTAAAAAGAAATTTAATATGAAATATGAAATTGAACAATAGTAGATATCGGTTGCAATAGGGCCTTGGCTATGACTGTAATACTTCCATTTGTGTAAATTATCTTCTCCAACTTACGTGGAAAGGGCCCGTGCTTTTTTTTTTTTTTTACATATCAGAGGGCTTGGGTGGCGATTGCTACTCTGCCATCCGGGCCAGACTGCGCCTGCCATCAAATCGAGGCATTTGCAAGCGCCACAATAGACCTTTTAGCTATTCTACAAAAGAGCCTGGATCGAGCGTTATTTTTATACGTGAGGCTCGATAGAGTGGTGCTAAGAGCTTCTATCACTATTGTGCAAATTCGAAAATTCTACAAAGTGCACTTTGTAGAATTTTCGAATATGCACAATATTGATAGAAGCTCTAACGCCACTCTATCGAACCTCGTGTATAAAAATAACGCTCGATCCAGGCTCTTTTGTAGAATAGCTAAAAGGTCTATTGCGTTGCGTGTTTACAAGTTCGATCTCTGCTGAGAACTTCATGGTATGGAGGTATTTGTGAGTGGTGTAGCGTAATTTCAAGCTAATTATTCCATAACTAAAGCACAGTGACCCTGATCTGTTGCTCGAAATCTTTATGAGAGCTTTGCCTTAAGACGATTGTAATAAAGCGGGTCAGAAGACATAAACACGACATAAGTGATCGGGCGGTACATTACTTGACAGAGAAGAAAAATCTTCTGCCTTAGTTTTGTTTTGCTTAACAATGGATCCACGAGAATGCTTAATCTTCCCAGGTTAATTAGGTCACGTATCTTTTTACATCTTACTTAAACAATCATCATATTGGATAATGTTAACACAAACACGTGATATGACACGTTCTTCAATCAAGACGAACACATACACCCCGACTGCTTAGACTTATGACGATGAGTCCCTTGTATCCCTGCGGTACCTTGCTCTGTTGGCTGAAGCGCCATCTTGACTGAAGCGCCATCTTGAAGTTAAAGAGCACAGGGAAACAAGAGACTCATCGTCATAAGTCTACCGACTGCTTACCATTCCTCCACATAATTGACATAGCCCCACACCACACACGAGGTCTTGATTTGCATTGGTCTAGTTTTGGTGAGCAATAATTGGACTTTCATATCATATCATTTCATTTTAAATTCTTTATTAACGGTGGCCCCCCATCATTCAGCCAAGAATGGCTGTTTTTCAGAGGGCCCCGTGGCAAAACATAACGGTTAACTCGACTTGTTCAAGTCTTTTCCGCGTACCTGAAACCTAAAAAACCTGTAACACTGAAAATAACATGGAAATGGAACGGAAGCAGAGAGTCAAAAAACTGCATCAAATCGATCCTAGAGCATGCGCATATCTGGCAGAGGATTTTTCTTTTTAAAAGCCGTCGTTCTCTCACTGAAACTTGAATTTTTGGAATTATTGTCAATTTTTTAATGCTTAGTTCGCCAAGGAATATTTTTGCTGGAAGTTTTAAAATGAAAATGTGTATTTATTAAAGGGAAAGAATCAGATGAATATTTGTTAGAGAGTGGCAGCCGATGTCAGCATCTGGTCTTGAACTGAACTGAATACTAAATTACTAAATCAGCAAACGGAGCCGTAAGCATCGCAATTATGTGCAAGACCTTCTTCAGACATCAAATCTGCCGACGCAGTAAAGAAAGCCAGCGAAAGTTTCAAATTATAACGTATTTACTGGCTTGTTTACCTTAAGTTTATATGTCATAAGTAATTCAATGCAAAGTTTTTGTTGCGAATAAAGTTGAATTAGATTTCGCAAATGAGGTACAAACGCTTTTTAGATAAGCTCTTGTAATAGAGGAATTTGTTGTTTTCAACGAAACTAGATGACAAGCTTAAAAGTAAGACGTAATCACCTCGCTTTTTAATAGACTGTGTTCCCAATTTGGGCCTTTCAGCTGGTTTTTCTTGCGATGATAATGATTGTGTTGTCGGTAACTATGATCAAAATGCACATGTGTCTTTGAGAATGTACACATAAAGGAAATGCCGACAATTATGAGGTCATGCTTCGCACTAGTTTTAGGTCACGGTGAACGTACACAGGAGAAATTTTCAAACGACGTAGATCAATTCTAGGCGCCCCGATCTTGAATATTCATTGTGAGCATGAACAGCTTATGCTCAATTTGAAGTAAACCGGTTGTTTAATTTGTCTTAGATCTATTTTTCTTTGAAAATCAAGTTTCCGACCAATGGAAAAGCAACAGATTGCCGCTCTCGCTCTAACTCTAGAAGCTGTTAGCGATTAGAAAAAAGATCGAGGTTGGCTGACATTTTGCGAATTAGGCCATATCTCTGTATGTAAGATAAACCAAAGCCGGCTACCGCAGTCAGACTCAAAACAATTCGGTCTTTTCTGTAAACTTAAAATCTGCTGTTTGCAAATATTGCATGTCTCGTCGGACTCAGAAAATAAACGAAAACAGCAACTGTTAACAACGAGATAACAACGATTTTTACTGACAATGTCGCCTTATTCACTATTTATTAATCGCTCGTCTACGCTTCGGCCTTTCGTCAAAGCGCAGTCAGTAGAGACTGTGTCCGAAGATAACGATAAGGCCTACATTGAAATCTTAATTAACGGTATTGTTACAAGATTGCGTTTGATCCTGGCTAGCAGAAAATCCATTAAGAATTTGCTTTCATGGAGAGTCAACGAAGCTAGGATGTTGACGCTTGGTTCTACCATGCAGGAGAAGTGAAGAAAATGAATGGATTCACAGGGGTACAACAGTCAAGGAATGTTTAAAGCTTCATTTGCGCATGATCGGAAATAAGTTTATTGATTCAACAACGACACACATGTGTGCAGAAGCTGGATTGTATCAATACGATTGGAAACATTTCTTCCTGTAAACATTCCTGTTCCTGTAATCAGAGTACAGGCCTTTTGGTAAGAAGAAAACGAGTAGAAAACAGTTTCTCAAATGAGTTAACAGCCAAAATCCATCTTTTTGAGCAGTTATTTTCTGACTAAAGACTTAATTAGAAATCACTTCCTCTCATTGTAAATCACTTTTTCCAACGGTACAAGCAGCTTCTTTTTTTTCTAATTGTTCGTATAAGATCGCACTGAGCAAATATCTTGGGCAATCCCTTGGGCAAATCCCTTGGGCAAATTCCATCAATTTTAGACAGTGCTTCTATCCTTAATTCTGGAATACAAAATACCTGTGGACTTTTCCACTTCTGCAAAAACCAAACAAATTTAAAGTGATGTTCCTAAAGAGTCTATCTCCGGAGCATTGTTCTTGACGTAGATTTATTAAATTTGATTATGATTTGGTCACAATATTTTGTATCTCCAGATATATCGTTTTACACATTAAGAAAATGTGGGAAACTATTTAAGCGCAAATGCATGTAGAATTCAAACTAGAGAGGCGCCTGCAAAGTGAAGCCGCCTTCTTGAATTTGAATAGTTAACACGAATCTCAAATTATGCGTGCAAAGAGCTCAGAGAACATTTTACCGACATTTCATATTTACTTATCAGCCAGACGTGTTTAAAACTCTCTTTGAAAATATTTTTTTATTCTATTTTCAGACGTTTTATATTAAAATTTAGCTTAAATTTACACTTTTTGATGTTATCTTGTCCAGTTCAGTTTGCTCATACGATAGAATCAAGCAGTTAGAAGCCTCGGCATCCTTTAAAGCACATATGTCACATTAGCAATTGGTTAATACAACAAACAAGTCTGGAGTGGCAATGAAAATTCAGCCTCGATCCTGTGCTTTTTAATAAACAATAGAGAGCATTGTATTGCATGAACCAATCAGCTTCATGACATATGCCCTTTAAGCAAGAGAATTGAAGGTGAAGGTTTGTCAAAAGACAGACTTCTGGGTGCGCAAATAACTATCCCTTTTCACAGGCAATGATAAGTTGCACACTGGACCGATTTTGAAAATTTATGACTCAATATTTTACTAAAACCTAGAATTAGATCCTAGGATATTTTTGTATAAACTTAGTAGTATTCTGCTTTTTTAGGTACAAGCGATCAGTCTTTGCATTTTCTGTCGCGAAAACGCTGAAAATGATCAAAAAGCCTCTATCTAATTTTCTATAGAATCGAAATAGATAGACAATTGGAAAATTTTTCGCTGTGATTTGGAGATTCAGAAATCAGTAAGTCATAATCTGTTTCACGAGCTTTTTCAACGGCAGGCCTGTTGCGAAATTCTTTCATCAGCAACCGTTGAATTTTCATGCTGAGAATGGCTTGGTGCGGGGCGTCATTGTTACACCTCCAGAATTTTGCAACAGGTCTGATGAATTAACGCTTGTGCAGCGTATTATAACTAATCGATTTCTAAATTCCTAAATCACCACACAAAGTTCTCCTCTTTATCAATTCATACTGAATCTTGGAAATTTGATTGACATTTTTTGTCAGTGTTTTCAAGAAGGAAAAATGTAAGAAATGTGTTTATAGCTCAAGAAACAGAAGGCCAACAAATCTACGAATGATCCTACCGGATGAGTCAGAAAAAAGGATCCCCGCTTGGAAGGCCACTGCTCCATGAATATCGAAGCAATAATATTGAAAACTGTCTTGTTTTATTGCCAATATGTTCAATTAGGTTCAGTAATTTACCAGATATGGGTGAGTTTCTGCAGAAAGCCCCTTCCAAAAACCTGCAAAAACGAATGAAAACAATGAGCATATTTTCCTTCCTAAAATTGATGACACTCACATAAATTCATGTATTTTGTTCTCTTGGGAGAATGGAATCCCCATGAATAGGTCATCGATACCAGGGGGAGGACTTGTTCATCCTCCCAAGAGGATAGCACGTGCTAAAGCATCCACAAGTCATTGCTGTAAGGCCATTGTAAGGCAGAAATGTAAGGGAAATTTGTTCATAATTTTGGGCACGTTTTGAAGGTTTTTTGAAGAGGCTTTCTCGAGAAAATCCCTAATAATTTCCGAACGGAGTGGCCGATTTCAGTCAGGTAAATTTCATAGTAGATTTAGATTTGAATATTTCTACCACTAAGCTGAATCGAATCCAAACCTTTCAAATCGGTTTTTATTCACCCGGCAGGGAACAGAGATTATATTTAGGCATTTGTAAGAGAAATTGTCACATCTTTTCGACTCTAACCGGAACAATTGATTGTAAGACCCACACTGGTTGCAACCAAGGACCAAATTGATAACGATAAGCAATTAAGAAGAAAGATAACCCTTTTCAAAATAATTTCATTTATCAAATCTCATTTCGATAACTGTTTTGTTTTACCCATCATGTTCTGGTTTAAGTTATATCTTGGATATTCCACAAGCGATCATTATTTGCTTGTGCCATAAACCTATTAATGTTACTTTAAGAAATCCACATTATCCTTGAACCAACCATAACTAATGAGCTAATTTCATTGTTACATTTCTCATTTACCCACCCAGCATGCCACCAAATCTTCAATAAGCTTCTAAATTATTGTTGGTTTTTCACTCTGTTATCTGTAGCCGCATTCGAAATTGCCTAACCAAGAAATTCTATTAACACTTAATGATTTCAAAACTGTTATAAAAGGTTTTGATAGAAAGAAATGAACATCTAAGAGTGAATCACAGCTGTCTATTGTTTTGGGATTATTTCCTTTAAGCGAGTAATTAGGCACATTTGTTACTCATGCTTCCTGTGCGATTCTTTGTACTCAGACCTGTAAAGTAAATTTATTTCTACTCATATCTACCTCACCTGATATGGTTGAAGATATTCAATCTACCGTATCACTTAGTAATTTGATTCAAGAGCTTCCACGAAACCTCCTATAAATACCATGTGCCTGATTTGTTAATTTTGAATAAACTTACGGGTGAGTCATAAAAGAATTGAAACGTTTGGCGGGCTGTGGGATAAAAAGTACTTGGCCGATATTCAAAACTAAAATGTTAATTTATCAGTCAAAGACTATTTTAGATGTGAAATTTTTTTGCTGTACTTACTTGCCATGGAAATGAAAAATTCAATGCAATCGTCTGTTTGAAGGTGAAGGTGAAGTTGCGGTTTTTAGTGCCAAGCGCAGGGATCACAGAAGTAGCTGAGAGCTAATCGAGTCTGCGATCCCTTGTCATGACGCTCAAGTGGTGGTTGGGGCTCTACCAGGTTTCGAACCCTGTCCGCCTGACTGTTCTGTCTGCAAAGTCAGTGGATTACACCACTGCGCCACATCACCTTCAGAAATAGAATTTAAATTTTGATGGTAAGTAAACTAAATCGTTGATCAGAATCAAACGTGGAGTTCATGTTCCCATACAAAACCCTTAGTAGCATTTTCCTAATTCTGGGCCTAAAAGATGAGTGATTTTACCAAACAAAATTTTCACATGAAAGTTGGTCTTTGACTGATAGAGTAACCTTTTAGTTTTGAACGTTGCCCATGTATCTTTTGTTTCCAGCATGTATCGAAAGAAGAAGGAAACATCTAAACAACTGCATCGTGCACTCTATCTATTTGAAGAGAGAAAGCCGATTGGTAGGTGATTGAATTTTTGTATTTTTTGGTGTAATGAAAGCACTCTCTGCTCAGCTTCTGGACCAAACAAATAAGGAGACCGACGCAGATATTTAGATATATTTTTCAATTTTGATATACCGGGTGAGCCAGAAAAAAGTTCCCACTTTTGAAAATTCATAGCATCAAGAGTACTGGATGGATTGGAATGAATCAATATTAGCTTGACAGCCAAAAGATCGGAGTATTTTTGTGATTTTTCTCGCCCTGCTACAAGCATTGGAAAAATTAGTAAATCCAAATTTAGAAAAACTTCGTGCTCGCAAAGTGACTGAAAAAGGCCTAAAATACTTGATAAAATCATAACCGACTCCTAGCTCAGAACGTCAGAGAAAAAGCCATTTCTCATGGGTTAGAGATATCGTCTGCACATTTATTGCCATGGGATTGAAAACCTATAGTATCTGTTGGAGAATCTTTGTTTTATTACTCTTGAGAGGGTGAAACGCCTGTGCGTATTGTTGTGTCTGAGGAGCATCCTAACGATTTGATCAAGTGTTTGAGGGACCAGTCATTATTTCTTGCCGGGGAGGGGGTGGAAGACATCTGGGAGGGGGTACCAACATTTTACCTACTTAAAGAGAAAGGGGACGAAAAGTAACGCACATGTTCAGGAGGGGGTATGAAAATAGTTTGAGATAAATATTGTAAATTCTTAAAAACCTAGTTCTTCTGGAAGTAAGTTCACTTCTACACTAATTCTTCAATGCAACTGCTTTCTCCTTTCTCATCACATTTGAAATGGTATTTTTCTTTAATGTGCCACTGTGACGATGTAAATCTTCATGTACTGGAAGTCATGACAGTAAAGTGGAACTGTTACTATATGTACATGCACTGGGAGGGGAGGGGGGGGTTGAAAAGATTTTCTACAATCTTGGAAGGGGCACCAAAATTTTCAGGAAAATCAGAGAGGGGTTGCGAAAATTCTATCAAATATTTGTAAATGTCTTGCGCCCCCTCCCCAGCAAGAATTAATGACCCGTCCCTAAGGTCCTTTTTTAGTCATTTTGAAAACACAAAATTTTCGTAAAGTTGAATTTACCTATATTTGCAGTGCTTGTAAGAAGACGAGAAAAATCACAAAAAGTCTTTGTTCCTTTGGCTATTAACTAGAATTTGAATCATTCAAATCCATGAAGTACATGTGATGCTACGAATTTTCGAAAGTGGGGAGTTTTTTCTGGCTCATCCGGTATGCTCGTGTCTTCTCTTAACAAACATTTTTCGCATGTACAACGAGTGAGCAATCTACCTAGGTTTTAGGAAAACTTTCGCGGCTTGCTTTGTTTTTGTTTCTGACTTGACCAACCGGGCCTGGACCTCACTTTGTCTTCGTCGCTTTGTCCAGAGTTGTCAGTCGAAAGCAACGGATTTTAATGTTACTTTATCTACCGTTATTTTTGCAGAATACCTAGAAGGTCTGCTTCTCAAGATCTGGCCAAACGAGCAACCAAACGTTTGCCAAAAATTGGAGATTTGCTGCACAAGCAAAATGTTTGGCTGTTGGTCACGTCCGAAAAAACCTCCACAGGCATTTTTTGCTTGTGACAAGCAGAAAATGTTTTTCAATTTTTCAAATGCATTGGACAATAAATTATTCTGAGCGCTTGTCAGGAAGTGCTTTGCGACGTGGCTAAACAGAAAATATTGGTTTGGCAGGCCAAGAATCTCAAACGACTTTACTTTGTTTCTGAATTCGTTCAGGGTTCTTGTACTCGAACAATATTTTGTATTTTTTCAGAGATATAGTTGCCAGTGTTCAACTGTATTATAAAAACAATTCAATTTGGTTCCCATTCCCACGTTAAAATGTTTGGCAAAGTTGTGCAGAAATTTTACAAACAGTATTTGCTCGGTTGGCCTGGGTTTAACTTGGATATATTCATAAGTGCTCAAAATAAATGCAAAAATGCTTTCATCACGCTCTAATGAGGACACAAATCCGAAGGCCTAATAAGTATATCTTAGTATTTTTTTGTCGTCCAATTTCTCTTCATCAAGTTTTTAGTTACATATTTTACCAAGTTTTTTTCTGGACATAAAGATGTTTTTCCTCTTTATCAAGAAAACGAAGCCGTTACTAAGTCCAGAAAGATAAAAGTTAAACCTTGAGAACTAGAAATTCCAGGGATCTGAAATTCTACATTTTTGATCTAATTGAAGAATAAGAATTGCACTATCTGGCGACAACGGCTCTTGGCAAAGAAACCACCACGCAAACACAATTACGAGGTTCCGACGGTTTTCTTATAGCCGAAAGTTAACTGGAAAAGTTCAGAATTCACAGACAATGTTAAAGACTTAATTGCTTAAAGAAGATAAAATCTTGAGGAAAGATAAAATAATCAATAGATGTAACAAGTTACTATCTTATCTCTTTCTTATTTTATTACAGTGATGACGTTTGAAAAACAACCAGCAAAAACAAACGTAGGATGTAAAGAGTTGATTAAGATATCATAATTAAATGATGGGCTCATTTAAATTGACTTAGTATTTTCTTTTACACCGCAGTTATGTGACCACTACATCCTGGAATATAGTGACAATTCTTCCAACCTTAGAGCCAGACCCAAAATTGTTAAATCTCAATTTTCATTTTTGTCAATCAAATTAGTTTCGATCTGACACAAAGGACCTGAAGAACAACGGGCTTTCTTCCTCCGTTTAAATAACTGGCGAAGGAAGATCTTTTTTACTCAACATTTGATCGTTATAGAGACTTCTCTCTTTCAGTAAGCCTGGTTAAATGTTTGTGCATCACCGATAAACCTCAATCTCTGCTGATGAAAAGACTATCCTTTCTCGTTGGCAGGGCCGTACACAGCATAGGGGCAATTTCCGACCCAATGATGACAAAATAACTATAAGATTTAAAGAAATGTTGACCAGATTTGAGGAAATTTATCCTCTTTGCCCCTCCCCCCAATATTTTCATCTGCATATTTCTGTACTTATTGACCCTTCTCTGTTCCCCTATGGAGTCCCCTCATTTCCCCGCAAGAGTAGGCTATCTTTGCAATTTAAAATAAGAAAGTTTTCTCTGAAATACACAGGGTTGCACTGAACTTATTGGGCCTACAAGCTATAAGGGGTAGCAAAAGTTTCTCTGTTTTCTTCATCCTTGCAATTTCCATGAAAATGGTACGATGCAATGGACTTTGAGGAGAATATCTGTCTGCGTTGGTACATAGTATGAAAATAATGCACGCAGGAAAAAGATTGAAAATAACGCACCTTCATGTGCACATTCATTGATAAGTATGTCACAACATTATCTTTCATTAATACTGCCGTGTAGTGGGCGTGTCGTCAAGTAGGTAGGGCCCTAAAATTGGTCAGTGCCCGGGGGAGGGCCAAAAACCTTCATGCAGTTGACTTCAGGATCTCTACAACTTTAACGAATTTCACAGCACTCCACGCTGCAAATATTGATGAATAAGAAATTGATATTCAAGATACCCAATGCAAGCAAAAAAACGCTTTTGAACCTAACCCCAACCACCGTGCGTCACGCCACTGTTTTTGATGCAATATAATATTCTACAAAAACAGCTCTCTACTAAGGCCCATTCCATTTATCTTCATCAGCTTCTGTCATGTAAGTTCAAGTTTGATCATCAAAAATGTTATTCTTGAAATGAATAATAAAGGATCCAGCACTGAGCCTTGCAGAACTTCGTCAAAATCGTTCAGGGTGTAACTTTACACCCTCTCAGTAATTTTTACGGTCAAATCCTTTATAATTTTTCAAATTTAGTATTTTCATAAAATCAAAATCGCGGACGCTAAAATTTTGAAAATTTGCAACAAGACAAAAGGTTTGGATGCTGAATCTGAATCTGAGGCTAAAAATCTCATGAATTTGAAACAATTTAAAGAAATTTTTCAAAATTCCAAAATGAGGCTGCTTAGTTGAAAAGGTGTGTTCGACTTGTTGAAGTGAACGATTACAACGCGCATTGTCTAATGATGTTTGGGCGTCAATTTCTTGTTGCAAGAGGGCTAGAAAGATTCTAGGTCTCGGCAAGCCACAGAAAAATTTTCATCAAAGAATGGCCTATCAAAGGAGCTGAAGTCAGCAGAAAACCTGAACTGTTTCAAGCATCTGACGAAACAATTGGACGGAACGACTTGCAAATGTAGTGCCTGCCAATTTAATGTCATGATTTATAACAACATTTAGTCTGTTTCTTTTGTGTGCATTCAATCTTGATTAGTTAAATTTGTTTAAATGTACAGCAGATAAGAAGGGTATAAAAGGGGCATACCATCATGTAAATATTCATTTTCCTGACGATAACCAAAGAGTCGAAACGCATAGAGAATTGAAAAAGAGAATAAAAGAAAGAATTCAAGAAGAATCCAAATCGTCTTGATTTTTGTGTTCATCTGTACAGCAGACAAGCATATATATTGTTAGTAAATCGAACAGCGGCGTGGCCAGGGTAAATTAAGTGAGGGGGAATCTAAATGAGGTGGTCTGTTGCCCAGGTGGCCCAGGAAAATTTTTGGGGCCACGCCATTTACCTTGGCTTAAAATGCATCTCCCAATATCATGCTTGCCATTAGCGACAAGAGAACTTTGCTAGTTTTGTGAACTACTGTTATGCTGTGAATCAGAGCACGAGGAAAATGTTCGAAGAAAGATCCTTTACTTTGGCTTAGAATGCATCTACCAATATCATGCTTGCCTTTAGCGACAAGGAAACCTTGATCATTTTGTGACAGTTATGCTATAAATTAGAGCACGAGGAAAATTTTTGAAGAAAGATCCTTTACTTTGGCTTTGAATGCATCTCCCAATATCATGCTTGCCAGTGCGTAAATGGAAGATTTGACATTTCTCGGAAAGTTCTTACCCAACCTATACCCAGCTATTTTCTCCTCGGTTTTAGAGGAATCTTGAGGACCATCTTTTGACAAAAGTGGGGGGGGGGCAATTGCCCCCATACCCCCCCATGCGGCGACACCACTGAAATCGAATGAAAATAAATGTACAACAACAGTGAAATCAAGACAGCTTCAAGATTACTGATGAACCAATATCTTACTTTCTGTGTTTATTGTTGAAGTTCCATCAGAGTTTCGTCTGTGCCTCGAGCTGAGTAGATATCTTTGAAAGCTATGTTATGTTTGGTGAAAGTTATAATGAAGGAAATTTCATTGAATCTGTCGAAAGATTTATTCTTGGAATCTTTTGTTTCAATTTAAGTCTTGGCAAAAACCAACGTCATATTAGACGGTCAACTATCAAATCGGTTAGGTCACTAAACAACTTTACTATGTATCCTGTCTTGTAATAGAATAAATATGATTGTGCAAATCTATGATTCGTGTCCTTTTTCCATATAAATGTAAATCATTTGGAATCAAAGATGATTTAGAGGTTTGGTTACTTAGAGGTTTCTCTTATTCATAAATGCGTTGAATCAGATTTGCAACTTTAACCGATAAGGTTGCGAGCTGAGCGAATTGGACGGTGCGCTTCTTTTCAAGGATTTATAAATCCATGGGTGGTCTTTATGTCTCACTAGCAACATAGAATGAAGTGCGTCTGACATTATGCGATCACAAATCGTATCAATTAAGATATATGCATATATTGAAGATGTTCTCTGATTTGGATTATCACGGTCTCAAAAGAGAAAGCTTTTCTGTAGTATATTCTAGCCTCAATATATATGTACCAATGTTAGTAATTAACACGAGCAACGGACGTCGTGGAAACATTCGTGCAAGCGAGAGCAATAAAGTGAAGATGATCGAACTCACTGTCTCGTTGAAGCACAAACGGCTCGTGAGGCGTGTATTAAGAAGAAATTGTTTTGTTTGATAAAAGGCGAATATTTAGATATCAAATCAAGAGTTCCGCAGGGCTCAGTATTAAGTCCTATATCATTCAATGTATTCATCAGTGAGTTTACATATTAATGCATCATCAAAAGGTAAACTTCAGTTCTTGGCACAAGAGGCGTAGGAGGCAGGGAGCCAGAGGGCTGTAGCCCCTCTAACCAGGGAAAAATGATCTTATTCCACAAGACATATTTGGAGAAATTCTCCCTGGTGGGGCAAAAAGTGAAGAAATTCCCTGCATGCATATCCCTCTTTAATTTTGTACTGTACTTTTGAATTGTATTTCATTGATATTGTATTGTAAAGTGTGTTGTTATTTAATTTTGAGTAAGTTCTATTTGTAGTTACGAATTTGTATGCAGTGGAATTTTAAAATTAAACTGAGTGAATATCTTCTAGTGAATATCTTTTACTTGCAATGCACTGTTTTGCTTTCAACAATTTCAGGCTCCATTCGGGCAGTTTTAACTCAACGAAGGCGTCACATTCGGCCAAAATCCACAATAAGATCCTTACATGTTGGGCACTCCCTTCGTTCATGACCCAATTGGGGTATGATCCATTAACGACAGATCTGTTCGTACCGAGTGAGTCAAATACAGTAAAAACCCGCATATAAGAACCACCCACTCATAAGAACCTAAGGCCTAAATTGTGCCAATTTCACCCCGTTACAGAAGAACCTATTCATCCTGAAATTCAAGGAAGGTTCTTATCTTTAAACAAGTTATATGTAAACTACTGGTTGGTAATATGTGATAAAGTGTTTCAAGAAATTTAGTCGAATACTTTCAAGTAGATACAAAGTATATGTAAAAAATTCCTTGTATGAATGGATTTTGTTCTTTATAAAATTGCGTCATGATAGTGAGTACTTGAAAACCCTGTTTTCTTACCTTTTGCCTAATTTCCCGAAGATCTGTAATCAATCCTTTTGATAAGAACCCATTTAAGAACCTTGCATCCTGTTTTCAAGAAAAGTATCATATGCATAAGAACCTAAACAGGGTGATTTCAAAATGTAAGGTTCTTATATGCGGGTTTTTACTGTAAGCGAATCTTTACCTGTCAGTCACACGAAGAGTTCCGCAGGGCTTATCAATGACTTTCTGCATCAAAACATTACAAGTTGCATCAAAGACGGATCTTGTAGTATCTGGTTAGTGAAAATATTTTGCATTTTTGAAAATCATTAAAATTTGATTGTGTCACCAATCAATTAATTTTATTTTCTTCTGCATTTGTGTCAAGGACCGATGATAACTGTAAACTGTAGGTAATCATATGTCTTTACAAGAGAGAGACGATGGAATGGCACGGCATGAAATAAACAGCCCTATTTTGAGCAATGGTATTTTGCAGAGCAAGATATTTTTAGTCAGAATCTATAGTTAACGATTTCATATGAAAATTTCAATTCCTGAATGAAATGGAAGCCATGGATCTAGCAAACCAATTTAAGAGGTAGCATAGCATTAGAATTTATTTGATTATCGTCGGAGAATGCTTCAAAATCATGTAGCCTCTGAAAGCAAATTCCCCTCAAATTCCAAGTAATTAGAATAAGCAATATATCAAAAATTGATTTGGTCCTTGATACAAGTAGACATAATCAATTTTAATGATTGATGATATCCTCAAAGTTTGATGATTTTAAAAGGCGCAAGCAAGGGTGCCTACCTTGCAGGAACTGTGTTTTTTCCAAGCATTGTTATCGTCACATAGTACACAGAGTAATCGCTGTTAGTGTTGGCCAATCAAAAATCACGCTGTCCCTGTGGTCATCTCGTGCAACAGTTGATCTCGCATTACGTCAACACCGGAACTGAAACCATAAAATTTTTCTTACATCATCTTGACATGACAGCAATTGTTCTCTGTACTATGTCACGAAAACAGTACTGGGAATAAACACAGTTCCTACAATCTACTTGGCCCTTGGCTTGGTGCAAGTTAAAATAATCTGTTGATAAGCTCAATGCATGCGTTGAGCAGTTTGTTATTTGTTTACAGCATTTGAGCTTGAAAAAGCCGAGGGTCAGTTGCGTTTCATAACAAACAATTTTGTGCACACATGATGGTAATCTCAATTCATAAATTCAAATCAAATTTACAAATTTATCAAATTTCATGTATGCAGTTAAATATTAATTTTTAAGACATCAATAAGGATTTAAATGTATGATCAATAGCTTGAATAAATAGAATATAATGTTTTTTCGATAATTTACGTAGTCGCTGAAACAAGTTTAAGCAAAACAAGGAAGAGATGTAGAAGAAAGCTTCAAAACTGAATAGCATTGATTAGCTCAATGTAAAAGCATGCCTAAATGAAAATAGCAGCGCAATTAAACAGGTAATTCGTCTATGCTCTTGTTTGCAATCATGTTTATACTGCACGTGCCATTATAGTTAATCACTTGACAAAAAATACATATCACTCGAGAAAATTTCTATCTTATGAGCAAACGAGTGGAGGTGTCCTAGAGGTCTAATTTCCGTTTTCTATGTAATTTTGTGATGTTTTTTCCGTTTGGCTACTGTGAACCGATTAAAATTCTGCTTCTTGGGATCATAAGGTGTTTGCTACTAATTTTAGTTTTATACCATATTTTCCATAATGAAGGTCAAATATTTTTGTTTTCCGAAGCGTCTGAAGCCTTATTACGATTCTTTTTCCGCTTTCAGCCTCATTTCCATTTTCCTGCCTTACTCCCTGTTTACCATTTCTTGTGAAAAAGGTGGCCCATTTTTTATCCCCATGACATTTACAAATAACAAACAAAGATTACAAGACCATGCCACAAGGAGCATGGAAATACATAGCTACCCTGCGACCAACTCAAAATCAACAATACTGTTAAATATTACAGATTATATATTACAAATGTACTCTGCTATATTTAAGCGTGGCCCATTTCCACTTTCTGTAGAATAGTACACCGCCCACAAGAAGGTTTCTAATTTTAACACGCAACGATAAATCGTGCTCTGAGACGATTTTGGAGTTTAAAATCCGAAATTTACTCATTTAGTTTATGTCGATGTTATGGTGGTTGCTTTCCAAGTTATAAGTGACTTCTTTAAATACATCAGTTGGTGAAATTTTGTAAAAACTGAGCTTGAAAGGGCAGATCCAAAACAAGGGCAGATTTTGTAATACAATAGCAACAGTTTCTTTTGCTTGACACTTCAATTCAAAGCGACTGCAGACAAAGGAAATTTTCTCAGCGATTAATTCAAAACAAACAAAGCCGCAATAGTTGCCCCGAAATAAGGCGTATCAGATACTTTTTTTGCGCACTCAATATATTATTTTCTTAGCATTTATCTTTTTGGAAGCAGTTACATTTAAAACTAGCTCGTGACAACAAGGGCCGATTTTGTCATACAATAGCAGCAGTTGCATTTGATTGACACCGCAATTCAAAGCAATTCGCGACTGCAGACAAAGGAAATTCTCTCAACTTGTAATAGACCTTTTAGCTATTCTACAAAAGAGCCTGGATCGAACGTTATTTTTATACATTTTTCTATGCGACGTTCGATCGAGTGGCGATAGAGCTTCTGTCACTATTGTGCAAATTCGAAAATTCTACAAAATGTAGCAAAATAGCGTTCGATTCTGATTCTGTTCAGAATAGCTAAAAGGTCTATTCAAAACAACAAAGCTGCATTATTCTGCTTTGAATTACGGTGTCAATCAAACGCAACTGTTAAAATTGTATTACAATATCTGCCGTTGTTGCTCGTGACAATTTTGCCTGTCACTCAGCAGATAATATATATCAAAAAGCACACTGTTTACTATACCTAGCAAAATCCGTGCAAGCTGAAAAACTCATTCCTGCACATCAACCAGCCGAATACCCGTTAGATAGTGTGGATACTTTATTCATAATGTTTTTAATAGAGACGAGAAACATGTCACGAAAGTTATTGTAAACAGGTTCCATATTGAAAAGATCTCGTGCCAAACCATGTTTTTATCTTTGCTTGTAGAAATTTTAAGGATCAAACAAATATTTTGAATAGTAGACTATTAACCTGCTCCCTAATGACCTATTTTTACACATTCAGGGTTCGATTTTGTTGAATCACATGGTACAATTAAGCGAATTAGAAGTTGCACAAAATTTTGTTTTTTGTTTTTTTGTTTTTTTTTATATAAATCAATAGAATTTTACAATACATATTACGGTCTACACTACTTACAAGAATTACTTTACAATACTACTGGGACAAATACCCCCGGGGAGCAAAAGGCTACCCCAAGGGAATTAACATAGATAAGAGAAAGAAAACTACTTAATCTTAAAGAACACAACTAAAACAACACATACGGATAATAAGAACGATTGATACCTAAGTCTGCTGCATATTAGACGTCAGATCCAGGTGATGGCGAGGAAAAGTAGCTGGTGGAGAAAAACTTATAAAATTTTGTTGACTGTTTGGTTAGTTTTTTCATTAATTTATCCAGGACATCCCTCAAAGCGAGATCATAAATAATTTTAGGACGGTGTATGAACGAATCTAAGAAATTTTTCAAGAATCTTCCACTTTAAAAAAATCTTCTCTTTTAATTTATCCAGAGTTTTCATGGGACTACCGGGTACACCAACAAACTATCCACATTTTGAAGGGAAGGGCACTATAAATCGTACACTGAACGGATTTGGAGATTTATAGCTTAACATTTTGCAAAAAGCCTGAATTAAATTCTAGGATTTGTTGCAAACTTTGTTTTCTTCTGTTTCCGGAGTCATAAGCGATGAGCTTCTTGACATTTGAGGTATCGAAAACACTGAAAATGATAAAAAAACATCGATCAAATCTTCTAAAAACTCTGCATCGATGGACAAAGAGAAAACTTTTGATTTGGGATTCAGAAATTGATTCCTCGTAATTTGCTGCACGAGCGTTGGTTCGATGTTGGGAGAAAAATATCATTGATTTTAGTGATACAAATAAATGTCTTTCCTTTTGTAATTCCATTGAATTTATGCTTTGGTGAAGGTTGTGCTCCTGAGCATCGTGAGGTCCAGCGACCAGCGAGTATACATAATTTGTGATACGGGAAAATGGTTCGTCATGGCATTTTATTACAACACTACAGAATTTCAAGATAGGCCACGGGCGTGAATATTTTCGTTAGCCTTTGATTGACAGCTTGACATTTCAGTTTTGAATATCAGTCGAACACTTTTTATTTTACAGCCCGCTAAACGTGTTAACTTTCTTTTATTCCACCGATATACTTTGTAAATCTCTCGAAAAGTTTCGCAAAATGAAAGCTTGAATCAATTTCTGTATTTAGTGCATTTTGTTACTCGTGAATACTTGAGTAAAGAGTCATTGTTTCTTGGAATTGGCTATGAAATATTCATGAAGACACTGGAGATGTCTGTTTACGAGTCAAAGAAGGCATTCTCCCTTAATAGTTTTAAAAGTTCTATTAAAGATTAAACTTTTCTTTCATTGTAAATATCGCATACTTATTGTAAATAGGTTTTTAGCTTTATGGTTCTTTTTAATATAGGTTCAACTTATTGCATATGGTAATTGAAACTTTTTATTGGAGGGTCCCTTGAAAAACAGCCTTTGCTCAAGTGCAACTCTTCTTGAATGAATTAAATGACTGAATAAAAATGAATTGAAAGAGAACGCACTCCGAAAAAAAAACAGCTGCTGTAAATAAGCCCCTAGATGAACCGCGACCCAAACCTCTGTTTGGTGAGCGTAATTGAAGTCTGGTGAGCATATGATTTCCTACTTATATTGGGGATGCACACTGAGAAGGGACTGCAAAACATTGAATATCGAATGTCTTGAATTAATAGATACATTTCGATTCATGTTTGCAATTTGATGGAAACTTTAAAGAGAGAACGGAACGCTTCGTATAATATATCATGGTCCTTTTCATTAAATATCCCTAAATCTTGTGCCTAACCTACTTATTTGTAATTTGGAAGTATTGTAAATTGTAAACTATACCGGGTGAGTCAGAAAAAACGTGGGGTGTTTGGCGAACTTTGACGTTACGTTCAGCCACTAGATCGTAGTGAACTAATATTTTTTTTGCAGCCAGAGGTCTAACTTAGATCATAAGCCTTTCCCCATCGAAATCGGTCACTTGATGTATTAATCACAAAATATTTTCTTCGTAAGACGTTGTATGGGAGGCTTGCTAACTGATAAAATCTTTAATAGAGTCCCTTCAGCATTTTACCCTTGCCAAAACTGCAGGTACACGAAGTATTATTATAAGGGCTGACTTAAATAGTTTTGTCATGATACAGTGCATTGATCTTGTTGAAGAAATATCTTTTGCAAAGCAAAGAAGCATGCGTTTTTGTTGTCTCTCAAGCATATTCTCTTCGCAGGACAAGTTATGACAAGGCATCCCACGGAAGAAAACACTATTTCCGAACTGTTTCATTCTCCCCTGATAATACCACGTGTACCTGCAGCTTTAGCAAGGCTAAAATGCTGAAATGGCTTGGTTAAAGGCTTCCTCAGTTTGCAAGACTCTCATACAAAGTCTTAGCAAGAAAATCTATTTCAAATAATGCATCACATGACCGATTTCGATGGGGAAAGGTTTATGATCTAAGTCCGATTAATGGCTGCACGGAATAATTAGTTCACAACGGTCGGATGGCTAAACGTGACGTCACAGTCCGTCAAACACCCCACATTTTTTCTGACTCACCCGGTAGTATATGTCCCCGTTAAAGTAAATGTTTCTTTCCTTTTTTTGTAGCAGTTACGTGTAGTTTTATGAACTATCTTTTTCTCTCTAGTAGTTACGTGCAGTGTTATGTTCGTATTTCCTATTTTATGTTGCCATGAGGTAGACATAGTTTTCGCTCTGAATGGTATTGTTCTAGTAGTAGGGTATAGTATTTTGTAAGTAGTGTAGTAAGTAATGGGTGATGTAAGTTATTAAATGGAATGTATAAAAAAATACTTTAAAGGAAATATGTCTCGGATTATTTGTGTTTATGGACCGCACATTAATTCTATTCCCACCCAAAGTGCAAGGTGAATTTGAGAAACGTTTCAAAAACAGTACTCAAATTTTGATAATTTCATGAAATTTACTGTACATGTTCACTTTTTTAACTTGCAGGTATTGTTTTGTAAGACGTTAAACAAGTGACCATGTACAGAAGTTTCATGAAATTATCGAAATTTGAGTACTGTTCTTGAAACTTTTCTCAAGTTCACCTTGCACTTTGAGTGGGAAATTGTAGTGAAATTAACGTGCGTAACGAGGGATATCAACCCGTTAAGATTAGTACTTAACGTAATACGTCTTACTAAACTCATTCGGGGCCTATGCAGAAACAGACTAAATTTACAAAACTGACCTAAAATAAACTGGATTAAAAAGAATGCTATAATTAATAATGAATTTTCATCCTTTGTAATTATTCACGGAAGTTTTGCTTTAAAAATTTAACTTTAAGCAAACGTTTAATACTTTAAAATCATCACTAATGAAATAAATATGAAACTAGGACATATTTTGTTAAATTTAGGATAGGTTGGTCGTATCCGATTAAAGAATATGCAAAAAACATCGATGGATTGCTTATTTAAGATTATATCTCTGTTGTTGTAATAAATTATTCACAAAGGCCATACATCATAACATATCTACTTAGGACCGAATTTCAAAGTGCTTATCACAAAGAACAACGCACTGTTTAAATCATGTCTTGTCTTTAGTTATGCAAGCTCTTTTTTTGCTTTTATCTACGACAGATATGTGTTTAAACCAATCCAAATCTATGTATTTATATATATGGGCAGTCATGGCTACTATGTTGCAATTCAAGAGTAGAGTAGAACGGTCGTTGGAAGACTTAGACAAGTCTCACCAAAACAACAGTTTCTTCCTTGTTTGGCCCTACTCTTCTAACAGTAAATTGCAAAAGTGAAACAAACGAAACTATGTTATAACTTGGTATAGTGGCGAAGCTATCAGCACTTGAAAAGTAAATGTGCCTGGGGTGTAGCCGTACGGCCACAGCCTTGAAACTTTCTGAAAATGGATGCAACGCCCTCTTAGCTAAACGTACAGTAGATGTTTGGGAATATTCATTGGTGAAGTTGCAGTTTTTATCGCCAAGCGCTGGGATCCCAGAAGTAGCTAAGCGCTAATCGAGTCCGCGACCCCTTGTCACGACGCTCAGGTGGTGGGGCTCTACCGGGTATCGAACCCTGTCTGCCTGACTGTTCTGGCTACAAACGCCACAACACCTTCAACTTCATTGATCATTTCCCGATCGTTTCGTTTCATCACTCATCACATGATAAGAATGCTTGATCTGACTTACCCTCCTTAGGGACCAATTTTATTGCATCTTTCTTGCGAATCTCAGGAGCCAACTTTTGGAAAGATGAGAGGTCTGGACCCCCATTCCCCTCCCCTCTCCTCCCGTAGCTCTGCCACTGACTGAGTAGGTTCGATAAAAAGAATGGGTTTTCAGTTGATCAATTTGGCAATTCAATGTTGTTTGCACATAAACTAAAGTGAATGTTTGTATGTAACAACAAGAGTTCCACAGGGCTCAGAGCTAGGCCCTGTATTATCAGGTACTATTCAATGTCTCTGTTGTCGATGATTTCGCATTAATACATCATCAGGAGGTATATGTTTGCTCTTTTTGCTGTTTGGCACAAAGTGCTTCAGTGACAGATTTTTTATTACCAGGGAGTCAAAGTTTATACTTTTTGGAAATCACCAAAATTTGATTATGTTACGGATATTTAAGGGCCTGTTTATATGAGGAAAAACATCTCACCTGCCAGACCAAGAATCCTTTGTATTTTTCATTTTGCGTTTATATGACGCACGCAACACCACCGGTTTAGTTAGATCTCACCTGATCAGAGGTGGAACCTCACCTAGGTGAGGTGAAAATTTTCCATATAAACAAAACACCACCAATGTGGTGAGATGAATTGGTTAGTATATTATGCGGTTATTAAACGATTACGAGGTCCATGCTGGAAAATATTTGGACCGCAGTTTGACGTACGGACCGAACGCAGTGAGGTCCGTAGAATGAACTAAGGTCCAAATATTTTCCATCATGGATCGAGTAATCGTTTAATAAAGGCTTTATTATATGGCAGAACCTTTTGAGAACGTTGTTTATAGTATCTTACTTTTCTGTTGTGTATTTGATCCTGTGCATCACTGTAGTTGCTCGTTGCAACGTTAACTACATTTGCATTTTCTTACGTGCCTAATTGCAAGTTCGTCTTCAAAGTTTTACGGAAAAGCGAGATTCACTCCATTTCACCTCTCACAGCCCCAGAGCTGACAGGTGAGGTGAAAATCCCATAGCAACAGGGGCTGAAATTTGCATCGCCTGTTAGCCACGGGGCTGGCAGTTGGGGCATTTTCCCCCATATATTCAGACCTTAATCTGCCTTCTTTTGTATTTGTGTCAAGGACAAGAAATACAGTTGATTAGTCATCTTTATTTTGTTCTTCCGAGAGAAAGACAATGAAATTGCGGCACATAAAACATTATTTTTTTAGCAATAGCATTTTTAAAAACGTGATATTTCTCAGGCATGTGTCCATTGTTTTCTGTAGTTTGTCTGGTGGCTTCACCCAAGCTACCAAAAAGTGACCGTTAAAAGACCACTTATATCCGAGCAGTCGTAAAAGGTATGAACGTTTGGTTTGTTTCTCTGTGAGGTACAAAGATTTATCTTGAAAATAACGCTTTCATGTTTGAAAGACAGATTGGAAAGCTGTGTGATATTGCCTACCAAGAACTGCACAATCAATGTTTCGATCAAAGTCTGGAGACGGAGCCCCATTAAGGTTCGGATCAAGCGCTTCAATCTTCAATATTAAACAACTGAGATCGAATTCAATATTCCATTATTTTCCGAGCCAAGACGTTAGAAGTAAACATTTCATTCAGTGAAGCAAAGCATTTTAATTGAACTCTTAGAAAATAAACAGCAGCAACCCATCCCCATCATTGTTAGCATTATCAGGGTAATTTAGTACAAAATAATCCATTATACCTTTGAGACGTATATTTTTATTCAGCTAAGATCATACAGTTTTTTTCGAGTTTCTGTACAATACCTTGAATTGTGCTATTTTTTTGTTTGTTAATGTAGGGACCAGATGACCTCGTTTCTTTTCCTGCTTTGAATGGGGAAGTAGAATATAGCGTTTTTTTGTGTTTTAATAGTTTTAAAGCTACACTCCCATAAAAACGTCCCAACGCTGCTTGGGCTTGGCTGCCCTTCAGATATATTTCAACCTTTTTGTAAATCTTTCGTCATAAGCATCGGACAAACACAATGTTGTATTTTCGCATCACTAGGGCAAGCTGGGCTTTGAGGGAACTAGCCCATCTCCCGAAAAACAAATAACCCTCCCGAAGGTAGGGTTGGACGGAAAACCTACATTTTTCCCGCAAAAACTAGTTCCCTCAGTCCATGTTGGACAAAACTTCCAGATGCATCTGCAAAAGAAAGAAGATCCAACATGCAAAATGTGAAAGAGGCGGGTGGGTGGGAGACTTAATTTGCAGCCACTCCGCATGAGTGTGCAAAATTTACTAAATTCTCAAATCAAACTCTGTTTTATACTGCAAGAAGAAACCATGCCACATCCACGACTATCAATGAGCACGTAGATAATAAAATACAGTATATCTCTAGAGAGTCAAAATCTATGGTAGTGCAAATCGCCAGAGGCGTAATAAACAATAAACAGCATGTTCGTTGCTTTAACTCCGATTAGAATTTCATCCTAATCTGCATTTAATGATGATAAAACGAATAAAGAAATGCCCCTTTTTATCTCGTTCATTACTTGGTACGTAAAATAAAAGATAATTATTCGAGATACCATCATTGTAAGTCTTGCGGATTTTCTCCAGAAAGAGTCAGATCCCTGACTAAGATCATTGCATTCTGCAGAGGAATGATTTCTTGGTCATCGTCTTCGATAGTCCTTTGTGAATATGAGCATTTCCAAAGATCTTCGCTTCCTCCATTGATCAGTGAGCCAATCAGATTAAACGTCTTTTCCATTGTGATTTACAAAGGGGGGAGTTAACAGTATCGCGTAGTTTACAAAGGTTTGCAGAATCGTATTGTCTTTTGATTTCTAACAATCAGTGATAATTGCACAGTACAATTTGGTATTAACAATGAAGGCTTTGAGTTTGATAGGAGTTGATATTGGCTTTTTTCGTGTAATGCTTAAAGGGAATGTAACCATATATCTAAATGGCTCAAGCCACTCGTGGTCAAATTCTAGCCAATCAGATGTCAGTTTTTCCTGTTGACGTAGATCAGTTTTCCAAATATAATGTGGCACGCGTAACTGCCTATTGTCTTTGCATCAATGTTTTTATTAAAGGCTTTTGCCTGCTTAGATTCCCTTTAAGGAAGAAGTAAAATCGCTCGCTTCGCTCGCATTGCAAAATTCCCAGCTCCTGCGGAGGGCTTATCAGACAGCCGTGCTCATGAGCAAAAAGGGAGATGCTTGTCAAAGAACGAAACCTATGTTTAGCCAAAACTGTTCTCAATCAAGACCAATAAACTTTCAAAATACTGTTACAAAGAAACCTGGATGGAGCAATAATTTTCTACATTTTGAAGGAATCTGATAAATTTTCTAATGCATTTAAAAATGATATTAGAATGGCATGCCAAAAGCTCAAAGCTTGTGAGTTAGATTCAAATATTTTATTCTACATAGATAAATGGACTTAAAATCCACTTACTGGAGACTGACCTCAAGAAGAAATAGAGCTAATTTGTTTATTCCTAAAACGACATTGTCAAAATGCGAGTTTGAAAGTTGCTTGACCTTCTAGGCAGGCAGCTTTGTTGTACTGGTCGACACACCTGGTGCAAAATTTAGTACTTATAGTATATAGGTAAACCGCCATGTATAAGTCTCGAAATCATGTAGAGGTTATGCAATTTGTTTACGTGTGGAGAGGAAACATGGTATCTGCATTTCCGCGTGCTCTGTTGGTCTAGCGTAATAGGTGGCAGTGGATTTTTGGCACCGCGTGCACATACACAGCAATGCTTTTTTCATTTCCTTCTGTCATTGCGTTGGCAGTACGAGTAGAATGTTCTCAGATCAAAAGAAACTACTGATTGATTCAGAAAAAGACTCAACATTTCAAAAATCAGCAAAAATTTGATTTGCTGCAAATCTTTGAAAACTTTATCTTTATACACGTATACCAGGTGACCCAAAAAAACTTCATAACTCATAAGATCACAGCGAGCACTCTGAAATCAAGTTGACAAATACTTTGCATCATACCTTAGTTGAAAGGCTTAGCTATCTTTTGAGATGCAGCATGGTAATTTTAAGCAGTGATTGCCATCCGAAAAACCAGATTGCAAGAAAATTTTTAATCATCTATTCCCCATTTTAAATGAAATAATCGCCATCATTTTCCAGTCAGCATTTTGTGAAAACTCAACGTAGCGATGGATTTGAAGTCGTATGGGAAAATCATTTTTGCAAAATGATTGACCTCTGTTTCTCATTCAAATATCGTGCTCCAAAGCAAATTTGAATTCAAATTTTTTCACATACTCATGGACTGGAAAACGAGGGAAAGTCACAGAAATGAATGAATTTCCGTATTTTTGACATTGTTTTTTTTTGGGACAGTAGGCATAACTTAAACTGACCGAGCAACATCTCAGAAGACATCTAAGCCTTTCGGCTACAAGCAAATACTGCTTTCAGGAAACTATGTGCGATCTAGCTTGTGAAGTTGTTTAGATTGCCCGGTATCAAGGATTAAGATATCTTTCCAAAATAACAATTATCATCCTTTTGGCGATAGAAAGGATCTGAAAACACAGCTTTAACAACCTTGAAGAGGCATCATAAATCTTACCCGGATTCTTGGATTTATGATTCCGCTTCAAATTTGGTATCGCACGTAATTACAGATCTCTTTTCGGCATGTTAAAGATTTTAGACTGACGAAGGATTAGCAAGATAACAATTTTGTTCAGTTTAGTGATATTCTAAAAACGTCAAAATCCGTCTCGAATTAGATGCCACCTGAGAATTGCGAAAGCACAAAATTCCTTCGGCAACACTTCTGTCGTTGTTATTCGCGAGGGGCACTTCACTCCCAAAAATCTCGTACACCTTTGGCAAAAATCTTTTTGTTTTCAAGAAAAATGCAAAAAAAATCCGTAAAAATCCTTTTGTTCTGAAGAGATCTCGTACGCTTTCTCGAAGGAGTGAAATGCCCCTCGGTTATTCGTGAGCATTTGCAGGTGATATAGGGCCGGTGTAAAAACGGCCGGCGTGGCAATAATTTAGGGCCGGCGCGAAAAGGCCCGATAAAGTAGTTGACAGAGCTAAATGGAGGTGATCTATAAACAAGGGTAGTAATTACCGCAGTTATGATTCAGCATTTATGCTTCTGCGGAGGAAAGTGTGTACCATTCTGTGGAGGAAGTTTTGAACTATCACTAGCTCCTCGGCAGCCGTATTGAATTTTTCCTCCGTAAAAGAATACAGCTGCTGCAATCAAGAAAACTGCGGCGTCTAGCCACCCATATACTATAAATTTTATAAATAGGACAAATAAACTCATATACACTCCATGGTTCCTCTAAATCAACAAGTACAATAGGTTAATTTTGGAAATGAAACTATAGCTCTTAAGATAGCTGTTTATCTCCGTCAACTAACTTTAACCAGATATCTTACAAATTTCAGAATTGAACCAAAGGGAATCAAATCATGTAAAAGTCCCTGGTAAAAATCGCAGTGCAAAGACAATAGGACGTGACAAGTGCCTAACCTAACCATATTTGGGTAACTGATCTGCATCAACAGGAAATACTAATATCTGATAGGCTAGAATGTGACCGCAAATGGCTTGAACCAATTTTATATGCGTAGATTCTCTTTGAAGTCATGGTTTAAGGCAATCGATGTTGCTAAAATTCATTTTTTGTCCTTCGTTGAACACCTCAAAATGAAGATTGTTAGATTTTTTTTCCATCACAAATAAAAACAACTAAATCCAACGAAATATAAATATTTTGTGGCTGCCATAGCTGGAAAGGACATGATGTCATTGAGTTCCAACTACGGCAGCCACTTACATCAATTGAAAAATACACATCAATTTTAAGAAAAGAACAAGAACAACACGGGCGTCTCAGAAAGAAGAACTCCCTCCACTTTACAGCAGTTGCTTGACTCTCAAACAAGCACAGATAGATGAAACACCTAAAGCTACCGCGAGGATTATGTAGTATAACATATCTGCTATTGGTGATACAAATAGGAGTACTTCTTTGCAAGACACCCGCTACAAATACTACAAATAAAATGAAAATGTTGCTGCTGTTTTATGCCTAAATTTAATTAGAAACCTTTTCGTATTTTTGATAAAAGAAATTGTTGCTTCAAGGATTATTCTATTGATAATGACATTATACTGCGAGTCCCCGAACAGAAGCAAATCACACAAAGGTTTAACATCTAAATTCACATTCAAACCAGGAACTTCGGAGAGCTGATCAAAGAGGTCCTGCCGCATCGAGTCAAAATTTTTAGATTAGTAGGATTTTCAATTTTTGCTTTTGTTTTCAGACACTGGTGGAGCAGAGCGCGCGTCTCTTGAAAAGATAACTCAAAGAAACCAGAAACCATTCTAATCTAAAAACATATTAGTTTAGTTGAATCTTATGTTATTGATTTTCAGAATCATAAAACGATGATGGTTTTTGTGGTTCTAATTTTGGCAAAAATTATTTCAGTTTATGTAAACCATTGTCATTTTATTAGTGGATAATTTTACCAATTATAGGACCACAGTTGACGTAAAGGCTGATTTCCAGTCCATCAAATTTTCCGAGCGTACGGAGTTTCTATTGTATGCATGTCGCTCTGGAATTGAATAGAAAGTTACGGCTGAGCGACCCTTTACTGTCTAAAATTCCGCCCGCTCGCCACTGACTGGAAATTAGCCTTAAGGTCAGAAACCAACATGCACTCTTGAAGGACAAGTCCGGGGTTGGCATGATTGATGATAAAATACAAGATAATACTGCTATGAATGATGTATGATACTTTGTTCCATTATTTTTCGCGTTCTCCTTGCTAAATCGCGTATTCAAATAAGCAACGTGAGCGAAGTGACGTCATATCGCGCAAACGAAAACGACGCTGTGTGATTGTTTTTTTGCCTTTCTATAACGATAAAGAGGCGAAAAAACAATCACACAGCTTCGCAAAATTCAATGACCTATATCTTCTGATTGAATGGCTTGAAAGAAACTTTAGATACTTATCTATAATTCTATCGCTGGACTCTCCAGAAATTTTGAATATTTTTCAAAGTTACAGCATATTTTACATTTCAGCTCATTTGAGAATGTGACGTCATCAAATTTCTAAATCATAAACCAAATGAGTGACAGACTATTGCTTGCTACCATATTGTAGGGATTCATAAACTATGGTTTCCTGCGAAATTACTTCATGTTGCGTCAAACGGTTTAGAAATTACCATGGTTTTTAAGTTTTTTCAAAAATTTGTTTTGAATTCTTGAAAAAGAAGAAAAACATTCTAACTCTGAAAACATTAAAGATTTCAGGAAAGTCCAACGGTAGAATAATAGAGAAATAGCTAAAGTTTCTTTGAAGTCATTCAGTTCAAAGAAAGGAATCACTCAATTTTACACCAGCCTTTGTAAAGATTTGGAACCTTTGCCTTTGCCTCTATATTTAGGGAGCAGTTGCCATGCAAATGGGGATCAGTTTTATTGACTCACTCAGTAGAGTAAAAAACATAGACATCAAATCCTAAAAAATGGTTGCTGTGATATTTCATCTGCCCTTTGATTTAATGTCTTGAACGGAAATTTATGTACCTTACTATTATTTTTCATTATACATTTTTGATATCCTGATCATTTTTGGAATTACGGCATCGTTTGTGTTGCAATGATATACATGTTCAGACAGGGTAAATACCATATCAGTACAAGGAAGCGAAGTACTGTTATCAACGAGGGCCCTGTTTAAGCCATTTTTGAGGTTGTGACGTCATCACATTTGCATAGAATTGCTCAAGGGAGGAAAACGATGCAGAAATTTGTGTTCCTTGTAATATAGAATACATTTGGAGCTTATCTAAGTTCTTAGAAGATTATTGATGCATTTGTCGCCTCAGTCTCTTGGGAATTTTTTGAAGTTTTTTGTTTATCTTTCTTGTAAAACAAATTTGGCATCCTATGGAACTGTGATGCCTTCTGATTAAGAATCTGCAAGCAGATTAAGGAAAAGTCATTCCTTTTGAAACAGTGAGCTCCAGACTTGTCCCTGGTCGAGGTTATTTCTGTCAAATTTTATCAAGAAAGTATAGGAGCATAAAACTGACCACAGTGCATTTGGTGACAGGCGAAAGTCAAACCAGCCGGCACACTGGTCACTTTATGCAAGATCTAACTTCATATTAGGTGACAGGCGACGGTCAAACCAGTCAATTTATGCGAGATCTAACTTCATATTACTGTTTGCGAAGTAGACATGCACTTTCGAATGATGTATAGGAAGTTTGAAAAATTTGTGTCGCAAAAAACTTCCTAAAATTCTCAAGGGACTACACCCCCTTAGGTAAACAACATTTTACAATGCTTGCAAGAATGAAGTTTCACTTGCTAAGCTCGTTCGAATGATATCTAGTTTACATTATTTAGAATATAATCGTAGTTCTATCGCCAAAAACGATTTTAACTCTATAGTTTTTGGTTGTACCTCAGTTGTTTAGATACAGAGCCAATCTTTACACTTGGGAATTCCTTTTAGCCTTTTTTCAGATAGTATAGTTTCCAGTATTGTCATGCCGAATTATTAGCAAATTTTATCACATATTATAGACTAGTTTTGAAGGGATTTGAGATTAAAAAATTTCATAAACTACGGATAGGGAATTTCCGATTGATACCAATACCATTTTAGTTTTATTATCAACCTTTTCATGTCACCTACTGAATGATGATCAGTTTTAAGGAATCTGATAAATAGGTAGGAACAACTTTTTTTTGACTCGCCCAGTAGTTGAGCCTTAAAGGGGCTGCATCTCCAAATTTCATTTGAAACGATGAGCTTGCAGCTTTTTCCATATGAAAGCTACTATCACACAGGCTTTTCATCTTTTTTTCAAAATGAAAGCAATTCTTTGAAGAAGAATCCTTGTACTTCGCAGAGGAACAAACCAAACGTGCTTATCTTTCACAATTGCCCCGATATAAGTGGATTTTACACGGTCACTTTTTGCTGGCTTGGGAGAAGCCAACAAACAAAATGTAGAAGACAATGGAGAACAATGGACATGTACAGTTATTACAGGTTTGTTTAAAGTTTCGTGACGGAGCCCCTTTAAAGGGAGTACAAAGATTAGCATACTTTGCGCGAAAAGTTAGCGACTTTTTCTGCACAGCTTCTAGAATAACTGACTGTACGAAATTCACAAACACAAAGACAAACGATGGCAAAGGCTGCTGGTCTTCGTACTCCCTTTAAGCATTAAAAGCTCCATAAATTCTAAACTGATTGAGGAAAATCAATATGACCAACACAAGAAATATTCAGTTTTTATAGATCTACTAGATGGTAGCAAGAAAAAGTCTGTAGCTTTCATGGTTTACAATTTAGCAATTTGATAGACTTGCTCCAAGTCTATTCAGTGGACTATCGACATTAAAAGAATATCATTACTCCTGCGGGGGGCGTAAGCTACTTTCATATTTCGTATTTCATATTTAATTCTTTTAAGGAGGGTTGCCCTTCAGCAGAAGCTGGTTTTCAAGGGGCCCTCCGATAAAAACAATAATTAAAATCTACAGAAACAAAGTAAAAAGCTATTAATTAAATCAGACTATAAAACCTTATTTACAATATTCAAAACCTATGTACAATAATGTTTAAAATTTAAAATCAAGCGAAAGAAAAAGATGCCTGTACCTGAATAGTCTTGAAACTCTTCAGTGAGGCTGCCTGCTTAGACTCGGCTGAGAGGCTATTCCACAGTTTTGCACCTCTGTAGGAGAAACATCTCTGGCCATTATTTGACCTTTTCTTGGGTAACCTAAGGTCGGTTCCTGTATTACGAAGGCTGTAGGATGAACACTGCGAATTTCGTGTGAAGAGGTCACACAGGTATTGCGGAGCCAGCTCATTTAAGGACTTGAAGACCATAAGATGTCCTCGTTTCTCCTCCGCAGCGTCACCTTAGTAGCTTACGCCCCCGCAGGAGTAATCATATTCTTTTAATGCTGATAGTCCTCTGAATAGACTTGGAGCAAGTCTAGCAATTTGATGACGTCACAACTTCAAAACTAGTAGAAATCTACAAAATATCGTTATTCTGAAAAAAAGATGATATCAAAAATTTGAAATGCTCTCTCTGGTATTATGGGAAATTACCTTCAAGTTTCCTTCAAGCAATTCATTTAAAAGAACAGTGCAATACAATTTTACATAACTATAGTCTGTCTCAAATTAGATGTCACCTGCAAATGGGCGCGAATAACAACAATAGAAGTTTTCTGCAAAGGAATTTTGCGTTATCGCAAATCTCAGGTGACATCCAATTTGAGATGGAATTTAATTTAAAAATGATGTTGCGAAGATCCGACGTTCATACTAAAAACGAGTGTGTTTAAGAATAGTAGACATACATGGGTCTATATTTGTTTTGTTGAACAAATTAAGACGGGATAATTATAAAGTGCTGGTAATAGTTGTAAGGTTGACTTGATATGTAACTGAACACCAGCGCAGACCCGTAACAAACTCACCTTTAAACACAATCATATCGAATATTATGAGTTTAACAGCAAGTACATTGTGTTTGTCGCTTCAACGCTAAATCAAATATTTTCTTATCTAGCACTTTTGTTATTCTAACTATCATAATTCTGGTACCTCGTGTCTGTTCTGTCAAATCCTGATAACGTATCTCAAGAATGATTTAAAATATGTAAACTCGTTTACGAAAAGTAGCTAATGATTTGTATTTTGCCAAATAAAAATGCATTTTAAATGACTTAATTTGATAGCCAAATTAAAGAATGCTTTTTTATAAAAATGATAGTCTACCTTTTTTCTTTGAAACTTTTAGAGAATTCGTATCGCATTTAGAAAACCTTCTTCATTTTGAGCGAATAAAGCGGGCGTGATTGTGCCTGACCTGTAAAAGTAAGTGAAAATCTTCTTCGCTATTCCGTTGGTTTCAAAGCCATTCTCCGGCCATGGCTGTTAGATCGTAACGTTTTCCTGACTCAGTCATATCGTTATGTTGTTCGTGAAAATTAGAACGCAAATTTGCCTATACAAAATCACTAAATTAGTTTTATTTGCAGACATCTTCACGTGACATAAAGCTCGAAATGGACTTTTTGCCTTTTATGTAATGGTCTCGGAGTGATCATGACCTTTTGCTCTCCGCAGTATGGTCCTTGCAGTATCGTAAAGTAGTTTGTAAGTAGTGTTGATAGTATCTTATTGTATTGTAAAATTTTTGATTGAATGAAAAAAATTCGAGAAAAGAAATTTCAACATCTACGTTCATTGAAATCATCGAAATTGTACATTTCTGCAAGCGCCAATTCATCACTTTAGGATACGTATTTAGCAGTGTTATGTATACAAATAGCTGCCGGTTGCCTGAACCAAACTGAAATTGTTGAATATCCTAATGAGAATTCTTTTTAGTGATTGGTACACTGGTAATTTCAGTCATAACCAACCTAGCCATATGAATTGAAACAATATTCTTAATAGGGACAAGAAAGAGCATTTATGAATCAGTAAAGCCCCGCAAACAAGAACATATTTTTCTATGAAACAGATTGATTATGTTCTTATGAAAGTGGTGCACTTCCTGCATTCAGGGTGAAGTTCTTATCCCAATGGCCTTTCTCACTTTGATGATGATCACAAAGTTATACAGTGTATGTCATATTCCCTTAATTGCTGCCGAAGGCAGCCTTACTATTCTTCTTCAATAAGCGAGCGAAATTAGCCTGCCTGCTGTCTGTCTGCCTGCTATCTGTCTGCCGTCAGGCCTCGTAGACGGGCCAGCTCATGGCTGCGGTTCGCGGGCTGGCTGGTGAGCATTTATCCAAAAAACAACAAAAAAAGTTCTCCAACAAAAGATAATGAGTTCTTCCTATCTACTTAACTACCTAACTACGCCAATGGACGACAAAGGTTTACTTCTGACAATGCATAACTCAATATTACGGGCCACGAAACCATGGACTACAGAACTACTTAACCAAGAGCCTTGGACTCGGGAACTAGAAACCAGCGGAGGAGAGTAACTCAATATTCTAACTCATTTCCCTTTTGAACCATTACCCAAATGTAAATTCAAACATAATACACGTTTACTTAGCGATAAGCATTCAATTAATTTCCATAAAATTGACCAGTCGCATTTGTTACAAATACTAACCGGCAGCACTCGCTGACTAATGTTATATCTAGTTCATATTATAAAACGTGAGAGGAGCAGCTAAATAAAAACACGCCTTTTCGCTTACGCATCACAATAACAAAACAACATTCCGAATCTAAACAAAAGGTCTTGGCTGCACAGGCAGTCCATATCCAGTTCATACATAATTCTATATACACTTTATTACAGTATACAGTAAAGGCACACTGTCGTGGCTGTGATTGGCAAGTTGTAATGATGAAATAACTAACAGAAGATCTGGCCTCCGAAATATTACCGAGCCTTTATGCTGTTTCGAGAATAAAGGGAGTTAGATCGCTATCACCTTCACGAATTTTACTGTACAGCGAAATTACTGAAGCCTCCCTAATTCTATTCTTTTATATTGTCTTATTCATCCAATCAGCGGCACGACAGTGTGCCTTTAATAAACATAGGTGAGGCTTGATTGCATTCATAACGGTGGAAGAAATACTAGCTAACAATCCTTGTTACATAAAGATGCGTAATGTCAAAATTGAATGTCTTTCGATTGATAACTGGAAGAAAGCATTATATTTTGCAAAAGATGAATTGCTAAAGTGGTATTTGATCTAATTTTTCCACTTAGCTAAGAGACCTTTGCTGAATAGAACTACCAGTAGCGTCCCGACCATTATATTCCCTGTCTTTAGTAAATTTGTATTTGATATTTAATTTAAGTTTGTCCCACGTTAGATGTTAGTTGAGATTTGCTACAACGAGATTGGTCATCCAGAACCGTCCAATATTCCTTTTTTGTGATAAATTTACCTGACATCTAATGCGAGACAAACTTTATTTTATTGTTATACACTTGGGACCAGATGCCTATATTTACATTGTGATAGAGCACAAATGGATAAACTATTGTAACTTATTTCTTATCTCTTGGGGATTATCAAGTTCACTTTCATTGTTAGCAATTAGAAAAGTTTTTGTAATCGCGATACTTTTCACCAAAATAGCCAAATCAAAAAAATCGCAAATAAATGCGGAAAGAAAGGACTGAGTTTAACAATCTAGAATTCTGCAACTATTTCAATACTTCTCCTGCAGAATAAAGCTTCAGAATACTTGATTTGGCTTATTTTTCAACTAGATATGGCTTGTTAAACGCCCTACTTTTTTCTAATTCATGCGATACTATTTTTCGAAATTAAAATTATTATTAAAATATCAAAATTAAAAAACGCTGTGAATTTAGAAAAACCAAGACTTCAAAAATGTCAACGTTAAAATTATAGAAAATGATCCTTAAATTTGTTTCGGTCATTGTCAAAGCAAATCAAAAAGAAAATTTTATAATGGGTCTGATAATCGGTTTTAGGTGATCTTTCAAACAGGAGTACTTGTGAAAAATTCAAGAGCACCATAAAAGTTAGGAACTGTAGCACCGTAGTTGTACCCTGCCAAGGGACCGTTGTGAGTGTCTTCAGTTCGGTTGTCAGATTTTCTACATATTTAGAAATACAATCAGACAAGTGTTTCAAATTTGATTCTCTGTAACTGAATAATGATTAAATTTAATGTAAATCTAGTGAAACTCGATAGAGATCTTAATCAATTATCCTGGCCATTCAGAGTGATACAGATGACCATGTTTTGTCGGAACATAGACCATCATTTGTTCACTTTGTTCCAGCCATTGAGGGCACAAACACATCTTATATCAGGTGCGCCAAACAAGTTCAGGCGTTTAGGGAGTGGTCATTTTTAATCCTGGGTACCAGAGCGGATGATAATTTCACACAATTAGAAACAATTTGATTCCACATCTGAAATATAGAAAATATTTCTGTACCCCACCATCTTTCGGCAAAATGGTTTGGTACCCCATCCAGACCTCATTATACCAAGTTGTCTAAGATAATTTTCATACGTTCGAGTGATTCATTATATCCAGATGTTTGATAACTTTTCTTGTAAATGATAATTGATGATTTCAACATAGCATATTTCCAGCTAAATCGATTCGTACCGCAGACACATTTCTGTTGATATGTTCGTACCCCCACAAAATAATGATAAAAGGTTTCACACCTCTGGCAGTGATTCTCCGCCCAGGTTTAAAAATGACCGCTGCCTTAAAGCATCGAAGAACCTGGAAGAGCACTTGATGGATTAGAATGAATCGAATTTTGCTTGATAGCAGAAATTCTGAAATATTTTGCGATTTTTCTCACATCTTTATGAGCAAAGAAAACATAGGTAAATTCGACTTTATGAAAATTAATTCGTTGCAAAATGGCCGAAAAGGGGAATTAATTCTCTCTCAAGAGTTATAAGAAATAAAGGTTAAACAGTACTAAAGATCCAATTGCAATAAATGTGAAAACAGCTTCCAAGATCCGTGAAAGACTATACTTTTGTATGGTTTGCTCTGACCAATTTCTTTACGATTTGATCAAGCTTTTTGGTCATTTTGCAAAGAGGGAAACTTTGTGAAGCTGAATTGACCTACATTATCAGTACTCATCCAGACATTAGAGAAATCAAAACACTACTTCAGTCTTTATACTATCAAACAAAACTCGATTCATTCAAATCCATCCAGTACTCTAGGTATTACGATTTTTCAAACGTCCGAACTTTGTTTGACTCAGTCGGTATAATATGTGTTCGTACCGATTGGCGCACCAAGTAGAATTCTTTTCAGTAACACAATTCAAATACCAGTCAGTCGGAAATATATAACAACGTTGGTTTTCCGTGCAGTGCAGTAAGCAATTGATTCTTCAAAAAATAATACATTGTACTTGAACAGCGTCAACAGCAATACTCAACAGCGATATTTAAAAAACTGATCAAAGAATGGAATGGGCAAAATTGTACATGCAAGATCTGCAATTAAATAAGAAACTTAGGTTATAGTGAGGATCCCATATTATTATTTCATTAATTCGTAGTATTGTAAATAGTTGGTTTGAATTAGTGTTTTTACTATGTATTATACCAACTGTAAATAATTTTATAGTAATAATAATAATAATAATAATAATAATAATAATAATAATAATAATAATAATAATAATAATAATAAACAGCGTTGCAACACAACGTTTTGAGCTTTGCTCTTCATCAGTCGGGTACAATTTATACAATAAAGCCCTGCAAACAAGAGCATAGGAAAAGAAGAACCTGAGTGACAGATTGACATTTTTAGAAGACACCCAAAGATGAGAACCAAAACCAAACAGATCCCCATGTTCTTATCAAATGATGCAATTATCAAGAATAATGAAACTCAAAAAGCATCAACAATCATAAATTCCAATGACAAAGCAACAGATGCATAATGAAATTTCTTCAAAATTCATTACCTGCAAATAAATGTGCTTGTAAACCTGAAATCTGAAAATTATGCAATATTTGATCATACAAGTTTGTAAAAACTCGCAATTTTTTAGTCCAACACTTCAAAAAATTTCAAGTGGTAAGCAAAATGGCGGGTCAATTTTTGTGATATAATTTCTTTTTCCTACTATAGATAGGTTACTATCCCTAGTATCATATTTGATGCTTCAATGCTTCGTCGATTTTAATCCACCTCCATCGTTCGACACACTACATCTTGACACTAGTATCAAGCTGCAAATATCACAGGGAAAACTCAAAATGATTTAGTAGGACCAAATTCGTATATTGATTATGTGTTGAAAGCTTAAACGTGAAAGAGGCTTCTTAGTTACAAGACAACTTTGTATTTTATTCTATCTAACCTAGCTGAATTGTAAAATATTCATCGATTATTTCTCCAGCTGAGTTCAAATTTCTAACCAAGAATAATTTCTTGCAGTAATTGTTTTTGTAATATATACCTGGGGACCTGACATCTTGTGTCATGCCGGGGGTTTGGGACAGGAATTTGTGACAAATCTTTCTCGTGACAAATCTTTCTTTTTTCTGACAATCTTTCTCGGCACAACAAGGGCAGAATTTGTAAGACAATAGCATGAGCTGCTTTTGATTGACACCGCAATTCAAAGAAATCATCGAATGCAGACAAAAGAAATTCTCTCAACCAGTAATTCAAAACAAGCAAAGCCGCAAAAGTTTCTCTGAAACCCAGGTAGGTAGCTCGCTCGTTGTGCATTCCAGGAATTGTTTTTAAAAGCAAACATGAGCATATATCGAAAGAAAAAGGATATATCTACACATCTACCTCAAGTATCTTATTTCTTTGGTTCAAATACCGATTTGGAGGCGATTCGATTCTCTTAGTTTTTGGGTGTAGTTAAAACACTTACTGCTCAGCTTCTGAACCAAAGAAATAAAATTCCTGAGGTAGATGTAGATATATTCTTCTTCGATATAGGCTCATACTTGCTCTTAAAAACAATTTCTGGAATGCACGACGAGTGCGCTAAGCTACCTGGGTTTCAGAGAAACTTTTGCAGCTTTGTTTGTCTTGAATTACTGGTTGAGGGAATTCCTTTGTCGGCAATCGCCAATCGCTTTGAATTCAGGTGTCAACAAAAGCAAGTCATGCTATTATGTTATAAAATCTGTCCTTGTTTTCTCGTTGTTTCTCGGCATGTGACGAAGGTAAACTATTGGTTTAAAATTCAAAGTGCGATATTATCTCAACTGATTAAAAGAAGGTCCACCATTCTACTTCTCGGTTGAAATTTAACTGAAATTTCGGAAAAATCTTCCTGGATATGGATGTTAAGAAAGCATACGGATCACTTTTGAAAGGTTTCTACCACTTTCACAAAATTCCGAGAAAGCAAACATTTTTCAGCAATGAATCATTTTAGACCAAGCAATTGGGATGGATAAAATATTTTGACTGATCCTATTTAGCTTCTTGATAAAAATTGAAATAAGGCCTCTAACATCGACCAGATCGTAAATCTTTGATAATTGCGATGTGAGAAAAACAGGAATTTATTTTGATTATGGCAAATGAATCAACTCTTGGGCCAACGTATAGCGATATTAATTGTCATGTAGAACATGTCTGACTTCAAAAATAGGTTCAGGGATGTTCAATGCTTTTCATTCTTGCAAGTGCACGTTGAATAACAAGAACAAATTCACCAAATCATCCGTTTGTTATTGGCTATATTCACAGTTATAATTTGGTAAATATTTTTGGTCCCTTATTCAACATGTTAGCAGACTTGCATCTTTTCTCATGTGTTGATTCAGTAATAAATACAGTATAAATCTATCTATTTGCCCGAAATTAGAAAAGTCCAATTCAGGAAATGACAAAGTGTGCTGTATGAAAATCTTGAAAATTTGGCCACCCAACAAACCGGTCATCTAAACACCACCCAACAAACGTCAAATATTCCTCAATAATGTTTTGCATACATTAGGCCAATTCTAACACTGGTGGTTATCATCAAAAGATCAAACGTTGACAAATCACGTGGTCAGAGCAAAGCTCAGTGATCAGACAAATTAGTCGTAAAAATTAAGTTGGTGGCAAAACTACTTCTTATTTCTTTTCATTGTTGATAAATTTAGAAACATTGATTGAATATGTGAAATAATTGAAATGAATTAACAACCGGGCGTCGGCAATTTATAACAAAGTTAAAGATAATGTGCATGTTCTGATTTGAATTAACTTAACGGGTGATTTGCAAGTATCTTGATTTGATAGGCAATTTAGAAACAGTCAAAAGAGGTAATCAAAATTTGTAAAATAATCAAAATTAATATAGATTATTCGAAGTCAGACTGACCTGTTTAATCAATGAGGTGATAGATCTAGTCAAAGTTTTGATTCTTATAAACACATTTGATTAACTAGGCAAACAATCTTTTTACACATGTTTAGTAAATGAAGACTGAAAATGAAACATTTACACAAGATTGGGAGGATAATTCTCAAATCTTTAAAAGATGTTGCGAGATCTCTGCAGCTTTTGTGGGCTGAATCACATAAAAGGATTTCAGATACTTAGCTTATATTCTACCGTATTGTTCAACAAGACAACGAGGATAGATTTGTATCAATAACATAAGTTGCATGTGATTGGCACTCCATTTTAAAACTTTGCAGACAATAAGAATTCTCTGGAGCAACAAATCAAAACAAACAAGGCTGCAAAAGATCCCCTGAGATTAATATGGCTAACTGCCTCATTGTGCACGCAAAATGGGGGTGTTGAGAGAACATATAAGAATATATCTAAAGAAGAAAATAAGTCAAAAATATACCATGACTTTGTAAACGTGTTGATATTTATCTTCTTCGGTAACTTACTGAAGAAGTTACTGAAGAAGGTGAATATCGAAATGTTTACAAAGTTGTAGTATATTTCTGAATTATCTTTGAAATTTCCAAACGTCAGCCGTGCAGATTTTATTTTAACTCAGAAACTGAACAGTAGTCATTACAATACTCGTATGTTTAGAATGTAATCAAAACACTTCATGATTTTTTAAGGATCTACCCACATCTTTAAAGAACCATTGTCACCCAGGGTCCTTTGCAGGCCCACTTCAATTTAGGACTATCTGACGAAAATCATATTTGGCCTAAGCAAAAATATGGATTGACACTCCAGTGGCTGAACCGATACAAAAGTAAACTAAAATCAAACTTTTTTAACAGTTCAACAACCATCTATATTTTCTGCTCAGGTCAAATTTGATATTCAGAAAAGTTAAAATTGTAGCGTGCCCGCAAAAGACCCTGTGTGACAATGATTGTTTAAGATAATCTACTCCCAATTGATAGCAGGTATGAGAAGAGTTGATTTCACAGTTCAGATATTCTTCAGTTCGTGTTTAAGTTACACTTCATGGGTTCGTCTTTAATCTCGATCTCGGGCACCTCAATCTAAAATGCTATTAACATGCTAGAATCACTATACACTTGATGCTCAGCAACTGAAAAAGATAGATGAAATCCGTGTGGCAGATGTGTAGATATATCCATTTTCTTTCAATAGATACTCATAATAACTTCTCTTAGAATGCAGTTTTCCATGCACAACGCAACATTTGGCCATGCTGATTTCAGAGCATCTCTGTTGGCTTCGTTTGTTTTCATTTGTCGCTTGCTTGAATTCCTTTGTCTTTGATCGCTGATCGCTTTGAAATGGCGTGTCATTCAAAAGCAACTCCTCAGAACGTATGGAGTGTAACTTAACTGCTATTAGGCTGATTTTACAAAATCTATCATTGTTGTACGTTCCTCCATTGTACAAATGAATGCTTTATAGGGAATGTGCAATGTATGTAGGGTTGTCTGCAAGTAGAAAAAAGAAAACAGTCAGGCACTGCATTATTTCTTGTGCTATTCCTTGTTCACTGCGCGTGTGCAGCTTTCGTTTGAATAGGATACGTTTAAATGTTCTGCTCTTTTCAAATGCAAGCTTTAACTTTGTTATATTTCACTTACTTTTACGACACTTGAAACCTTATATCAATAACTGGGATTTCAACACTGAGTTAGATTTTCCTCTATATTTTAGAGCAAGAATAATTGAAATCGTCCAAGCTGTCTTGTTTATATCATCATCAAAATTGTTCAATTCTCTTTCTACTCACCTGGTATTTTGAATTTTGAATCAATGAAGAATCTAGGGTTTGTTTCATTGGTACCTAGACTGATTATATGGCCGTAGTTATCGCTATTGAAAGGCTGCCGGACGCTCCTAACTACAACTCATTATTAAACGCCATTATTTTGAAATAACTATTACTGCCTCGTTTCGATAAGGCCCTAGGCCGAAAAACACAAATATTTGTAGTTTTCAATTGGAGCACAGTGATTTGAAAACGTGACAGTAAAACAGTTAATGCTTTGCGAAAGCAACAAAATAGTACCTACGTACAAGGTTTGATATTGTCGCCAACTGTTTTCACGATATTCTTGTTCGTAAGACTTTGCTCTGTCCGGCCAAGTTCCTTAAACTCTGCTTTGAGCTTCGAGTTTCCATTGGTCAACATCAATCAATCAAATTTGCACAAATTCTTATGGCGCTGTACTTTGTTGTATACTTTATACTTTGTACATGACTGTGTATAGCAGCCTCGTTCCAAAGGACGTTCAATAGTGAAAAAAATCAGTCAAAAAATGTCGCAATATTATGAGTCCCAGTATGAGCGGTCTCAGTTTGGTGCAGTAGTCTCGTTTTGAATAGCGATTACTGGGACTCATCGCAATCAGTCTCATTGGTAACTCCAAGTCTGAAAACAATAGACTTCGCAGAAACGGAAATATATTACCCAATCAAACATAAAAATGTTAAGGATGGTAGGATTCGGATTCATCATGCCTATTCACTAATGTAAACAGGGAATCTCTCAGAAGTCTGCCAAACCTACCAAACCTACCGTTTTGATAATTTCTGAGACAATCAAACACGAATTCCGAGTCTGCAAAGTCTACTTTTTTCATCCAAGACATCAGATTTTGAATTAAAAGGTTCAATGGTGAGCATTTTCTTTGTTGCTCCCTGTGGTTACCGTCCTTGTAGAGACTACAGGGTGTCCCAAAACATTGTGCCCCGTTTGCCAAAAGATTGCGACAAAACGGCAAAAGATTCTTACCAAATTTTTATACGATGTTGCTCTTCAGATGTTAAAATATAGTTTGCTGCCATCCCGGTAAAAATCCGTTGGAAAATAATGGAGCTATGACAATCAGAAGACCAAATTTTCCTGATGACTTAAACCAGCGGTCGGCCATTTTGTCCTACAATTTTGCAGCGATAAATAGCTTCATGGATGGAAAATGAAGCAGCAGCCTCCAATTTCATAGCTTTCGTGAAAATTCCCACAATCCTCAGAGAGTTCCACTATTTCTGACCTCACAGAAATTATTTCTTACCTCACGTGAAACTATTTGTTATAGCTTTTGGGACACCCGGTATATTTTTGGATACCAGGTAGATATATTGATGGGAAAAATGATAGCAAGAACGATAAAGAAAGGGAATTTTGAAAAGTCCCGTCATCAACCAATGTAATAAATCTTTTCTGCAATTTTTTTTGGACAAATTGTTTGCGGTACAGCATTTTAACATGGCCTGAAATTTTTTTATACATATTTTAGAATTTTGCACAATAGTAAAGGAAGCTCTAATGCCACTCAATCGAACTTTTCGTATTATTAATAATGTATAAAAATATTGCTCAGTCCAGACTCTAGTAAATGTGTGCGCCAAAATAAACTATGCACGTTTGGCAGGCCACGACAAATCGTACACTGGACCGATTTTGAAGATTTATGGCTTAATCTTTAACAGAAAGCCTGCATTAGATGCCAGGACTTTTTGCAAATTTTTTCGTTTTCCGTTTTTAGAGCTAGAAGCGAGTTTCTTAAAATTTTAGTTGTCGAAAACACTGAAAACGATCAAAAAACATCGATCAAGTTTTCTAAAGAATCGACATGAATGAACTAAGAGAGAACTTGTTCGAAGTGATTTGCGATTTAGAAATCGATTAATTGCTATCTGCTGTACGAGAGTTCGTACTAAATCCCCAAATCACCCTGAAAACGTTTTCTCTTTGTTCATTCATGTTGAGTCTTTTAAAATTTGATCGACGTTTTTTGATCGCTTCAGTGTTTTCGAAAACGAAAATTTTAAGAAATTCGCTTCTAGCTCTAAAAGCTGAAAACGGAAAAATTTGCAAAAATTCCTAGAATCTAATTCAGGCTTTCTGCTAAAGATTAAGTCATAAATCTTCAAAGTCGGTCCAGTGTACGATTCATTGTGGCCTGCCAAACGTGCATAGTTTATTTTGTCGCACCCGGTAGCTAAAATGAGCATTGTGTATCTATATATTTCCGACAAGAAATATCAGGTTGTATCGACAGAACGACGGTACATCTGAATTTTACTTTACTAGTAGCAGATTTTCTTAAAGTAATACTCGAAAGTTCAAAAATATCTGTTGCAGTTGAAGATAGAAGATGAGCCTATTCTTTGTACTGAGTGTACCAAAAAGAGTACTCCAGTTAGAAAAATCACCAAAATTTGATTTCACAACCGATCTTCAATTTTATTTTTTTGTCATGTATAGCTGGCACCAAATTATTTTTCAATATATAGCTGATTTTATAATTAACTTAAAAATTAGCAAATTTAGCACTTTTTAGGGCTGCATGGCTTAGAAGCATACTGCAAAGAAGCACTGATGATTGCCAGATCAATTTCTTTGTGCACGAGAAGCTTCTAGTTTGTTCATAAATGACAGAAAAAATGCGCACTATCATTGCAGACCTCAGTGATGATAAAAAATTTGAACATTTTGACTCTAAGGCAAGATTGAGTATTTTGCTTAAAAACTATAGCTCAAAATAAGGCTTTTCAACGTGTTATGTTCTACCTTGCTGTATCAAAAGCAAATATTTTATCATCTATGAATATATTTGGGTCTTTAACAAAACAACTCAAAAAGACAATTTTATCAAAGGTTTGATAATCAATTTTTGGTGATTTTTTAAACAGGAGTATTTTTTGGGACACCTGACAGAACAAGAAAGATGATGACTTGATTAAAATATAAAAAAATGATTTGGCTCAACGTTTCGAAACATTCAACCTACGCATCGTGTAGCTTTTAATCATTTGCGAATGTTTGTTCAATGTTCGTAACTGCACACTTTGTCCAGGCTATAATGGAAATTGGCAGATTCAAACTTTTCTAGGGCACAAAACTTGCAATAAAGGTATTCTGAGAAGTAGCAATCCAAAGATGGATTTCTGCTTGGTGCAAAGATCGTGTGTGCATGCGCCTTGGGTAAATTTTGTATCAGTTTCCAAACGATACACATTACGAGCTACATATCTTATTCTACAATACTACTAGGACCATACCCCGAGGAACAAAAAGACTATGTCTACCCGGGGCCATTCCATAAGATAACAAATTCATTTAACCACACGACAATTTCTACAAACAAGTTACAATAATGGGGTAAAGGACTTCAGGACTTCACTCGAATCGACCAGTTTCATGGATGAAATATTATGGCATAAGATCAAGAATATGTCTATTCAGTGAATTGGGAAAATCTTTATTTCAATTGCAACAAAATTTGTAATAAAGCTTCATTTTGCAGGATTTACATATCGAAGTGGTCGCACTAATAAATAGATTCCAGTGAGTATTTCAATTGCTAAGCAACGGCATACATTGTTCTTTGATTGACATTGCTCTCAAACAAGCCAATCAAATCTTCTGAAAACATATTGACCGCAAAATTTTGCAAGAAAATTGATTAGATTCTGTTATTTAAATTCAACAAAGCGCGGAACTCATTTGGCAATAGCATCTTCTCTCAGGGGTAAACGCTTAGATCAATTTTTTACTGGTAGATGTAACAATAATTTGACTTCGATACAAAGACAATTTCTGTAAGAAAAGTGTCGATAGTAATTCGGCCGAAGTATTTTGGAAAGATTGATCGAATTCATGATTAAAAATTCAATTTTTGGTGCATTAACCCTATCTCACCTGGGCGTTTTGAAGCGGTCAATACCTGAGGGGGGGTGGATTCCACCCCCCCTCTTTTTCTTCGCTGTTGTAGTAGCTACAATCTTTGAAATTGGTAAATATATACACTTTGATGCAAACAATCAAAATCACATGATTAAATCAAATTATCTCTATTGTTCCCGTTGCTATGACAATAAGAAGATTTTAAGTTATGATTATCATGATTGTTACCAACATGATTGAAACAATGAAATGAGGCACTAAATTGAAATTTTTTGTTTCAAATTGAGTTGGATATCATCAAATACATGTGTAAGTATAATTTTGCATATATATGAGATTAAAATTTGCAACAATTAAAAAAAAAGTATACAAATTTTGTTGACTACACAGTAAAACATTGGTTGCCATGGTTACGAGGCTATATTTAGCATCTTGAAATTTTCATCATTTGATACAGTATAGATATAAAGTCAAAGTAGCGGAGTCTTGGCATCCTGCATTGCATATTATAGCATAGGCGAATAAAAGTTTGGTTGGGGGGGGGGGGGGTGGAATCCACCCCCCCCAGGTGAGATAGGGTTAAGTATCAGTTTCGTGTGACAATAGGAAATATTTTTTTCATACAACATATAGTTTTTCAAAGAACATTCTGGTAATCAAAAAAGTATAAAGAAATATTGCTAGAATGGATCGTTTCGTGTTCAATCAAAAGAGCCTAACAACTTTTATTGGTCAGAATGTTATTGTTTAAGGGGGTCCTCTCCTCGATTATAAGCTGATTTTGAAGAAAATTTGAAAAAAATTATTTGCACTGAAAAACCTCCTAAATTTATCGAAGAAATCATATCTGATGTTGGTTTTCATGTAATAGTTACCCCTTCCTTGAAAATTGCGAGTTTGTACCACCTGGTAGGTGAATCATTTCAGTTTTTCATGAATTCCATCGGAAAAAAATTTCCAAAATATGTTTAGCCTGAATTGCTCTCAGGGACGCCTGCACCCGAATGCTATACGTCATTCGAAAGCTCAATCCCTGCTCAGTTTCATTGTCCTGATCGTTTTTGCTCACGACATCCCTGAAGCTCAGAAATTCCGATTGTTTGACGTCAGTAGAACAATCAGTTTCGAGTTGCCATGGCTCCAAGGCTTGTTTTCTTCAATTTGATTGGCTGATGACGCTTTCAGAGGTCAGCTGATCACCCAACATGGTGGTTTGGCTTGCTGTGAATACAATTTTAGGCCTTCCATCATCGTGTGATAACTTCGCGTGTTTACGTTGTTTCTCTGCTTTAGTATCGCCGTCTTTTCTCAAAATTCAACAGTTATGGGAAGGACAAAATATCGAACAAGGAAGGCCTTTATTGGTCGGCGAAAGAAAGCTAGTATGAAGAGAGTCAGAAAGGAAATATTTGGGGAAGAAACCAGACAAGTCGGTGATGGTGAAATGGAAGGAAGACATCCTCATGTTGGTGATCAGGTTGAAGTTGTTCACGAGGATTTGATTGAGGAGTTGATATCAACAAGTGCCAGAAAGATAGGATACTTTCAGAAAGAGTCAGCAGAAGACAATCAAGAAAATGAAGAGGATTGCTACGCAATCGTTCAAGCATCGATGCTGAACAAACTGTTGAGCAACCTACTCTGCCCAACCTGTAAAAATCCATTTGTCATTTTCCGTTTTGATGATGAGAGAAGTGGATTTGCTGTGAAAGGCTCGATCCATTGCAGACATTGCGAGACAACTAAAAGAGAGTACCTGTGTCAAAGGATTGGAAAATCCAAATCAGTGACAGAAGGCTTTGATATCAATGCTCGAGCAGTTCTTGCATTTAGAGGCATTGGCTGTGGGCTTTCAGCAATCAGACAGTGGTGTGGAATAATGAACATGCCATACACCATAAGCCAGAACATGTTCACCAAGAACCAACAGAAAGTGCAAGAAGCAAGCAAAGCTACTTTCAAAGAAATTTCAGAGCAAAGCCGAAAAGCAATCACAGAAGCATACTCTGATTTAGGTATTGATGCAGATGATAGGGGCATTCTTGACATTGGTGTTTCGTTTGATGGATCTTGGCAGAAAAGGGGCCACACCTCTCACAATGGCATGGCCTCAGTAATTGATTTAATGACTGGACTGTCTATTGATTTTGAGGTCCTGTCAAATTACTGCAACAAATGTAAAATTGCAGAAGATACAGATGTTGATCTAGAATGGAAAGCTCAACATTCTCTTGTCTGTCAGAAGAATTTTTCTGGATCTTCTAATGCAATGGAAGTGGAATGTGCCAAAAGGTTATGGGGTAGATCTGAAGAATTGCACAAGCTCAGATACACCACAATTTTGTGTGATGGAGACAGCAAGGCATGTGATGCTATTAATTCAATGAAAGTGTATGGAGAGAATATCACCATTGAAAAGGAAGATTGTGTCAACCATGTATCAAAGAGGATGGGAACAGCATTGCGAAAAGTTGCAGACACAATGAAAGCTCAGGATCAGTCAATCACAGGAAAAGGAAAATTGACAAAAGTAAAGATGACCAAGATCCAAAATTATTATGGACGTGCCATAAAAGATCATTCATCTGATGTTGACTTGCTGCAGAAGAGAATCATGAGCATTTTGCTGCATATGTCATCAACAGACAAAACTCCAAAACACACCCACTGTCCAGATGGAGCATCCTCATGGTGTTTTTGGCAAAGGGCTTTGGCAAAATCTGAGACACCTGGGTCACACAAGGAACATGAAACCCTACCTCCTGAAGTAGGGCAGAAACTTGTGCCAATTTTTCGTCGTCTGTCGGAAAAAGATCTTCTGAAAAGATGTGCAAGAAACAAAACGCAAAACCCCAATGAATCATTTCATCAATTAATTTGGAAGATCTGCCCAAAAGCTACTTACGTTGGCCGAACAACCATTGAGACTGCAGTGGCTCTAGCAGCATGTCAGTTTTCAATGGGGGCAACATTTAATGTGGTACTTTGTAGAATGCTCAGATTGGAGTCAGGGAAACATTTAGAAACATCCTCTGAGCAAAGAAACAAGAACAGAATTAAGAAAGCTGAAAAAGCAGCAAGTAAAGAAGCAAAAACTAGACGAAAGGCTCTCAAATACAAAACAATCGCAAAAGAACATGAAGCAAAAAATGCGGAAGGGCCAACATATTTTGCTGGAGACTTTAATCATTGAAATTTTAGTGACTTTGAGCTCTACCACATTTATTTTTAATCAAATTGAGTCAAAATAATCATGTTATGTGAAAACCTTGAAGAATCTAGGCACAAGAGTCAACTTTGAATGTCCTAGCAAAACCGAAAATTTTCTGAAACTTCAAAACCGTTTTCTGAAAAACAGGTTTTTACCAACTTGGACGCACTTTGTTTTTGCATTATTTTTACAACTTTCAAGTAAATTGGCAATGCTATACATCTTTGGAATCCTGAATGCATGGAGAATGCACCAACAGCCTTCATTTTTTGATATCATACACATAGAAACTGCCATAGGTATCTAAACATGCTTGGATAAAATCTGAAATCCAACATTTTCAACAAACTGTGATAAAAATTGAAACAAAATGTATAGAGAAAAAATAAGGTCATCAGTACATTCTCCTGACACTCTGGAGTGGTTAGATACCAAACAAGATAACTTTGAATCAGATTTCATGAAAATATCCTTCCAGCAAGCAACACTGGCATAATTCATTGTTTCATTGTTACCATAGAAACCAATTAAGATAATCAAATTTTAAGACCAGATTTGAAATCAGCATAATGAGTTGTACCATAATGCTCATTCTCAGGTTTAAGCTACTTGCAATAAAAAAAGTACATCACCGAGGAGAGGACCCCCTTAAAGCTCAGAGCTGCTTTCAAGAAAGCTTCAATTAATAACCATCACATCACGTGAACAACGTTGCAGGTTATTGTTTCAGATTTTGTACAGTTAGTTACCCCCGTCTTTGCTTGTCCCCTTGTGGAAATATAGTCGATTCTTCATGCTTTTGGAATTTAATGATTTCACGAAAATATCCTCACGTAACACTTTAATCTTTGGATTCTACAGATCACTGTACATTTATTTCCTGTTAAAACACCCCTGTTGATTCTTACGTAAGCAACACCCCCGTGCTATTCTGTATAACCGTATCATTCAGTTCGAAATCTAATCGGCTGAAAAAATTAAAAAAAAAGAAAATTTCAGAAAATGACTCTTTCATTTTTTTTGGGATTTAGAATTTTTCATTTTCCAACTCATTTTCCATGAATCAAAGTTCTCCCAGACATGACACATCTACTGAACAATTTGTGCAATAAGATAACGCTGCTGTAAATATAAAAGCCAAAGTTCAGATAGATTATATATATTGCAGTAATTCCTAGTCAAGTCTAAAGGTTTGTTGACATCTTTTGGCAGATTTAAACATTTTAAGTGTTGGTATCACATGTATGTTAATCATGTTAATTTAGCACAATAAAAATATCCTAAAGTTAACCCCCGTCTTATTATTTTGAAATTTTTAAAGTTGAAGAAATCAATGTCATATTGGAATATTTTATCAGACACTCAAAATTAATGGGAATGTTTGTCCGAAAGGGGTGTGTACACACGTGGTGTAAACTGCCCATTATTACAAAATTTCGGCAAAACGTTCAATCAAAGTTATATTTCGAATGTATTTTTCAGTTGGGTGAAAATAATCAATTTTCCAAGAATTAAGCTTGCATATACATGAAAATCACTGTCCACACCCTGTTGATAATTCTCCTTAATAAACTAGATATTATTCAAACACACAGTCGATGAAATTGAATGCTATAAAAAGATCCATAACATGTAAACAAAAAGATCTGAGTAAAACTAAGTTAATAAACAACGTAAAGGAGATTTACATACTCCCCGTTTTGCGAAGTCGGTGGTACTAAGCCCAATCCAGCCTTTGGAGGCACGGCTATTTCTCTTTCCGCAGGGGGTGCATGAATAGATTCGTATCGAGTCCTCTGACTGCGCCTTTGTGTCAGAGCCCTTACTCAATAACACTTAACCATGATTAAATAAACACTGCTATTCTATCCGGAAGCTGCAGAGCTGACTTTGCACGGCTTTATTTCGATTCTGCAAAGCCTTTGAAGATAGTTTGATGCTGCGAGGCGTTTCTACTGCTTGTACGAGAGCTGTATGTTATGAAAAGACGGGCGGCATATCATAGAGCCTTGCGGTCTTGCCTTTTAGGCAGGTGGTCGGCGCAACGGTCAACAAACACGGTGGGTCAACTTTGTTCTAAGCTATAACAATTCGCGCCAGTCTCTACGAAAGAGTGTTCGAGACAATCGAGCACAGTATCACAAGTGAGCGACTAAAGAACTTTTGAATAAACTCGCAAGGCCAATATTTACATATCAAATCTATTACTACTCATATCGTTGCAAGATAATGGTCAGTCACTGCACTGTTACTGAAAGTGCTTACGAGAAAATCGAAGAAAGAGATTTGGGAAAGGAAGAGACTTTTGAAAGAAGCACTGAAGAAAAGGACTCGTACTTTTGCGTTGAAATGATCGAGAAGAGCTCAAGAAGGAGCAGTCAGGCAAGCGAATGTTCCACCCCAAGTAACAGTGATGAGGACGTGGATTTTGAGGACGATACGGTAAATGGACATGATAGCTCGCAGAACAGTCCTGGTAGTAATGCTAAACAAAATAAATTGGTAAAGCCACCTTATTCTTACATTGCTTTGATAACTATGTCGATATTACATTCACCTCAAAAGAAGTTGACTTTGAGTGGAATTTGCGAGTTCATCATGCAACGATTTCCGTATTATCGAGAACGATTCCCAGCCTGGCAGAACTCGATACGACATAATTTATCCTTAAACGATTGCTTTGTGAAGATCCCTCGAGAGCCAGGAAACCCTGGAAAAGGACATTACTGGACACTTGATCCAGCCAGTCAAGATATGTTCGATCATGGAAGCTTTTTAAGACGGAGGAAACGCTTCAAGAGGCCACGATCCCCGGGCATATCGACTATGATGCACTATTATGGTTATCATACCCGTCCTCCATGTGAAACAAGTCGCACTCCAATGCTTAGAGGAGAGTTACCCATTGGATTCGAATCTCACTACCAAGTTTCTCATCCATGGCACCCTATTCACATGGCTGAGTCGAATTACCATCCACCCCCTCACCTACAGCTTACCCATTCTCAAGAATCACCCCAAACGTCAAAGAAATCAACAGACTTTTCGATTGATCGAATCATTGGAAATGACAAAAGTAGCAAGAAACCTTCCAATATGGAGGTTCAACGAAGTATGCCCCACGAACACACCGCTTGCCATCCTAGCTGCTCACAACAAAGACATCCTCCAATAACTATGAGTCTCTATTGCTCTGGTGCTCCTGTCCCCCATACCGTACCCAGTTCGCATCCAGAAGGGTTTTGTGAGTGCCATCGGCAACATATCCCATCACAAATATTGCCTCAACATTCTCAGACTCGTGATGTAAGATTCTTAAGTCAACGGAACTCTTGCCAAAGCTCAAACTCTGTTCTAGCAGCTCATTCGGGCCATTCCCACGCCATATGTGACTGCCACTTAGAACATTTGTAAATAAAAAACCAACTCATCAATGTAAATAACATAGAATGACTTAGGCACTTGTCTTTAAACAAAGACCGATAACATGACGCTATTACTAGCAGTTATTCATTTCCCCAGGAACAGGAGGGACAATTTCAACTCATTCATTTTAGATGTAATTCAAACTGCTGTAAAATATACAAGGACCCTCCCAATGTTGATAGTTAGAACTTTAGTCTTTTAGCCTTCGACTTCTTGTCGTTAAACTTGGATATCGAAACACAGAGATTATTGCTCTGGCCTACTGAGAAAGTAGGCAAAATATGGGACAAGTTGGAGAAATTTAGAGCCAGCAACAAATGGGCAACACTGACTTTGAGATTAAGACATTCAGCTCATATCAAACAACATGTGAATAGATAAAACATCGTATATAACCTAGAAATGTTAGAAATATTCTCGAATTTGTAGTCAGATGAATCCAATTTCTTGCAAATATCCCAAATTTCTTCATTTTCCTTGCAATTTCAATGGATTCAAATCGCGCTTTGAGAGCTGATGTAGTGTTTTGAGCTTACGTAGAAATTGAAAAATGAAATTGTTGTTATTTCAATGTTTAAACATGTTATTTCATGCGAGGCTAAAGGGTAGATATTGGCCCTTCGGTGTCACGTTTGCTGAAAACCGTAATCACCAGGTAACCTATACATTTCGAAAACGAGGGACAGGTAGTTTCTTGCAATGGCCTCAGCAAAGAATGTTTTCATCCTATTCAAAAAGTTTCGTTGGCGTTGAAAATAAACTGAATCATTTTTGTGCAACAAGTAAGAAAAACGCTGCATTTTACCGAATTGATAAAGCACGAATTTATGTTCCGTTTCTTGTAGTGCGACATAAAAGCTATGTGTCTAATAAAGTAAGCCTATGACCGGTACTGCCTTACAATAGCCTTTACAATAGTTCATGGTATCAGAAAGTCTTTCGTTAGAGCCGATAACAACTGGACTATTTCTTTGCGAATAAAGCTGAATTTTACCGAATTGATAAAGCACGGATTTATGTTCCGTTTCTTGTAGTGCGACATAAAAGCTATGTGTCTTATAAAGCAAGCCTATGACTGGTACTGCCTTACAATAGCCTTTAGGAATTATATTTCATGGTATCAGAAAGTCTTTCGTTGGAACAGATAACAACTGGACTTTTTCTTTGCGAATAAAGCTGAATTTTACAGAATTGATAAAAGCACCAGTTTATGTCGCCTTCTTTGCGCTCGTCGCTAAAAGTAAGTGTCAAGTAAAACAAGTTCGAGCAGGTAGCGTCTTACAATAGCCTCTGGAAAGAGTTGTTCATGATATTCAAACTGAAATTGAAAAACGGAATTATTTCAAAAGGCAACCTATGAATAAAACGGAGAATTACAGATGTGACAATAACACCGACAAACTCATTTATTTTCATCGATAAAACTAAAAACTGATATGGAAGCAAACACTAAATTGTCATCATTTCTCGTAGATTTTGCGACTGGTTTGAAAGCATCAGGGTGAAAAAATGTGAGTGCAGCGATGTTATTTTACTTTCTTTTAGTTACATTGATGCAAGTTTGCACACGCTTCCAAGCGTCTCCGAAAGAAGGATTTGACATTTGTTGTCACCGCCGCAGCTGTTGAAATTCGCATCGTTGTTCGTTTACTACCAAAGATGGGCAAAATAAATGAGTGATGGCAATTTTTGCAAGCAGAATTTCACTGTCATTTTAGAACATTCCCTCTTACTCTACTTTTCTAGATTTTGCTGTTGGCCACTGGAATTATAGAAAAATGCGCCACAACTCTATATGAGCCAATCTCTAGCAACGTTATTCTTTTTCACTGCTGCTAGTTATTTAACGTTTGCGTCCGGAAGGACAGAATTTTGGTCGCAAGTGCCTCAAAGTGCTCCAGAGAAATAAAAAATCTCTGACCAGCTTTTTAAAGCTGGTTGCCATAACTGGCTGCTATTCGAAACATCAGAGTTTGTCAGCTTTACCGAAGTGCGCGGAGATTTAGAAAAAGTGTGCTAACAACTTTTAGGGGCACCTTCTAGCAATAATATCCGACACACCAGCGTCCCTCGTCGGATTCCAAGATGCTCGCGATAAAGTAAGAAGATGCTTGCAATGAAGAATATAACAGTTCGTAGGCAAGAACTCCTCAGCAAGACCAAAAGCATTAGCAAATATCCTTAAGTTTAATGACATCTAAAGCAAACGTTTCTTCTTGCAACGGAAGACTTCTCACTGTTTATTGAAGTTTGCTTCATGGAGGACAGACTAAAAGTGGCCAAACTCTCAAAGTGCTCCGGGGGAACCTGAACTACCGGTCAGCTTCTTTCAGACTGGCTGCTGTCACTGCATGATATTCCCATTTTCAAAAGCCTTCTTTCGAAATAAGAACAATAGTTACAATAATGTCACGTCATTTTTCTCCGATATTTCGGTTCAAAAAGCTTTCAATCCCTTCTCAGGAAACCTCAAAATAAAGGTTATTTCATTGCGTGAGTCATCTCTTGTTTTGTTATTTTTAAAGCGTCATCGAGATCCTTGGTCATGAATTTACGGAAACCAACAAAAGCATTGAGCAGGACAGACGATAGCTGAATTCAAACATGTCTTATTGCCATAGTTTAGTCGCGTCTGCCTCGACTAAGGTCTGTGAATGGCGAAGCGGAGTCCTATCTCGGCAGCGACAGCAAGCGTGGATTTTGTAAAACAAGGCGATTTGACAGCCTCGACAATAGATCTCACACAGATGACCATAACGTTTTGCTTTCTCTGTTTATTTTGATTTGATTGAGTGCACTCAGAGGTGTGACATCTATTCTTCAGAAAGCAAATCGCTTTGTCTCTCCAGAAACTTGAATCTTTTTTGGCATTGTTGGCAGCGACAGAAACTCACTTCAACGGTGAGTTCAGTTTTAAAGTGTGTGGAAAAATCGTAAATGTTTCAAATATCATATGAGGGCTTTTTGTTCGCCTGTATTAAGTTTCTTCAGTCTTGTTTTTATTTTTCACAAATGGTAGAGCTGCATTTTGAATTTGGAACGAAATTATTCTTAAAATTCAACACAAGGATGAATGTTTAATTTCTACGGTATCAAACGTTGTATCTTTTTAATTTGTTGGCGAATGAAAACACAGTTACTCAATGAAGTTCCATAAGTTAAAGAGACAAAACCAAGACAGACAACTACTGTTTATATTTCTAGAAATCATAATATCTGGGATCGAAGCAGATCTTGATTTTCAAGCATCTCCTTTATCATGAAAGGCATCCTACCTAATATTAATCTGGAGTATTTCTCGACGCTTTCCTAGCAAACCTTTCAGTAAATAAGAACCTTTCTTTGGCAGCGACGAGACAAATGCTACAAGTATGGGTCTCGATTGATCATGGAAATAGAAGGGTGAATTTTGCAAAACAAACAACATTCGAACTTTCTGCCATGAGCACTTTTCATTCTGCAGATTAGATATCATGCCTTCAGCGCAGAGCAAGGGAAAATATTGTAAAATAAAAAATCTTGGTTTCTGAAAAGACAAAGCGATTTGCCTCTCTGAAGAAATGATTTCACACCTCTGAATGCTCTCAATCGAATCAAAATAAACAGAGAAAGCAAAACAACATGGTTCGTTGCGTCGAAAGTGTGAAATGTATTCTTTAGGCTGTCAAATCGCTTTGTCTTTAATAGTACTGTATCTTTATACTTTTACAAAAATTCACTACTGCTTCATCGCAGCCAACCAAACCAAATGTTTTGCTTTCACTGTATATTTTGATTTGATTGAGTGTCCCCTGAGAGGTGTGAAATATATTCTTCAGAAAAGAAAATTGTTTCGTGATGTCAGAGAACTGAATCTTTTGTTTCAGCAAATGCTTTGGGAACCTTTCATTGTGTCTTTTTTGCACGTTATTTCCGTAACATAAGTTCTGCACAAACAGAATCAATGCGCAAGCAAAATTATTGATAAAGTTAACTTCTATTTCTGGAAATATTTGGAGCAGAACTCAGCCGAAGTCGCAGAAGGCTCAGACAAGTGTTTCATGACTCATTGAGTTTTATATGAGAATTATCTGTTCCGTAAAGCCTTCTTGTCTTGTCAGTTTTAGATAGACTGTTGAAGTTTCGCTGTGAATGTCAGAAACTTTCAAGCTTCCCCATTCATAAAGCTTCATTCAGCTTAGATTTACTGCAGTCTGCAGTCCTTTATCCTGAGTTTGCTTTGGTAGAAAGTCTTTCAAAAGCTTTTTGGCTAATTTCAAAAGAAGAACGTATCTAAGGTCTCTGAATTTAAAGATTGTTTGAGCTTCTTTTTGTTATTCATCTTCTCAAACAAAAGAATATTCTTGCTCCGTCTTCTCGTCTTGCGTCTCCTCCCTAAAAACGAAATACCGATAATGATGATAATGTGATCTGTCAACGATCTAAACTACGGACAAAGATGAAGTAGTCAAACTGATAAATACCAATGAAGACCCAGGAAACATTTTATCTATTGTAAAATAGTTAAAAGAAGCATTTAAAAGCAGAATGGATATTAGCTAAAGGACATATGATTTCTCTTTCCATTCGCCTCAAACCTTGTTCATTTGTTTCTTTTTACTGTTTGCGTCTGTTTATAACTTATGTTCTTAGATTTACCTTCAGTATATTCGTAGATTTAGCTTATAGAGACCATGTGCCTCTGGTATAGTGTCGCTGATTGAAAAACATATGCAACGGTACATTCATGAATTAGTTTTATCGTGTCAGTGTAGAGACCTTGAAAAGCTTAGAACTTCAGAAATGCTAAGTAAATAAATGGTTATTATTCTTTTACGTTTCTCTTATGAATTAAGCTATGCTATCAGCAAGGACGAACTTTTAAACATAGCCAACTGAATTCTGTTTTAGGCAAAGCTATTTGACAGGCTCAAAAATAGTTTTCACACCTTGAATGCCAGGGAAATGCTTTTGTTTATGAAGAAAACTGAACAAGTTTCATAATAATAATAATAATAATAATAATAATAATAATAATAATAATAATAATAATAATAATACGAATCTTTATACAGGAATTTACACTTCAACAATTAATGCTGTTATCAACGTGTGTCCTGATTAAATTAAAGTAAAAAAAAGGAAAAACAGTAAAACCCTAAAAACTTACATTGGTATTGATTTATGTATTACATAAAAAATTCAAAAACTGTTCAGCCAAAATGTTTCTTGAGAAGTTTATTGTACTCGTTGAAAGATTCAGTTTTTCTTATGTCAATAGGCAGTTTGTTATAGATTTTAGCACCCATGAAGCGAAAGGACTTGCGAGCATATTCAGTCTTAATTTGGGGGAGTTTTAGCAAACATTGATTATTCCTTGTCTTCGTTTCGTGTTCTTGGACTTCAAAGTACCCTTGAAAAATATCACATGCTTCCCTGTCTACACACTTGCGGACGAGTTTACATGCTCGAATGTTATTTGCATTCACAACGGATAGAATGTCTGATTCAGTGGATGAGTTTCCTTGTACTATTTTCAAGGAGCGATCATAAAACGATGCGAGTCTTTTAGATTGGGTGGTGGCTAACTTCAGCTGCAAAATTCCGCAGTAAGTGAATGTAGGCAGAATCATTAAGCGATGTATAGTCTTTGCAGAAGTCACATCAAGATAATCCCTGAGTTTTGCCAGTAACCTTAATCTGCCTGATGCATGGAGATTCAAGTTTCCAGAGATGCTGAGCGCTTATCTTCTTTGATACTGACAACGTAAAGTTTGCTCTTGAAAGCTCTTCGAATCGACGGAGCCACTCTAGAAAGGATCAACAACGTTTGTAGGCGCGTTCAAACACGTTCAAAGAACACAGCCCTCTATTTTCTTCTCTTTCCAAAACAAATTTCGATCAAAGAAACAAGCAAAATTGTTACACATTTAACATGTTGCTTGATCATTTTTATTAAACCATCTTGGATATCATTCGTAAACTAGTCTAGAAATTGTGATCACAACAAACTAACAAAGGAATGAAAATATTCACAATTTTGTGAAGCGAAAAAAGTATGAGATGTTTAAACCTAGGGACCTGCCATGTAAAGTGTCTACCACGGGGGGGGGGGGTATACACAATGGCAGCCCCACATTTTATGGGCTTGACAATAGGCCACAGAAAATATTTGTAGCTTTAAAAAGGGTCATGAAATGTGCTAGTGAATAATCTAACAAAATATTTCTAAAATATAAAAGATATTGCAAACTTTAATTCCAGAAGTCATAAAAGTAAACTCTGTTTAGTTGTCAATCATATTCAGTCACTGTTTCAATTTCTCAGCATTTTTGTCTTTATCAAAGCAGGAAGCAGATTTGTCTCTTTTCCGGTGCCTCTCTTGCTTTCTGACTCTCCATGTTCACAATAGCCTGATATCAGGCTATTATGTTCACAATATCCTTCATCAAACCGTTCCATCTTCGCAAACACCTTTACAAATTCTTAGAGATTCTGTCTGTACTGCTTGCTGAGTGCTGAAACTACACCAAGGTACCATCTGGAGTATACCAAAAAAGGATTTTCCTAATCAGCTCTTAAGGTCTGGAATGAAATCCCTAGAAGTATCAGGGAGCTTCCTACCTTGTGCCAATTCAAACAACAACTAAAAATACATTTGATGAGCTGAAAGCTATTAAAACACGACTCCCTGGAAGAACAGCAACGATTAGCCTTCAGTTTTTGCGTTTGTGTATAGATCATGTTAATTAGTAGAACTGTATATATGTTTTTGTAGTTTTAATAGCTGAAAGTATGTCGTGTATAAATGATTTAATATGAATAGAGATATGAAACGAAAGTCAAATTGGGGCAAGGGAAGCTGCTCTTCTAAAATTTATGTTGTTTTTGCTTCATCATCAAAGGTAACTTGGGGGTAACATATTGGACAACAATCATAAATACCACCGTTTGCTTCATGCAATGAAAGCAATCACTTTTTGATGTTGCATCAGGGCTGTAGGAAGAAACTTCGAATTAGGGGGGGCAATTGTTCTTAAAACAATAGAGAACAATACATCTAATTAAATCGTGTGACGTAGCACCATTGTGTTCAAAATTATTGGGGGGCTTGAGCCCCCCTAACCCCCCCGCTTCCTGCAGGCCTGTGTTGCATTGCTTTACAAAAGTCTCCCTTGATCCAGTAACTTTTTTGAGCGAAATCAATTATTCCTTTCAACTCAGTTGTCATAGCCGATATGGTTTCAGGGTAGTGACAAAGAAATGGCACAGCCTCCCGGGGGGGGGGTACTTGACTTAAATTTGTACGGGGGTGTACCCACGAAAAATTTTTTTTTTACCCTGCTCCAGAATTTTTCGCTCAAAATGATAACCTGTTCTAGAAAAAATTGATGAATAGTATACTCAAAAACATGAAATTTGACCGAAAAACGACCTGATCTAGCAGAATATTCCCCTTTGGCATGTTTTGACAACTTGCTCTAGAAAAATTCCCTCATTTTGATACCCTGAAGTAGAAAAGATTGGTGAAAACCATACCTTTAACAACGGCACATCCCCGTCGGACAAATATACTAAGTACCCCCCCCCCCAGGCACAGCCTCCAACATAATGAACGCATAAATATTCGATCAAATACACGGAAGCAAGTGACATGGCTCTGCTTCTCTTTTATCATTTGAACTTACCTTCACATCCAGTGTTTTAATGAGGAAAATGTCACATTTCATCCAATATATTCAGGTTTAAATGTTTTCTTTATATGAATTCTCCTAAAATATATAATCTACTAACAAACATTAACATTACGAGACGATAGCACAAGGAGCATGAAAATACATTGCAACTCTGCAGCTATTACACTTAACCTAAATACCAATACAAACACTAATACGGGACTAATACTAAGGATAATTATTTAAATACAAAAGAATAAACTAACAAGGAACTACACGAATAAAGAAACCGATCTGCAGTCATCAGTTTAAATTGTCGTGAAGATATACTATCACGTGAAGATCGTGAAGATATACCAAGAAAATTCCACTATCATGACGGGCTGATTTGTCCAAACCAGTATCAAGACAGCAAAAGACAGCAAAAATGCTTTCAAAATCAAAGGCTCAATGAAATATTCTATCCGGTGAAGGCGTATGCCAGAAAATGCAGTCAAGAAAAATCTTCCGAGTTCACCTGCCAGGATTTCTTTATACTAAGAAAGTTAACTTAGCTTTAGAAATCGAGTTCTCTAAAATTCGTCATGTCGTTTCTGGAGTTAATTGCCAATTTTGCTTAGAAGCTGTTTGAAGAGCTTAAGAGGGGACTAGAAGTTAGAACCAAATCTGCAATTTTTCAGTTTAAAATGATTGCGGATGAATCGATATCTTCTGGAAAGCTAAGAAAAGCATGCAAATGCCAGGGATGCATTTGCTAAGATTTTTCCGCCTTTAGATGCTTATAAGAGAAGATTTGATCCGTATAGCTAATCCTTTATTCCATAAGTTCTAAGGCAACTCCAATTCAAAATTGCTAATAACTCTTGAATGAAATGAGCTATTTGAGGGAAATAAGTTTTATGGTTTAAAATAGCATGTTAACTATAAGATGGCATATAGTGTGATGAATTTGGTGGATAACCAATTATTATGCAGTTTGTAAAACGCTGATACTTTTTTTATATCCCCCGTGACGCTTTGCTTTTCTTAGAATCTGGTAGGAGCACAAATAGCTTAAATTTGTTATACGCTTAATGTCTCAGTGGTAGAATCATGCTGACTTCACTCCTTTTCAATTGACTGGCTATAAATGTAAATTTAAGTAAAGATCAATTTGTTTAAAATTACGCTGAAGATATAAGCTGGAAAGGAATACCAGTTGACCTTCTAATAATTCAAGGTTTGCATTTTAAAAGTCTACCCACAATATAAATATCACCCAGCAGGTAGCAAGGATATTTTCCTTGAATTTATTCATTTCTATATCTAAATTTATGCAGCTTTAAAAATATATTCATGAAGTGTGCATGAATCGCAGGGAATCCCAGGATCCTCGGCAGCTTTTAAGCAAATTTACTACGTAATACCAGCGATATTCGATGATAAAAAGATCCAAATAGTCGATGCATTACTTGAAAATTCTGTTTGCTAGTTGATCGAGTGATTTATAGGCCTAAGCTACGCCAAATCGCCGCTCAATTATACGTACTAACGAAGAGAGCGAATTCGAGTCTGGCTTCTAAATACGAGGATTTTGCAGAGCCGTAGACAATGGAATTACTTCAAATAGAAATACTCGACCTACAGTCAAAACCGTGCTCTGCAGGAGATTCTCTTTGCGGATTTATACGCCGCGTATTCACAAGACACACAAATAACGCGTAATTACGCCAGTTTCGTCTATTTCCGTAAGTCACCGCTTCTAAAACTAGCCTAAAGCCCAGGTTACCGACTAAATTTGTAGGTATTGCTGTGTATTCGAGTTTTTAGGTGCCTAACGGTGTTTGGAGCATGTTAGAAGCCCGAATTTAAGTTTGAATAAACATTTGTTCGTTAAACAATAACAGTAAGAAATATCATTAACAGCTCATACGGGCCTACTTAGTGGATAATCTGTTATTCCTCATCGATTGTTCTCAGAGCGAAGCATGTTCAAGAGCGGCAACTCAAAGGACTTTGCCATCATTTTGAGAGAACTTTGCCCACCAAAAATAATCTACTTCAGGAATAATCGCTCAATTTTTATTCCCGACACAGAGGTTTGTTAACCCGTTAATTACAAGCAGTTTAGAGTGTTTCGCTACTGTATAGAGCATCGCATGTCAAGGAGGAAATGACAAATTACTCTTTCGCGCTCTCATCATAAATAGTAAGATGTATAGATATCAATCTGTCATCGGATCGTTTTAGCGTAAAGTCCCGTTGAATGACCTCGAATAACTTTCTTATCACTTTGATGACGGATGCAAATCCGATTTCGACGTCGACTTATTTCTTCAAGCCAACCAACATATCAAGCTCTTTTTAAACTCCTCGAGGATGCTGAAGTCTTCCAGATATCAAGGACGAATTTTGTATAACAAATGATATGGGTTTGATCAAGACAAAGCAATTTGGCAGCCTCAAAAATAGATTGCACACTTTCTGTGCAGCCAGCTATAATGCATTGCCTTCTCTGTTTATTTTGATTTGATTTAGTGCATTTATGGGTATGAAATCTACTCTCAGAAAGGCCAATCGCTTTGTCTTCCCGGAAACCTGGATCTTTTATTTAAAAATATTTGCCTTTCCAGATACGTTTTAACGATACAAGTGGTCAAGTGGATGCTGTCCAGTGTGTTCACGCTAGAGTAGCAAAGACAAATTTTGTGCAACAAATGATATACTATTCTGAGGAGATATAGACTTGCCCCCAAGTCTATTTCGTCATTTCGTCAAAGAATTTCGTCAAAAAATTATATACTTCCCGGTAGACTTATTACAGTTGACAAAACAGACTTGGGGCAAGTCTAGAGGAGATACAGCGATTTGCCTTTCTGAAGAATAGATTGTACAGCTCTGAGTACACTGGATTAGATAGAAATAAACAGATAGTGCACGGTCAAGGCATTAAACTTGGCTGCGCAGAAAGTGTGAAATCTATTCTCGAGGTACCCTGAGTAACAGAGCCTCAAAATTAAGGAAAGGAAGATTGGGGAAACGAAAAGGGAGAAGAAGAAAGAAGGAAGCAACTTTCTCTCCCTATTTATTTTTCTCTTTATCATTTTTTTTTGCTCTGGTACCGGTATTCTTGAGGTTGCATAATCGCTTCGTCCGGCTTTTGTACAGACATGAATTCTTTGTTTCACAAAATTTGTCTTCGTTCGCTTGAGTAGAAGTGTGCTAGAATTGGGGTAACGCATTTTGTAGATTTATTTTCTGAATGCGTTCAGAATATTTTCACCAATGTTACCTTATTCGCAACTTAAAAATTATGAGCCTCCCTTGTTCGCTAAAACCCCAGGGAGGGCCTCGTTAACTGCCGAAAAATTACTTCGGAGCTTTTTTCCTTCTCATTTCTATTGCATTCTTTCCTAATACGTCTTTATCCAATTGGATGAGTCAAAAATTATTGACGTTTGAACACCTATAGTTCTTAAACCATTTTTCAAATTCTTACAAACGAATGATACCTGTCTAGCTAACATTTCAACTTAAAATGCATGAATTTTGTTTGTTAAATTGGTGATATATGAGTTGACAATAGCAATCAGATTATAAAAAGGCTTCATCTCAAAATCTTTCAAACTAGGCCTACAATTCTTGACGAAGTTTGCCAGCGATCCAGGCAATCCAGCCCATCCCCCGGGGGAGGGACACTTCACTGTTGGGTCAGATGGGGGTGTGCGCTGCAGGGATTTCTGTTATGTCCCAATCCCAGAATATAGGCGTTATCCCAAACTTAAGAATCTAGTAACAAACCAGACCCCAATTCCAGAAACTTTCTTCAAAAAGTACATCCCATTCAAAGAACTTTTGTGCCAAAACCACCCTAAAACTGATGCATGTCCCCGCATGATTGGTAATGAAGTCACGGGGGGTTCTTCCATAGTAAAAGCACCTTGGGAACGGTCAAAATTGGTCTAGCCAAGGGTACCATTTTCGTAAAAATTAGTCTTGCCAACGGTACCACTTTGAATATGCTCGCGGCAGACCCCTACCCAAAATTTAGCCAAGAACCCCCTCCCCGGGAATCCAGCCTCATGCTGATAGAAAGCAGACAAAAAAGAGGCTGAAAGGCTGCAGTACCTAATGAATACAAAATAGACAAAATTTGATTACGATAGCTAAGATTTTAGGCCTGGTTTTGAAAAATTGTCGCAAAGGTGTAGAGTTAAGAAATTTTGCAAAATCGCTTGTAACAAAACGATATGACCAATTTTGAGAAACTAAATTTTCACATCTAAGTTGATATGCTAGCTAAGCAAATATTACCAGTTTACGGGAATTTGATATATAGTTTGAGAGTTATGAGCTTTCAAACGTGTAAACATTTTAACCCTATAGTGGTTGGGCTATCTGACATGTCCTATTTTGGTTGGGGGGGACACAAAGCCCCCTACCTAAATCTTGACTGGAAATAGATAGAGCAAGCAGATTTTGTGTACTAATAGCCCCAGGCATGTAATTTATGAGAATATAAAAATTAACCTAAATTTTTCCGTCATTATTGCTTGCGTCAGCATTTTTCTTTGTGTGGTCAAGAAAAGTGGCAAAATCGGTCAAAATCAGGAAAAATGCGATAAAATTTAATTTGGAGCACAATTCCCATCCAAACATGAAAATTATGATAGATTACATCAAATAACACTACCCCGAAAAATATCTTTGCAAAATATCACAATTTTGCTACTTTTTGCGAAAATTAATATTTGAGTATTCGCAATTTTGACAGAGTCAGTTCAGAAAAATTGTCTCCCTCCCCCTCATTTGTCAAAATATTTTTATAAGACTTCTTGAGTCGTTGTAAAGTAAGTAGCAGCAAAAAGTCAGAAAGTCTCCGAGCCACAATTATTCTCCTGGCTGAGTTATAACAAAAAGTCTACTAGGGAAAGGGGGCAAATTTGCCCCCGAATCAAAACAGGGTTAATGATTTACCAATGCTTGTTATTGTAAGAAAAATTGCTCTTGTAGGTTTTCTTTGGAACACTTTGTATATTTTAGCATCTGATTTGATCTGACCACTAACCTGAGTAAATCCTTTGAGTGATGCATTAAGTCAAAGTAAGTCCGAGGATTTGTAAACAAGCATTTTGGTTGACGTGTTGTGATCATTGCTAATTTATCCTGACGTTGATTTTGCACGTAGATTATCAATCTAAAGAACGTCCTACGGGAAAGTGGTGGCTTTTTCAGAAAAACACATGACTTGAACCTCATCTTTTTTTACAAATGGCAATAACTATTTATCAATGCTGCTAGAAAAGTGATAGAAATAGAAATGCTTCTGAAACCACATTATCATGGATCTGTATAAACCACAATGTTTGCCATCATTCCAAGAAGCAAGATGTATGAAATTGATTTTGAAGGTGAAATGACTTCTTCAAAAAGTTTCAATTGGCTCATTTTGTTAACTATGTATTTCTTGCTTTGGGAATTTTCTTGAGAGAAAAATAGAATGCGTTTAATCTATAGGCTTCATTCTTTCAAAAAATTGCTAAGATATTGGTTCTAGATATTATGTTGTGAGAGTTACTTTTTTAAAGCCAGGGTGCCTGAAGTTGATTTTATTGCCTACTTTCTGGCTTGTTTTCCCCGATGTTAAACTTTAAAAAATGTTTGTATGTAGTAGAGACAATAGAGTCCCCCTCCATTATATTGGTGTTTTTTATCTTTTATTTTTGCAAGCAAACAAGCAACCAACCAACCAAGCAACCAATCAATGTTTATTTGTTGACACAGATGGGTATATATGGCAGCTTACAGCTGTTATGGGCCTGCGGTAGAGTGAAGCAGATTCTCTGAGTTTCTAAATGTGAGAATATAAATGTTATCCCTAAAATGGCTTTACTGCTTCTAACATTTCTCTTGGTATGTAATAGAGTCCCCTTCCAGCATAGTGGTCGTATTTTACATTTGCTTCCTTCCTAGTCCAATGTAACGTCTAGCCTAGCAGAGCCCTCCTTGTAGGGACGTAGGAAGCATCCCAAACTTGAGGGGGCACGACACTTCAAGGGCACTTTTTTCATTAGGCCACATAAAATAAATTAATAGATTCTCATCACAAAGTTTTGGAAACTCTCGCGAGGCGGGAGGTTTATATTTTATAATTTATATACAAATTTTTTTGGCAAATCTAGCCAAATCAGCGAGGGAAGCACATTATTCCGTTGAATTCTTTGTTTACATAGTCTTTGGCACAGATAAATTCTACCCTGTAGGCCGTCTGTGGAAGAACAAGGAGCAGCGACAAACAACTTAAGATTATTGATGTTTGTTGGAGCTGTTTACAAACAACAATCTAAAGGGAATTTCTCACAGTTTCTTCAACGAAATTTTTACTTTTTCAAAATTAAAGTCATTTCTTGTCAAGTGATTTCTTGCAAATTTCCCACAGCCCTCCCACAGGAACCCAATTAAATTGCTGTGAAATTTGGCCCAAACTCAAGCGACCTGTCTTGGTTAAGTGCTTGTCCATGGCATGCTCCTAAATGAATACATTTTGCGTGGACCCCATTCGAATTGTAGCGGTGCATTTTGGATTTGGATCCGTAGATCAGCCTCCCGTCTGAATGTTCTTGAACCATAACAACTTTGTAATTGATCAAAACTGTGCCAATTCAGTGAAAACGTTGTTTCAGATTGACATTTTTTGTAGTTTTATGGTAAATTCTATCTTTCGCAAGATAAAAGTATGTATCATAAGGAGCAAATAATTCCAAATAAATAAAAAACAATAGAACTATATGTTTTGACGTTATATAAAATATAAAAACATCGCAAATATTGTAAATGACGAGCGGGCGGGACTTTTATATTTTACAAACAAAATATAAAAAATTTTGACGCAGAAGTAATTTTCCATGCGGGCGGTGATGAGAATCTATTAATTTATTTTATATGGCCTTAAGCTAAAGGGGCACTTCCTGAAAATAAAAAGGGTAATTCTTTGTTTATTGCAAAATCTTGAGGGAGCACGTGCCCCCAGTGCCCCCCGGTTCCTACGTCTCTGCCTCCTTGAGTTTCTACAGGTGAAAGTAAGAATCTTCATGTTGCTAACTGGAAAGATAGTGGCCACACAGACATTTTCGCGATAAGCTCATCTTTAAAATAACGTACAAAACAATGTTAGTAGTAAACATTGGAGATAAAACGACGAGATCCCACTTCAATTCGAAATTCACGATTGATAAGAAAAGAGCATATAGAAGCTTCTATAAATTGTCAAAAATGAATTAGTGACAAGCCATTCAAAATCCAATTAGGCACATCAATTTTTTAGTGGAATCAAATCGGTTTACTTTTTGTGGTTATTTTAATTGGCAATTCACTTTACAACTAAATAACATGAATAGTATGAAACAGAGAGTCGTTCTCTTATCAAAAGCGATAAACAAAAGGGTTTAGACCACGATCACCAATGTTACACTTTTGAGGTGTGCCGAGATATTTTGATAACATAAAAATCGAATTCGATTTATCAGCCGTTTATTTCTATTGGTTGCCTGAGCATTAGTTGATTGCCTATTGATTTTCAGCCCTTCTTTTGTCTTGCTCCGGGTTTCAATAACAATATACATTATTCATTACATTTTGATTATTGTTATCTAGCGCTCTATCTGTTACACAGACAATTGCCGATCATCGCTAAACATAACAACAACTTTCAGTTATGTCGCATTCTCTCTTATGCTTGGACAAGATAGACCGAAGTTGATAGTCGAACAGGTGGCAATTCCATGCGAGTTTTCATGGTCCATTTGTAGTATGTAGGCAAAGGAAAAACCGTCTGTGGTTTGGCCCTAATGGAGGCCTTCCGCGCCTAAGTCGGTAAATTTTGAACACCGCCCTTTTTAGGCCCTACCCTTTTATTCCAAGAAGCCTACGGAAGGAATGAGTAAGAAAATAGTGTTTTATTTATAGAAACCTTAGTTTGCGATTAATTTTCCACGACAATTTGTTTTGTTCAAAATGAATACTTAAAGGTAGATGTGTCCATGTAAGTACAGCAGCGTATACACTCTTGTCAAAATGTGCTGACATGATGCTGACGAAGAGCCCGAGGAGCGCACTGTGATTGGTAGAATTTAACTTAACACATGCAAAACTATAATTTAAATTTCACAACGAGGCTGCCTGCTGTGAGACTTCGGGTTCAGCTCTGGAATCGCAGCCGCAAATAAGTCATCAATCTGCTTATATTAGACCTGGCTACCTCTTTGAATCTACGGTAAAGTGATCACTTAAAATATCATGTGAAAATAGCAAAGTCGCTTTACTTACATGGACACATTACCTTTAACCTATTATTCACCAACAGGTCACAAAAAGTGTTGAAATTTCCATTCAGATTACAGTATCTTTCAGTTTAACAACATCCTTCAATTTGCATGAAAAATCTTTGCAACAAAACTATAAAAGATTCAGCAAGAAACATTAACCAATTTAAGTACGCCTACACACTTTTGTTTTCATTAGAAACTTGGCTCTGAACGTTCTAGTAAAGTTTCTTAAAGTTGAGTCAAATTTCTAAAGTAAAACTTTCTTGAGCTACTTTATTTTCAGCCTACGCGTAGACCCATTATCCCAAAGGAGGAAAGGGTCTACGAAACAAAGAGCAAAGGCTTGCTACTGAGGTTTCTAGATTTCTGGAAACTTAATTTATGCAGCCTTTGTTTCAACCATAGAAATATTTCTTTTCTATGGTTTCAAGGCGTTTCACACATCATTTGAAAAGGGGATTAGAAGGATTAATACGGACGGCCGTATCGAACCCTGTTCGCCTGACTGTTCTGGCTTTGGGATAATGGGTCTACGCCACTAGGCTACTTTATTTTCTATTATATTGAAATTCAAATTCTATCACAATTCATCGAGGAATGTAGATATGGCTCTTTGTCCCCAGAGAATTGCAAGAACGAACTAAATCATAAAAAAATGATATTTTTAGTATTATTTTGGTACGTTTGCTTTGTAGTTTTTGGTAAAACATTTTGCAACTCATAACCGAAAGTGAAAAAAGTTTTTCAACCTCAAATAGATCTCTGAAGAATTCTTGCAGAGTTTCTTAACTTTCTTCAAGAAGCTAATACAGTTTCTAATGAGCGGTTTCTTAAAAAAGAGTGTAGACATGAAAAGGTGCCATGAGCAAGCAAAGTTTGTCATGGGAAATTTCAAATTAAAGTTATCTTCTTTCAAGAGATTTTGAATGTCTAAAGTAGATTCAGATTGTTGATTATCAAACATTTATCTTCCTTCTCTCTTGCTTTTCCAATGCACATGATATAGTTGACGGAATTAGCGCATAGCTGTAAAGGCGAATATCTAAATCTACAGGTCCTATAGTCTATTGTATCGAACTTGTTATCAGCAGTTTACAAAATTTACAATTTTGCTCTTTAAGGCTGGCTAGATAAGACAAACTGTATGTACACCCATGGATGGCAACCAGCCACAATTTTCGTAACATGTGTAGATGTGGAATTGGATTGGAATGGTACCAGCAAAGTTATTCAACATATCTATGGGTCTCTTCCTGCAAGACAGTTTACAGACAAAAAAACTACAGGTCCTTTTATTCCGCTCCAAAAAACGCAATTGTTGCTAATCTTTCATGCACTGTTGAAACCAGATTGTTTGAAAGCAAGTCAAGTGGTACCAAACAAGATTGTTTTACTTTTCACATTCACAAAGACACATGTGTGCTCCTGGCTAAGCTTGAAGAGGCTGATAAGCAGGTTTCATGTCACGTTTTATCATGGGCAATAATGCACCGTTGATGTGGCCTATAATATGATCAAAATTGTATTTACCAGGGCCGTAGGAAGAAGCTTCGGATTGGGGGGGGGGGCAATTGTTTTTAAAACAATAGAGAACAATACATCTAATTAATTCGTGTGACGTATCACCATTGTTTTCAAAATTATTTTATTGGGGGGGCTTCAGCCCCCCTGCCCCCCCGCTTCCTATGGGCCTGATTTTTACTCACTGTGTTGTTTCTCTTCCACGAGATTGCGTGTAGAGCTTGATAATGCTGCTATTCCTTCGTTCTTCTCTCGTCACAACAAGGAATTGAATGCCGCCATTATTCAAATACTGTTGAAGCGGTTGGAGCTCCTAAGTCCTATGCAGCGATACAGGGAAGTTTGAAATGAGACGTATTGCTGCGTAGAAGTTCCAACCGCTTCAACAGTACTTGAATAATGGCGGGATTCAATTCTCGAACCTGATTAAAATCAAGTTTAAGGCTGAACGTCGATTTTTCAAGCTGAATAAGTAACTAAACAAAGTTCCAGAAGATTGCTTAAGACCTGGATGGTTAACTGACTTGCTCTACAACCGGAAAGGTGTTGCAAATTGTTGAAGGTAATATATCCATACAAGAAGGCATGCTCTGGCCTGGTGGAGGAGGGCATGTTACCAGCTAAATTCCTTTTCAATGGCGCTTTTGAAAAGTAAGTTGGTGTGCTATCGAAGACAGACAAGCAAACATTCCACAAAACAGGAGACGGACGAATCATTGTCTGTAACGTTTCATTTTTATGCGATCGCAATAGGTGGTTTAGAGCAACTTTTGCTGTTCACGTGATCAGTTTAGGTATCAACCAATCATACTACGAAAACTTGATGGATTTTGACAGGTTGGGTAGACGTTATTCGTATATATGGCTACGTTACCTTTGAAAGAAGAGATTTTGGTTGGTACGCTATTGGAAATTGCTTTGTTGTTGTTTGTAGCTTGTCTAATAGGCTTCATAAATTCCTCGGTTTTCTACTTCCAATCGCCTTCAATGGATAAGTCAATCAAAGGCAATTAATAAAATGGATACAAAATCTGCTTCGTCATTATTCCCCTATTCAGAAAGCATACATGGGGACGGAGAGGGTCTGAGAATCCGAAAATCTTTATGAATTCTCTATTTTATACTTTATGGATGCCGTACCTTATGGAGACCCTCAAGGGAAAGATCTTTAATCAGTTAAAAGATTCTTCACATCTACTTTTGGCAGACTAGAACAAATTTGCTTAATTCCCAATGAATCCTGCGTCAACCAATTACAATGCTTGAAAATCCTTTGCATAAACCCAAGCTTAGAGTTCTAGTCTCGTGCTCTGTGTGGAGTGTCATTTTGTTTCAAATTATCATTGAGACTCACGCAAATAAGATAAGTGCTGTTTATAAAAGGGTTAACTAAGATCTGCAGTGTTCAATTAGATGAGGTTTACTCAAAGATTAAAGTAATGCCAATTCTTGTAGAAATTGTTTACATTAACAACTACAATAAATCGTGACCATACGTTTTTACATCGCTTGATTCGTTTTCTTTCAGTGTTTTCGCAGAAAGCAACATACACAAATAAAAGTATATATGAGACTTAAGTTGACATTATTGAGCTCTTCTCGAGGAATTTTGGCAGTGGGCTGTCTTCCAATGCAGTTTGGTCGATAAATGGTTATCATGACATTCAGTCAGGTCATACTTTACTAATCTTAAAGGGAATCTAAGCATATATAAGCCTTTGAAAAAAGTAACTTTAAAAATTAACGTGACATGCCGCACCATATTTGGGTAAATGATCTACGTCAACAAGAAATTCTGATATCTGATAGGCTAGAATTTGTACAAATAAACGAATGTTGCATTAAAACGATGATTAGGTTTCAGGAACGTCACACTTCAAGTTGAGTTCTCATCAAAGTCAAGTTCTTATAATAATGCTGAAGTCTCTCTCAAATCTCGTGCTTAAAACTTCCTTTTTCATTTCAGCAATTGGTTGTTTATTTCTAATGAAAGTCTCTGCTGTTGTTACCACTTCTGGTTTCCATTTCATTTCCCTTCTTGCTTCAATATCAAGAGAGAGTTAACTCCATTTATAGTTGAAGGGAGTTGAACTTGGTTTTATTCATAGGGATAAGAATGAAATTTTTATCCCAGTTAATTCGCGGAAGATGCTGCGAGCGTTCGTTTATAAAGGTGTCCCACAACCTTGTTACGATTCATTTGGCTATGATGTGCGTAACTACACGTATCCCTCAATTATCAGCAGATCGTTTTATTCACTTTTCTAATAATTTAGCACGCTGCATGCATTGCGTCTTGTTGTTTTTGCAAACGAAAACTTTTCAGCAATCAGTCTTTGTGCTCGGTGATTCGTAATTTTGTTCGTTGTTACATGCGTAAAAACACGTATCACTCAATTCCCAGAAGATTGTTTATTCACTTTTTGAATTATTTGGAACACTGCTTGCCTCGCATTTGGCTGGTTTTTAAAAGAATACTTTTACCAGAAGCGTAGAAATAGGTTAACCAACAAAGCAGTCAATCTTTCGCAGTATGCGTTTTGTAGACAATAGATTTGGAAATCTTTCGATTTGGTTTTCGCATTCAGTTTAAAAGCCAAAATTGTGTCAAGTTGCCTTCGCATTTGGACATTGGAGGCAAAGCAGAAAGGCGTGGTAAAGATCTGACATTTCGTAAGGTTTTGCGATTTCTTTCACCCGCCCACCCACAACCTAAGCTAAAATCGTACCATGCTCCTTTATTTCATGACAGGGATGTCTGTCTCTGCCATGGACATTGAGTGCACTGGTTTGTGGAGAAAAAATCTAAACATTTTTCTCTAACCCCCAACTATTTCGGTTGCTGCGGGAGTGCACATTTGACCAGTGCATTTGAAATCCCAAACTTTGGCCCCGGTGATGAGAGAACACTGCCATTGGTATCTGGCAACTGGCAAATTTTATATTTGTGATTGTTCTCAGCTCTGAGGGGCCACGTTATTTTTTCTCTGAAGCAAGAATTAACTGTTATATTAGTTTATTGCCGCAGTATTGTTAGTGTTAAATACTTAGATTACTCTTTTTGTTGTTGTTGTTGCTGTTGTAATTAATTGCTTATGTTTTAAAGTATAACGATACTCCTATTAAGTGTAGCAAGTTATCATCATTAAATTGAATTGAATTGAATTGAATTGAATTGTTGTATAATAGAGATTTTTTATTTCAGGAGCAAAAGTGCAAGTACCTGATTGTTTGTTGCTGATGCGTTTTTGTTTTCATTCTTTGCAAAAAAGTTTTCGATCTTATTATTTTCTGCTGCTTCTTTTGAAGCTGGGAGCTGGTCAAAGTATTGTACCGAAGGAAAAAGAAGATGGTGCAAGAAGCGCAGATAGCCCTCCCCATGAAATAAAAATGATATCTTGTGATCTTTTTTGTTTACATTACTTCGTTCTTATAAAATGATGTAAACAACGTTGATCTTCAAAGGGGCTCCGTCTCCAAATTTGGGTCGAAATGATGATTTACAGTTGTTTTAAAGGCGATATGACACCTATTGTTCGATATGAAAGCTTTATTTCGAAGGAATTAACCAAAGGCACCAATACTTATATCTCTTACGATTTGCTTTGATATAAGTGGATGTTTCTGATTGTTACTTTTTTGGTGGCTTTTGAGAAGCCAGTAAACAAACTGCACAAGTCAATGGGCACATGCCTAAAACAATGTTGCTTGCAGATTTGTTTACAATTTGGCGACGAAGCCCCTTTGATGCAAATGCTTCAGCAACTGGCCATCGAGCTAAGATGTAGGAAAGGAAGTCTTCACTTCTTCACAATAATCCTTTCTCATAGAATTTTGATTTGTTTGATTGGTCGATTTTCAAAAGAATGCAAAGAATCTTGATAAAACTACCCTACCGGGTAAGTCAAAAAAGAATCCCTGTTTGAAAGACCACATCTCCCTCGATATAAAGACAATAATGTTGGCAAATATGTCATTCAATAGATAACATGTTCAAATATATTCTACATTTTACCTGCCTGAAGTCGGTCACTCCGTTCTGAAATTATAAGAGATTTTCTCGAGGAAGCCCCTCCAAGAAACTTCCAAAAACTGCATAAAATCACGACCAAATTTCTCGTATGTCTATGCCTTATAGCAATGACTTGCACATGCTTTGGCACGTTTTATCCCTTTGGGAGATGAAAATGTCATCCCTGGGGGCAAAAAAACATTATTCCGTATGATTTCATCTTCCCAAGAGGATAGAACATGTCAGAATGTGTTGAGCTCATTGAGATAATGCAGAAAGCTCGGGAAATGTTGGTCGTTGTTTTGAGCCAAAGGGTTTTCTGGAGAAAATCCCTCATAACTTCAGAATGGAGTGGCCGATTTCAGTCAGGTAAATGTTGAAGTCCATTTGAACATGTCTGCTGTTAAATGTTATGTTTCCCAATATCATCATCTTGATATTCAGGGAATGGTGATTTTTCAAACAGGGATTCTTTTTATTGACTCACCTGGTAGATTCCCATCTTCAATTTCACGTGATATTTCATGTGATCACTTTGATAAGTAAGCTAACAACGTGGCATGAGTGATCTAAGCAGGCTGCTGACTTACTTACGGTACGGTTGCGCTTTCGGAGCTGAAATTTTAGTTTGCATGTGATCAATTAAATTCTGTCCATCACTGCGCGCTCTTTGATTTCGACACATTAGTGCATATCATTTAGCTAGAAGAACAATCGCACGAGAAAGCGTTTCTTTGTCCCATTCATAGATAACCTCCACTTTTCTCCGTCAACTAACTGTAAGTTTATTCAAGGGCCTAAGGAGGAGATAGTCCTCCCGTTGCAGTTAATTTTTAATGCTTGGTTTGAAAGACTTACCTATGCTCTCCTTGATGGTTTCTTCTTTCATAGATTTCTCGGTTTTGCTTTCTAAACGACATAAATCACATGTTTTCTCAAGCAGAAATGAACTGTTTGATCGTGCCACCTCGTCTCTTGGCGGCCATTTGCAATGTACATAGCGAATCACTTTCGTTTCGTTCTCCATAAATTAAAAATAGCGTTGATTGAACAGTAAGCAGAGCAAGCAGTTTATTTCAATTTGAGAAAAGATGGGATATTTGTCCTTTAGAAAGCAAAACCAAGAAATTTATGAAAGAAGAAACCACTTAGGAGAACATAGGTAAATTTTTCAAACCAAATATTAGAAATTAACTGCAACGGGAGGACTATCTCGTCCTTAGGCCCTTGGTTCAGTATCACCTGGTGCATCAGTGCAAAACTAAGAATGATTCTTGCAACAAAAGAAGTATGTTTCTTTCTGTGAATCTTTCATTGGTAAGCGCATGAAGGTAAGTAAGCTATTTCTGGCTCATTTCTTTCATTGTTTTGTTTTTGTGCTTTTCTTGATTATGCTTTGTTATGCTTTAACTTGTGAGGCATCTAAAATTAGTTGTTTTTGTGATATCTTTGAGATACGGTCTCAAATCTCGATCTCAGATACGGTCCCCAAGGTCCTAAAGCTGAATTCCCCTATGTGCCAAACTGCATGCGCTTAACAATTCTTTTGTCTTGCAACAAAGGAATTCACTCTTTGATTGACGTCGCTTCGGAGCTAGTCAATCAAATCAGTTGCAGTGTAGCGCGTGTATTACACCTAATAGAGGTCAAGTTTTATAAAAGATATGTCGACGATACGTTTTGCTCAGTTGGCAGTGGGATTGGAGTCTACTTTTTGATTGCATAAATACACGACTTGATAACATTAGGTTTGCTTTCGAGAAAGAAACTGAGGCAGGCAATGAGCTACGTTATTTAGACGTATGAACATCAGATGAAGACTATTCTATGAAATGTTGCAAAGCGTTCTATAGTGAAGCACATCTGCGCAGGAGCTAGCTTATTGAGAAGCTTAAAGATACCTTTTTACGATTGTCATAAAAAATAAGTGTAGCCGGCCGCATGTTGAAATAATAGATGACTCGATTGTTTTATGAAGAGCAAAGAAAAATGTTGCAACATTTCGTATTAGCGTTGAGACAGTTTATTATCTGTGAAAACAAATTATGTTATGTTTGAGTACACTGAACAAGCGATAAAGCACTTTCGTTGACATAGGGTTTAAGACTAGTAATAGTAATATTGCACGGATTAACTTGGTTTATATCCCAAGTCCTCAGGTTGAAAGAGCAGACGTCGAACGAAGTGCTGTTCTCAGACACGGTTTTCCCAGCCCATATTCAAATAAGTAATGCGGAGCCAGTATAACTAGGTAGGGATTAAAGGACGCTTAGATGGATGTTGGAAGGACGAGCTGCCCAATCCATTGACTATCTGTTACATCGTAGACGATTGTTTGAGTTTCAGAAAGATAGCGCTTTCGAGCCTAAACAAGATCATGGTTTCCGTTACGTAATCCCCAATGTATCACCAACTACGATCTTGGGCAAATATTAGTAAATGTCACTAAATCAACGATTCTTTGTTTGCTGTTACTGAGTCAACGTACTCTCGCCAGAGTCACAAGCAAACTGACACCTCCAACTCTGTGAATATGTGAATAGTCTTTATTTTGAGAAGATTAATAGAGAATGGCTTTACAGTTAATGTCTTTTTAATGAGGGTCGATTAAGGAGGCTGTATGGGCAGACGCGAGAGCGCCACTCACTGTTGATAGACTGACAGGCCAAAGAGAAAACTGTCGTTAACATCCTCGTGACACCTACGCTTCTCCTACGCAGAAGCTATAACGCAGTAGCAATGCATTACTTATTCACGTCCTGTTGCTCCTTTGAACAACTAACTTTATTGAAGTTTTTCTAAAAATTGCGGATGCAGCACACTGAAATTTCCTCTCGCAAAGTTTCAATTTTTTTGCAAATGCAATTGACTTCAATGCAGTTCAGTTCAATGCAATGTGTCATGAAGACATCATTGAAGATGAACAACATTTTCTGACTACCTGCCCCAATTACCACAGTTTACGAACTGAACTGTATGAGAAAATTGAAAAGTCTGTCATAAACTTCAACATAGGGCTCAAATCTTTAAAACGGTCGGTGTAAAATTCTATTACAGTTTTCTTTGAAATAAATGGCTTGAAAGGAACTTGGGGTTTTTTGCCGTAAATCTGCCGTGGAAATTTATTGATATCTTGATTTGTTTTAAAATGGCGGCATTCATCAAATTTGAGGCTATGACGTCACCAATTGTCAAAATCCAAAACCAGAAGAACAGATTTCTGCTTACCACCATATTGTAGACTTTCATAAACTATGATTTTCTTGAAGGTTATATCATTTTTCCTCTGTTTAGAATTTACGATGATTTAGATTTTTTGAAAATTTTCCATGAATTTTTTCAAAAATAATCAAATTGCCACCATGTTGACAAAATCAAAATATCAAAAAATGTCCACGGCAAATTTACAGCAAAGTACCATAAGTTCCTTTCAAGCAATTCAATTCAAAGAAAAATGTCAAAGAATTTTATCACTCACCTTGAGATTTGAAAGATTTGAGCCCTACGCTATAAGCTTCGAGCTTCTCACTCTCGAACAAAAATTTACCTATATGATGCCATGTGAGAATCTGCAGATACTTAAATGGGTATAGAGTTTTGAAATATTCATTTAAATTACTTTCAGATGACAATGTCATTTGCACATGACCTTGGTTACCTCCCACCTCCCCATTCCTCTTCTTGCTCCAATATCCATAGAGAGTTAGCACCATCTACAGTTGAATTTAGTTTTATTTCTTTTGTTTCATTTATATTTAGTTTATTGCTGCAGTTCTGTTAGTGTTATATACTTAGATTAGTCTTTTCGTTGTTTTTGTTGTTGTTGCTGTTGTAATTCATTTCTTTAAAGTACCGGGTGTCCCAAAAAATGTCTACGGATTTGGTTGACTCCAGCGCTGTGAATTTAGCTTCAATCAATGTCTAATCACTCTAAAAATGTTCCTCGATAGTTAACTTGGACATAGATACCTCGTTGTTGATATTGGTACTTTGAGACAAAAGCGCCGGGAGGGGGGCAAGGGGGGGGGGGCGGTCGCCCCCAATATTCTCCAGGACCACTTTTCTAATACTTCTAATTCCGGTGTAAAATTATTGGGGGGGGGGGGGGTAAGGTCGATGATCTTTCGCAATCATAACGTGAGCATGGGTTTGTACAATCTTGCTGTCTTATTGCATTTTCCAACGATCTGTAGGGCACTGACTCGGAATTTTTTTCTGGTCGCGAAGGCCCTAGACCCTAGACCCCCGTTCTATGTGCCCTCCGAGCTTGCACATCTCAACAACATAGCTTGTGACAGATCTAAGTCAAGATCTTTTTCACAAACCAAATGAGGAGAAAGTAGTTGTGTATAGGATGGGTAGTAGGGTAAGATTCTTTCGGAGAAATGACGGAAAGTGAATGGGAGAGTCGTTCTAAGGCAATGTATAGGTTGGATTTTTGAAAAATGTCCGAGACAAACTGTCACAGAACTGTCAAAATTTCAATTTTAAGGCCAGGCAAATTGGATTGTGAGAACCGTTCTTGGACAAATTATAGTGCGTTTGCGCACAAATTTTCCTGTGGTGGTGATTCATAAAAATACTGTTACCTAACTATGAAAGTTTTCAATTGGGCACTGGTAAAGATGGGATGCATTCTAAACCAAAGAATATCATATTTTTACAAAAAAATTTCCTGGGATGCTAATTTAAACAACTGTTACGAAATGATCAACAATTCTATTTCACCACCAGGTAACATGTGATCGGTAGAAGTGTTCTAAGCCAAAGTAAAGGGCGTGTCCCCGAAAATTTTCCTGGAGGCTTTGCCCCCAGACCCCCTCTTCCAGTGGCAGATTTGACATGAGTTCCATGAGTTTGAGAACTTAGTCAAGATTTCATAGATAGATTTGTCTCTGAGAATAGAATTACGATAATTATGAAAATGAGATCCACGATGAAAATAACGAACGATTTCAAAATCTGTTCAATTGCGCTTATATAAGGGGCTACAAACTGGGCCCCTTATATGTGTCAATAAGGTAAAATGTGGCTGGCTGAAGGAGAAACATTTGAGGTAAACTTAGGCCTTATAATCATATGAAGATCCACAATGGGTTTGATGGGATGCTTTTCATTTCAAAATTTTATCAGTTATTAATTAGTTAAGAAAAATTTGATAGCATTTTAAGGCAATCTAAAGGGCGTCGCTGCAAAAATTTTCTCGTGGGAATACCCCCGCACCCCCCTAGCTTCGCTGAACTTGAATTGAATTGTATACTGAACTTTGAAGCTTCTGCTGGTCCCGATGACCTCTTTTTCACAAACCATATACTTCAGATTCCTGAATCTGAGAGAACTTGACAGCCCTTCGATAATTCCATTACGGAGTGACGTTTTAGATTCGTTGCGGAAATTTTTGGAAATCCGAAGTTCGTCGTTCGGTCGCCGGTAGGACGTCATTTTCTAATTGTGGTACCCTACTTGTGTTATTTCAACAGATTCATTTATCTTTATGTCAACCTATAAAAGGGGCGTTGGCCGCATTTACAGCCAAAGTAGAGGGCGTGGTCCAAGAAAATTTTTCTGGGGCTCCGCCTCAGACCCCGTTGTGTTTCGCCCCACCTCCAATAAAAAATCCTGGCAGCGCCACTGCTTTGAGAGCAGACATGTCAATCTTGAAAGTTCGAATTTACCTCTTCCTGCAAACCAGAGCTTTAGCCTTTTGGCCTAAGCAATTTCTTAAGTCACAGCGTATAAATCAGCGATAGTCTTGATAAAATTGAAATAATGTTAGATCTTGTGTTATTCTGTTTTCCAGAAGTCACCCCCCAGTAACCCATTGGGAAATTTCTTGATTTTCTTGATTTTTCATTAATTTTAGTTCTTAATTTCGATGTGCTTAGGGCAAAAGCTCTTTTTCAAAAAGGACTTTGCTGAGGCCAAAGGCCAAAGCTCTGGTTTGCAAGTAAACGTAAATTTGAGTTTTCAAGATTGATATTTCTACTCTCAAAGCACCAATACCAACAAACTAGGTATCTATGTTCAAGTCAACTATCGAGGAACATTTTGAGAGAGATTAGCCATTGATTAAAGCTAAATTCACATCATTAGAGGCAACCAAATCTGCATACATTTTTTGGGACACCCGTTATAACGACGCTTCCTATTGAGGGCAGCAAGTTATCATCATGAAAAAATTCCGCTCGAAAGGTGAATGCTTTACGCTGAGTACCAGCCTCAACTTTTTAAAAGAGTATGGTACCCAGGGTAAATGGGCTCATACCTTTGAGTGACGTTGTCAGCAAGCCAATCACATGGTTGGAAAATGCATCTACTGATGGAATTTCCCGCCAAGTGGCTTAAAGTGAATGACGTGAGCTATACGGCCCAGTCCATACGAAATGGACAAAGGCAAGCCCAAACACGCCATTGTTTCTTTTGGCTTTGCTTTCTATGTGCATGCGTTGGATCCTAGAATACAATTGGCAATTCAGAACCAGTGAGATGTGTTTCCGTTTACCCTCTTGCTTTTGTCTGCTCTTTCTTGCTTTTCTTTGGTTCTTTGTTGCTCGTTTTGGTTTTAGAATGCGTTTCCATTTGGTGCCCATGTTGCTCCTTTTGCTTTCAAAGGACAAGTCCGGGGTTGGTATGATTGATGATAAAATACAAGATAACTGCTATGAATGATGTATGATACTTTTTCCACTATTTGTCACCTTCCCCTTGTGAAATTACGTATTCAAATAAGTAATTTGAGCGAAGTGATGTCATATCGCGCAAACGAAAACGAGGCTGTGTGGTTGTTTTTTCGCCTCAATCGCTGCTAGCCTCTTTATCCATAACTCATACATTGAAAATGGCATGAGAACACGATAGTGAGGCTTGCTACGATAAAGAGGCGAAAAAAATCGCACAGCCTCGTTTTTGTTTGCGCGATATGACATCATTTTGCTCAAACTGCTTATTTGAATACGTAATTTCACAAGGAGAAGGCGATAAATAGTGGAAAAAAGTATCATACATCATTCATATCAGTATTATGTTGTATTTTATCATCAATCATAGCAACCCCAGACTGGTCCTTTAACGTTGGAACATAAAGCCAAAGCGAACAATAAAGTGCAGAGAAGCTCAAATGGAAGCCAGGCTTAGATAACCTAAGTAATGGACCCTATCCTTGGAAGGAAACATTGTACCAAGCATCACTGAAGCATGACACAAACGCATTGCTGGTCAGTGAAGATGGTCCACATTTTGCACTATTTATGACAGAAAAGAGCTTGGTCCATAAAACAACTCGGTGATTTGTGTTAGATCATCGGCAAATGCAAAAGAACGCTGATTCTAGTATATGCAGCTTTTCTCAGCTATAATTCCATTGTCGTGGAATCAGATTACATTTAGCCTGTATCATATCATTTTATATTCGTCAAACTCCTACACACTTGCAGGTAGTAAGCCTTGACAAGGCACGTACAGAGAAAACAGGCCTGAACCAAAGATGCCGCTCATCACTACATTTAGTTTCATCTAACCTTCTTACGTACACTGCCTCTAAGGTCAACATAATATTTGTGCGCGAAAGAATCACATGCCTAAAACAGCACTCCAACACCTTGTTCAAAGTGGTTCAAAGGAATAACCTTTCCACTTACTTTCGTGAAAAATAAGCTGCTAGTCGCCCCCGCCTGAACTTAAGCTTCGGTTTCTCTTTTCAAGTGATTTGCACAGCCTAGCGAATGTCAAAGAAATAATTTTTCTGTGTCGATGGTTGGACTACAATTACATATTGACATTCATCCATTTCTGTGCCCCAGTAATCATTGCAATTGTGTACTGCAGTGTAGACTTCCGTTTTCCTAGTCATTGGGACCTAGCCCCTTAAATCAGGGACTTTAACACAAGGAGCTAAGATGGCGAACATTAAGTAGAAGTACAGAGTTCCCATCCATTTTGGGATAAAATGAACTTCTTTTCATACGATTGGCCCAACCCAATTTTTCGCTTGCAATGAGTTAGCATATAGCAGAGTATAGCAATAGCTCAAATCTTTAAAAGGGTGCAAGTAAAATTACGTTACATATTTCTGAGAATTCAATGGCTAGAAATAAATTTGGCGTACTTTGCTGTAAATCTGCCGTGGAAATTTTTGATTTCTTAGTTAGTTTCAAAGTGACGGCATTTATTATATTTGAGGGTGTGGCATCATCGAATTTCTAAATCCAAAACCAGAAAAGCGACAGATTTTTTGCCACCATATCATAGACTTTCGTCAAATATGGTTTTCGGGAAGATTGTATCATCTTCCTCCATTGGTTTATTTTCAATTTTGCAAAAATTTGCCAAGAATCCTTTCAAAACAATTGGAAACAATTTTGTATCTTGAAACAATCAAGATATAAAAAATTTCATGGCAGATTTACAAAAAAGTATCCTTAGTTTCTTTCAGGCAATTCACTTCAAAGAGAAATATAACATAATTTTGCACCCATCTTTTTAAAAATTCTAAAGATTTGAGCATTATGCTAAATGCTCCTCAACGGGTCTTGTTTTTCTCCCATTTCCTCGTTGCTTGATTCAATCCCTCCCTCTAGCTTTTGCGCACACCTCTTATCAATCAGCCTT